>OZ022257.1:34811918-35411918 GCA_963978905.1 Trichostrongylus colubriformis | reverse complement strand
AAAGCCGTTCCCCTTGACCAAGCCTTTTACTTTTTTTGGGTGGTCTTGTAGTAAATTCTTGTAAAAAACCATGAAAATTGTCAAGCGGCACTCAAGTAGAAGGAAATGTTGGCAATAGGTTCAGGCATCACATATTAAAATTTTGTCAAATTTGGTCAAGTAGAAAAAAAGTTATGACAAAAGAGTTTTGGCCGAAGACTTTTGAGCGCTACTGTAAGTATTAAATCTCGTTAGTTTCTTATTTTTCTTGCTTTTGTCGATTTGACCCTCTTTATTTCCTTGATGATTCGCGTTGACTGCGTCGAAACCTGAAGAACGGTCGTATGGAGGCTCCATTTTGGGGGAGAGTCGTATTTTCTGGAGATTTTCCTCCACTCCACGCTTGACCCTTGCTGTATCTCTTGAAAGCAACATTCTGCATGATGGGACTACTAATCATTGCAGGATAAACAGGTATATAAGGGTGTAAGAAGATTCTAATAGAGAAAATCAGTTTGTATTGTTCCTCATCCATCAGCTGTTTTTTATTTCGCTGCTTGCGAGGATAGCTCACTGATTTCGAATTAGGATCGCATCTGTACCAGTCTTTCCATGTGGTCATTCGATGCAGTATCGAAAGCACAGGAAGACCGCATAAGTCATAAATATTCAGATACCAGAGTCTTCAATGTAATTTACAAGCTTGAATGTGAGTAAAATGGATCTGTGGCTCAGTCTATCAGCGATAAATGGGAAATTTTGAGAAATGATCCTGATCTTTGTACATGATGTGAGTTTAACAATGGATTCTATTAACTGTAGTGGCAACGACTGTGGTAGAGGTGGCATCACAAGCAACTGAAGCTCATCAAAGAATGAAGGTTTCAAGAAGGAAGGGCTGATCCGAATGCAATTTCCTTGCCTTTTTCTTGTATATGCCTTACATCAGGTGTAAAAAGTGAGACGCTGTTCTAAGGGATCATGAAACAATGTTTCGCTTGCGCGCTCCTGTGTGCCTGAAGCGGGCATTACATGAAAAGCAACCTGGAGGAATCGGAACGAGTTTGCAGAAGTCAGAAAAAGAAGCAGAGGGAGCACAAGTGCGCTGGGCCCCACGCCCTCATAGGGTGAGGCGTTTGCTGAAACCAGCATAAGAACTTGGGTAGAAATTTCGAGTCAATATGGGTAGGGAGAAGACCCGACTTTACGTGTCCAATGAATGATAGCGTATCGCACACCATTCCTTAAAAACACGTAAAAACATCACAAGCGCGGCCAAGATGATATGAGTTTCAGCCTAAGTCTGGGAGGGGAGAGGAGCTTCACTTAGAAGGCCTCTTATGCACATGACAGCTGTTTCATCTACGTCGATGATCCTTCCTTTCTCTGGGTTTATTGTCCGACTGAAACTCACATCCTTACTTTTGATGGAAACATTTGCCGATATCTGCTGAAGGTTCAGTGACGTGGCAGTGCCTTTAATGTTTTCACGTGTATGCTAGCTTGCAACATAAATGTGAAGCCGTATCGCCCCCGACCCACGCTTACTCAAAATTTTTTAAAGCAACTTCCAAAATGGCCCAGTCATAAGAAGAGAGTATGTCAAGCTCATGCAGAGGTGGAAGAGGCTCGCCCAGTGGGCGGAATTTGCTCTGAATTGGCGCTGCTTGCAAAGAAATTTATAGTTCAGTTCTTTTGAGAAATGATCATGATCTTTGTACATTCTACAGTTCTGTGCACTCGAGCACTAGCTCTACCTTGTTTGCCGCACATTTCCCAATGCCATCAAGGCCGTTTTTCGTTTCCGGCTGACAGTGAAATGTTCATATCACAGGTATTGCAGGGTATGGTTACCTTAATGGTGACTTATCAGAACTGATCGGCTTACTGTGGCTGGTAAGAGACATTCACAAGTGGTTGGGATAAAACCCGGTACACCGCTCATAACGACCATACAGCCGCGATAGTAATAGCGCCTGATGCTCAATGGCTTCGGATGTCGATACTTTATTACCCAATATCAGTTGCCAATGTACCGCTGAATTGCTCAGCGTTCCAAATAATGGTGCATGTCTCTTGGTACTGTGATTTACATGAATCATCAAGATAAGATCAATATTTGTGAAAGCAAAGCAATTGATTCACTTCCTCATGGTTCTCTTTTGGATGTGATGCAGGAGTAAATAGCTAATTATCGAGAGTGTCGGTAAACGGACAAATGTGCGGCGGTACTCACTGCCGCGACGCATAAGCTCACGCGTCGCGGCCTCCATCATGGCGCGCGCTGGCATGCTTATGAGCTCTAGGTCTTCTTATCTCATCGGGCAAGGCTCTTCGTGAGCAGCACGTGAGATCTTCGTTTACTAAGGTGTGTGTAAAAGAGTGACTCCTAACTCGCCACTAAAGCGGCGAGCCAAGAGTCGCGCGCGCTTCGCGCGCATTGCAAGGGAAGGAAGCCTTGACGTGGGGGCTAATATAGGCCGTCGCCAAATATCGTTGTTGAGTTTATGGCATCGGTGAGAAGAAAGCGACACTTGTCATCACCGAATGTATACTCAAGTGTATATTTCTACCTAAGCCTGCAAGGGAACGAAGCCCCTACGTGGGGGCTAATATGAGCCGTCGCCAAATATCGTTGCTGAGTTTATGACATCGGTGAGAAGAAAGCGGGACCTGTCATCACAGAATGTATACTCAAGTGTATATTTTAACCTAAGCCTGCAAAGGAAGGAAGCCCCGACGTGGGGGCTAATGTGGGCCGTCGCCAAATATCGTTGTTGAGTTTATGACATCGGTAAGAAGAAAGCTACACATCGCAGAATGTATACTCAAGTGTCCATTTTAACCTAAGCCTGCAAGGGAAGGAAGCCCCGACGTGGGGGCTAATATGGGGTGTCGCCAAATATCGTTGTTGAGAGCAGTGAGACAGAAGCAACTCTGCATTCGCCGCTATAGTGCGCCGACCCTACAACAACGAGAACCGAAGGCTCCCGCAATCACTAAATTGGCGATTTGGAACCCCAATCGCAATGACAACGGATCATCCTCCTCTACTTCACCGCTGCTCCACAGTATCCTCCCTCTCGTCGGACTATCCGATGAGATCAACGTTGGCTTCCGTACCAATCATGCTTAGTACACGCTGCGAGTATCTCGCCACGTGCACTCTCTTACGCGGAGTGCGCAGACGGAGCGACAAGACGGGAGAAAACCTGTGCCCACTGACGACGAACCGCGACGCATGCTCACGCGTTGCGGTAGTGAGTACCACCGCACATTTGTCCGTTTACCATTCCCCAATTATCGACAACCAATAGTTTAAGCACTTGATGCTGCAGGACATGCTATCATCGCCAGCACGGCGATGTTCCTTCCACCCATGCATCTGGCGGGGGCGTGGCTTCTGTTGTACTGGAGATAGCGAGGTTGAGGCAATATCACTCCACTGTTTCGTACACAAACACAGCGATAATAAATCTCTTCTTCTCTTGTTCTGTTGTACCACTGAACAATCCCCAACACTTGCTTAAATACTTAGACGGCTCGTCCGCACTGGTTGTGCGGGCCCCAACACGACTTCCATTCGTTTCGTTCTTCCGCGATCGTCATCCAGCTCGTTCGTAGACTTTGTTGGAGGCAACCACGAAAATCAGCCGTTCTAGAATTTCTCATTAGTTTAACGTGTTCAACGAACACATCTCCCCATCTTTTGGGAGGTCTTCTGCCGGTGGCCTCCTTAATAGACCCGTAGGCTGACTATGCAGCTCTCCTTCTTCTGTCGTTCCGACGCTGTCAAAGGTTCTCGTAGTCGACGAAGGTTGGGAGGAGGGGAAGATGGTATTACCTGCAGTCTCTAATGACCATCTCAACGGTTTGAATGTGGTCCATTCAGCTGAATCCCTGACGGAATCTAACTTGTCCGTATGGCTGGGCCTCATCCAATGTGCGCGATATTCGCGTTAGGATAATCTTCGTGAAAAGCTTGTAGAGCACGCAAAGCAAGCTAATCGGTCGGTAGTTGCGAAGGTCATCCCTGTCACCTTTCTTGTGCAAGATGCAGTGCGCGAACTCGTTCACTGATCCGGGATCCACTCCTTCTGAAGGTAGGACGTCATATGTGCCGCGAGTAGTGAATGCAGGACGTGGTTTCTGCTTGAAGAAGATCGGCGGAGATCTTGTCTGGCCCTGGAGCCGTGCCGCTCTTCATACTTCTAATTGCGACTCGCACTTCAGACGGTAGAATCCTTAGTGGTGTTTCACCAGCGGGGATGTCTGGATCTGGCAGGTGTAGTGTGCAACGGAACAGATTGGTGTAGAACTTCTCCGTGAGTGATTCCATCTCGAAACGGGAAGGTGACAGTTCCGTCTTCAGTTTTCAGTGATGATTGCGCAATACTGAACTCGTTTGGGTCCCGACGGCACTTCTTCAGATTTCGTCTTTCCTGCGCCGCCTCTGAAATTCTTCTCTTCCTGTATTGCGTAAGAACCTACTGTAACGCACTTCTGCAACTGGCATTGATAACCAGTCGCTCGAGATGAGTTGCATTTGGATCCAGCCTCAAGCTTCTTCTACTTTAAAGCATCGTCTTGGTGTTCGATGAAATCCGATCGCTTCTGCTTGATTGTAGAAGAGATGCAAAATCTGCACAGGTTCGCAGTCCTTTCAGGGGCAGCTCGTAGCCTTCGGTCGGGTCCTCCATGACACGCCAGTCAAAACGGGATAGTGCCTCGTTCAGAAGGTTCTCGTCATACACGACTTGCTTCCTCCCCTTCGGCCGGTGACAGGTGTTTTTCTCCATTTGAAAGTCGAACCTGATTTTGGCGCGAAGAAGGTGGTGATCGGATCTGCAGCAGAAAGATGGCACCACGGAGGTGTCGTAGAGGCACCATCTTCTGTTTGTTGAGCTGTGGTCGATCGCAGCATGAGTCGTGCCATTGGGTGACTCCCATGTCCAGCGGCGGTGTTCTTCTTCTCAAACAGCGAATTACCATGGAAGAGACGTGCTGCAGACATGAGGTCAACGAGACGACTTCCGCTGTCGTTCCTATCTCTATCCCGAATTTTCCGATCTTGTGTTCCTCGCTGTTGCCGTTTCCTAACCTTGCGTTAAAGTCACCGACAACGAATTTGTAGAGACCTCTCTTTGCGGATGACTTCCTCCAGGTGTTCATAGAACGCATCCAATTCGGAACCGTCAGCTGCTGCGTGTGGTAAGTAGCAGTTGATGATTGAGGTGGATGAAGGGTCATCTGATGCGGTGAATGAAGGCGTAGAATGGCTAGACGAGGAGACAGAATCTCGTGAGAGTCGACGTGGCGGACGACAGACGGGTGCACGACAAATCCAACGCCTCCGACATTCCGCGACAGGATCTTCTCTCCACGGATAACAGTCCCGTCGTTGAGCTGTCGTACGTCGGTTCTTCTACTCTTTGTTTCTTGTAGCGCGATCACATGCCATTTGATGCGAGTTGCAGCGTCGAGGAGAGCATGGAGATCGGCGTTGGACGAGACTGTTCTGGCTTTGTAGGTGCAGAGCAGGAGACAGTCTCCGTGCCAGAATCCATGACGTCCTGCGCAACCCGAGATTTCTTCGCCTCTCACCGGTTGTCGTACCGTCCGACGTCGGAGACGGCAGAGCCCGGTGTGTGGGATATTGAGGCTGTTCTTCTGCTGGTTGAGCGTTTTGTTCCCTGGTGTCCTGACGAAGCGTCGCCAGCGCGTCCGCAGGCCCGTTCCTCAACCATCGAATCAGAGAGAAGGTGGGGGAGGTGCGCAATTGGCTAAAACTTTACTCCTTCACAGCATGGTTAAACCTGCCAAGAGCATTTGTCCAAGCAAAAACTCCCGCTGTGCATCGCAGTCCAGTCCCATTGCCACCCACTCGCCACGATGAGGCGTCGGACCATCGAGGGGCCACCCCCAACACATGCTTCGTATTTCGATATCAGTTGTAACGGGGTATTTCGACCGTGAATGTGTTGGATTCCGAATAGTGATAGGTATTTGTTGAGATACCGGTTGTGCTGGCGCACATTACTGCGCACATCAAACAGGGATGCAGCAATATGGGCTCAATCCATGTCGATTGTACAGTATCACCCTTTGAGCGGTATGCAAATACGAGACACCTCGCAGAGAAAGGAAAGAGGTGACAACATTTCGTGAATTACATCCTTCTTGATACCAGTCCATATCGATCAAGCTCATTTCGCGTGCTTCCGTATTTGATGCGCGCAGTAGTGTGCGCCAGCCCGACTGCTTGCATTATAATCACATTGAAGATCCTACTATATATAATTCGCTTAGTATGTCTGTGTGTGTGTTTGTCCGTCTGTCACGAAATTCATATCTCGCGTCGCAGTAAAGCTGGGACCGTGAATATTACAAGTGATGTAGGTGGTGGCAAGGGGACACTAATGGTGGTGGACCGAAAGTGATAGCAACTGATAAGGGCTGATTCACAGGTGTTTAGCAGGGTGGACCAGGGATATTAATGGTGGGTGAGTTGCACTGATAAAGGTTGATAAGATTCGATAAGGAGCGTGAAAAGGTTAGAGTCCTCGAATCCGTGGCGCTTTATGTATTGATCCTAGAGCGTTCATAATCACAGGTGTTTTGCGGAGTGGTACGGGGACATCGATGATGGGTGACTCGCATTGATAACGGTTGATAAGATTAGATGAGGAACTCAAAAAGGCTAGAGTCGTTGAATCCGTTTCGCTTTTTGCATTAATCCTATAGCGTTCATACTCACGGGTGCTTTGCGGAGTGGAACGGGGACATTGATGGTGGGTAATCCAGCTTGATGACGGTTGATAAGATTTGATAAGGAGCATGAGAAGGCGAGTGTCGTCAAATCGTTTTGCCTTTCGCGTTGATCCAAGAGCGCTGACCTCATGGGTGCTTGGCAGAGTGGAACGGGGACAATGGGTGCTTGGCAGAGTGGAACGGAGACATTAATAGTGGCTGATCCAAACTGATAATGGTTGATAAGATTCGATTAGGAGCGTGAGAAGGGAACTGCCACCAAGGCCGGTTCGCTGTTGCGGCTAACAGTGGAATGTTCACATTCGCAGATATTGTAGGGTACGGGAACCTCAATGGTATTGCTGGGTACAGGGGCTTCAGTGAAACTGAACGGCTTACACTGGATGAAAGAGCCGTTAGGAATTGGATGGGATCAAATCCTTTACATCGCTTGCTACTACTATACGACCGTTTCAGCAAAAGCGCCGTTGCTCAGTGGCATTGGGTGAACATATTTTGTTTATGTTCTGATATCACTGACCGATGTATCGACCAATGAATTGCCTAGCGTTCCAAAAAATGATGCATTTCTTTTGATATTGCGATCTACATTGACAATCATGATACGACCTATAGTTGTGATAGCAAAGCAAGCTGTTCACTCGGAATCATTTTCTAATGTGATACTGGCAGCAACACTGGGTATCGACCGCTAGACTATGCAAAATTCCAAATAGTAAAGCATGCTTACGAAAACGATAAGCATCGATAATCGGGATATGGATCTGCCATCAATGTGTAGGAATGCCCAGCAAGTGAACAAATTGTTATCAATCGATGCAATCAAGTACAAAACTGTCGATGTATAAACTATCCAAATTCCCAGTGATGACCCAAACCAGTTGGCTAGCGCACACTACTGCGCGCGATTCGTGTCGATGGCCTGCAAAACGGGTTTGATGCAAAGCGACTGAAATATAATAACACCGAAATGTGTTTTTTTATCACGCCATCTTCTCTGCTTTTATCCATATAAATAGCTCAGCTGAAAGCAGAGGGAAGGAAATTAACACTTAATTCCATACACAACTGTGGTCGTGCCGATCAAACCTTTGCTCAACATCGCCATAAATCGCGCGCAGTAGTGTGCGCCCGCCAACTGGTATTTTGTATATTGCGGTTAGATAGTTCACTCTCGATGCAGTTGGCATTCGTGCAATGACGCGTGTTCATGTTCATTTCATCATGGTCAGATGCTGTTCTGGACTATTTCGCATGTCGCATGTCGTACAGCAGAGTTGCCATTAAGGCAGTGTTCATAGTTCACGATTCAGGCGATCGCGCGATCGCGTGCTTTACGCGATCGCGTGATCGCCTGAATCACCCAATCAATATGTATCTTTTTCCTTCCGCCTGAATCGCGTGATCGCCTGAATCGTGAACTATGAACACTGCCTAACAAAACTCCCATTCACGACATGACTGGCTATTTCCTTTACATAAGGGATATGCTTCCTAAACAGGCCAGCAGCCGTTAGGTAAATAAATTACTGAGTTTGCCTGGTTCATTATTAAGTCACTGCTGTTGTGGAGGGTGTTGCTACTTACAAATATTCTAACCGCAATAATACTTACAACTTTTCTAGAATTGTAATTATGTTTGCTGTTTGAAAAAGATCACATACTACTAATACAATTTGTTCGCTCGCCTGTCTCAGATTTTTGGACAAACGCTCCTGCTACTTCCTTTTGGGGAGGATAGAGAAATGGTGCAGGGTAAACAGGTGCGAGAGCAGGGTCAAGCCTCCGCTGAGGAATCCTCAACGGGGGATCGTATTTGGTCCGCGAGGAGGGGGAGGGGCGTTGAGGTACTAGTGATCAACAGAAGTTCTTACGCAGAGGGTCTAAAGTGTAAGGGAAGAAACGATAAAACTGACTAATTAGGTTTGTACCTGAAACTAGTTTAACTTAATCATCATGGAAACCTCATGCATGGCGCGATCTGCAACGAAACCGGTCAACGCCAATAGACCTTTCGTTGGTCCGCTGACACCGAAACCACGTACAGAGACACCTTCGAAATTCACGAAATTCACCGATTAACCATGGAAAGCGGTATCTATCAACAGGTACCACCGTGGATGGACACTGCAAAAGCATTGGGATGAAAACGGAAAATTAGCTGATATGGACTTTCTTCATATATTACTACGATTGCAAGTACGTAATCTCGTGTTAGCAGCCACTATACAAACCAGAAAAACGTTTGCATTCATTGAGAATGTTGATGAAATCCTCATGCATGGCGCATCCCAGAGAGAAGTTGACCGACGCCTCTTGCCCTCCCACTAGGCCTTCCAGAGCGAAGGATGCATACTAGAGAAATTTCAGTAACAATAAATCAATTTTTCTGAAGAATCTTGGGAATATCTCGCAAATTCGGCGAAAAAAAGCTTTCCTCAACTGGCTTTTCTGAAGGTTTCTTCCTTCGTTTTAGAGATATGACATAGTTCAGGTAGTCATTCGAAAGCGACAACCTAGCAGACCCAGCTTCACCAAAAAGAACTCATATGGTTAAGTTTGAAGGAAGTTATGGTCATTTCCGTGAAACACTTTGAAATTTTCCTCATCAAATCTTCATCAAGCTTCCCTCTAACTAACTGTCTTCGTTTTGAAGATATGGCATAGCTCAGGTAGTCTATCGAAAGCGACAACCTACCAGACCCAGCTTCACCAAAAAGAACTCATATGGTTAAGTTTGAAGGAAGTTATGGTCATTTCCGTGAAACACTTCGAAATTTTCCTCATCATATCCTCATCAAGCTTCCCTCAAACTAACTTCCTTCGTTTTGAAAATATGGCATAGCTCAGGTAGTCATTCGAAAGCGACAACCTAGCAGACCCCGCTTCACCAGAACGAGCTCATATGGTTAAGTTTGAAGGAAGTTATGGCCATTTCCGTGAAACACTTCGAAATTTTCCTCATCAAATCCTCATCTGGAAACCCATATCGAGAACTAATTGTAAGCAACCATTGGGGAAAGCAAACGGGCAATGGATAAGTCTGAGGGAGTTATTAGGAAAACAGTTTACAGCTGTTCGAAAAATGGCTCTAGTCAACGTTTGAACTATTTCCAAAATGTCGGAATTTAGTATGGGGAAGATACCGCGCTTCATTGTGATCGCTGCGTCGCAGCCGTCGCCTGACATGAGATCCTTAACTTCTCTAGATGTGTAGAGTATTCTGAATTATTGTTTGAAATTGTTCGATTATGAGGTAGAAGCGTGATGCGATCTGGAATCTAGGATTCATAGATTATATATTGAGTGTACAGTACTGGGAATTCCACCTGTATCAAATATTTTTCGGGTTTTAGTGTCCATTTAGTTGTATATTGGTGTGGAGCATTTAAAAAATCGACAAATGCTTAACTGATGGTTTTTGTGCAGCGAGAGGGGGTCGTATTATGGCCCCTTTTTTTTGGGGGGGGGGGTCGTATTTTTTGAAAATTTTCCTCAACTGGACGCTTGACCCTGTGCGAGAGACGAACCGTATTGTATCTGGACCCCGGGTGGTACCGAGGTATTTATTATCCTTTACAGGTGGGTATACCTCGTATTGTGAATACTCCGCAGTTGCGTAGGGCTACTGAATGGAACCACAAAACTTTGTGGCGAGCTTAGCCTCCTAACGGTACTTTCGCTCGCCATGCGCTTGCTTCGCTAGCCCCCGATGCGGTCGCATGCTGGATCCGTTATTAACGCCTTCGACTCGGCCTACTGCGCCGAAGCAAATGGGTCATATTGGTTTTGCAAGCATGAGCTAGTTGTCTTGCTTCCACAGGCAGTGTGGATCATTCTCAGTTCTGCAGACTCGAGATGAAAGAAGCTCACGTGACCGCACCGAAAACGACTTTCTACAGCCTCCACGTGAAAAATCTAGCGTCGTTTTACGTTCAAATAACCGCTATTTTCGTTGATGTGTACGACCTCTATGGCAAGGTGTATCCTGTCAGTTGATGTTTTGAAATACCATGAATGGGACGCCACTAAATAGGAAAGATAATACGCCATAAAATTTAAAAGATTCAGAAAAGGCGAGATTAAAAGGCTACCAAACTCGATCTACCAGCCATCGAAGCCGAAAAGGGCACATCAATTCGCTACATCAATGGGTCACTCCTGCAGTAGGAAGTAACACGCTATAATATGTGATATGTGATCAATGTAGCACAACTGTTCCTTGCTTCACCACCCGCTGTTTCGACCCATCCAAGAAGCTGCGAGGCGTGAGTGCAGTGAAAATACACCATTTCCATAGCAAGTGTCATAATCAGTTCCTCAGTAAATCAATCGAATCAACATTAACAGTAATAAACGCCACAGTATGGTTTAATGGAAACAGCACACTACGACTACCCAAACAGATACAACCAGAACACTGCCTTACACAAACATTCATGTTAATTAGGACCACAACGAACAGATTAATTCTGAAGAAAATTAAGAACAGTACATAGTAACTTCGAACTTTTGGAGGAATACAGAAATAGCGAACTCAAAGCGATGAAGTGCAAAGTGACTTCTGCTTAAGGGCTTCCAGAACGACTTCTGCTTCGCGAGCCACGAGTTTCAGAGCCAGCTCGTTCTGGCGATTCTCCTTTACCATTTGGTGAAGCCGAGCGACGTCCACCTCGAGGACTAGCACTACGACTGCGGCTTCGACGAGGCTTAAACGACACAGTAAATGTGTACGACTTGAGCAGGAAAATAAAAATCTGCCCGTTCAGTGATAAACAGGGTTTGATTACTTCATTAAAGTTGAGTACCTATTGAAAATGATAAATACTTAATAGTGTCAACTCACCGACGCACTTCGGCTCTTGCTGCGAGGAGAGCGAGACCTTGAACGGCGTGGCGAACGACTACGGCTGCGACGACGAGGAGAACGTGAGCGCGACCTAATGTGAAGTTTAAGGTGCGATATCACATGCTGATGCTTTACCACCTTGCTTGGATCACATCGCACGATGCGTACAGGATTCTTCGGTATTTTTCTTCTCCTTCAACCTTTCAGCGAATTCTTATCAAGTTCTCTCCATGGAAAACTAATGATGAGCAATCCATAGGACGCCATCAACAAAAGAATCTTGCGAAGTATCCCAGCAAGGCTTGCACCATCTTTCCAAACCAACGATAGACAAATTATCACCATGAACGAGCCGCTCGATGTGATAGAAAACGCGGAAAACGCTGCTACTATTCAGATAGCTTGATTACAGACCACCATGGCCATGGACTCGACAAGAGCAGGTTCACTCAGCATCACAGATGCTGATTGACAGATTCTGCACCCTGAGGCGCTTTTCTGACTGATACTGCACCTCACTGCTGCACATCTGGTCACAGAACTGCTACTGCTGCTTTGCTCTGTTCTGCTCTGCTCGACAGCAATTCTGCTACTAGCCGCCAACAGCGGCCGCGACTGCAAACCCAGCTACGGCCGACCTGCGACAAGCACAGTTCAAAAACTCATTTCCTGATGGTAAATAAGAAAACATTAAATACTACTAGTACTACGTAAAAAGCTTGTAACGCCATTTTTTGGCTCGCGAACCAGCTAGATAACTGCAGGATCTTTGAGAGGTAATATTATCATTGTATTAGATGGATGCAAAAGTTCGTGTAACAGTTCATACTCCCAAAGTGACTATGTCACGAGCCCCCATCATTTCGGTTAGGCTGAGGTTATACCTTGCGGTCGGCTTCCAGTGTGCCTGCAGTACGTCTGAAAATCAGGTGCGTATCAATCGCATAATCGCAGAATTGTTATGCGCACTCTCACGTGCTACTTGTCTCAGGTTTTTTATGACTCTGAGGCCGCGAGTGGTAACAGACCACCGTTGTGGAGCGAAATGCAGTGGTGCTCATGTGGGAATGCGCAAAAACACCTACAATCCTGTGGCCCGCGAAATCCAAGGTTCAGCCTTAGCCTCATGAATATTTACTCATTGCCTTGCGAATGCTCAGTGGGCACCGTCACAATAAAATTGTTTAGACAGAGATTTACTAGGCATACGAAGAAACTCATGAAACCTTCTAATCAAACGCCAGCTCCATGATTCACCAAACGTACGCCCTTATTCTCGGGAACAATGCACGAAAATTCCATGATTCTTTTTCCTCTCACCACTAAATTTGAATGCAGTACTTCAACGGACCGCATAACACAGTTGAGCATCCAATGCTGATTTGCTTCCTACTCTGCACTTTCGATCATGTGACGGCCGCCCCTTTGTTCCATAGAAACTGGCGTAGCCGCCCCACCTCGTCGAGCGCTACTTCAAAGACACCAGAAGGAGGTAATTTTGGCCTACGGTAGAACAGACGTAGTGTGGACGAGTTAAAGTGGCCGCCATTGCACAAACTCTCCAATTTGACGCCGTGGCATGGTGCCAAGAGAAGATGTTTCTTTTATGGATTTGCTTTTTCTTTATTCTTTCTTACACTGTTTCTAGATGTACTTACATGAATGCTAATGTAGTTGGGAATGGCAACTCCACTGCGCTGGGAGTCAGGTGCTACAACTAATGTTGGACCGCGGCCAGTCTCCTACGGCGGGCAACTCGGAAAGTCAGTTGTTGATGCGAATGGGACGCGAATACACACCGCAGCGTGGCGCTTTTGAATCCGGGTTTTTTCACCGATTACTCTTCTGACCTTCGGTGTTCGTTACAAAATGCTCATTTCTTTGCATTTTTCTCTTGTTTCGGACCCCTTCCGACTCCTTTAAAGACACTGTAAGGGGACAATTTTGGCTTACGGTGTGGCCTATGGTGGCATACAGGTCGTATATGGGCCGCGATTACCCACACGACGTCTTGCCAAGGCGTCGAGAGTGAATTCATTGCGTTTTTACTAAATTATAAACACCTTTTTATCACTATGTCCTTATTCTCCCTTTCATTATTCTATTTGTTAAACAACAACATGATTCAAGTCAATTCGCTCTATGCGACATCAAACGGAAGTGGCGTCGGCTCGCCCGAAGCGTTCAGTTCTTGGTGAACCCGCTAGAATTGCAACACGGCCCCGATTGGACTTTTTCAAGCGATTTTCGTTACATACTACACACAAATACATGAGTGGTAGAGGAACACAGTTCTTCGCAAAAGATTCCTGTGACCGTGTCTTCCACAAGAACTGAGTAGTTCAACAAAAATCGGGAAATCGCGCATGACTCACATCACCACGGTTTTTCAGATACCGATGAATGTGCTTTACTGAAACAAACTACAGGGAATTGAAGATTCCTTCCCCACCAGATTCAGGAAATTTCCTTAGTGAATAAACGTGTCCGGAAGCCGATACAACTATGCTGGGTTGTAGGCTCAGCACCCTGATAACGTTCGCATCGCGGGCAGTGGCGAATATCAACAGCTAACAGAAATCAAAACACCGTAAACATCAGGAAGCACTCGGACACCGTATAACGAGACATCATGAATCAAGGGTTTTGAAACATGAGCACAATAACTTCTCTCATCTTCGAAGACTGTCATAAACTTTAAGTTGTCAGAGCCACGAAGATTAAGACTCCAATTCAACCTGCGTGGAAACCTTTCGAGGGAAGAGGATTTCATGGCCAACTGTTTCACCGGTGTCCCTCATAATCCACCCAACAACTAATATTTCTTAATCTACCACGAACTTTTGCACCATTCAATGGGATCGAAACTTAAATCATCTACCGAAAAAGCAACTAACTGCACACCGTTGAAATACTTAAACACAGATTTTCGGATCATAACAAATTAGTGAAGCAGTCAAGCAGAATCCGTGAGCATTACGTATCAGGTACAGGACAAAAGATTTGCTTTAGGAACTAGAGATTAGATTCTTTTACAGAATTTTTCAAAGGTGATGTAGATCCGGTTCTGCTACCTACGTTCAATTTATTAGATCGTTCGGGGTGTTCTAGCGGATTTCGACCTCCGATTTCAATTGCGGCTCATCAAAATTTTAGCAGTCGAGATAACAAGCATAAGAATAAGCAGATTTGCGCCAACAAGATACAAGTTTGGTTACTCAAGTTGCCCACAGATGTGGAGATCTAGAGGTGACGAATTTCAGGTATCCTGACTGCAGTTTCAACTATTCTGACAAGGGAAGGTCAATAGGTCAGCCTGGCAAAGCAATAATGCACACCCCTGCATTCTCCTTGAACGCTGAATTCAATTGTGCTCTCTAAATTTGCAAAACGACTCCGCGAACAGTAAGAAAGGTTTCTCTGAATGCGCAGTGCTATCACATTTAAGTGCAGCCGCCTGAGGTGTGCGAGCCCTGGTGTTTCTGCGCATGGTCAATATTGTTTTCAATTTCAAGAGGTCGAATAACCCTTGGAACAAACCATGGTATTGTCGAGGTTTTTGAAGTTCGAATGGCTTCCTCCGTGCTTGAATAAGTGATCTTTTTCTTCTACATGAAGAATTACCAACTATAGGGAAGATATTCGAGACATACCGAAGGCACTTCTCGTAGCAAAAAAGCGCGACAAGTGTCAGAGAGGAGCATTTTCATGACAACGAATTCCCCTTTGCTGGATGTCTTGCTATTCAATTAATAACTGGTTACCTAACGAGCTTCCGAATTTCGGCAAAACGTATGCTTGCGCGCCGCGGGCACCTGCAATTGCTATATGGCATTTCTCTTTCAGAAAACTTCATAACTTCGCTCGCAGAGTCGTCCCCCAAATTTGAAGAGCAGTCAGAGTACAGCGTCTCAACACTATAGCGTGTGCACCTCATCGAGAGTCTGACTCCTTTTGCAACACGTCTTCCCTTGTGAAGATGAGTCACATAAGTTATTACGTGTGTAAAGGCGGTGGGGAGATTGACTAAACACTTTACGGGCTGGGGGGTGCACAATACAAACCTTACAGTGCTCACAGATCCTACTTACGGCGCCACTTGTAATAGCAAATAATGATGCGACGTCATAAGAGCTCTCAACAGCCTCATTTTACAAGTAATCAACACTTTTGCAGTGGTCTCACTAAGTGTTTCCTCGTTAATCAGGGAAATCTTTCTCCAACACTCTTACCTGCCACGCCTTGTATAAGCACCTCTTTCGTCAATGGGTCGCTCATAGCGGGCCATCGCTACGCGGATTTCGCGTCCCTCAACCCACCGTCCATCGGTACGATCCATAGCGTACTCAGCGTCACGACGGCTGAAATGAGTTACTAATCGTCTGAATAAAAATGGAGTTACGCGGAAGGAACTCTACCGCACAGTAACTGAGACACTACCTTGACAAATATGAGCAACTACCTGTAAAATCGCACGAATCCAAAACCTTTGCTTTGGCGCGTGTATTTGTCTCGGGGAATATGGATGTCACCAATTTCTCCATATTTATCAAACATTCTCCGAAGATCTGCTTGTGTTGTATTATAAGAGATGTTATCAACCTGAAACAAAGAAATAGATAGTAGCTGGCGTTACAATGCGTCGTTATTTGCCCCAACTGCAACTTCCTCGATTCCAAACGCCCACTTAACACACTTGTAAGCGTGCCAAAACTGTAAGGAAGCGGTTTTACATCTCTTGTGCGTATCAGGACGAGACCACTATGCTTTCGAAAAATGAAATGAGCTTACTTTCAGAGAATATAGTCCTTCGATAGGCGGAGGAGCGCGTCGAGACATGATCTAAAACACCAATATTATAGAAGCACAGTGTGCTGTTGGCAAAACACAAATCAGAACTGTAGTGAAGAAAGTATGCGCAATAACGTTGTAAAACGACCAGCTGGCGGGCGCACACTACTGCGCGCGATTCATGGCGATGTTGTGCAAAATAGGTTTGCGGCACGAACACGGTTGTGTATGGAATTGAGCCGAAATTCCCTTTCCTCTGCTTTCAGCTGAGCTATTGGATTGGAAAAAACAGAGAAGATGGCGTGATAAAAAAGCATTCCGGTGCTATGATACTTCAGTCGATTTGCACCGGACCCATTTTGCACGTCGTCAACATGAATCGCGCGCAGTAGCGTGCGCCAGCCAGCTGGTTCAGGCCATATTTGGGAATTCGGACTGTTTAGAGATCGATAGTTTTGTATTCGATTGCATCTATTGGTAACAATTTATTCACCTGCTGAGCATCTAATCCCTACACATTGATGGCAGATCCATATTCCGATTATCGATGTTTATCGTTTTCGTAAAAGCGCCTCACTATTTGGAATATTGCATAGTCTAGCGGTCGATACCCAGGGTTGCTGCAGTAGCGCATTAGAAAATGATTCCGAGTGAATCGCTTGCTTTGCTATCACAATATAGGTTGTATCATGATTATCAATGTAGATCGCAGTATCAAGAGGAGTGCACCATTTTCTGGAACGCTAGGCAATTCAGCGGTCGATACATCGGTCAGTGATATCAAAACATAAACAGTATATGTTCACCCAATGCCCTGAGCATTAGACGCTTTTGCTAGAGCGGTCGTGTAGTAGTAGCAAGCGACGTAAAGGATTCCATCCTATCCAATTCCCAAGGTTCCCATCAGCCAACCCAACAACGCCATTGAGCTCCCCGTACCCTACAATAGCGAATGTTAACATTTCACTGTTAGCCGCAAAAGCGAACCGGCCTTGGTGACATTTTCCTTCTCACGCTCCTTATCGCATCTTATCAACTATTATCAGTTTGGATTACCCACCATTGATGTGCCCGTCCCACCCTGCTGAACAGTTATGAGTGTCAGCGCTCTTGGACAACACGAAAGGCGAAACGAATTTGACGGCATATGCCTTCTCATGCTCCTTATCAAATCTTATCAGCCGTTATCGATGCGAGTCACTCACCATTGATGTCCCCGTCCCAACACTCAAAACATTTATTAATATCGGCGCTCTGGGATCGACTCGAAAGGCGAAATGGATTAGATGACTCTAGCCTTTCTACGCTCATTATCAAATCTTATCAGCCGTTATCAAGCTGGATCCCCCACCATTTATGTCCCTGGTCCACCCTCCCAAACACCCATGAAAGTCAGCGCTCTTGGATTAACGCGGAAGGCGAAACGAATTTGACGACACTCGCCTTCTCATGCTCCTTATCAAATCTTATCAATCGTTGTTAAACTGGATCACCCACCATTAATGCCCCTGTCCCACTCCGCAAAAAGCCTGTAAGTATGAACGCTCCAGGATCAATGCGAAAAGCGAAACGGATTCGACGACTCTAGCCTTTTTGAGCTCCTTATCGAATCTTATCAACCGTTATCAATGCAAGTCACCCACCATTAATGTCTCTGCCCACCCTGCTAAACACCTATGAGTGTCAGCGCTCTAGGATCAACCCGAAAGGCGAAACGGATTTGGTGACATTTGCCTTCCGAGGCTTCTTATCAGCCGTTATCAGCTGCAATCACTTTCGGTCCACCACCGTTTGGGTTCTCTTGGCACCCCCTACATCACTTGTGAAATTCATGGTCCGAGCTTTACTGCGACGCAAGATATGAATTTCGTGACAGACGGACAAACACACACACACACACACAGACACACACACACAGACATACTAAGCGAATTATATATAGTAGGATTGTGAAAGGTTACAAATGATAGCAGCACAAGAACACTTGCTAAGCAACAACAACAACCACCACTTCATTCTATAACTGTGCTCCACAGGTTGAAGTTGAGAACGTATCCTGGTCAATTAATGAGGTGGGAGACGCAGCTTCTCACCGACGTCGAAGCTCCTTCTCTCCCTGGCTTAGAATGGAATTCATATCCCTTCCTTCTACATGGGAAAGCATTTGCCAAAGCATCTGTTGCATCTGCTTCATTCCAAGCCTGTGGAGGAAGAGGAGCATCGACGGCAATGAAAAATTGGTGTCCCCTCTTAAATGGACCCGCGATCCTATGAGGAGGGACTTCACTGTACCAGGCGCTAATTTTTTGTGAGCCCAGACCTCTTGCATCAGACCTGAAAGAAATAAGCTTTGAGGTTACTGACGAAGTGGCTTGGAGAATCATGGCCGATTGAGTTTGCACCTCGATTAACACAGGTTTACTCATCATTCTTCAAGATACCACCCCCCCCCCCCCACCTCAATTAGATAGCACCAAGTTGAGGTTCCAAACAATCGAAAACCAATTACAAAAGGAAATGAACAAATGGAGTTCTCGTGAAGCACAAATTCGAACGTGATGGCGGGAGAGAAGGGCGACCACCGCGGCGCATGGCCGCTGCGAAATCGAGGCACGCGTCGTGCAGCACGCTCATCTTAGCACTGGTGCGTCAAAACGTGAATCGAGCACGTTTGAACGAGTTATTGGTCCTTACCCTGCTGATTAACCTTACTGGTATTGAAAAGGCGCACGATTGACCACCAAAAACCGGGAGTTGCGCAAAGTGAACCTTGCTGGAATTTTGTATGTGGGTTTACTTAGGACGGATCACGAATACGACGTCCGCTATTGGCGTTGGCGCCAATTTGGCGCAATTTACCGAAGTGATGCGAAGAATCGCTTTCACGAAAATCTCTGAAGCTTTGCTTATATGGATTAGTTTCGGTGTTGATCTCAATTGTGACGTTAATTTTCGGTGCAGATACCATTTGACTGCAAGATGACACCAGTCTTGTTCGTCTCTGGCTGGCTGTGGTGGTACCGATGTAGCTGGGAGGGGGGGTGCTTATTTACGGGTGGGGTCGATTGGTCGAATTTTCGCGCGGGCGCCCGCAACGAGCGCGAGTTGTTTGAATTTTTATCCATTGAAACAGTAACAATGACAACATATAAAAACTTCCGAAGCTTCCAACATGCAATCCTTGAAGGTCCCTTACCTATACCAGCCCGCTGCATAGTGAGCGGAATTCAAACCGACCCCAACAAGTCGTGCTGACGGCGTCGCGAGTGCGACGCCGCGAAGCGAAAATTCGACCCCCACCCCTCCTTTACTCCCTGAAGTTTTTCGAAGTACCTTTCCTTTTTAACGTTTAGGCAAGAACAGAACCGGATGCCGGGCACAGTGCGACTAGAGAATTAGCGTTGTGGTGGGGCTAAACGACACTAGCTCCCTGAATAAATGTATTATTCATGATCACTACCCCAAATGACCCCTACAAGCATTCAGTTGTATTGACTAAAAACCAGCTGCTGCACCGAATGGTGCGATCGCGCCAAATCGACACCGACGCCAAAAATGAACGTCATATTCGTGATCAGCATTCTAAATAACCCTTGCTTCCAACCCTCATCATTTTTTTTCGCCAGTTCGCGATGTCTGGGCTAGTACTAGTTGAGCAGTACCTAGAAAAGACCGCGAAAGAAGTTATGAACAGGCTGGAGATATGCACCGGTTTATAAGCAGTATGTTATTCTAGTGAAAGGGCATCTCACTTTGCTCGGTATCGGTGGTATTTTTAACTAAGCATTAAAAGGAGGAAAAAATTCTTCTCTATTCCATTGAGGCTGTAAAAATGGACGCTTGAGTTAGCAGTTTGAGACATCAGTAGTGTATAAGTGTTTGATATTCTATGAGATGCTTCGTTTGGGAAATGGGCAAAGTCTTGCTCCACCAAGGGTGTTTTAATGGCAGTAAGATCGGCTACAGGCAACTCTTTAGGTCACAGGGCCCGTGCAAATGCAAAAACAAATGTGAACGGAGCAGGTGATAGAACAAGGAAGGTGATAGAGATGCCAGAGCTGATCAAGTCTCAAGCAGAGTGCAGGCGTCATAGGTTCCTTGAATTGCTGCTTTCATCGGCTACACTGGATCAGCCGAAACTGGATTAGAGAGAGAAAAAACAAGGATCTAGAAATGCCATGAGAGAAAAGAACGGACCTCATCTTGGCTGGGGAAGGGCCTCTGACCCGGCCTTCGCCGGACGCTAGGTCATGAGAGAATCACCGCAGACGGTATTTGGCATAGTGACCTCACTAAAGACTTCCATGAGCATCATCTCTTAACTCGGGTGGGTGCGGAAGAGTGGGTCTGCAAGGAACCCTTTGCATGTGGTGACAAAGTAGGCGGCACAATGGAATAATTAGTGCCCTACAATATACAGAGCGCTGAAACAGAAACCATTCTTCCGTCAAAGTAATCAGCGGAGTTATGTAACAGCAAATTCCTAGCTTTTTCCCACTCAAGCGAGGAAGAGTGGAGGTCGTGGTTACAGTACGCAAGGAATCGCTGTCGACGAAACCTTTGCATGGGTCTTCTGTGATGGAGGTAATCAGAATGCTGACTCCGCCTTTTAGCCCGACGAGATCACGCCATGCATGTGTTGGGCGCCCCTACCACTGAACCAAGACCTAACCTACATACATTACCAAAAAGAAGTATCACGTCATTAGCTTGCTGCCTACGCATTCTGCTATACAAGGGATCGCTGTCGGCAAAACTCTTGGCATATGTGTCCTGAGATAGAAAGATTATCAGAATGCTGGTCATATTTCATACAAAGCGGGTAGAACATGTTCGCAGTGCCACTGAAATCTGTAAGGCCGCTTCCATACTTTGCGCACCGACGCCGTCACGCGCGTGACGGCGTCGGTGCGCAAAGTATGGAAGCGGCCTAACTTCTTGTAAAGTTTTTCTCCCGGTCATCATGAATTCGGTGACCTCTCATCTAGGTTGCATAGTGTTCCCGTTGTTCAGTAACGTTTTTTGAAGGTGGATTCCAACGATATTTGTTGGAAAAACCTACCCCACTTCAGAACACAACGGGGCTACGTAGTAATCACACCCTGAACGTAGAAGTTGAGTATGGAGTAAATCGTGCGGATTCGAACAGGAGTTGCATGACTATATCTTAACTTTTGGTAAATTCGATCACATATGGTATACAATTGGAAGCCACAAGGTCCAAAAGGCTCGGCTGCAGTCAGGATTCACCGAGAGTCGAGGATTCCTCGATAGTGGAGTCATATTTGACCGGATCGGAGGGTGAGGCTTGAATGTGAATTTTTAATAAGCAGATGAGAAGCAAAAGGTATCTCACCGCCAATCCGTGTGACAAAATGTAACATAAATATCTTTTTGACCTCAGGAAAGGATACATAGCAAAGATTAAAAAAAAAACATTGCAACTACGCAATCCGGCAACAGTTACTAGTATTGTATAGCAACAGTTACTAGTATTGTATAGGTCAAGAGGGGTCGTATTTGGTCACTGTGTAAGAGAGTGCAAGAGCGCGAGAGAGTTATAAAAGAGTTATAAAACACAATAATTATCAAAAAAATTACTGAGTAAGGTTGCATCAGACAAGTGAACTCCCTTAGCCGTTTATTCCTTTGTTGCCTTTTCCAGGTGACGTTAGAAGTAGCCGTCGGGTACCAGAGTATGACGGGATGATAGGCAGATAGTGCGCGAACATACTGTGATGACTCATATGATGCTTTCTAGTTAAGGCTTTCGAACGACGACCTAGAGAATAGATCTCGACTGCAACGACTACAATCCTGCCTACGCCTCCGTCAACCGCTTCGTCTCCTCCGGGCCGTTACCTCTACGGAAAGTTTTTTTTTTATTTTTTTATTTTTATTGAATACGTTGTATAAGACAGCGTTAGAAATAATACAACAACCAAGAAAAAAACAAGAATACAAACTCAAGATGGAGACCTGAACATTAAGTGAATAGAGTAAAATACTGCTGCGGCAACTATGCTTGGAGAACTTGTTTTGCAACCATACGCCTGAAGGATGCCAACGAGCTGCATTTGGCAGAAGCTTTCGTAACCCGCAGAAACGCAAGACCCGCTCTAACCGTGAAAAAATTTCTTCTAAGAGCTGTTTTTGGTCTAGGGAAGGATATCTTATGCTGCCCACCTCTGGTCACTGACGGCAATAAATTGTAGAATTTGGGAACATTAACCGACGATTTGCTAGACAAGATATTATGCAGCATACATAGGTCAAAGAGATTGCGCCTCGCTTGAAGGGATGGAGATGCAGAAGTTCGCGACTGGACTGATCGTGAAGTCATCATTATTAATGAATCTGACTATGTTCACGACCTGTTTAACAGAAGCAATCAGTCTGAGCGGGACTAATAAGCCGTGGATATTACTACTGTACGGGGGGGGGTCGTACTGAAGCGGCTATTTTCCTTGACACCTGGGAGTGCTCCAGTGTAATACACAGGCACACTTGCGGAAAAGATTAAGAAGCCAGACCTCAGTCAACAGCAGAGAACTTCAACCATGATTCTGTAACACAGTGGTAACGGTGGCTTCATATAGTTCGACGAAAACCACGGCAACAAAGTAATGAATTGAACACACGACACAGCTTTCAACTTTTTCATATGTGTTTCAATTTCCTCATAAAAAATCGATTGCAATAACAAGAACAGACATGATTGAACGTTTTAATTTGAACTAGAGGCCGTATGAGCGTTTCAAGAGAGCGATAAGGTCTTCGTGTGATGCATAAAGAGGCTCGTTAGAATCAACAGCAATCCACTTAACATGAACAGCGTCATCGGCGGCCTAAAAAATAAAATGTTATGACGTAAGAAGAAAATGAATCAAAAAGAGAATGGCAACCGAATTGATCGCCACCACTCCACTCTTTTGAAGGCCCAAAATTCATTCGATCCAACACGTAAAACGGTTTAACCTGCAATTCAACTTTATCCAAGAGCCCAGAGCAGTCGTGAAAGTTGACACAAACCGTTTCCATCCAAGCATTGTCGGTATTTCTAGGATCATCTACGTAACCTCTGAAATTGATAACGAAACGTCAAGGAATTGAGACATTCACGATGAGGAAGGGTGATTCAGCCTTCTACCTGTATAGCTCTTGTCCAGCTGCCCATAAACGATCCAATTCAGATCGTGCTTTACCACCAAGAGCTTCCTCGGTAAATTCACGTTTTAATGTTTCAGAAACTTGTTCTCCTGCTTCCACCATGCCTCCCGGAATGGCCCATTCTCCTGATGTACAGCGATCAGAAAATATAATGGAGTAGATAATAACCAGACTGTCCGTGACAGAGACAGCAGTTAGTCAAGGAAATTTCGCACTACGAGCATCACTCTCGAAATGGTTTTGGAAATTCCACCTTTGTACCGAAAATTTGAATGAAAATTTTCTCTTTATTTGAAGAACTGATCCACAAAACCTTATGATACAAGTGATACACATACTCTCCGCTCAGAATTGAGTTATGCCACCGGAAAGAATAATTTCAGTGTGGGATGCGTCATGCACACGATGTCGACTTGCTCTCATGGTCGTAATGTCGTGTGCCGAAGGTGCGACTCCGCAAATCTTCAGAACGCAATACCCAAAATCGCGAAGTTCACGGCGGCCTTAGGACCCTGGCGTATTAGTCTTTCCGTTATTGTTCGTTGTTTTTTTTTTTGTAGTAACCTGAGGGCCAAATATGTGATCAAAGTAGTCGTCACCGCTAATCTCCACGACAACGACTCTTCCCAACGGTTGAAAGTGTCCCCGCCAGGGTACACTGGTAGACGAGGTTCCTCGACGGGGGGTCGTATTTGACCGGAACGGGAGGGAGGTCGCTCCTGCAGGGGCCTGCGATAAGCGCTAGACCAAACTTTCAATTAAAAGTTGAGAAGCGAAGGGTATTTCGCAGCGAACTCGTATGAGGAAATGTGGAATGAATGTCTTTTTGCTTTAAGTGAAAGCACATAGCATTAAAACACACTGCAAATACAATCCGGTAACAGTTAGTGGTGTAGTAGAGGTCAAAAACAGGGGTGGGTCGTATTTGGTACCTGTAGAGGAGGGGGGTCGTACTGAAGAGGCTAGTTTCCTCGACACCTGGGACTGCTCTGCCCGTGCCTCAAGGATTTTCAACAGCGCCTTTCATAACAGTGCCGATAGTTCCTGTCGCGTAAAAATACGCGGAACGAGCCAGCAAGCTGCCTATCGTGTATTAGGGTCCACGTTGAAGTTGTACCTGTGTCTGAACGTTGTATTGCCACAAATTGTAGTTTTCCTTCTTTGATTCTAGTGACCAACGGATCGGCAGCATGATTTGGTCCCCACCTAAACAAGTCAAGATGCTATAAATCACTCGGATCCATACTAATAGTAAAATGGACGCATCTGAGAAATTATTAGGTTGATTCATGATAAATCGGACAAATGGTAGTGATGATTTCTAGAGATCATAACTCAGTAACGAATTAACGAAAATGGACGCGCGATGTACCGTTGGAATGAGTATGAAAAGCTCTTCAAAGTACCGCAAAATAATCACTCCAAAGTGAATTCATTCCGCCACAATGCCGCACGATTTCAAGCGGTCCAGAGACCACATCCGCAACGTCATACTATTTATATCGCTATCTGGCCAGGAACCCGCGGATATCGGCAGACGTCTGATAGAAGTTCACAAGGAGCATGCCCCCGGCAGAAGTACACACTGTAGTTGTAGCATTCGAAGTTTGCGTCAGGCGACTATTCCATCGAAGACGAAAACCGCGGTTGGTGGAGCGTACACGGCGTAGAGTACTGGGAGCTGCTCGATGAAGGTACCACAGTATCCGCCGACGTCTACGTTCGTCAATTACGAGCATTGAAGGCCAATGTCCAAAGTTCGCTACGGCGGCGGTCACATGTCTACTTCCAGCACGACAACGTGTCTACTTCCACAGACCGCACTTCGCAAGATCGACCTAGGCCGAGCTGCTGTCGTACAGTTGGACCGTGCTTCTATACCCACCGTACTCCCCAGACCTGGCCCCTTCAGATTTCCACCTTTTCTCCCACAGCCAACGCCACCTGCACGGCCAAGACTTCAAAACTCGTGACGAGGTCAAGGCGGCACTCGGCAACTTCTTCGAGCTCCAGCTTCCGGCCTTCTGGAGCAAGGGCATCCACGATCTGCCTATACCGTGGCAGAAGGTCATCGATAAAGATGGAGTATATTTCAAGTGAATCCCTGTTGTCGTAAAAAAGTTGTACGACAATGATTAAAATTGGTCAATTTGTCCGATTTATTATGAATCAACCTAATACCTACGCGAGAGATGAAATACCTTCCAAGCACACCTCGCCCACGAAGACCAGTTCGTCCAATCGGATTTATTGGTCTCGACCTCGAGTCAAAAGAGTAATCGCTGAAACTATCACCTACTGTGAAAAAATAATAAGTGACTGATTATAAAAAAACGAGTCAATGTGGCTTGGGGGGGGGGGAGACGCCGCTTGCCGTCACGCGTTGGGACATTGCTGACGACATTGTCAAGCTCCTCCTCTTAAAAGACTTATTGTTAGGCAAATCTGGGAAAGCCCAGACACCTAAAGGACACGCCTCCAACTGCAAGAACGGATCGTGGCTAATTCTCTCCAAGTACTGCCATTTCTGTTCCCGCGCGCGCGTGGCTGCGTTGCGGTTTCCTCACTTGAGCGCATAATATTCTCACGTGAGGAGCTTTACAATACATGTATCGTGTGTGAACAGTTTGGAGTCCTCTCCAAGTACTGCCTTTTCACTTTCCCACGCGCACGCACACGTTTCCACGCAAACCAGTGTACGCACACTCGTACATTACGTCCTTTTGGAAGGATTTAAACGGCGAGTAACATTCTCTTTTGCGCGGTTGCTACTTGAATGAGATGCCCACAATGCATGTTTTGGTGTTTAGACTTGAGCAGAATGATGTGTCTTCGAAATCTTCTTTCTTGAAGTCATCCTTTTTGTGACTAGATGCTTATTATGGAAAATGAGACACGCGTGACAGTGACCTCAGTGAGTGAAAGTGGCCCGTAAGACCCTATTAGGTAACGCAATATGTGGTTTTTTATGTAGAGGGAGCGGATATTAATGTGAATGTTATCCTGTGCCTGGGGAAAAGAACGGAGCTCCCGGCTGAGTACTCGTTGCCACGTGCATGAATTGGTTTCTCACGTGAGAAGTGGATAATTGACGTGGAGCTCCTTCCCTCTCCATGGGCTAAGGCTTGAAACTGATTTGTTGGATACCTTTTTATGCGATTGGAGGAATATAAAGGAAATAGATATGATATGAAAATGAGCAGACTAAAAATCCTGAAAACGAATTGCAGTTCCATGCAATTTTAGTGAAAAATAGTGATCACACAAAGTGTGCTTGAATTTTTGTTGATTACAGTACGGAAACTGCTCTTGCGATGCTTTTTGTACTCTATAAACACAACGTACTCAAAAATGGTACTCAAAGGATTATGAAAACTGGCCTCTGTCATATCGGTTTACTGAAAGTTCTGATTCAAAGGTTGGTGCTAATGTATCTAGTTGAGAGCGCACACTCTTGTGCCCAGCGTCTGTCGTTGTTTTTGCCCCTGTTACAGTCTAAGCCTTAGTTGAGGGATAGTCCTCCTCTCTTCACTGAGGTTTAGTGATGTACCAGGTGAGGAGCGGGCGTGTAAATGAGTCCCCTCTCCTAGCACCCAAAATTTGATAGTGCTCAAATAAAGCTCCACGACCGTTAAGGTGCAGTAATCTTTTGTCAGGTGTATTTGAAATACGTCATCGTACTTCCATAAAGCACCTATGCAGGTCCAACAAAACAAGCTGGGAAGTATAATTCGATACCTAGTTCTCGTAAGAATTTACAGTTCAATCATACGCAAAAAACTTCTACACATCTAAATTGCAGTCAAGACTGAACTCCAAACTGTTCTCTGAAGTGGTCTCCCAAACACGACACATGCATTGTAAGGTTCCTAACGTGAGAATATTACGCGCTCAAATGAGAAAACCGCGACCCAGCCACGCGCGCGCGGGAAAACAAATGGCAGTACTTGGAGAGAAATAGCCGCGATCGCAAGAACGATGCCGTCAGCACGGCAAGTCGCGTTTCCCCCGAGCCCAATTGACCCTAAAAAACCAAAACTCACACTCACCCAACGTGCGACTGCCTATTAATTTTGCCATCAATCGCATTCCACTTGAAATTACCAGCTTGTGCGTCGGGATCTGCCCAACTTTTGCCTAACACTTTCGGATCGGTGTAGTCCGGAGGGTTGTACTCGGGGAATGGTACACTCCATCTCAGCTTCTCATCTGGCACTTTACATCGATAAACGTTGCTCCGTAAATACGGGACGTCTGAATGCTAAGGCGTGACATTAAGTGAAGTGTAGCAATGAATCCTTAAGAGAAGAGTCTAGGAAACTACTGAAAACGCGAAAGGCCCACCCGTGTAACGACACTTTTTATGAATCATCCTACTACGGCATACAAGGTGATTCCAGATTGACATGAATCCAACGACATCCAACGGCCTGCGTAACATTGCGACGACAGATTAATTGGCTTGGTTGAGCCTACGTACCATACGCATGGGTTAACGACCACAGCATGCAATGACAATTGAGATCAATCTGAAGTCTTTGTTTAGTAGCTGTTAGCGCATTATACATTTCCAAGATTATTTACACTGATGTTCGATCGTGTGTTCTGTAAAAATTACTTTTAAGAGGATGGTTTTGGAGGCCAACGAGAAGGAGAAACTTGATGAGGTGGATCTTATTCTCGCTGCAGAAGATGGACAGATTAAGCGTTCTCGTGATCCAAAAATGTGTCATCACAATGCTCGACAAAAGTGTGCTCACTGTCTTCCAATAGATGTAAGGTTTTACTTTATTTTTTGTATTTCGTAGCTAAACTCCTGAGAGAACGGGGGCTGCTTGACAAATGCCAACCTAAACGATTCGATGTCAATTAAGTTGGAGGGTAGTGAGGCTCTCGTTATCGCTCTATCGTCCCCCATTCTATCCACAATCATGAGTTTGTACACTCAAGTGCACAGGGGGTGCTAAAAAAATGTTTTCCTCCACTTTCAGCCCTATATTAGTCGAACATCAGCAGATTCTGACAAGGTATTTCCATACCCAAATTCAAGAACACACCTCATACCATCACTAAACTCCGTAACAGCCATCTGCACGAGCAGAATCGGATTTTTTCCGATAGAACATGATGTGTCACCTCAACTGGGCAAAATCCGAATTTCCGTCACCTTCGTTCACTACCTTGCCAAGGTCCGTTCACTCTGGCTGCCTGAGGGTTCCTATGGGATGGTTTCCTCAAACAATAAGTTTTGTCCGGGCTCCTATGCCCTTCGTTTCCAAGAGCCAGAACGTTCCATCACCATTGAAACCTTCGGAGGCGAGTTTGAGGCGTTAAAAATGACACTTCGGATCATAGAGCGTTGTCCATGCAGCGAGAGCATTGCGACTTCATGACCGTCTATAGCCCGACTGTGCCGAGCGAAGGCTCCATGTTTTTGCGACGGTGAAAGTAGTGAGCCACAGATTGTTCCTGCAACTTGATGAGCATCCCAGGAATATTTTGCCCTAAAACTTTTATCTCTTTCATTACCCTTTGTCTTGTACATTGCGGATGGAGCCGTGAGCAGAATTACCCTTTTTGACATTCCTCGTATATTTTTACCCGAGACTTACTCGTGGTGTTTGAGGGCTGCCCCTTAAACTAAGGCATAGGCTCATAGTCTGAGCACAAGAGCGTCGGGCGCCAAGGACAATGGAGGCCCCCATTTACATTTGCACCAACGTTCTTCTGAAAAATTGAAGAGTTCAGTGAAAAATTTCTGGCCTTTTACTGCTTTGTAGGAAACGTGAAGTGAATGAAGGTCGCGTTCATGCTTTTACTGCTTTGTAGGACACGTGAAGAGAATGAAGGTCGCGTTCATGTTTGCGCCGTCAGGGCGTCAGGGTGTGCGTCGTAGGCAGGGGGGCAGAGTGGCAGAGGCGGGTGCAGAGACGACGCAGGCTACGAGACAGGGTGGTACAGGCGGAAGCGCAGAGACACGAGCCACGCCCTGCCGCTGACACCGCGCAGTATGAACGCGGCATCACTGTTTGGGCTATTTGCTCTTACTATTATATGTAAGCTTTTAGCCCTACGATGAAGAATATCTCAAGTCAAAGGATATCAAACACATGTCTTTTCATGCACATGTGCGGAAACTAACGTCGGGACACGGTAAAGGCTCTCAGTTGAAACGCCCGTTGGAGAATATACGGTACGACTTCTATAAATTCTCGAATAGCGGTTTTATCGAATTCTGGATTTTCTTTGTTCAATACATGTGTTCTACAATTTTGGGTCGCCTTTTGCAGGTGTACTATTGATTCGAGCTGTCCTGATCACAAGCCTTATCCGAAGGGAGTATGTACGAAATGCAAACCACCAGTGATGACACTAAATCGACAGGTTAGGCGAACTTGATCATGTTGTCAGTCCAGATGTACTCCAGATCGTGCTTAACACGAGTCGTAAGGTTCGCACAAAGAGCCTACAAGAGGTATTCAAAGAAATTGCCGCATCGTCCTTTCAGAATCATTTGTAATTATGGCTGCCACTACTGGTCTTTTAGTGCATCCATATTCATTCAGTTCAACTTAGGAGTAAAGATGTCTACATACCACAATGAAAAATGGAATTTCCATCGTTGACATTTTTTATAAATGATTACTTGATATTTTCAGAGATATAGACATGTCGACAACATTTTCTTCGAGAACCAAGATATTGTGAATGATTTCTTGAATTTCTGGCGTACAACTGGAAACCAACGAATTGGTTATCTCATCGGGAAGTTGGTATTCTTTTTTTTCCATGTGTCTCTTCTCAATCGAGTAACACGTACATTCAGATATCAGCCATTCTCGGACGTCCCTCTCGGCATCAAAGCTACCGTGGCAGCAATCTATGAACCTCCTCAAAACTGCTCGCCAGATGGAGTGGAGCTGCTTGATGATCCAAACCAAAATGTAGTGCAAAGATGCACTTCATCACCTCTCACTACGCTATTTCTTTTTGTATTTCAGGCGGTTGATCAGCTGTGTAATTGGCTAGGTTTGAAGCGGGTTGGATGGATCTTTACGGATCTCTGGTCCGCTGATCGAGTAAAAGGAACAGTTCACTGCACAAGACACAAGGTATGCAGTTAGAATGCTTTCCTATTGTACATAGGTATTCGCTTAGTGGTCAGTATCCTCTACGTTCGAAGACCTTTCATGATCATGCACATTTGGACACTGGGGTGCATTTAATATGCGACAGGAACCTCCTGATCTTTCCAAGTATTAACAGTTATGCGTAGGTTGGATCTGACAGACGCTTACTAAAAGAACCGCAGTTCTCTGTTCGTCCTGCGTGAACATGGTGATTCCTTAATATTGTGAATGTCTTCCTACTGTGTTTGTTGGCGAAAGTACGTGTAAAGTTAATGGTGGCATCTCCCATACTGAAATGACCTAGCTACAAAAGGTAAAGGTAGCTGCGGCCATGGGTATGAATTATCATTATATCCGGAAGGTCGTGAACCGGGGATATTTGACCCCTGCTTGGGTTCCGTGGATACTGTTTACGCTTCTTCACTGTTGTGAGGATCTATCAAGAGGTATACTAGGCTCCCTTGTTGTAAGGATCTGTCATGAGGTATACTATGAATGCCAGGCAGTTCATTTTTCCAGAACTTTACCCGACTTCAAGTACTTCGTGTATATTCAGCACGCGTTCTTCTTGTCCGCTGAGGAATGTATTACGGCAGGATATCTCCAATCGTTACATCCAAACGTAACTGAATACTGCTCCGACCGGTATTTTGGTTCAAAGTTTGTCACTGTGGTGGCGAGTGGAGATGAACAAGAGCAAGTGAACTTCCATGGCTATCAAGTAAGTTGCACATTTATGAATTTTGCTCTAAGCATGAAAATATTCGCATTCGTGAATTCCTAGGTATCAAACCAGTGCACTGCCCTCGTCGAAGCACAGCTTCTCTGTCCTACAAATCACCCTGAATTGGCGTACATAAGAGAAAGACCGCTCACAGAATCACAGTACTTGACGGATGTCCAATTCACCGTAGGATTCGTTAATTTTAAACATGACGGCACTTGCAGTAGAATGCCGTAGGATGCCACTACGATTTATTTCAGTGCTATTTTGCAGGAGAAGAACCAGTACGGAGCGGAAGTCCTCAAAGATGCTCGTCCTCTGCCAGTGGAATTTCTTCTGGTTTGGTTTGATTAGTTGTTATGTTGGTATATTTTCCATTGCTTGCGAAAACATACTAATCTTCTTTATTGAAATTTTGCCCTGTTCGTACAGTTTTCTTATAGGTTGATGTACCGACTGGAATGCCAAAAGAGCCGCAGTATACTTTTTCGCCACCACCACCTGTAGCTCGTTTCAATATTGAGAACAGAGATTCCATGGGTACTACGCAGGTATATTGCTCCGCTTCCGCTGTTTGATGTAACTAATTTTCGAAGACTCGCATTGACTCATTTACAATTATTAATTCATTCCAAGCCTTCGTAAGCAATGAAGTGGATCTTTGCTAACAGTTGGATTAGTAGTGCTCTTCCAAGTCTGAAATTTTGGGAATGTAGGAGTGAAAATGGATTGCGCGCTTTCAGTGAGTGTATGTGAATGAAAAAGCCTAATCATCTAAGGGAGTGCTACTAACCTTATCCCAAATGTTTTGCTTTTGTTGTGTGAGCTTTGTACTCCGAAACGTGGCGCTGCGTATGCAGAAGCGAGTTTCGTTTTGTATGAGAACGCATTTCTGGTAGCTAGGCGTCATAGTTGTACCAGTGAGGTGTCTAGTGATCCTGCGCAGCTGTTAAGGATCTTGCGTCATCAGAATTATGGTGGGGGAGACGCAGTACTACTCACAATGCTGTGATCCTATTATGGTGATTGAGTTTGTGGCATAGTCATTTCGCACTCTGCGACAAACTTCGTGGCTGTGCCGTCTTGTGTGTTGCCGTGCGAAGTCGCAACACCGCAGATTCTCAAGTTCGCAGAATCGCGTGCCAAAGTGGGACATAAACATAAATTTACGGGGTCCGACATTAGCCATACACGTCGTACCAATTGATGGAGAAGAGTGAGTGCAGTCGGTCACCGCAGCATTCACTCCTTTTTCGGGAAAATATCGTTAAACAGAATATTACTACACCACAGCCCTCTGCGGGACGCGTGCAAACTGGAAGCGCTTTATGTAACTGGGTACTGAGGGGATTCCTTGCTCTACCTAAATGAGGCTGCAGGACAGGGTGGGTCTTAGGACCTCACTACACATCCTTATCTTGCACGCATCGCGCCATGTCGTGGTGTGGAATCGTGTCTTATCGACATATTTATTAGCCTTGGCTGATTGCTATCAATATGACTAATGATGTAACTACCTAAACGGTATTCTATGACTGTGGTGTGGCTGAACTTTGAATAGGACAGCAACACCCTCCAGAAATCACGCTACTTGCATATGGTCTGTGAACGGCTGCAGTGAAGATCTAATACTATTTGCAAGCCATGTGTAGATGTAGGTTTCTGTGTGAACCTAGAAATCACAAAATCCGAAAAAAAAAACAACTTTCTCTCTACGAGCGATGAGATTTCTAGAACCCATGGGGTGTGTGCTCTTATGTCATGATTTCGCGTTGCGGTGTTCTCCACGCGACATTTGCGCGCGATTTCACCTCATCTTGCCTCTATATTGAGCTTATTCTCGAATGGTCTCATCTCAATAGGCAGGATTCGGCTAAATTTAGCCATGCTTTCATGTTTTCCCTCTTGCATCATTTTTGCTCGCTCGCCTTTTTTCCTTCATACGTAAATAATATATTTTGTATTGTATCGATTTAAGACACAGTGCGCCTCGGGCGTTGCCTTAGTTCGGTCCAGGAGTGAATGAATCACTTTCGCTGAAGTGCGAAAGTCCGTCCTCGGTTAAGTAGACGGTTTTGCTGACCTCGGAGCTTCTTCTTCCTTGGCTGAGGAAGAGTTTCTCTACTTTTCTAATATCCTCGTGCTGGTATTCTCCGAAACGATAGTAGGGTGGGGGACGCAGAATTTGCACCGACGTCGAAGCTCCTCCCCCCCCCTGGGCTTAGGATGAAGCAGATGAGATAGATGCTTTAGCATATGCTTTTTTTATATAGGAGAAGAGGATATAAATTTTAACTTAAGCCAAGGGAGGGAAGGAGCTCCGACGTCGACGGGAAGTTGCATTACCCCCACTTCAATTGATTCCGAAAACGTTTAACCTCAACGAAATTCTGTCTGATGAGTTCGTTCGGCGCCACGCGAAATCCTGACGAAAGGGTGCACACCCGAATTCATGCACTGGATAAGTAACTGTCGAATTAGTATTCCTTACATACTCACCACTGTGGCCCGTTTCTAGGCAAAATAATTGTTCTTGGGTTCATCCATCTAGTCAGTCCGTTATGGAACCTTCAGGGTGGTGCGAATTTGAGTGCTTACTGTGCTGAGTACACTCTGAATCAGTTTCTGGAGCAAGCCACAAACTTCCACTTCTTGCTATACCTTATGACCAACAATCTGGTGCAGATGAGCGAAGTCGAAATGCAGGTTAGTTTTTGCTTTTATCGTTTTCTTTGAAGACAGTCTTAACGATAGGTCACGATCAGGAAGGAGTACATGTTCACTATGAAGGAGGGGAAAGTGCAAGCAGATAACACATGGTAATACAAATACATACATGATACTTTACATTTACGTTAGGACTATTGATGTGACTTCCGTTTTACCCGGTGATTCCGATGGAGTAGTACGTACTGTACAGAAATCACTGGGTGGAATGGAAGTCACGTCTCCTCTGTTGGTCTATTGGTTTTTGACACCGCACTACTTATGTCGGGCTAATTTCACTCTCAGCTGTCAAGCCATAGTTCTCTTTTAAGTATTTTTCATTTTGCTGTTGTTGAACACGTTGTTGAACTGCTGTTTCTGTTTATATTTCTTATATAAGAACATATCAGGTGCTTTGTACCGCAGTATGCACGCAAGATCGAGAAGCGGCTATCGAATGGGCACGAGAAACAGTCAATTGGCAACAGCTGGTTGCACTCTGTCATGAACAGGGGCGTAGTGAGTTTTCAATGCATTTCAAGTGTTTTCATAGGAAACTACAATCGCTTGGCCCTTGCTGCTACCTACCAGCAGAATCGCAACTACCCCCGGACCCTGTAGGTTTGAGGGGCGGGGGCAGTATTTTTAAACTTCACTTCGTCAGACCTATTGCCTTCGCGTAACTGCTGCAAGTCGAATGAGTGGCTGTCTTCGAACATTGCCTATGCATTCTGCCAAAATCCTTCATCGAGTTCATATGTTCTCCCTTTTTGGAATTTCGGCATGGTGTGTCTATCTCCTTTGCCTTTCTTATGCCAATACGAACTCAGCAGTAGAATCTTTTTTGGACTAATGGTTTAATCTTCTTGTCTTCTTCAAAGGCTTGAAGATAGCTCGAAAACTCTTTGATCTGCAAAGCAAACAAGCGTCCCCTCCCTCTAAAGTTTACGGTGTCGTTTCGAGTCGTTTCCGGACAATACGGTAACGAGATAACAGAGTAACCAAAGATTCCATCAGCGGAGCAGAAGCTCACGCCCTAATTGCATGGGTTAGTATGAATCTTGCTTGATTCGATCTTCCATATACCTCAGGCAGTTCGGCCATACACGTCACGCTTACTGTAATTCGATGCTCGCTATGAGAGAGAAAAAGACCTACATAGAAATTCCAATTTCTCTCTTCATAGAATCTCGGCATCGATATTAGTTTGTACTTCTTCTGTTATGCCAACGAGGTTGTTAGGTGGAATATTTATTTGAGGCCTAACGTTTCGACCAGATCGTCTTCCTCAAAGGCCTAAACGTGGCTCAAGATTTAAGATTCTATCCACTACACCACCAAACGCCTCATCCCTCTAGCGGTTCTGACGAAACATCGAGGAAGCGCCGACCCCGTACGAAAGTACTTAATTCACCAGTCCACCACCACGAGAGTGGAACGCCGAAACTCCGTGTCAGTTGTCGCCAGTGAATGAGAGATGCCATGCTGTCCTTATACATAGTACATATAATGGGGACATGCATGTCTCCCTCCTCATATCAGTAGCTCGCAATGTGGCGCAAATGGCAAGAGATCATTTGCGCCACATTGCGAGCTACTGATATGAGGAGGGAGACATGCATGTCCCCATTACACTATGTATAAGGACAGCATGGCATCTCTCATTCACTGACGACCTGACACGGAGTGGCGGCGTTCTACTCTCGTGGTGGTGGACTGGTGAGTTAAGTACTTTCGTACGGGGTCGGCGCTTCCTCGATGTTTCGTCAGAACCGCTAGAGGGATGAGGCGTTTGGTGGTGTAGTGGATAGAATCTTGAATCTTGAGCCACGTTTAGGCCTTTGAGGAAGACGATTTGGTCGAAACGTTAGGCCTCAAATAAATATTCCACCCAACAACCTCGTTGGCATAACAGAAGAAGTACAGACCTACATAGAGTTTTACAATTTGCTCGTCATGAACTATGCAACCCTCACGTTTGCAGGTCATACGTCAGCTGTTACGACCACGTGGTCTTGTAAACACTGCACATTTGAGAACACAGAGCAACGTCCTGACTGCTCCATGTGTGGTCTCCCAGCGGGGAATGCTTAGATTGAAGCGATACTAAATATTGTATTATAATGAGATTTCACACCTTTATCCTTGTTTTTATATAACATTGATATCTAACAGGCACGCTCTAGCTGAAAAGGAATCACATCTCTGATACAGGTAGCTGCGTTTTACTACAGTATAAAATGATTCGTTTAAATGTAAAATGAGAACTTCTCGAAATGTCCAATTTCGCAGCCATTTTTTCATGTGAGTATTAAAATTAGTCAACATTATTCGGTATAAAGTTTTCATTATCTATAAGGAACAAGAAAACAAATATGTGAATGTTGAGGAGAATAATCATGTGATTGATAACATAACAATAAACCGGGAAATGCAATACACAGTGACGATCAATGTGTAAAGCCAAGTTTGGCCGAACATCGGCCAGATCGATTTGATGAAGATTGTGACTAGTAAGACACCAATTCCGAGCTTTTCGAAGACGAGGTATAACTGATGATGTATCGCGTAAGACAACAAATCGAGTAATGATGTAAGGAAATGGCACACACGGCATGACGGACAGCACACTCGCAAGGATAACATGAGATAACAGAAAATGGCAATGGCGAAACCGCGAAACAGGCAAGGCACGTTGAGGCTAACTGTAGTAAGATGCAGGGGAAACAAGCCAAATATTATGGGTAGTTGAAGAATGTACAGCGAAGGAACAACATAAAATGCTAGAATAAACATAGAGGTCCAAATTAGGAAAACCTTTGGAAAGGAAACATAACAAAAAGGAATCAACGACAAAATTCTGGACAGTATTGCCGGCAGCGGTCACTCAACTCACTTTTCGCGCGTTGTACTCTAACTTGGCACGTAGACAAACAATCTATTCGTAGCATTTGATTTCAGACCAATTGCCGCAAGCACCATTGACGAGTGCTGTATAATAACAAAGACCAAAAAATGAATAGAGCAGCAGTTGCCGACTAAACTGGGAACAAATATTGAAAATATTAACGGTTGAGACAGAGCTCCACTTGAAATGATGCATACCTAGTAGCTTCACTACTATTCGTAGCGAGATGAATTTTAATTTTTCATATTTGTGCCGACCTCTATACTACGTTTATACCGGCGATTGCGATTCACGTAACGCAGGTACAGAGACCAGTACATTGGCATACGTATACAAATGTAGTGAACATGTCAAGCATTAACCATGGGATCTGCGGGGTGTGTGCACTTATGACGAAAGATCGCTTCGCGGCGTCGCACTCGCGGCGCCATCAGCACGACATGCCGAATCGATTACCGTTGTGGGCCCGGCAGTGCGTGGCTGCGTCACCTCTGCACTTCCACCCATGCCACCCTGCTTACTCCACCCATGCCACACTGCCTCGCGAAGGCTGCCATGCCCTACCACCCACCGAGCCGCTCGTCGCGCGCGGCCGCGCGAAAATCTGTCATAAGTGCACACGCCGGACCTGCGTTGTGGATTAATGGCGACAATCGCGACAAAAGCTTATGAACGCGGCTTTTCACACATCAGCAAATTACCAGTCGTATGCACAGGCACTAACAATTGATGGCGATGTTAATGACTCACCTATAAAGATGCCTAGTAGAACGCACAAAACCTCAGCAGTTCTGATTCTAAATACTAGCAATGTAAAAGAGTACATGTAAAAGTAGAGAATGAAAAAGATCGGATCATTTGAGTTCCTGTGTCCTACTAGCGCACTACGAACGCAGCATATAAGCATTTGACATGCTCAGTGTTCACGCTTCCATTCACATAAATCTCATTCGTCAGTGACCAGTAGGATTCCGTCTACGCTCTCCATTTGCTGCCTGGAGGGCTTGAGTTCGTTCAGCATCAATAAGTGTGTAGTTCACTGCACCGTTTTCAACATCCGTACGTTGACCAATAGAAGAGCACCTGATAAGATAGTTTAGATTCATCGATCATCGAGAAGACTCCAGTAATCTCATCTCACCTGCTCGGAACCCTTTCTGGCTCAGAACCTATACCAACTTCTGCATAGTTCAATGGACGAGGAGAATTTGTGCCATCACGTTCTAGCAGTGGTCTCCCATTTGTCTGAACAAGTGGTCACTTTCTCCTTGCACAATTTTAGAGCCAGCGCCACGGGAAAACTCACCTCCGTGATATTTACATATCTACCCGGACGCTGTGACGCATCAAATGGCAACAAGCTGTCGCTACACGGTGGCACCGCAGGTGGAGAAATGGGCTTCGTGTAACATAGCACATTGGTCGATCCAGCTCCAGTGTCCCTGATCGGATATTTTCCAATACTTTTTGATCTTTCAGATTCGATGTAGAATATGTATAATTATAAATATGAATTTATTCACGGAAAATAGTCATCCTTTTTGTGAACTGGTCGAAATGTCACTCTCTTTCGGTTAATCCGCCTCCAAGAAACATCCACAATTAACGACTACCTCAAACTTACTTGAGTGAGAACAACACCAATTCGTAACAGGGTTCATTAGCGTGATAAAGGACCAATGACCACATCTTGTATTAAAGTCAGCAATCATTTCAGTCTACGATGATATGTCCTACCCATTTTACATACATACAAAGGAATAAAAGCTGCAGCAGGTGGCGTAATCTAATCGAAGTAAAACAGGAGGCTAATGCGGACTACAAGTGCAATGGGCAGTGTGAGAGAGAGAAAAGAAGTATAAGATTAAATAAGAAGAGACGTGGGAAATCATCCCAGCCGGATATAGAAGGTCAATTGGGACGGGGAAGGTAACAAGGGAGCAGCAGGAAAATGATTGAAGCAACCCACATTAAGTAAGAAGGAAAAATGGAAGTGGACAGCTAAAGCGCTGGCGGTACCAGGAATTCGAAAGACATGTCAAGCGAAGGTAGTAGGAAAAACAAAAAAATGGTCCAATGATTCACACTTGTGACCCTTTATGGCACTGGTCATAACTGTGAGACAAGCAAAAGGCAAAAAAAAAGAAAAGCACCGAAAAAAACAGAGACAAACGAAAATACAGGATGTCGGAAACATGTCACAGTAATCCTGACGAAGAATAAAGTATTTTTTCGCAAAAACCCTACGGATCGCGTAACATCCGACAATTTCTGTGATTGCCCACTAAACTTTATTATTCCGGGTTTGTGGGCTGAATGAAGTTGAAACAGGTCAGCTTACATATAGTTAAAAAAAAAAAGCAGCAAGTCCCCGGTAACAGGCCACTCCACTATGTCGGCGTCCGGCACTATCTTTGCTTAGGTTTTTAGCCTACACCTTAGTTTAGTGGCAGTTTCTACCCCTTGAATAAGGCTTAGCTAAAAAATATAACCTTGGATATAAAATGTGACCATTACAGAACGATTTCGAGTGATACAGCCTGGTCGCTCTCCTAGTACAGCCCTACAATCATCAGTTCATATACTCAAATGTATTTCTTCCCCAACAACACTACACCACATCGTAGTTCTTATTAAAATAAAGTAATTATATCATTGCACCCCTACACCAACCTCATTCCCTCATTTAGCTCACAAAACTCGTGGGCAATAGTTGAAAATAATCCGGTCCGCAGAGGCTCTCTGAATAAACACATTTCAACTCACGTCAGCATTACTGTAACGTGGTTCCGATGTCCTGAACTTTAGTTTTTGTCACAGAGACGGCGCCTTATCAAAATGAGGATCATAGAAGGACAAACTAACCATCTCAATGGGAAAACAGTACTCGGCGTGCCTGGAAGACTTCCTTGACTACTCGATGTAGAAATTGCATGAGGTCTTGGTGGAAGGGGAGCTGAAACTAACAGTAGAACAATACAGTGACCTTAACATGAGAACATGCACCAAGCAAATCTGATCCTTTATTTCCCTTATCTTCAGGCTTTTCTAGAAGTTTTCATAATCAGTCCCTTTGATGGCCAACTGATGCTTTTAACTAAGTAACGAAAGTAACAAAGTCGTAGTGCATTGAGGTGTCACAGCGTTCATAAATTTACTCATTTATTACGGGAAACATTTTCATTAAAACCAATATTTTCATTAAAACCAATCAGTATGTATATGCCGCTGCCGATTTTCGCAGCCATTCCCCAAAACTGCGTCCCCTATCAAACAGAGTTTATTTTGAAGTCGAAATTGTTGCCAGATCAGCATCATTCATAACAATAGCAAACCTACGCAAGAGGTTTGCAGAAGACGCTTAAGCTCTCAAAAGGAGAAGACAACCTCGTTTGTACGTCTAAGCTGTCATGGAAACTCACCATCACTGAGGACTTCTTGTGGAGAAATATTCACATAGGGAACAGAAAACACTCCATGTGACGATCTCTGGCTGGTGGCAGAGCTTCTTCTTCGTGATATATCGTCTACAGCTGATGGGTTTGTGCTCTCAGACCTAAAATCATTCAGCGGCTATGAATACGCTACTTTTGCAGTAGTAGGAAATAAACTTAACGTACACGATATTCCCAACGATGCGCTGGTCAACAAATGTGTTGTGACGGTGAGGATGAAAACTGTCGGGAGGCAGGCAAGGAGCTTCATTTTCTCCGACACTCCTACAACATGTCCACCTACATCAGTTGGCACAACAGCATAATTCAGGGCCTAAACTCACCTTGGTCTAGGCGGAGGTGGAATTACGATATTGCGAAGTCGCTGAGCGGATCCACGATGATAAGAGTTATAACCAGATGGCTGCGCTAGATATTCCGATCCAACTCCTGCACCTGAATGAACTAATCAAAGTGTTGAATTGATTTGATCGTCAAATGTCACTATATTCCATTAAATCAACTTATATCCATGAGAGGGAAGCGTGGCATGCGCATAAATATCATCACTCTTTAAATAATGATAAACAAGTACCTTACAAGGAAGGCCCATCGGGTCATGGTGAGCCTTTTCGAAACATTTGCATTTTATAGGGTTAGAAACAGTAAGTAAAAAACCGGTCTCGAATTCGGCTACATGGCACTCCAGGGGTCAGAAAATGAGTGCCAAAGTTTCTTGCTGCGGCGTTCAGTACATGCATATCAGAAGACTGTCTTCGAACCTACGCCGAAACCACTGCGAGCGAGTTCCCTCCTCCAAGTGAGCGCGGTGTGCCTCTGATAGGTGAACCATCAATCTTAATTTAGCCTTTAATCAATTGGCGCTGTCTGCACAATAACAACTGAATTGCTACATTGCTGCGCGCCCAAAAACGCATTTTTGAAGTAGAGGTGTGCATGGATTTTTCTTCAGCTAACTGCAAAATCCTAAGGGTGAATTAAGCATCCTGAACGAACCGTGCACGTAGAATGGGTTCCTCTGTTACCGAAATATTTATGATGTATTTGCTCAATACGGGTCGCGTGGAAAATTTTACGCGAAAAGTGAGAATGCTACGAAGGTACAGTTCTTAAAAATAGTAGCCAATGGGGTGAGGCCTCAGAGTAAATGCCCACACCGTCGTTCGCGCGTTTGCAACGAAGAGTGGGCTATTCACGTAGCTTTCTCTTCCAACTAAGCGTTTCCGACAGGGGCGGGAATTCACTCTAAGGCTCCGCTCCCCTCCCCCGGCCACCACTAGGAGCTGTATCTCAGCCACACTCTCACTTTTTCGCGTCAAACTTTGCATACGGCCCTTGTTAGACAAATACATGAATATATTGATAACAGAGAAAGTCATTTCCCGTGCACGACACCTATTGATGAGGTATTCGTACCTATTTAAACTCACAGGGGTCAGTTTGTTAGATGGGAATATGAGAGTGCGGGGTGCTCAGGGATGTAACAGTAGAAGCGGGCTCGAGGCTAAATTAACCGAGAGCGATCACTGTCCCACCCTCACCAGCAACTCGCCCAGCAGATGAACAGCAGAACGACAGGCCGTGCTGCGGGGTTGTATGAGACTCAGAGTCGCGCTTTTTCAATGCGATTGTCGCTATACATCACCCCTTCTGAAGTGAAGGTTTGCCTCCCGGTGCCTTAAGGCAAATGGGTGAGCGATCACCATTGTTGGGTAGTAATGCTTTCCAATAATCATTTTGTTCAAAGGTTCATGGATATGGCTTCTACATGTTCCTCTGAAAAAAAAAGGCCGCTTCTCTTTCAGAACCATCTTTATGCTTTATTCCATACTTCCTCCCACGCTGCACCGGTCCAAACTCAGACTTTTCTCCGGCAGCTTCCTTGTCACAGGAAAAATTCACACTTTACCACACCTGATTTTTTTTTCAAGCGCAACGCAATGAATTTAGATTAACAAACTACGCAAACTATGCCATAATCATAATTGGTGGTTGACTAAAAAGTTTATAGCCACGGATTCGAGTCCTCTTTGTATCTTGTAATATTATTGCACCTCAGTTCCGAAGTCGTCGTTCCAACGACTTGAGCTCATGTTCTTGCTCCGGAATAATGCTGCTCAGCGCTGGGTGTGAAACAATGATTAGCTAGATGCGGAAATGCTCCCTCAGACCACTTCATACACCGACTGCAGAAGTCGAAAATTGGCTCAAGCAATACTTCTTCAAATTCTTAGCCTAGATGGATCGAAATGTAGCGACGACAACTGTCACTACCCTGCACGAAACACAAAAGCTCTATGGTTACCGTCAGATTTTGCGATTTTTCGATTATGCGATTCTGGACTTTGCGATTTTGTGACGTCGACTTTCGCACGCGATACGACTTTGAGAATGTGCAATGCCGCGACCTCGTGTGCGGAGCCGCGACTCCGCAAAATCGCAGAATCGCAATGTCTGACGGCGGCCTAGGATCACAAAACCACTGAATGTACCCTCGCTTCCATATCGTTGTATGGGATTTATGCAGCGTAATGACACTCCTGCTCCCATTGTAGGTCCGCTACTTCGAGCTCGTTCGTTTCGTCGCATTGTTTCCGCATGGTGTGTGTTAGCGTTATCTTGGATTCGCGACTGTACAAGCTGAAATGAAATAAAATGGGACGTGGGTCGTTACCCCCTTCAAATCTAGTTTCAAAAAACTATTTGAAAGTATCTAACTCAAATTGACCGCTGCTGAAATGGAAGTCATTTACCACAAGAGATTGTTCCAGTGCTCAACAAAAGGGTAGCAATCCAACTCACTTGAAATATCGCATCTGCGTTCTGACTTTGGAATGTATGTAGACCCTCTCCTGTAGGGCATCGCCGACCACTTTCAAAAAAGAAAACTCCTTAAACGAGAATATTCTTATACATTGACAACACAGACATGCACTCCCAAGACATGAAAGAGGCAAGACACATACGCACCACCTACAAAGAAAAGGAGAGTGGATGAAGGAAATCATGCTACTATGTGTAATCCGCTAAGTTTGTGTGTCTGTCTGTGTGTGTGTTGTTTGTCACAAAATTTATATCTCGCGTCACAGCAATGATGGGATCCTGAATTTTTCAAATGAAGTAGGGGTGATGAGGAGACGCAAGTGGTGGTGGACCGATAGTGATAGCAGCTGCTAAGGGCTGACCATGAGCCTTGAAAGGCGGAAGTCACCAAATTTTTTTGCCTTTCGCGTTGACAATCACAACTGGGCAGATGGGACGGGGTCATTAATAGTGGTTGATTCAAGTTGATAACGGTAGATAAGATTCGATAAGAAGCGTCAAAAGGCAAATGCCACCGAATGCGTTTCGCTTGCTCGGCTGACAGTAAAGCTCACACTCACAGATATTGCAGGGTGCGGGACTTCAATGGTGACTAATCGGAAATGATAACGATTAACAAGGGTTGATATGAGCTGGAAAGTGGATGAGATGAAATCCGGTACACCTTTCACTACTACTATACGACCGCTACAGTAAAAGCGTGCGCAGTGCCATTGGCCGAACATATTTTGGGTGCTATCGCAATACGGGGGGAGGGGCATCTCACTATGGACATTACACTTTTACCTGTGCCTAAAGGGACAGAGGAACCCCTTCTTTCCTTCATTAAGGCTTAGACAAAAGTATACGTTTGAATGTGCAGATTGACCACTCAGGGATCTCTCCATGCTTAGATAAGCAACTTTTCATAGGATGCCCCCCCCCACCTCATTGTGATAGCATCATAATTTGTTCATGTTCGAACAACAGTTGCCTAGCGCTCCAAACGATCGAACACAAATATCGATTCCTGATTTATCTCAACTCCCAATAGTGACTACCTCAGCAAAAGTATCGAATGATAAGTGGATAAACACATTCTTGTGCATTCACATTGATCGCCGTTATCTATGTGAAATATCGACCGCCAAATCATGTGAACGGCCTTCTTCAGCGGTGCGATATGCAGTCGTAAATAACTACATCATCGACACCCAATTATTCAAGCACTATATGCTCAGCAAGTGGACATACTCTGAACTGGGATATACAAATGCTTCAACTGCTAAACTGCGCAAGATTCAGAATGTGATAGGTATTTTCAGAGATACCAGTTGGGCTTGTGGCCAGTGCTGCGCTTATCGCAATGTGTGATTGTGCGATATCGACTTCTTCGATATCGGATGGTCACTATGCACCAGTTCTTCATGACACATAATAGTTCTATTAGGTTACTGGCCAGTAAGTTCTATTAGGTTATTCGCCAGTACTGTGCGATGGCCCAGCTGGTATGAATAAGATATCTGATGTTTTATACACCTCGAAAACCCAACATGGAATCGCAATATACTCATATCCATAGATGGGGCTTTCAAGACCACCAGTGTATGAGCAGGGCGCCTGCGCACAGCAACCTTAGCGTCAATTATGTGCATTTACTTTACAGTATGCCTAGCTCATAGCTGATCCCAGAGCCATATGGCCTGAGCTCAAATGTGGGCTGGCACCTACCGGAAAGTTTCTTTTCTCGGAAAAATATCTTACGAGAGTAACTGCTCCACTGGGATCAACGATGTCTAATTGCTTTAGCGGAATTTAGCGGACTGACAAGGGAAGGACCCGAGGTCGAAGTGGCCATGCGGAATGGGATACATATAATCCGACGTATTTCCGGACGCTGATCTCGAACCGCGATCCCAAATTTGCAGAACGATTCTCTGAGCGGAGTTATAGGGGTTTTTGTTTTTTTTTGAAAAAAAAACAACTATTATATGGCAGGTTTGGAAGCCCGTAGCACGCGAGCCAGACGTTCTCGAGCAAAACCAGTGCGGTGTTCAGGGGACCAGACCACCTCAAGTAACATGTCATTAGCCAACTAGAGAATCTGACCAGCTTTCGGCAAAATTCTTGGCCTACCCACTCCAAATGGCCACTTCGACCTCGGGTCCTTCCCTTGTGAGTACCATTGTCACAGAAGCTGCACCCAACTGCACCCTTAATACAATAGAAGAATGATGTGCCACACCACTTCACCTTGGAATACAGAAGATCATAAGGTACGGAGACAGGTAAACTTTCTCTCTATGGTCCCATTTCTCTTGTACATATGTTCCAAAACTTCACATTAAATTGACAGAAAGACACAGCTATGAGAATGTCTACGACAATGTCGACCATTTGTATTGACAGCATGATAATAAAAGAATGAGAGAACCACAAAAGAAGTAAGACTATTACAATAAGCTCACCAGCCGATGTATAGCCATATCGTCTAAGAAACTGCAAGGGCCACACCACTATATCGGTTTTAGATCGCTCTAATGTCACATCATCAGCCGAGATTCGCAACCATGCTTAATGATAGTTTGACAGCTTTTTTAAAGATGAGTAAGCAATAATAGTGTAATAGTTACCATGGATAAACTTGTTTCGCCTATGTAGATATACTCTGAAGGAAGTAACTTGCTTCTCCGGATCGGATTTCACATTCTTCAAAAAATCCTTATGTCCTTTTTGAGCGTCTTCACTGATGCAATTTCCCATATTAACCTTTCATTTCTAAAAAGAACGTGAGTCGGGAAAACCGGCGGTCACAGCTGTACTGAAAATTGCAACTAATTCAATGAAAGAAAGAACATACGAGATACAATCAGGATGATTACTCGATATTTGAATAGGAGCAGTGACATACATAATTTTCATTCTTAACATATCACAACCATAAATATCACAAACAATGAGATCACAGGAAATGGTTAATCCTTGACAAATCTTTCTAAAAAACTATTGAAAATGTCCTTGTACTTCGACATCGAAGGAATAAAATGCCCCCCATCGTGAACGATTGCTATACTATCGCTGAACATAGATTTCAGTGTCTCACTGGTGTCAGCCATTACAATTTGATCACTAGAACCGTAAATATGGAGAGATGGAATATCAAATTTCTGAGAGGTGTAGCAATCGTGAAGCGACGACAAACTCAAAAATCCAGCAAACAATATGGCAAAGCGAAAACCTAGCTTGATTTCACCATTTTTCTCCATGGCCAACAGTAAATGGGCCATTGACGCGCCTTGGCTGAAACCAAGGATTCCATCGAAGGGACCATTAGCGTACACATATTCACATACTAATGACACCTAAAAAGAGTCGTAAAAGTGTACGAACAATTTCCCCTCGCAAGACCATCATTATCAGCGACTCACAAATTACATTCAAAACAAGCCGCAACTCAATAAAAAAGATTCTATGTGATGGGATCATATTTAAAGCCCCGCCATTACATCCACTCACGGCGCTCTTTTCCTATCTGCACGTGTGAGATCAAAGGATTCCGGCAAAGACATATCCCAACGTCATTCCTAGTGCAGCAGCAGCCGTCCCTGCTTCGTTTTTGGAAAAGTTTACAGTAGTTTCGTCAAATCTCTATGTCTATCATGTTTTCAAGGATAACATTTGAAGACGACCTTCAGTGAAAATTAATAGAGGGCAACGATTTCACAGAATACAGGGTTAGGTCTCATTTGTAGAATTCAGGATCGATATGAATTTCGTGACAGATATACGGACACACATAACGCACAGAATACTAAGTGTGTAAGTGCAGTACATAGTAGAACCAATAATGCGCGCGTAACATCATGGTCGTTAGTAGGTCCATCGGATGTCCTCTTTTACGAATAAACTCAGCACCCATTACCACATCACGCTCCGCCCAATAAAAGCGAGCTTTTTCCTTTGAGTGGGCTGAGATAACTTGGACACTGGTCATTTCCGCCCATTTTTCTTGGTCTCAGGGTCGGGTTGGAACCGAGTTATGAATGTTTTTGTACGGACCCTCCATTCGGGTGCGCTCCGCCCACTGTGCCCACGCCTCTTTCATGGTCACTCATGGCTGACCTTATCCCATCTTTTCCTCACGTTTAGACCAATTCCGAAGCAAAAAAAAAACCCTCCCTTCGATTCAAGGACCGAATGTTTCAATGCACGCTCCGCCCACCGTGGGTGGAGCTCCACTCGGTCCGTGTTCGCTGCTTACTTCTTGTACCATGCCCTGCCCATCCCAAGCTTGTCTCCATTTCCAAAGGTTGTTTTTCATGTAGCGTCCGAGCTCCGCCCACAACCACAAATGCTCCGCCCACAATTGGAACGCCGCGTCTTCTCAGAGCTCCAGCTACTTCTGACCACTTCCCGTTTCTGCCGGTCTCCAGATCAATCTAGTGATGAACCGCTATTTTTGCTGTGAGTCTCATACGACTAATGACGCTCTCCCGAGCGGGTTTTCGCTCATTTTAGGTGTGTTCAAGATGGCTGAAACATGGTCAATTCTACCGATTCTTTTCGTGGCCTCAAGAATGCGTTGTGACGTGGTTATGAGTTTTTGTATCAAGGACCCCCCACTAGGGGTGTCGCCCGTACACTGTGCCCGGAACTCTTTCATGACTTCCAGAAACTCATCCCTGACCTTAGTCCCTTCCCCCCACGTTTGCATCACATTGGAATCCAATTAATAATTCTCGGTCTGAGGACGAAACATTCCAGCGCACGCCCCGCCCATCGTAGGCGGGGACTAGCTTGGCTCATGCGTGCTCTTTACTTTGTACTATGCCCTACCCGTTCAAACATGTCCCTCACCCCTACAGATTGTTTTTCACATTATGCCTAATTTCGTGACAGACGGACGGAAAGCCAGCGGAGGAAGGAAAGGAAAGACAGACGAAGCGTTATCTATATAGTAGGATAGTTGGATGTATATAATACAAACCAGTTGTGGCTACGCGATGAGGCTCCATGGTGAAACTCACCGGGAAGCATCTGGGTGAAGTCACGGCTACTGCGAGACGCGACTGTCTGTGCTACAGTAAACTTGCCGGCTAAGGGCGAATGCTTCCCGCTTCAGGGTGCCACAGTCATGAGGAAGGGGCATCCACCGTAATGAGGAAAAGGCATCTTATAAGAAGTTGCACATCTCAGAATTCTAGAGGGGTCTTTGGGGTTCTAGCGGCACATTCGAATGCATCTTTCTTAAGCCATAGCGAAAGAATGAGGGGGTTCTCTCTCTCTAAGCCTAGGTAAAAGTAATGTCTATAGTGGGATGCCCCCTCCTTATTGTTATAGCAAATGCAGGAGCTTTACGAGCTTATCTGTTCATCCCTCTGGTGTATAACCGTGCGTTGAGATACACAGTAAGGAAAACTAGTTTTCTTGAAGGCGGTGATAGGGATAATTCGGACGAAATGTGAAGAAAAAGTGAAGAAAAGTGGCGCATATGACGAGCGAGATGATCAGTACGACGGCGAAGAAAAAACGGAAGTAAAAGACCAGAAACCCGAAAAATAGAACCCCTACCACTGCTTCCCGACGTGGACGACCATTCCGTCAAGAGGCGGATGGAGTGCAGACGAAAACTGCAGACGAACGAAGACAACAAGTGAGAATTAAAAAGAAAAGAAGAATAGGAGTGAAAAGCTCGCAAACTCCACGGGTAAGCAGCAAAAATCAAAAGCACTAAAAAAGATAACCAGCTGATTAGAAAAGGGTATGCGACGTTCTGTCGAAAGCGCGCCCCGATCGCCCCAGCCATGCAGCATCGCCTTGGCCCCTCCCACCACAGCCAATCATGGATGCTCGTCGTTTGAAGGCAGATTGAGCCGAGAAAAGGCGGCTGAAGCTAAAAAAAAGCCGCCGTTGCCACAGCTCAGAGACGCGCCTTTCGCGGGATTTCGCCATACATAGGCCTTTCAGACCTGTAATTTTTCACTGAACGACTCTTTTTAGAATTCCTTATTACACATATTGCCCTCCCACTGTCTTCAAGACGAGGTAAAGTTGACAGCAAAGCTACCTACATTTAAACGCGACAGTAGTAGCACGTCATCGCCCACCGTCGCACAGCGCGATGGCTGTGACGTCACCAAGCACGAGCCGCCGCATGCGCTCGCTGACCACTTCTTTCCGGGTGTGTTGCAAGTGTTCCGATTTCTAGAGGTCGGCACCGAACTGGGTCACCGCCCTTCGCGAATTGTTCGAATGGTGGCGTGTTCTGCCGTATGGGCTCCCCCAGATTTGCCTAAGCCTTTTTAGGGGAGAAGCTTTGGCAGCGTTATTTACCTATCTTTACCTGATAGCAATCCGCCGCGCAACCTGACCTGACCTCAGCAGTCGGAACACTTGCACTCCACCCCCTCTTTCCTCCCCTTTGTATCTCGCGCCACCCGGCGCTGGTGAGAAGTTTTATATGCATAAGATAATGTTAACAGGATCAACTCAGCGTTGTGCTTTGGCAAATACAGCCATAACTTTCTGGTATTCACGAGTTATGCGAGCGACTCGGTGCCACCGCTAAGAGAGGGAGAGTGGAGGATCCCGCTAAGAAAGCTCTTATTCTGAGCCCTGACAGGGATTTACCCCTTGCTTTCCTTCCCTACGCTTAGGCAAAAATGTACGCTGAGTGCGCAAAATGACTCCCAGAGATCCCACAGAAGTTTAGAGTCAATGTTCTATAAGATGTCCCCCAATATAGCATCCTATAGTCTCCTAATGCTGTTGCCCATACGTCCCGGCCCTATGCCCACAATATGTGGCTGACTGAGCTGACTACAACTTCTTGGAAGACCTGCGATCTTTTTCATGAACCCGATTTCGGAATTTCAACAGTTTAGCCTAGTCGTAGCCACGCACTACTGATGACCTAACACTGATCGGAACACTTGCACGTCACCCAGCAAACCTCACCCTTCATCAGTGACTACAGCGCATAATCAAAGGATATTTTTTGAGCGGATCATGGTGGATGTTCATGAAATGTGATGGTAATTGCAACAAGTGCGAAAAAGTAGAAGTCACTCTGGGAAGTAATGCAGAAAATAATCGAAGTAGTGATGTGAGGTCTAAAGAATGGGAAAACAGCATTTGCTCGTACTATGAAGGATGATTAACCATTTTAAAGGGCAATAAATGCGATCTGCGCTACGACAGCCACGTTTCGGCACCGGACACATAAGACACTTGACTAATCATTCATTCATTCACTGCATACAAAGAAGGTTCAAAAGACTTCGACCCCTGCACCTTGCTTGAATTCTGATTCCAATGTATCATGACTTTTAACCAATTCTCAAACGGGTGAAGTGGTGGCGACAAACCGATCGCTTGTTCTGCACATGGAGGAAACAATGTTGCTCGCAAAATCTCCGCCTAGTGTAGGACGTGAAGCAGAAAGTCCACGCAGATAAAAGTTTCCTAATTCCACACGCTGATGAAGAAGAACGGGATGCTTCAATTTTGGTTTATGACAAATGTCTATAACTGGTTCGTGTGCAGCATTGCACACACAACGCCTTCCCACGGCGTCGAGTGTGAATTTATAGATTTTTGTACCTGAATTCTTTTTTCTTACTTTTTCGCTTATTGTTTTACTTTTTTGTTTCTGTTTGTTTTTTTTTCACTTGTTCCACATCATCATGAATGGATGAATACACCCTACGGGACAACAAATGACATCTGCTACAGCGAGCACCTCGGAAAGGTGATGGGTGCAGATCGCAACGATGCGCGAGATATGCGAATAAGGACCACAACGTCGCGTTTTCAACCCGGACTTCCCCAATGATTTTCTACCTCGAATATTCGTTTCAGGACCAACCATTCTTCCCCCTTTACTTTTTCTTTTAACCCTCGCGGGGCCTTTAAAGGCTGTACATTAAGCCTTCAGACCGCTGACTTCTTACAGAGGTTTCAAGATTCATTTTCATGTAAGCTCTGCCTTTCGGTAAGTATCATCCCAATAGTCCTATAAGTCGCGCAAAAATCCCTTAAAAGGTGTCAACCCCTACACACGAGCAGCTGATGTTATTTAAAAGCTTAGGAGTTGCGATGTCTAATTGACGTCTGCCTTATAAAAGGATGGATGGTGCCAACATGCGTTATTTTTCTGCGGTTATTTGCAGGAATATCAAAGCTTTGGTTGTGAAGTGGAAAAAAGACTTCAAACGGTGAAAAGACATCCCAACGTAATATCCACCTTGCTCATCTTTGGAGGCAAAGCTCGCGGTAAATAGATTGACGCATCCCCCTATGAGAACACGTAGTGGCCCTGCACCTAACAGGCTATAGCTTACTGCAACTCGATAACCAATCACTGAAGAACAAACGCTACTCAACTAGCGATTAGAAAAGAAACCTCACTATCGTCAAGTGTGGTAGTGGAAGCAGTTGCAACCACGTGGTTTGTGTCCTCATCGTTCGTCGTCCCCCCCCCCTCTCCGGTTTGTATGGCCGTCTTTTGAGCGCTTTTCGCACTTTTACACTTCAGCTAGTCATTTAGAACCCATGTTTTACCCTTCAGACGGTACAACTTGACCCAAGGTTATTGCGACCAACCCTCTGTTAAGTACACAAAAGAACTCGAAAGGTGTGAAACTAGGAATAGCACGTCATCCCTACGAAGAGGGTGGCCCATGCCTCCGGGAGCAAGCGCGTGACCAAGCCAACGAAGTTAGCAGAGTTTGTAGACGAGAGATACCCAGGAGCATCACCTAACGGTGTTACCTACAAAGGCCAGTTCAGGCCATTTGCTCGAAAGGCTCTGAATATTAGCATGAGCTTTGCTTAGCATATCTATGTCAACTCCTATGAGAGATTCTTTCAAAACAAATATGCGGCTACGAAAAGTGCTGAGCTCAATCACTTTTGCGCAGTCATTGGTATCGTTACGCAGTTCAGCAACATTATCATCAGCTGTCACAGACGGCCAGACCTATCGAAGCCAATGAGGTCGCGTCACGTACGGCATGTCAGGTGGCAGATGCCTCTGCTCTGCGAACTCCGAGCCTCAATCACCCGAACGCCGCAGAAAGTCAATTTTGCGTTTTCCTTCAGCTGTACAGTGACATTTGTGTTGATATGTCATCAAAAAGAAATGATTTTCAAAAACTAGATTGAGCCCACTCTACGAAGGGCCTTTATCAAAGGAACCAGGAGAGGTCGGGAGAAAAAGGAAATGAATGATCGTTTTTAAACGAACATTCGAGGTTGAAAGCGGTAATCGGTAGGGACACCAGGATTTAATAGAGCGACATTTCCCGCGCATCTCTTCGAACCGCAACATCACCTTGCTCGCTTTACAGATGACATCTGCTGTCCCGTATGGTGTACCTCATTCATTCATGATGATGTTAAATAAGCTAAACAGCAGCAATCAAATAAAAGAATGAATAGTAAAATAAGCCAAAGGGTAAGAAAAATGTGCACATGAAAAAAAATCCATTGTATTCACACTCGACGTCTTAGCGAGGTGTTCGTGTGGGTAATGTGTGCAACCTAACGAACCGCAAGCGTCACGGCAGGTCTTACTACGAGCCAAAATTGCCACTACCGGGGTCTTTACGAGTTTATAGCCATGACCGAAGTTTAGTCGACCTAATGGAAAAGGAAGTTCTTCAGGAAGAGATGATAAGACGGTGAGTTCACAGCACAGTAACAAGCCAGCAGTTATGATATATACGAGCAATTATAATAAAATATGAGAAAAGTAGGTGAGACAAGACCGAGACTCAAATTCAAAAGGAACTCGCTCGGCTATTTGTACGTCGGCGTGCAAAAAGACAACATGCTTAGGTGCTATCGAAATGAGGTGGTTGGGTGGCTTTTAAATAAAAACTAGCACATCTGAGCATGTCAGTGGGATCTCTGAGGTGTGAATCTGCACACCAAGGCGTATATTTTTGCCTATGCCTCGATGAAGGAAAAAAAGGTTCTTCTCTCCTTCAAGGCTTGGGCAGAATAACGTCCTAGTGGGATGCCTCCCCCTCATTGAGATATCACTGATACTTACTTTATCAATTCAAGAACTGAGTATAATAAAACTAACTAGCCGATTACTCACTGACTTCTCAAATCCTGTAGCTATGGAGCACACGTCTCGTGAACTAAATTGGTCATTTTCGCGTGAAAACCACCAGCCACGCACATCTCCTCGTTCTTCTGATTCGACGTTCGGCACCAGTGGAGCGCTGATGAACTCGAAATCAGCGTATTTCTTGAACTGTTTCCTCAAACTGCCGGTCTTCTCCCGAAACAAAACGTCATTTTGACGATATCCATGAAGACAAAGTATTCGCAGTCGGTTCCTGGTGCTAGCCATTACCTAAAATCCGAGTAATATGAACGAAAAATTGGATAGAGCCACAACAAATAAGATAAATAAAATAATCCAGCTGTGACGAACGGTACAGCTTTGATCAAGCTTGCGAATAATTCAAAGAAAAATCATGGATCCGACGAAATGTACAGAATAAGAATGAAAGGGAGCCATCTCATAAAGATTTGTGCGATCAAAAAGCAACCATAATCGATGCGAAAATAAATTTGCGAAGCCTTTTTTTATTTAAAATAGTTGAACCTGCTTGAATTGAAAATAAGACCAAGTCAGAAAGACTGGCAGGATTAGAAGCACAACACCTCAACATCTACAATTACATCAAGTATATCAAAGACAGATGGCATGAAAAGGCGGATAATGAATTAGGTCGCAGACATGTACAAAAACGAGAAGCAACAAACCCTTCATCCACTTATCAGACTTGTAGTATTAGTACTTTTGAATAAACGTAAAACGTAAACGCATTGCAGTCGTGATGCCTCCGAAAAAAATGAAACAATCTGGTCTGTTTTTCTCTTTAAGAATGAACAAGAGAAATCTAAAAATTATCCGAAGAAGACTGCTGTACAGGAAAAGTTTCCAGCCACGCAAAACAACATGCATGATTTTACGGTATCATACGCGACAAATTGAAGCACGGACGAAAAACGCGGTGTTTGGTTCCCTGACACAAATTGGCGAGAAGAGGTCAAATGGGAAGAAAACTATATGCCATGCAAGTGAACTGCAAAGGCATGATACTCCTACGATAGCTAAAATTCGAAAGCGTGGCAACGCAGTGATCCATAGCGCGGCCCCTTCCACCCCAAGGGCTGCGTTTACACCCAGCGTTTTGAGATTTCTGGCGGAACGGGGCATCGGCGTACCGACGCATCCGCGAATTATAATTTTTGACCATGCCAACAACTACGTCAGTCCACTATCTGCATTGTGGCAAATAGCCGAAAGCGGATGTGCTGCGCTCATTCTCTCAATCGATACGTATCTTGGCGCGAAATCCCCAGAAATCACGAATCGCGAATAATCCGATACTCGCACTTTCTAAATCAATGCGCATCTTTTCCTTGACGCTAAAAATCCAAAAATCCCATTCAGTTGGGTATGACGCAGCCTTAGGGTGTCAGCTAGGGCTTGTGCGCACTGGCGAATTAACCCACGGGGAGCGCCTAACGACCGTATCCCGCTTCTCGCGAAACCTAGGTGTCACAGAAGAAACCTAAAAAAGATGCATATGACCGCGCAAGGTCATTTGCGGCATTCGCGGTGATCCATTTCCGCTGCGCCCACATTGCATGCCGCGCGCAAATGCCGCTTACGACGGCGTGATCTTTCCTGTAAAGGGTTCAGCCCTTGCGTTTTTGCAAATCACTAGGCGCTGATAACTCGTGGAAAAACATTACGCTAAAGTTGCGCAAGCAAAAGTGCCTGGCCACGAGGGATATTTCAAGGAAATTATAGTAAAGGTTGTGTGACACTAGGAAAGGAGATTTGCAAGACTGCGTATGGCGCGCGACGCCATGGGTGGGAGATAGAGGTGCCGAATGAGTGGGACCCTCAAGTGATTATGCCTAGCATGAAGCGTAGGAAGGACCCAACTAAAACTGCGTCAGCTCGCACCCATCCCTTTACACGGCGGATGCCGCCTTGCGGATTTTCTATCTTAGGGAAATATTCTTCCTTCTTCTGTCCCAAGAAACCACGAGCAGAGCAAAAAACCACTTACAGGGTTACTCAAGCAGCTGATCACTGATGTTTACGTTGGTGCCAGCTTGGTGCAACAACTTGTCTTAATCACTTTCGTATAAAACTTTAATTATGGGTGATTCAGAATGCTGATCACATCTGTCAGGCGAGAGCGCCGCTTGCCTCTAGGATGGCGACTAAATCCAGGTGGAGAAGGGAAGGAGTTCCTTTCCTCCTGAAACCCAAGCAGACAGAGCGTCGGACGCCGAGCGAATTGTAAAGCTTCGCTCATACTTTGCGCACCGACACCGACACTGGCGGGCGGCCACGGGCAGTTTCATGCCACCATCGGCGGTGCCGGCTGCAAAATCATGTGCCCGCCACAGACCACGGCGGCACTCCGGTGTCGCACTCTGTTTGTGAAACGCTTGAACCAACCACACTATAGTATATGATCGTGGCGAGAGCCCACAAATTCGGATTCAAAGTTCGTATAGCTTGGCACCAGGCCGAGATTCGAATTATGCCGCGTTCATACTTTGCGGTGCCAGCGGCAGGGCGTGGCTGCGTGTCTCTGCGTCTCCGCCTGTGCCACCCTGTCTTGTTGCCTGCGTCGTCTCGGCACCTCCCCCATGCCACTCTGCCTCGCTGCCCATGCAGGCAGCCACTCCCCACCTGCGCAAAGTATGAACGCGGCCTTACCTGTGGGCTCTCGCCACAATCATCATGCATAGTTTCGCACTATTTCAAGATTCAAATTCGAATTCGGGGCTCTCGCTGTAATCATCATACTGTAGTGAGGGTGGGCCAAGCATTTTACAAACGGTGCGCCTCACCAGAGTGCCGCCGTGGTCGGCGCGGGCCGGGCACATGGCTTTGTCGCCGGTGTCAGCGTCGGTGCGCAATTTGTGAACGCTGCCTAATGTTGTCTTCCCTTCCCACAACTACACAAGCACCTTGCAGTGACGCTCATCGACATCAGCGCCGAATTAGTATAATTATCATTATTTACTTTTATCATAGTATGTTCATGATCAGCGTCATAAGATGCTTATATGGGAGTTTTCAGCTAACTTGGTGAAAAGGTCGTCACAGCAAATTGTATTTTGGTGCCAAATCGGCGCCGACTACAAGAGCAAAGCCGTATTTGTGAGCGCCTAGAATAACACGCTGATATTCATCGGAAACCTTTTTTGTTCAACTCGCGGCTTCTGCGAAAGCGATCGTTGAACGGTGCCCAAAAATGCTGAACCCAGTTAGCACGCGCAGGGTATAAAGCCGCGATTACAGTCGGTCGTTCAACGACACCGCATGGGGTAAATTTGGCAGATTCAAGGAGCATAATTAGGGGTATTCAGCAGTGCAACAGTAGAGAAAGAACGAAATAAAAAGACGAAAAAACCTAGTAATATATAGGAATCCATAGGAATAGAAATCCATAGAAATCCATGGGAATCCGACAAATCCGCTCCTCCCTCGCGTCTCTCCGCGTCACTTACCGGGTGAACACAGATGGGCGGAGAGGCTAAATCAGTCAACCAAGAACATTATCCCACCATCGCCAGCAACTCGCCCGGCTGATGAGTGGCAGAACGACACGCTGTGCCGTGGGCAGGGTCAAGCCTCCGTTGAGGAATCCTCAACAGGGGGGGTCGTATTTGGTCCGCCAGGAGGAGGGGGGGTCGTAATTGCTGAGGTAGGCAGTGATCAAGAGAATTTCTTACGCTGAGGGTCTAAAGTGTGAGAAGAGAAATGATAAAACTGACTAGCTGGATTTGAACCCAAAACTAATTTAACATAATCATCATGGAATCTCATGCATGGCGCGATCCACAACGAAGCCAACCAACGTCAATGACCCTTTCATTGGTTCGCTGCCACCGATTTCACCTACAGAGACACCTCCGAAATTTATTAACTAGCCATGGAAGCGGAATCTATCCACAGTTATCACCGTGGATGAATACTCCAGAAACTATGGGAAGGAAAAGAAAAATTAGCTGATATGGACCTATTTCATATCTTACTACGATCACAAGTACGTAATATAGTGTTGGCGGCCACTATGCGGACCGGAAAAACGTTTGTATTCATTGAGAATGTGGATGAAATCCTCATGCATGGCGCATCCCACAGAAAAGCTGACCGGCGCTTCTCGCCTTCCCACTAGGCCTCCGAGAGCGAAGGATGCATACTGGAAAAATTTCAGTAACAATGAATCGATTTTTGGGAAGATTCGTGGAACGATCTCGCAAATTCGACGAAAAAAAGCTTTCCTCAACACACTTTTTTGAATTTTTCTTGCTTCATTTTGAAGATCTGGCATGGTTCAGGTAGTCATTCGAAAGCGCCAACCTAGTAGACTCTGCCTCACCCAAACGAACTCATATGGTTAAGTTTGAAGGAAGTTATGGCCATTTCCGTGAAACACCCCGAAATTTTCCTCATCAAATCCTCATCACCCTTCCCTCAAAATAACTTCCTTCATTTTTAAGATCTGGCATGGTTCAGGTGGTCATTCGAAAGCGCCAACCTAGTAGACTCTGCCTCACCCAAACGAACTCATATGGTTAAGTTTGAAGAAAGTTATGGCCATTTCCGTGGAACACCCCGAAATTTTCCTCATCAAATCCTCATCAAAAAACCCATATCGAGAACTAAGCAACCATTGGGGAAAGCAAGCGGTCAGTAGATAGGCCTTAGGGAGTTATTAGGAAAACAGGTCACAGCTGCTTGAAAGATGGGCTCTAGGTAAAGTTTGAAGTTTTTTGATAATGTCGGAATTTAGTACGGGGAAGATAACGCGCTCCAACGCGATCGCCGCGTCGCACATCGCCTGAAATGAACAATGAATTCAGTCAAATGTGTTTGATTCTTTGTGTTGTCGTTTCTATTTCGAATGTGTTTCAAGTGTTTCTATCTGCACTCCTTTCGATTCGCTCGTTTTGTTTTTTTTTCGGACTTTTTGGTTTCTGCAGGGAGGGATTTTATTTTCTCATCGCAAAAAAGAACGGGATGGGATCTCTTTCCCTGGGGTGGGAGGGAAAGGGAGGAAGGGAGGGAATTGTGTTCTCCACCTTTCGATCGCAAAAAGTTTTCTTGGGGTGGGAAGAAGGAAGGGAGGGTGTTTTCTTTGCCACGGAAAGCTGTTTTTTGAGAAAAACTGTGTTAACATTTAAAAATCCTTTATTGAAATGCAACAGATTGTAGCAAAACGAAAAATAACAATAATAGACGTAAAAGAGGGGGGGTCGTATTGAGACCCCCTTTTGGGGGGGGGGGTCGTATTTTTTGAAAATTTTCCTCATCTGGACGCTTGACCCTGGCCGTGGGATGATCATCAGACCTCTACACCGAGGCTTTTTAATGCGAGTTTCGCCACGCATCACCTCTTTTGAAGTGGAAGGTTTATATCCAATGAGCATGTATACACAGTTCTCTTTTTCCTTTCTCCCGGTGCTCTAAAGGATCGTCCACAGAAGTTTAAGTTCTTCTCTTATCCCTATTTATGTTACATTTCCTAACTAAAGGCCAAGTTTCACGCAAAAATACAAAGTCTTACTGAGATAGAGTTCCTCAAAATGACGGCTGACGGAGTGAGTTTCGAGAGGTGTGGACGCTGGAGCGCTGAGGAAGGAAAGAGACAGTCGCGTGGCCAGGGACGCAGAAAGAAACACACGTCAACACTGGGCGCAAAGATTTTAACTGCGCCCTCACGCTGAAGACTGTCGAATATTGCGCGGCGGGAATTTGAACGAGTTGTCCCTGTCCATGTACGGCAGCTTCACGCTTCGTGATTTTGTGGTGATGCGACCCCATACTCCGGGTTTCGCGATCGCAGGATCGCGTGCAAAAAAGTGACACCACAACATCACAGAAACGCAGTCGCAAGATAACGCTGATCTATATCACAGCATAGCTACTTGAAAAATTGACTTTCATTTTTTTTGGATTTCTTATTGATTGAAGGGCCGGTTCCGATTGAACAAGCCAAGGAGGCACAGGATCTATTAGGTTGTAAGGAAAGTTCTGGCCGGTTTTTTGCGTTCACAAGATTTACTAGGGAAAGTTCAAAGTACCGCAAAAATGACACTTTTGGGGTGAATACACCTTAAGCGTTTTTGTTCAGCGAGTCCCAGAGAAATAGACGACAAATGTGAGTGCTACGAGGGGAGGGAGTTGAGCATTGGATGGGTCACTTTGTCCTTGGTTTCAGAGGTGCAAGAATGAGAATGAGTTGCTCGAATTTTCAATTGATCAAATCGCTTCAACTAGAACGGCAGAAAGCGATGAGCGCCCATACTTGCAGGGGATGTCCAAAAGTATTGGCCCTCAACACATACTTGGTCAACCACCTCAGGTAACGTTGATTTGAAGAACCCAAAAAATTGGTGCCGCGCGACCAATCGGTCAGCCGTACCCAAGCGCATTTTCCATACCATATTCACCAGATCTAGCGCTTAGTAAGCCTCGCTTTCCCAAACATCTGGACAGCTTCTTCAGCAGCAGTGTGTTGGCGATGGCGATCTGGAGTCGACTTTTTTCGCTTCGCGCTATATGAATCATCAGCCCTTTATCAAAGTGAGATCTGCAAGTAATCAAACGATGCTTATTTTGCGAGAAAAGATGCAGTCTGAGCCGAGTTATGATCTCCCGAAGTTGAAACCGGTCAAAATTTTCCTTACAACCTAATATTTACAAGCTCCAATACTACGGCTCTGTTGAAAAAACATACAGTAAAACATCCGAGGTATAATCCAATGAATTGCGAGGACTGGCTGAATCGACTTCACGCTGATAGGAAAAAGCAGGAAATTCAAAAGATTTCATCGAACTATGTCGCGATGGTGGGAGGTGCCAAACTGCCAGCCCTGTTCAATGCACTCTACTCTCGCGGGAGAAAGCAACTTTCAAGGGTCTTCGGACTAGTGGGGAACAGGTCCAGGTAAATGTGTGTCCAAGTAAGGGTTGGCGTCGGGATCAATTGCAGAATGGAATGGAACTCTCGACGCAAGAAACGCCACATGCCGCGTTGCAGTTTTTTCGACCTAATGAGTTTTGCCTTCTGGCCAAGGCCCTCAAATAAGCCCCCCTGTAAGTCCGTGACCATGAGGATTCGGAAGCGCTTGCAATCGATTATTATTGAAAAAATGTTACGGAGAATATTATCTGTTGGCTTTGACCGATCACTCCAGTAAGCACAACTGACTGCCCATGTGCACTGCGGTTCCTAGCTGCATACCGGGGAAATTGATGCACATTACGAGGCAGTAGCATAATTTCTCCGAAATTTTCCTCAGATCAGTAACTTTCAAGAGCTCATTTGGGTGTGGTACATAAAAGCACCTAGTAGTATTGAACAGTTCATCTGTATTAATCCATTTTCTGCGCCTGCGATAAGAAAAGACTATTTCTCTGAATGGACTACGGTTGGCCCCCTCAGGTACGTGTGAGCTTCAACGTGAACGAGAGCAGGAAGGGGTGAGTTGTCCACTATCCTATTAGTGCGGCTTTCACAAAAATAAGGTTCACTTCTTGGTGCTAGGAATTGAGAAGAAGAAAAAAAAATTTGCTTCGACCTAATGGATTCCCGCTGTGAAAGAGGAAGTTTTGAAGTTTTGATTTGTTCGTGTTAAAATCATATACACTCCTTGTGAAGTAGTACCGGCTTTGCCAGTACAATCTCTAGAGAAGCCGACCACACGAAAACCAACAAAAAACGATGCGAATTTGATTTCTATTAGCATCACAGCACAACAATCACTTGGAAAAGAGGGAAAAAAGAGGGAACGAACCCAGAACGAGGCTTAGCTTAAGAAGGAACTAGTAGAAAGCGCTTATGATCAGCAGTAACCACGAATCCAACACTAAAATAGGTCTGAGCCAACAAACAAAAGCTCGGACAATAGCGGAGATATCAGCGAGCGAAAGAGACAGAGGCCTCACTATCGATTTTATTTAAACTGCGACTGTGTCAGAATGCTTGACAGGTGCTTCCCATCGTTCGTATCATTTCGACCAGTCGCCGTTGTCCGAGCCCGAATCTGTGATCGACAGCTCATGTCAGAGAGATCCAGATGACGAATTAGTCTTAAAAGAACATTAAAATAGTTTTATATCGAGAACAATGTCACTGCTAGACCTTCTTGATTTAATGGGTAACCTTTGTATAAATTCCAAGATCTATTGCTGTAAACGTTTGTCACACCTTTATCCCCTAAAGCAGCGCTCCTCCCTATGTCGGCGCCAGGTGTGTCTGCATGTCTCTGGGTCTCCGTCTGTTCCACTCTGCCTCGTGGTTCGCGTCGTCTCTGCACCTCCCTCGTACTGCTCCATCTCGCTGCCTGTGAACGCAGCCACACCCTGCGGGCGCTGAGTATGAACGAAGCCAAGGTCGCAACACTTCTGTCTTCGCACCGATGGAGGGGTGCACCTGTGTGTAAATGTACTTCATCAGATAAAATGGAAACATTCTTGATGCCATTAATCCGAGTGCGGTGCCAGAGGATCCGTGCGGCATCGCGATGGGGACCTCGTAAAGTGAAATATCTTGCATCCATCTACATTTAGTATGGGAATTTAGAAATTCCTACACGAAGGACGCATGAATTGTTTTCACCCTTTCCCTCTCTTTTTTTTCTCCATTCGTTTCGAAAGCGCATTTATCATGTTTTTTTAGCTGCTTTGGTTGCTGCACGACCGCTGTTACAAAAGTTAAGTGCAACAACGTTCTTCAAAGAGTTGCTCACTTGAACATACTGAAACATCGATATTTCCCGATTAAATGCAAGACCAGATTATGAAAAAAACAACAAACGCGGTAGGAGACCTGTAAACTACAGCCGGCTTCATAATATTAGGTTGTCCCCAAAGTTCCGGAACACCTCGACCACTTTTTTTCAAATTTATTTCTTTACAACATAAACACATTCCAGCTAACAAGATATTCACCATTACTATCTATCACCTTCTGTCATCTATCCGGAAGCTTGCCAATCCCATCCGCCCAGAACTGTTGAGACTGCCTCGCGAAGAAACGCTCGACCTCCATCTCGATGTCGCGCTGCTTTTTGAGCTGTTTCCCCTTTAGGAAGTTCTGTAGAGGGGCGAACAGCTGGTAGTCAGACGGTGCGAGGTCGGGGCTATATGGGGGATGTGGTAGCACTTCCCAGCCTAGCGTCGCCAAGGTGTCCCGGGTGAATGTTGCCAGATGTCGGCTGTCGGATAGGGCATGGGGTGTCCAAATCGAGAGCACTTTGCGCTATCCAGCCGAGTGAGATGCTGATCGACTGTGGTGTTCCCACAACCGAGTAGCAGGGCTACTTCACGTGTGCTTGCCGTGGGGTTCGCCTGCACAGTTCTCCTGAAAAGCTGATCGTCAGCTCAGATGGACGGCCACTGCGTTGCTGATCTTTCAGGGCTATATCTTCAGAACGGAAGCGGGTGAACCAACGGTGGATAGTTGTGCTTGCTCCACATGCGACGCTGATTATTTGGACCACTTCCCTTATGGAACTCCCTCGGCAGAACTCGTAGAGGTACAATGCTCGGAGTGACGTCTCGTCCATTTCGAGCTCTATTCCTTTTGTGGATAGGCGCGAATCCTTATATGCCTATGGCATGGAACGTTCCTCAAAGTCAATCGACAAATGCCCTGGTTATCCATCGCGGGAAGGCCCGAAAACCCTTGTCCGCCAAGGTTCCGGAACTTTCGGGACAGCCTAATAGAAAACCGTGATTTTCTCACTAGCGCGGCGCCGACTAGCCTCTGTATCGCCATAAGCCACACCTTCTGTATTCTCTGCTTTGACATCACTGAAGGCTGCGACACAGCCGATAATAACGCTAATAGTAAGTGCTACTAGTTCCGCCGATTGGTTCACCTAAATAAAAGTGAGCAGTCTTCCATGTTCCACAACAGATCGAGGGGGCAACAAATAACTGCAGATGCTTAGGTTCAAGAAATTGTTCACATTAAGTTCTTCTATTGCCGATATATCTATGTCGCCGTTGTATTTGCTTGCCAAGGGCCGCATGCAAAATTACACGTGAAAAAAACAGGACGGCTGGGATGGAGCTGCTCAAATTGACGTCCGACGGGTGGGGCAACCGAGGGGGGGTGGGCCACGAAGTCTCTGGGTGCAAAGAGGCGACGGTCGCGTGGTTAGGGACGCAGAGTAAGAGCCAAATCAACATTACGCGCGAGGACTTGAACTGTGCTCTGCTTACCGACGGCTATTCAAACACTGCTCTACGGGAATCCAACCGGTTGTTCTTTCTCCAGTTACTCGATTTCTGCCTAGGAACGAAGGAGATTTTTAGGCTCCTTCGTGTTTCTGCTCATGCAATGTGTCTAGTAGAGTGATCTGAGAGCAATTAGAATCATGAAATTTCCGTGAATGATTCATTCAAGTTGAGCGAAAATACAAAGATAGAATGCTCAGTAGAAGAAACGTTAAAATACATGCTCTGGTAAATGGGAAGCGGACCCTAACAAAAAAAGAGCAGATCTTCCGAGTACGCCATGTATTTGACCTTGGACGTCGCAAAAGGTATTGGCGGACCTGAGGTGTATTTGGCGTGTACACCTAGAACCACAAGAAATGCATATCGCCGCCAGTTCGATATGTAAGACAAACAGCGCTTCAAAAATAAGCGTCAACTACTTCAGCCTCTGACTGATCGGTTTACAAAGAAGCTGCTCTTTATTGCATTATGGGAAAACTGTAAAGAATAATATTTTGGAATGATGGTCAATTATTTGATATTTTCTGTAACAAAGTGAGTAAGCAAAAATAGAGCACATATAGTTCACAAATGAGCCATTAGAAAACCGCTTCAGAATACCAACAAAGTAGGGCCATTTTGTTGATGATCTTGCTGATACAGCTGATCCAATAAAGTACAGGTTATTAAGGTAAAAAATCGATTGTCTTAATTGTTTTTTTTTGAAAAAACGTATCATGAATTCCGATTCCCCGAGCGTAATAATAGGTAAAATTTGCTTGTATCAAGACTTCTCGACGGTCGCATTTTCAAACACACTTTTGAAACAATATAACATGCCCAACAGGGCCACACGTTAAGTACACCGTAGGATGAGATTAAATACAGTCATAATCAAGCACAGCTATTGATACAAGATTTGTAAAGGATCGAGCTGCCATCGGCTCTACGGTAGATGTTCAACTGACAGATGACTTTCCCGCATAGGGGACCGGACGAACAGCCAGGTCAGTGTGTTGATAAATCATATCTCTATTGATCACTTCACAGACTAAGACACAACTAACACTGGAAAAAAGAGAAATCGGCGCCCATGTACAATGGGGGGTAGGGTGCTATCGCAATGAGAAGGGAACCCCACCACTGGACCCTAATTTTATCTAGCCATGAAAGGGGAAGGAGCTCTTTCCTTCCTACTTCAATGCCGGCAAAAGTATACACCTCAGTGTGGAGATTGACTCCTCAAGGATCTATCCAGGATGCTTAGATAAGCAAGTTTATATAAGATGCCCCTCTCATTGCGATAGCACTGGGGGTGGCACTCAAAACGCATTTAAAATTACAGTAGGAAATTAATTCAATCACAAATCTCAAGACATGTAATATTAAAATGTTCCAATGTAATTAGGATGTTTTGTCTTGAAATGTCTGCGATTGATGATTGCCCGTCTGTGATGTGTTCTTCCCTCTGAGCTCAGGCTAAATCCACATCCCAGTTCGCAAGCATTTCTTCGTACCGCCTAAAATCAGATCGCATGCAACAGCACAAAAGAAAAGGAAAGTGTGATATGGAAGTGCTGATAGGACCCTTAAAGGCAGCATTAGGTGAAAGTCGGACGAAAAAAAAAGAAATAGTACATATGAAGGTCGAGATGCCTAGTAACAGGATAGTGGAGAAAAAACGAATGGCCCAAAACCCAGGAATAGGATCCCCTTTCCACTGCTGATTCTCGACGCGGACGACCTGTCCGTCAAGAGGGGAGTAGTCTGATCTAGTTTTCCATTGGCATGTTGCCAAGTAAACACAGGGGAATGTTTGGAAACACGACAACATCTACTTTTTGGAGTGAGCCTCAAGCTAAAACTGCGAAAGCGCGCCGCAAAACCTCCGATCCTGTCGCATCCCCTTGGCCGCTCCCACCCCAGTCAATCGGGAATTATGTCATCGGGAGGCGGGACCGCTGTGTCCAAGAGGCGGAACAGCTGCATGGTTGCGGCGTTTTGCAGGGTTTCTACAGCTTGGAGGGGCGCTTTTTCACCGTGATTTAGCCACAGGTAGCCTTCTTAAGCCCAGGACTATCATGTGAGTGACTTCTTGTAGGGATTTCTCCATTAACGCATGACCCCTATTACTGTCTTTAAATGAGAGTTAATATGGTACGGATCGCGCGGCGGGTATCGTGCACTTTTCATCAGCACGGCGTCCCTTGTATAATACATGAAGCTGCATCAAACTTAATCCATTGTTCATTGTCTGTTTTTTTTACTTGTTCAAGCATGTTTGTTCTAGTATTATGTTTTTAGTGCTGGAAAGTAATAAAATACTAATGCTAACTGGGGAATATGATTTTGACCTAAACCTTTGGAGGAAGGAGCTCCGTAATGGGTGGTTTTGGTTAAAATAAATTTCTTTTAACGAAGTTTTGGTGTAAAATAAATTTTGGTATCCTTTTTCAAGTGAAGGATCTTCCTTTAGCTCCTTCTTACCCTTTCAGGGATAGCAAAAATGTTCTACTCCCTTTGACTCACTCCTTGTAACCCTTTAACCCTTTTAGTTTACGTCACATTTGTTCCTCCGTATCAGTGAGGAGCATGTATGTATAAAAGGAACGTGGTCTGCTGATTCGGAGTTCTTAAGCTCCTGCCCTAAGTACTACAGTGCCACTGCTACAATAGATACCGACAATTGTGTTGTTAGAGAGGCAAACAACTCTAAACTACTAACGGCTCCTAAGGAAGCGAGAAATTTTGGTGCATCGGCTAAAACGGACCTACATTCCCCTTTCTGAAATCTGTCGAAACCTGGAACTACTTTACCACGAAAAAAGCGACACCTACTCCGGAGAATCCTTTGAGAACAAGAACCAAAAACAAATGATAAGAGAAATGATAAAGCAAAGTGTCTCTGACTTCTCATAGAAAACCCAAATCCAGCGCAAAGCGCTTTATTCTCTGAAGTCCATTCCGCAAGCCTGAAGCGCGCTTCCTCTGAACTAAACAGACGTTTGCCTGAGTAAGTCCTGAAGTTGTATGAAAATCGACTCGTTGATCGTAGAGCATCCATAACGCCACGTTCAGACTTTGCGGTGCCAGCGACAGGTGGTGGCTGCATATCTCTCCGTCTCTGCCTGTGTCACCCTGTCTTGTTGCCTGCGTCGTCTCTGCACTCTCCCGTGGCGCTGTGATTCGCTGCCTGTAAACGCAGCCACGTACTTCGGCGCGAAGACGCGGCCTAAGAGTGTCGTACAGGTAAATATGGGTACAATTACACGAAAGATAAACACATAATTTGAAGCTCGCATTATTGTGACTCCCTTTGTTAGACTTCTTGGCATGAAATAAGTGAACTTCAGTCAACCATATCTTTTTAGTGAAACCTAGCACAACCCAAGATCGATACTGCGAGACCATCTAGCTGCTCACAATTGCGTGAGTCCGGTCCGAACGGTTGTACAACAACCTTTTCACGCTACCACTCTTCCTCAGAGGCTGACCTGGTGCGGCGTCAGCACATTGCAGAACGCCGGCGATTTACTAAACAGGCGTTTAAGTACGTGGTTGGTGATATCACGGCCCTAAAGTGATACTACTAACCATGTAGCTGCGTAAGTGGTCGTTTTTCTCTATCGATACAATCATTCATATGCGGACGGACAGACATACATAGACAAACAGACACACAACGTTACTGTTTCATATAGTAGAAGGATTACGAGTAATTCGCTCCAATTCGACTAAACAACAATTTACGGATGCTCAAACCTAGAGGAAGGGAATACCCCTCCACAGCTTAGGTTTGAAGAGCATAGAAGAAAGGATCTCTTTCAAGACTGGAATGACAAACACACAACTAAACAACAACATGGATGAGAAACGCCAGTCCGTACCACCATTCCCACAGCCCGCACAAATCATAACCTGCACATTGAGGGGAATGAACACGCATAACAGCGATGAATTCCAGTGATCTAACTGGAATCTCCTGTACAGCACAGGAAAAGAAGATCCTCTTCGCCTGCACAGGATTGACACTACGATATGCCGGCAACAACACCATAGCTTGGGTTTTACGCGCAAATGCACACTTGCAAATCGTGCACTCGTTGTCATAGGAAGCGGAAGATCGAACATGCATTTCGTAACAGGAGCGCGGAGAAACTCCGCGAAAATTCTAGAGCGTTCGCCATGGTCGACGCCCAAGCGATATCGGCACCGTGTAGCCGCAGAGGTGTTGGTGCCCGTGGTTGTCCTCATTTCAATCACGTTTTCAGTATCGTTTTTCTTTTGCGTTTCTTTTTCGTTTTCTGTCGTAGAGCCTTATTGTAAGTTGTTGAAGTGTGGCCTTATTGTAGGTTGCTGAAGTATGAGTTCCGCGTTTTAGAAGATTCTGTGGCTATGTTTCCGATAGATTCATTAATTGGTGCTCGTTTAGAAATTTAATCATGGGCAAAGATTATTACAAAATCCTCGGAGTTGCGAAGGGAGCCAGCGATGATGAGATTAAGAAGGCCTACCGAAAGATGGCTCTGAAATTCCACCCAGATAAAAATAAGGATCCTGGAGCGGAGAATAGATTTAAGGTAAGTTCAGTGCAATGATCTTTGACAGTAGGATTTTCTCTGTTGAGAAGTGTTGGTTTAGCTTGTTCTTGGTTCGAGTGATGTATTCAAAATCTGGAAAGGCTTTACAATGATGAGTGAAAATGCTTCGCACTGGAAAACTTTCGGGTCAACTAAAGTCGTGGGGGAGACGCAACTTTGCGTCGACGTCGAAACTCCTTTCCCTCCTTAGGCTTAGGCTAAAATTGATATCCCCTCCTTTCACATAGAAAAGCATATGTCAAAGCATAGGTCTCATCTGCTTTAGCCTAGACCTAGGGAAAGAAAGAAGCTTTGACATGGGTGAACGTTGACGCAAACTTGCGTCTCCCCGCCCTCTCGACTTTATTTGACCCAAACTTTCATCAGAAAACTTGGTAGTGGCTTCACAGCACTGAAAACCGTACCTTTCCGTTTGAGCTGATCTTCGCATTCCTAAAGTTGCAGCAAGGCTGGTGGCAGTCTTCGCGATGTAGTGGTATCACATTTTTATACGCGGCACTGAAGCGCTGCTATTTCATGTGCGGAACCCTGACATCGTGAACATCGAGAGCCGCAGAGCTACTCAATTGCAAAATCTATCATCGGCCTTGAAGAATTACCGATGAAAAGCTCTGTTACGCCGCAGTTTTACCTCTCTAGTAGTTTGCACTCAGTTGCAGAGTGAAAATTGGATACCTGTCCAGTGATTGTACGATTTTGCGGCTCGTATTCTCGCACAGTTGTCAGGTCGATATGTATCTGGTCCATTCGTACTGTAAGGCCGCGTTCATACTTTGCGGTGCACGTGGCAGGGTGAGGCTGCCTATCTCTGCGTTTCCGCCTGTGTCACCCTGTCTCATTGTCTGCGTCTTCTCTCGCGCCACTCTGTTCGCTACCTGTGAACGCAAACAAGCCCTGCTGTCGCAAAGTATGAACGTGGCCTAAGCGAAATGCGTATCGTTCGCAGTTTCTGACAATGAGGTACCACTTTTTCCCTTTTTCTCGACTGCTTGCGTGCGCAAATGGCAAGGATTGGATAGAAGTTACGGGGCGAGGTACTGCCATGTTATTCTTGTCACGGGTTTACATGGAATTATCCTCTGGCTACTCATGGACGGCAGTTTCTTGTTTCACCTTGGACTGATAACCTTCTACGGCGTCATGCCAAGCGTAATCAATTAGGGTGACCTAGTTTGGGGCTGCGAAGTTGGCCTCGCTGATTGTTTTCATCGCAGCTGTTCTCTACTGAAAAACAGTCTGGTAGAATTTGAAATTCCTCTTAGGAAATTTCAGAATGTTAATCGATAATACTGAGAGTAGTATCAGGTTGTCCTTTTGAATTAGGGAACATGTTAATTGATAGTTTTCTAGTGTAATAGTAGTAGCTTCTGCTTCGGGTACCTGATCCCTCTATCCCTCTGAGCGAAAATCGATAGAGAAACTCGGACCCCCCCCCCTTTTTTTTTTAGTCTCAGGTGGAATATCCAGGCCGCAGCCATTTTTTTCCGTATCGTCCTTCTCCTTAATTGATTTCAATTGTTTGGGGACGAAGATTTAAATGGTTCGGTTTCTCAGCCTCCCCCCGCATCATTGTGGTGACCTTCTTTTGACATGGTATTGCACTAGTGAAAAAGATGCTTTCTAGCTGGGAACTATTCGACCAATCCAATGCTTCTCTGATCTTCGTATACGGCTGATAGAATCAGATGCAAAGTGCTGAATGCAGTGAAAAGTCGTGCGCGAACTTGTAGGATAATTGTAGCAGAGCATAAGTGGTACGGTAAAGAAACAGCAAGATATGTCCCTCGTTGCGGCATTTTAGAACCTGGTTGGAAGGGAAGATCGGCTGAAATGAGGAACCTTGGTTTATATGGGAAATCTTTGTGAAGTTAATCCATGCGGTCGGTTTGCACTCCGTTCGCTGCTCGAGTGAAGATCAGGTGCATGTCGATCTGCGATTCTGCGATCCAGTATCTGCAGATCGCATGTGCTGTCGCGCGCACCCTAAGTCGATAGCGCTTATTCAGTTCTGAGACCGTGAGTGGTAAGAGAATAGCTTTGTGAAGGAAAATCACACGGTGAAGTGGGAGTGCAAAAGGCGACTTGCGATTCTACGATTATGCGATTCTGCAAAGTGCAGAATCGCAAGGTTAACACGACCATATGCTCAGATACGTGACGCAACTGCTATCCCTGGGATCGGAATCGTAATCGCTAATGTTATTTGCTGAATTGCTAAACAGCAAGTGTCGTATTGCCCATTCCCGACTGAGCGCGCTGTTGCTCCTTCGCAACGCTGGTCTGTTACCATTTACAGTCCCTGAGTGATAACAGACCCAGGAAAATGGCACTCTCAAGTGGAGTGCGCATGACGACGGAAGCGAATATGGGATCGTGCGATCGCGAATCGCAGAACAATGCACCTAATCTCCTGTCCAACGGCACAGCGATTTCAATGTGTGGTTAGAACTTCAATTGTTGTCGTTATTCTATTGAGAGAAGAAACCGTGCCAGAGCAGAAGGTCTATGGTTCCTTTTGCACGGGCTGGTACCCTCTGTTTGCCCTTTTTGTCCATCACAGGGTCCAGTGAGGGAGTGATTGATCGGCGTAGTCAGACAGGCTCCTAAGTTTCACATTTAGGAAATCGCAGAAGCTTACGATGTGTTGTCCGATCCTAAAAAGAAGGAGATCTATGACAAATATGGTGAAGATGGTCTCAAAAACGGCGGACCTGAAGCTGGAGGACCAGGTGGATTTCATTACGAGGTGTGTCCCTGTTTGTTTTGTCCTTCAACAGTGCTTTCTTAACACTTGGTCAGGGCGCACACTTTTTACCTATGACCTTTTGGAATTTCTGTGCCCTTGAAGCTTGGAAATGATCTGTCTTTCAGTTCCAAGGCGATCCAATGCGAATGTTCACGCAATTTTTCGGATCAGAAGACCCCTTCAGCGGAATTTTTGGGATGGGTGGTGGTCATCCGAACATCTTTTTCAATATGGGAGGTGGTGGCATGGACGACGGGATGAATGGTTTTTCTGCGTTTACGGGCGGCATGCCTCACGGACATCGAAGATGTGGGTTGACCGTTTGTTCCGCATTGGTATAATGCCTTATTACTTTGCTAGAATTTATATTTTTCGTTTTAGCTGCCCCGAAGCAGGACCCTACTGTACAGCACGAGCTACACGTTAGTCTCGAGGATATTTATCAGGGATGCACGAAGAAAATGAAAATCACGAGGTAGATATTTTCACCTTTAGGCAAAACTTTGCCTTCGTGATGTGGTGGATATTCAAGGGATGCGATATATGATGCCCTTGTTCAGGAAAGTATTGAATGCAGATGGTCATTCGACAAGAGTGGAAGATAAAGTACTGACAATCAACATTAAACCAGGATGGAAGAGCGGTACAAAGATCACTTTCCCCAAAGAAGGAGACCAACACCCTGGACGTGTTCCGGCCGACATTGTTTTTGTCATTAAGGTACGGGACCTGATGTGTCGATTAGCATGACTAAACGTACTATCGTTATAGGAACCAATAGTTGTGAGAGGACTCCTCCTAATTTTACTCCTTATTCTAGGATAAGCCACACAAGACATTCAAGAGGGAAGCGTGCGATCTTCGATACATTCATCGTGTAGCGTTGCGTGATGCTCTCTGTGGATGCACCGTTGAGGTTCCTACGCTTTTGGGTCCGCCGACAACGTTAAGACTCGACAACATTAAACCAAACACCGTGAGGAGGTCAGTTTGCATGGCCCCTTTCTCAGGCTTTCGATTCTTTTGAGCTTGTTTTACTTCAAGGTTCACTGTTGTTAATTTTAAGGATTACTGGAAAGGGATTGCCGAATCCCAAGGCTCCTGGTCACTATGGTGACTTGATTGTACAGTTTGAAGTGGAGTTCCCTTCGAAGCCAATAACGGATCCCGTTTTACGTGAACAGCTCATGAGAATCCTGCCACCCTTGTCCCATGCATAGTCATGTCTTTGGTACCATGAAATGTCGAAAGTTTGTAGTTTCACGTTGTCTGATCATGTGTAGATTATTGAGCATTCTATGATTGTATGTACTTGTTAGATTTGTATTCCCGCACACATCTATCCACAAACACTCGGTATCCATGTGTCTAGGAAAATGTAACTAATATGCGCTTCGCCGTTGCGGGTATACGTTTTCTGCGTAGGTCGATGTTGTATCTTTCTAACTGAAACATGTGTTGGTCATTGCAATGATTATGTCTATAGCTGTGCATTTCACAGTACACTTTCTATCTGAAATTTCGGTATAACTTTCGCTCTAGGGACTTTCATCCTAAGTTTGTCTCGTGATGGTCATTCACCATTTCACTGGCTAGTCATTGTCGAATTGCGAAGAAATGAAGCCATGAATATGTAACTGGAAATTTTGCTATTAATGCATTTTGAAGTTGTGATCGTGGTATTTGAGATGAACAGAACGGTGGAGGGGAAGGTTTTATTTGCGATTGTTGACGGAGATAGCGAGTGTTGCCGAAACGGAGTTGGTTTTTGCGCTTGAGTATCGAACGGGGCTGTTCAGTATGCTCGTATGCATGGTTTTTTTCTGGTAATCTTTCGTTAGCGTCTGTTTTATTACTGTGGTGAGACCAGTTCTTGCTGAATGATTATCATTAAGATCTCTCAGCACGGAAGAGTGGTTTTTGGATTGTAGGTCCACGAAATATCTCACAGCGGTTTTCAATTGTCGATGGTATACTATTCTGGGTGGCCTGCCCTATTCTTTTATGGGGATACTAGTGAATGGAGGAAGTCTTGTTCTGCAGGGCTTGACAATTGAATATTAGGAGACCTTCGATTTCATTGGGTCTGTCGCAGCATTCGAAAGGCTGTGGTAGAATTCTCTTTTTTATTTTTTTTCTGATGGATCAAATTGCGCAATTGTCAGGCACCTAGCTCGAACGCGTGGTGTAGCATGTGACGAAGCAATAGTGCGAGTCGGGACAAGTGTGTGGTTACGTACAAAGTTTTTTACGACTTTCTTTCGTAATCCGTATGTCAGCTCTTGCATCTATCCTTGAGGTAGTACCATTCTGCTCTACTCATTTTCCCTCAGGACTACTAACACAAGTGATAGAGTCGAGAGGAAGACGATTTGCTATAGGAGTCGAGAGGAAGAAGATTTCCAATAAATAGTGTTGGGTATTTTTTGTTCTCATGTTCCATTTTTGCCTTTGCTCCATCTAAGTGAGGAGCAAAGGCAAAAGTGAGGGTGAATGTATCTCGATGTTGCTTTTTCAAAATTACAGAATTTTAATGAGTTTACAAAGCTTCTTGTAAGCCCTTTTCTCATCGTTCCAGACGTGGTTACTTCCAAGCGGTGAAACATCATTTCATTCATCTGTTTTAGAATGTTGTCGAGAGTGGCACGTGGTTTTCTCAACACCTTACCAACCGAGTTATCTGCGGTTCGAAGTGAGTTTGCTCAGATTTGGCGAAAAATTACGCCTCTTTGTGAGGGATAGTGTAGAACATCATTCATCGCAACATGTGCTTTCAAAAATTGTTTAAAGCCTTGATCGCAGCTTCCCATAATTTAGCTTGCGTCAGTATCCGCAGGATTTCATGCTTCACGCCTTTAGTAGAGAATTTTTCTTCCCTCCTCTCACGCCCGGTCCATCACATCTTTACAGTTTTGCAGTTCTTCGCTTGCAGTTGATGTGGGATCAACTAAAAGCAGTTTAACACATTCACTGTCACCGTTTTGATATGATCTGTCTCTTCGTAGTGTGCATTAATTTTGTAAGTTTAAATCCGACGAGCAGGGATGATGAATTTAGATTTTTTTCAATCACTTCTATCGGACCGCCAATTACTCCTCCTTTCACAGTCTGGTCTGAAGAAGCATTAATGCCGAAAGCTCATCAATAAGTAAAAAGAAAACTCCAGCAGCTTCAAGAGTTTTTAATCGAACAAATTTTGAATGTTTCAGACAGTTCTTCCTTCAATTTTCTTGACGCTTTTGACTTCAATTCACAGCTCTCAGATGTAAGGTTTATCTACCCAGTTTTAGTTTATTGTGCTATCTCAATTCTCTTCAGGAGGAAAGAGATCTGATGTTTTCAACTCATGAGTATTGTCAAGAGAAGCTCCAGCCAAGGATAATTACAGCTTATCGTGAAGAGAGTACGGTTGTCCTTTGAAACATTTCGTGTTTCAAAACTGACATTTGTAAGCGTACTGGCATTTTTCAGAATTTGATCCCACGTTGATTCCTGAAATGGGTAAAATGGGCCTCCTTGGAGCGCCTTACCAGGTCAGTTTTACTCATGTTCCTCTGTATTAATCAATTAGTTCTGATAGTTCACGTTTTCCAGGGTTATGGGTGCGCTGGAACCACAACGGTTGGCTATGGGCTTATAGCACGTGAGATCGAACGAGTTGATTCAGGATATCGATCAACGATGAGTGTTCAGACCAGCCTTGTCATTGGGCCAATTTATAATTATGGTTAGTAACTTGCCTAAACTTGCCTTCGGTGTGGGAAAGTGGTGATCGCGATTGACGGTTCCGTGGGCGTGAATGAATCTAGTAAGAAGTTCATCTATTCGTGGAAAATTGGAGCGTTAACGTTGAGCACCTTCGCGTCCGGGCTTACACTTGTCAACGACTTGTTTTGTTGCGTCTCATTGATATTGCAAGGATATCTCATGCAACTCGGGACCTTGACTCTCGTAGTATCCATAGATGAGCTCAGCCTCCACTTGGATACAGGGCGGAATTAGTCATCCGCTATGCTGGAAGACGTGGGTAGATCGCAGAAGTGATTGCTGGTGCTTATAAATTCGCTATATTTGACTTTTTCTGTCCATAATCATAATTTATTCAAAATTTCGAGAAACGTGGCGCAACACTAACAAGCTGCATTTGAACTTTCCATTCTATCTACCTGGCATTCCTCTCCATTCAAGCTAATTTACTATGGCTGCTTTGACACCTTTGATGGAATCAACAGAATGCGTGCAGAAATTCTTCTCTGAATTCAGCAATTGAAGTTTACACCTCTGTTACTCATAAATTGTATTATATTGCTTTTCTTCGTTCGAAAGTTGTGATTGGTTCCTTTAGGATATTGTTAGCAGCTTCCGAATTCTTCCGTCAAATTTCAAATTAACTTTGCAGGAACTGAAGAGCAAAAGCAGAAATACATCCCGGGTCTGGCTAGTGGAGAGCTTGTGGGTTGTTTCGGATTAACTGAGCCAAACCACGGGTCCAATCCAGCTGGCATGGAAACTAAAGCAAGGTATAGTGGATTTCGGATTACGTATTACGGATTTCGGTCATTGAGAGGCACTTGTATCGTACGGGATACCAGTGATCTGGGAGGTATTTTTCGATGGGAGAAATCACATGCAGATGAACCAAGGCACGAACGATTTTTTAAGCTCCCTTAGGCCATGTGCTGGTCACTGATTGCTGCTGGGATACCTCAACCGATAGCGCGCACGGCCAAAAATTTACTTGCGAGTGGAAGAACATGAATCGCTCGTATCCGTGAACAACATTTTCATGTTCGATCGCACTAAACTCTTTAAAACTATTCGTCTACTGCTTTGAAATCGATTACTCAAGGGCTGTAATCGACCGGTATTTACTTCTTGGGTCGGCTTGATGGGCGTTGTGAATACGATGATGTAGGCCAAGTGGAAGCAGTATGGTCTCGGAGCGTTTACTTGCTGTCTTATTCTTAGCTTCATGCTATAGACGATTCTTTCGCAGATTGGCGTTATGGTGGATTGCACGTGGTGTTTGACAAAGACACGTGCGCTCATTCACCAAACTTAGCCATCGTCAAATATGAATTACCCACCCTCTGAAATATCACGCGTGAACTGCTCAGCCACTCCTGATTGGGGAGGTTCAAGTAAGAGAACTGAGACTGGTACGACTTTCACTGAATGGGTACCTTGGTGCTGATCGTGAACAGTAAATGCTCAGATTTTCTCAGGTTCCACGATACGAGTCCACGAACTTTTCGTCGACGCGCTAGGTGAGCCGCCACCATGTCGCGTTTCCGCATATTTTTGAAATTGGTAATTTATTAGGGTGGAGCAAGCGAACCGGCTAAGTGCAGTAAGTGGGATGAATACAGGAGGGTAGACTGACTGTCGAGGTAGTTCAAAAGGGAGCCTGAGGATTACTCATAATTTGATTCTTAATTAGTGATCTTGAATTCATGAATGAGTTAATGTGCGGAAGCTTTTTTGCAGGTGGGATGAAAAAACCAAAACATATCGTCTCTCTGGTACGAAAACTTGGATCAGTAATAGTCCGGTAGCAGATGTGTTTATTGTGTGGGCCAGAAGTGAGAAGCACAACAATGATGTCAAGGTATGTCCTTTTTTCCTGAGGTCTGGGGTCACACAAACTTTAAACTTTATGTTTCTACCAGTGCAAACGGTCGTGCTGCTAAAATGTGGCAAAGTTGCTTCATATTACAAACAGAAGTCTATGGCAAAAGATCTTCGAAAGGGAGATGGAGTAGTCGATAGTGATATGAGTAAGAGGTTTCAGGGATTCATCCTTGAAAAGGGGATGGACGGATTAACAGCTCCGAAAATCGAAGGGAAACTATCATTACGTGCTTCTATCACTGGACAAATTGCAATGGACGAGGTTCCTGTTCCTGAGAGCAATTTGCTACCAAATGTGAGCCTTTCTGTGTGATGATCTTTGCTAACAGCTGTTTGTCATTCTTTCCACTTTCTAGGTGAAGGGCTTGGCTGGCCCCTTCGGTTGTTTGAATAATGCGCGTTTTGGCATCGCCTTTGGTACGTTGGGTGCGGCGGAGTCATGTTTTCACCTTGCTCGAGAATACGCTTTAAACAGGTGAGTGCTGTACTTAAATATTGTGCTGTTTCGGAGTCTCATGATTATCTAGATGTTTAACAACAATTGAGTCTCAAAATATTTATACAAAAACTCAAGACCCTTCAAAAGTCTCGGAAGTTCTTGGATATTTTTGCGATATTTCTGTGTTTAACACTTTCTTCAGGCTCTGTTAAAGAAGTAAGAGTTTTCATGTACCATACATCTTTGGCAGTGCCTGAAGAAGGTGTTAAACATCGAAATATCGCAAAAATATTCTAAAAAACTTTCGAGACTCTTGAGGGGTCTTCTGAGTTTTTTGAACATTCAGGTGAGTGTTGTGTCGTTTTACACAACATGTATCTAGGTATTGGTTGCACTCTGAAGTAGAAGGATATCCAATGCCTAGTAATTCTTTGTTTTAAGTAAACTAGTAAATATTTGTCGCTGACCAAGTGTTGTTCTTTCTAGGTGAATAAGAGGCATCTTCTTTGTCCTCCAATGAAAAAATTGGGAAATGCAAAGAATGAGTTATGCCAGTAACCATGATTTGGTTGTTGTTCTTGACGTTAGTTGGTTGTTGAAACATAGTCAACAATCTTATACGGAACCATCCTCAGCTTCCTGGCGTTTTGCTTAGAGTTTTCATTGTAGTCATGACAAGCACATCGTTAGTAGTTATTCATCACATTCTTTGTGGTTGGGCATCTACCGTAATGCTGATGGACTGGATCACCGTTTCATTTTGCTAGAATAGCTTGGCATTTTGTTTGAACTTGAAACTATCATGTTAGTGGATGTAAACGTTTATTTGGATACGTTGTCTACCAGAAAGTCATTGTTCAGGTCTCAGTTTGGGCGCCCACTTGCTCAAAATCAGTTGATACAGCTAAAATTTGCTGACATGTTAACTGAAATCACCCTTGGTCTGCAAGCCTGTCTCAGAGTGGCTCGGTTAAAGGTATACTTCATTATTCTATTTCTCTTGTGTACAGGTAACTTGTAAAAGGAAAAAAATGATCTAGGACGAGGGAAAGGCGACTCCCGAAATGATTTCTCTCATCAAACGGAATTCATGTGGAAAGTCGTTGGATATTGCGCGAAAATCCCGAGATATTCTCGGTGGAAATGGAATAGTTGATGAATATCATGTTATGAGACACATGGTGAATTTGGAGACAGTCAACACGTATGAAGGTGATTTTATCTTCCTCCATTTATTTCTAACACTATAGAATAGCCCTCAAACTACTGAAGCTACTATCTTTATCATTAGGTTAAATGCACACGCGCAATATTGAATCGGTCGGCTTATCTCGTTGGAACGGTAACCAACCAGGCTGAACCTTTGTTGTGCCGCAACAGCGGTCGCCATCACGGCGCTATATAGTTCGAACCTGAACTATTCACGCCTGCTCGAAATCTTATTAGTCTGCTGAGAAGGGTGAGGCATGGGCAGTGGGATCGAGCAGGTATATCACCGTAATGGCGACCGTGGATGAAAAGGATGCATTGAATAAACTGAAAAACTTACCTTCCGAAGTTGGTCGAAATCTGGATTATCACGAGATGTGTCTCCAATAAGCAGACTGAAATTGCGATCGACGTGGAGTGCAGAGTTTACCGACTTGATAGTAGTATTAAGCTTGTCGATGCTGCAAAGACATGATCCAACGAATCTCCACACACATGATCCCAGATTGTAAATATTGAATTGGAGAATTAGAGTTCTCTTCACGCATCGTGCAAGCACTGTAGAAGGCTTGGAGGTCGAGATGATTTAGCGGTCGATACCTCTACTTACAGTTATGTCGACGATCAATGTAAATGAATCAGAAATGAAATGTGTTATTCTACTATTCATTTATCACATTGCTGAGATGCTCACTATTGGGGGATTAGGTGGCTCGATAGAGTTAGGGATCGATAGAGTTGTGTTCGACTGCATCGATTGGTATCAATTCGGCTACTTGTTGGGCATCTAATTCCTATAAATGGGTAGATTCATATGCCAATAATCGATGCTTATCGTTCTTGTAAACACGCACCACTATTTGAAATTTTGCATAGTCTAGTGGTCGAGATCCAGTATTGTTGCTGGTACCGCATGAGAAAATGAATCACTCGCATATCACAAATTGTCGTTTCCTGACCATTCATGTAGAGCGCAGTATCAAAAGACGCGCACAATTATTTGGAACGCTAGGCAATTCAGCGGTCGATATATCTGCAACTGATATCAGAACATAGCAAAGTGTGTTCAGCCATTGGCAGTGAGCATCAAGCGCTTTTACTCTAGCGGTCGTATTGTAGTTGTAAGCGATGTGCCAGATTTTATCCAATCTCCTTCCTAGCAGCTCTTATCAGCTCATGTGTGAGCCGTAATCAGTTTCGATAAGTCATCACTAAAGTCCTCGTACCTCACAGTACTTGCGAGTGTGAACATTCCACCGTCAGCCGTAAAAAGCTAAATGGACTTGGTGGCAGTTGTCTTCCGACGCTTCTAAGGATTTGGTGACCCTCGCTTTTTGACGCTTCTTATCGAATTTATCAACCGTAATCGATTTGGTTTACCCACCGTTAATGTTTTCGTCCCTCCTCTGAAAATACCAATGAGTGTCACCCTGCTAGAATCAACGTGACAGACGAAAATTTGGTGACGTTTGCTTTTGACGCTCCTTATCGAATATTACCAACTGTTATCAATTTGGATCACCCACGAATGTCACCGTTCCACCCTGCTAACATCTGTGGGTGTCGGCGCTCTGGAATTGACGCGGAAAGCAAAACAGATTTGGCCCCATTTGCCTTTTAACGCTCCTTATCGAATCTTGTCAACCGTTTCGAACTGGATCACCCAATATGAATGTCCCCGTTCCACTCTACTGAACATCTGTGAGTGTCTGCTTTCTAGGATCTTTTGAGGCTCCTTATCAGCTGCTATCACCTTCGGTCTACCGCCGGTAGTCTTTTATCATCCCCTATATCACGTAAAATTCAAGATCCCACCTTTGCTGCGACGCGAGGTTCGAATTTCCGGTTAAACACACACAACACACAAACACACTTTGCCGATTAGTTCATCTGCAATTTTCTCTCTATCTTTATTAGGGGAAATCGCTTACTAGGCACTGGACACGATAATAAAATTAGGGCCCAATTGTAAAAAGGTGTCCTAATGATTTATATCTCTGTCCGTGATCCATGGAAATGCATTGTATTCGCTCACGTCGAGGTTAACGGATATCTAGAAATGTCATATAGGTTAACGATATCTAGAAATGTCACATCTTATTGTTAGTGAGAATATTGATGAGTGGGTAAGAAGTTCTGAAATGGACTCAAGAGGGAAGTTTAGTTTTGAATGCTCCCCAGAGTCAAGCATGATAAATCGAACTTCTCTCGCACAAATCCCCTGCAGATGCATGCAAGGATTTTCTCCACAGAGGTGTCGTCATCCAAAGTCAAGCAGTCTGCTCAGTGTTCAGCCATCCGTTAAATTTCTATTATTAGCAGCCTTTTAGCGTTAAACGCATGTTTTCAGGCACTCACGACATTCATGCGCTAGTCCTTGGTCGAGCCATCACTGGACTGCAAGCCTTTCAATAAACGTCGTTACGTTGCATCAGGATAAACGCTTGAGGACAGAGTCAACATTCCTATGTTCATTATTATCTTCTAACTTTTTGCAGTTTCTGAATCTACAATCGGACAGTTCACTAACTTTTTCAAAAATTTTCATGTTTCCACAATTTCTACCTTTACATTTGATAGGGCCTTTCAACTTGTTGATTTCTGCTCGGTGAGGATTATTGTGATGTTAACAAGCAACAGAACAGAGATGAATATTTTATTTAATTTTTGCATATTAACAACGCGTAGCAACGACGCTGTCATAACCTACTCTGGGAAGTGAGAACGTTTCACAACGACTCTATGAAATCAATATGAGAGTGGTGTTGATGAGTTGGCTCACGGAGAATGATGCCTCAAGGCGGAGTGAAGCGGTAGTGGGATATGTGGAAGAAAGGGTTTGATTACATAATATACGTTGGGGAAATTATAGCAGGGTGCATACAGCGTACGGGGTGTCCTTTGGTCATATCCACTACTGTTTCACAGACATGAAGCTGTGTACTCTCCTGCCAATAACGACGCATTCACCATGGATTTATATCATTTTGAGTCTCCCACTGACTATGAGGCATAAATATGGTCCCTCACCCTTGCCGCCACATCCATCGCCACCTCATCATCGACTTCATGTGAGCATACAGAAAATACAAAAAATTGTCAGCTACATACATCATGAGAAGAGTGCACATGTAGAATAACAACGACAATAAATGAGCATAACATCATCATCAACAGGTGCGTGGCTGAACCAAGGAGATCATATGATGGCATCCCGGAACTGAGGAGAGTATAAATAATAAATAATTGAAAAACACTAAATATGACCTTTCGAAACAACATCATATATTGCTTTGGTAGGCAAGTTCAAACATATGAAAGACCATTATGTTAGACAAGAAAGGAAATTAATGAGAACTGTATACATGGGAAAAATCAAGCACACACGGCTATATCATGAATATCGTGTGTAATGTATTAAAATGACTAGAGCAAGTACGCGTACCTGAGAACTCAATTTCATACAAGGTAAAAGTAATGGATACGGTCCAACCGCGGTTAGTGAAATTTGCACCGGATGAGTTCAGCAGATTTTTCAATTTTGGAATTACAGGCGAGCGATTTAAAATCGGATGAAGAACTATTTACAAAAACAAAACGGCTGAGCATTTTAATGAATTGACTAGGTAGAGAAGATCATTCAACACTGAGATTCCGAAACCGCATTCGAGGCGCCTTGGAGGTGGCCGGGAGAGTCGGAATCGGTTTCGCTTCCATCTGAAACAGCATTAGGACGTTTGCTCCGGAGGTCGAGGTTAGGAAAGAAATATGAATAGTTTATGCAATGTTGGCGAAGGTGGGCAGTGGCACCACTAGCACTTGCATCAGCCTACGATCACTTTCCAAATCGCACAATGCCAAGCCAAGAACAACTGCCGTCCCTTCGAAACTGGCTTCTCGGTATAGACAAGGAAGGATCGGGAGAAAAACTGCGTGGCCTACCACTAAGCAACATTTAAAGGAATCGTCCACGGAAAATGAGTTTTTGTGTTACCCATATGTTTATGTTGTATTTGCCTAATGTTGGCCTCATGCAAAATTTCACGCGAAAAAAATGTGAATCTGGCTGAGATACAGCACCACAAAGTGCGGTCCCACTGGGCGGGGCCTCCGTGTAAAAGCCTCGTCCCGTCTTCCGCCGCCGTTGGGAACGGAGAGAAGGACTGTTTACGTAACCTTCTGTTCCTACAATGCGTCTCCGACCGCGGCGGACGCGGTACGAGGCTTTTACACGGAGGCCCCGCCCACTGGGACCGCACTTTGTGGTGCTGTATCTCAGCCAGATTCACATTTTTTCGCGTGAAATTTTGCATGAGGTCAACATTAGGCAAATACAACATTAATACATGGGTAACACAAAAACTCATTTTCCGTGGACTATTCCTTTAAGTCATTAGGAGAACTCCCAACTTTTTGGTTCAATAATCCAAGATAGTTAGATTTTGATGACGAATGGGAACCAACACATAGTTGAACAATGGCGTATAAATTAACATAGAGGCAAATTACTTTAGGTCGATTCCCTTGCCTTCCGTGTTGCGCTTCTAGCACATCAGCGAGGGACTTGGACTGATCGATCACATATACAGCAGCGCTCGAAAGTCTTCGGCCAAACACTTCTTTGTCATACCTTTTTTTCTACTTCACCAAATTCAACAAAATTTTAGTAGTGGTGCCTTCACCTTTTGTCAACATTTCCTTCTACTTGAACGCCACTTGACTCTTTTCATGGGTTTTTTACAAGAATTTATTACAAGACCACCGAAAAAAGTGAAAGGCTTGGTCAAGAAAAACGGCTTTCTTTACAAAAACAAAACGAGCAAGTCTTAGAGAACACCAATGTTTTGTAGAAATACCACGACTTTTGATGACAGCGGCACAGCGGGACGACATAGGGATGGCATTACAAAAACAAAAATTGTATTGAACCACGTAACTACACCGTTGAGCGCCAAAATAGTATATTTAGTAGGCAGTGTCTCCAAGTACAACATACTGAATTTTCTCTCAGATCGCTCCAGTCGCAAAAAAGTCTCAAGTGAAAAACCCAAATGAAAAAGCATTTGGTTGAAGACTTTTGAGCGCTACTGTGGTAGATAGTGAGCGCACCTTCCAAGATGATTGAGTAGTAGAAAATAAAAGTGCAAAAGCTGGAAGATAGTGCATAAAATATACAGGAAGGCGAAGATGATGAGGAATCAGCTGCACACATGCAGGGTCGAGATCGAATCCACACTGGTTGGGTCAAATGGAATCAGATTCTTATGGAAGGATTAAAACATGAGCTGTCAAACCGCTTTCAAATGTCTCTACAACTCCGAATAGATGTAGAAGGTTTGGCGAATCCATAAAGAGACTAACCATTGCCGAGTGTTTGGTTTTTTTTCGTTCAGTGAGCTCTAGGGTGGTTATAGTGCCCACGGTTACAGGGATTCACTTCAGAAAGCGGTCTTATCTTCTCAAATTTATGAGCAGTTTCTGCAGTACCATTGATACGCTGTGTAAGAGTTCTGCTCGAATCTTTCTGTTCTGTCTGTTTTGGCTACTATATTTTTTCCTAGCCACAGCCGCATACTAAACACGATTCCAAGGGAATGTAGCGGATCCATGGTGTTGCAAAGTAAATAAGTAGGTAAGTTCTTCCTAGTTATCTACGAATTCCCTACTTGTTAAGCTCGCTCTGGTCTAAAGTATTGGTCTGGTGTGACGTGGCTTCCTGACAAGTTTGCTTGTTCCACGTGGGTGACCGATATACCCGGTAACTCCCATGACCCCTATTGTGGCGTAAGGCTACCATAACCGGCTGGTGGACACCTGCTGCGGTGCCCATTGCAAATACCTCAAGACCAAGATCTATTTGACTCTACAAACACTGCAAAATTGCGAGGTTGTGCACTGGTTCAGTCCTATGGATAGCTCCACTTCATTTCCTCTTTTTACCATTAGCTAAAAAAATGCTGCTCTAATAGCCACCAGGTTTTGACAGTAGGAGTGTTTCTAAATCTCAAGTTCAGTTATTCAACAATGCATTCATCGTTCATACATCTACAGGATTGTAGTATTCATGTTTCAAAAGATTTAGTTAGTTTTCTAGAATTAGAAATGTTTCTTGTTTAGTAAATTAGAAAAGTTTCTTATTCAATCCGATTGCTTCAGTCCCAGCTACAGCTTTGAGTTTAATGACGGCGCGTCACAACACGCATAAATTAAATAAATAAAAAATCCGACATGAAGTGAGCACGGTGATAAGGTAAAGTCAAGTTACACAGAAATGAGCAAAACTCAGTTTTCCAGTACCCCACTATTGATGGTCATTCAAATCCCACCGTTCACGAGTCAAGAGTAGAGAAACTGCTTACTCCGCTATCACGTGACAGTCAGTGCTCTAATTCAGTAGGAATCAAAAAAGAAAAAAAGAAGAGAGATTACAACATAGCATGAAGATTAGCTTTCTACACATACTATGCATGCACGCCCCGCACCCAGGAGTTAAACTTTCCTGAATGAAGAGAAATGTGATCAAATTTGTGAAACTACCGTGGCACACTTGAGAAATCATGAGAACTCACTGACTCTAGATGGCCAGATTTGTAGAAGCAGCGACAGTGTTGAGGAAGCTTGCGGTACATCCAGTGGCCGTAACTCTTTCACTGGCGGTGTTTCTGCGCAGCATAACAGCAACGGAGCAAACACCTAAGAATATTTTTTGCAATGGAACACTAAATTCAAACAGCATAAACAAACGTACGGTTGTCAGGCGTGATGGCGTGAGACCATTATGAGGTGATGATGCAAGTACATTAGTGAGGTGGTCCATGACGAGAAGTAGGGTGTTCTGAAAGTACGCACACAATTTGTCAAACTTTTTCCGAGGCAGATGGTCACTGAGAAGATACGATGACTGTTAATATTTCAGAGTAGAAAAACTAAATCTTTATGGCGCACAAAGCACCCAAAAGAACGAGTGTGACTGAATCCTGTGCCACACATGGTTTCTAAAATAATTCCTACGAAGGCTGAACGACCCATGGACACCATGGGCACAACGTTCGGGAACCAGAGGGTAAAGGAGCACCTAAAGCATTCGTCGATTGCTTTACTTTTACTGAATCCGGTTACCATCACACGTCATGGTGTTCGCTGCACGTCTTTTACTTTCATGGACGAACATCTTGTTAGAAAATCTTCGCACACTACACATGAGGTGTACAGCCTTGCAAGGGCCACACACAACACACGACGGCACACATGACGTGCGACACTAGAAATCTAGAAATGAAAGTAGAGATGCTGTTCGAGCTGTGTGGTGCACAGAAAGCCGAATGAAGTGTACGGAAACCGAAAAAATTGGATATCTCCTCCACCATTAAAGGCACCGCCACGGGTAAAGAAAAAATGAAAACTAAGATGACAGATTCTCTGCAAATGAGTAGTCGAGTTCAGAAGAAATGACGGCCGGCTGGCATAAACTTTCGGGGAGTGCACCTCTAGACTGGAAAGGATACGGTAAGGCAAAAAGAGGATTACTTCAGATCACTTCGCACCTCCTCGCATATGTTTGTGGGATACACTCATCTGATGACTGTGCTGACTTCAAGAGTGACCTATCTTCCAAGAAGAAGTGGAACGTCCTTATGCCAGTTCTTATCCAAGATATAATTGAGACAGGAATCTACGTGTTGAGAGGGTGACGTGCTAGTGCTTCATCCAGTGTTGCGGGAGGTCAAATCAGTAGCAGATCAATCGCCTTGTGAAGGAAACCTACTCATATGGGTGACATGACCCTGCACTGATCACCGGAATACTCGCCATCAAGGCACACCCAGGTGTCGTGAAAGATAACCGCTTCAGCAGCACCTCTTCTCTACGGCGACTAGATACGAACCCCTTTTTACCTCTACAATACTAGTAACTGTTGCCGGAGTTGAATAGTTGCAATGTGTTCTGTTGCTATACTCCTTACTTGAGGCAGAAAGATATTTACTTTACATTTTGTCAGACGGATTAGCGGTGAAATACCCTTTGCTTCTCATCTGCTTATTGGATTTTGTCAGACGGATTAGCGGTGAAATACCCTTTGCTTCTTATCTGCTTATTGAAAGTTTAGATTTTAGTGCTTATCGCCGACCTCTGAAGACGACCCCCCCCCCCACACTCCGGTTCGGTCAAATACGACCCCCTGTCGAGGAATCCACGACTCTCGGTGTACCCTGCTAGCCACACATCCTGGAAAGAGCGCATAGGGATCCTGTCCCGTTCGTTTCCATCCTGCTACCAGACTTTCGATAATAGTCGAGCAACCGATTCGAGCACGAGTGAATGTCTTCAGATGCTCCAATCGGCAGACTGATACAGAAAAGCGAACCATTTAAACGAACGTTCTATTGCGTTCGAGATGGAATCTTCTAAAAAACCATACCCGCATAGAGACACCATGCGAAAGATAAACAAATATTGAACCCTCTAATCCGGTTAGAATACAATCCTTGATGCGCTGGTTCTGCTTTTTCTTGAAGTACCTTCTACTCTTTTGCGAAACGCTTCTACGGGCAAGATGCCTTCCTGACTCCAAACAATCCTTACTTGGGTCTTGACTCCACTCGATATAAACCCCTTTGAAAGCATTTACGTGAGTTACTAAGACAAAACATGAACAAAAATTCTCTACACTCCACCTACAGCCATAGCTTTTATTTTGATGTAGGTGAAGCGATAGTAATTTGCAAGATAAGAATCAAGAAAGAATGAAGTGATTGAACAATGAAAGCTAGACAAAAAAACAAAACCTGTGAATCTCACTTTGTTTGGTGGCGCTAAACAGTCGATGATTCGCAGCACAAGTTGCCGATTTCCTTGCACATCATTTGGAAGTGTAACAGTACCAGCATCGATCAACATCGCATGAATTTGCGGTGGTATCAATGGCTCCGGCAGCTCACGGAGGAAATCCTGAAGACGCCACTAATTCTCTCATTCTTCTATTTCATAATGGTGTCAAGTGGATCACCTTATAAAACAAACCTTTATCAGACATGCAAGAACGTTCGTGTCAGGCACACTGTCCGTATTCAGTTCACAACCTAACGGATTCGCCTCCAGTTCGTCACGCAGCACACGCTTCTTTTCCACTGATCCACATACTGTAAATATGTAATACCTGAGCACTACTATTTACGGGTGTGGGCCTTTAATCAGGAATTCAATTGAGGAGGTCACTTCGCACATTACGGAATCAAGGGATCATGGTCATGACACCAGATGCTGGATGCCATGATGAGATAATTTTGACTGGCAAGAATATACTCGTTACGATGTTATCTTCTAACCAACATAATTAATCATTTCCAGTTGAGCACTTTCAGTTACTTTTCCCTAAGCTTCACAAAAAAAGGAGAAGCACAAGAAAACACACAGCACATGGTCATCCACGGTCTTCGAATAAACCTGACTTGCTTACGGAACGACTTGATTAGCGGGCTGGACACCTGGTAAAGAGGAGACGGCCGGCTCGTGAAAAACCGTCGTTGGAAAAATGAATGAATAGTCTGGGCCAGGCTACGCGCGATTATCCGCCATAGACGTTTCATGGATGTTCACAGAACACAAACATTACGCACATAAAATACGACAAGGAATAGTCTCAAAGATATTAGAAAATAAGTGCAACTCAGAAAAAATAGATTTGTATGGAAAAAAGGTCGAGAGCTATATTTTTCCAATAATAAAAATTTAACAAACTCACAAACATATAAACCGTTGCAGTCAACGCCCCGCCTCTCTATCTCCTGTATGAGTCGGGTTAGAGCGATGGGTGTGTCTCGTCGTTCGCGGGATAACAGTCGACCCAGCGGCACACCAAATAGCCTAGAATTTGATGAACGATTAATGTTGCTCTAAATCCTCTGCGATGCATAGAAGCTGCGACCGAAAAGTCACATTGCCGGCATACGCATGCATCGGTAACAGGATACGAACGAGCAGTACTGATTGTGGACAATGTAATGGTCGGTTTCCAATCCTATCGGAAATGGTGGGGAAATAGGCTCGGGTGCTTCTGTACTGGAATAAAAATTCAATCTCATTCATTTCATGGACTGACGATGAGACCGTATAAGTCCAAATCTTGACCCACTTACGATGAACATTACCCTCATGGTGTTGACAGCACTCAATGTAACTATTGGGTTGGGGAATAAGTCCTTGCGGTTTTTTTCAACCTCGTTTTTCACATTGCTTCCTTTATCTTTCAACGAATCTTATATATGCTTTCGATAGGGCTTTTTTTGCTATAAAACGATACTATCTGTTTTTCGATTGCTTCGACTACCTAGTATTTATGAGGTTTGGAAATGAAGTAAGCTGAAGGCAAAAAATTGGCACTTGCGCACCTCTTCTTTCTCGTCTGCCATCGAGACCAAAAAATGAATGTGTATACGTTTCGATAGAGCTTTTCCAGCTCTACAGAATGGTACTACTCTTTATTCAAATTGCTCAACTTTTTGCTGTTTTTAAGATTCAGAAATGCAGTACTCGCAAAAGTGTGCACTTTCGTTATGTTCTCTTCCTCGCCTACCATTGAGATTTGAGAAGGTGTGCATATATGCATTCGATAGAGCTTTCTTTGCTCTACAAGATGATACCACTCTTCTTTTGTATCCTCTCATATTTTAGCATGTAGGGATAAGCTTCTACCTGTTTTTCAATTCAAAATTGCGTAATGAAAGTGAATTTTTTTGGCAGAGTGTTATGTATCATTCGATAGAGCTCTTTTCACTCTACAAGATAATGATTACGGTTTTTGTTCAAATAATTTTTTGACAGTTTTTAGATCATTTAAAAGTCGACGAAATCGAGCATTTTTGACACCATGTGACAAAAATGCTCGATTTCGTCGACTTTTAAATGATCTAAAAAATGTCAAAATTTATTCTAACAAAAACCGTAATCATTATCTTGTAGAGCGAAAAGAGCTCTATCGAACGATACAAAACAATCTGCCAAAAAAATTCATTTTCATTACGCAATTTCGAATTGAAAAACACGTGGAAGCTTATCCTTACATGCTAAAATATGAGAGGATACAAAAGAAGAGTGGTATCATCTTGTAGAGCAAAGAAAGCTCTATCGAATGCATATATGCACACCTTCGCCAATCTCGATGGTAGGCGAGGAAGAGATGATAACCAAAGTGCACACTTTTGCGAGTACTGCATTTGTGAGTCTTAAAAACTGCAAAAAGTTAAGCGATCTGAATAAAAAGTGGTATCATTTTGTAGAGCTGGAAAAGTTCTATCAAAACATATACACAGACATTTTTTGATCTGGATGGTAGGCGAGAAAAATGAGGTGCGCAAGTGCCAATTTTTTGCCTTCAGCTCACTTCATTTCCAAACCTCATAAATACTAGGTAGTCGAAGCAATCGAAAAACAGATAGTATCGTTTTATAGCAAAAAAAGCCCTATCGAAAGCATATATAAGCTTCGTTGAAAGATAAAGGAAACAATGTGAAAAACGAGGTTGAAAAAAACCGCAAGGACTTATTCCCCAACCCAATACTTCACTATAGGATGATGGTACAAAAATTTTGAAGCTGCACATTAAAGACTTAAGGACATTATTAGCTAACCCGTCCATTCTAGGATTGACTGTACGTCGAAACACTGCTCGCATGTCGTGGAATCCAATCCGTACAATGAGTTGGCCACGTGGTTCCAAATTCAGAGCAAACATTCGGTCACCGTTCAGCTGATCGACAATGAACGCTTCCAACAGCTTCAACGAGCCTTTGTGACACAGTTTATGCCTAAATGTTCGAAGTATCCGAGCAATACTGGACATACAGAATTTGGAACCTATCAAGATACTTTCTAGGACACGGGCAGAGGTGGTATAGTGACAGGTGGCGTGCACTCCCACACACATGGTGCGGAGATCAAAGCCCGCATCAACGCCAGCCGAGCTGAACCAAGCTTTACATCCCCGCGGCAGATAATTTGGTACTATACTTATCTGGGAGGACAAAACCAATGACTTGTATATCGGCCGGCCCTCGGAAGTTTTTTTACAGGCCAAACCACATTCACCTGCCATTACGATTCTGAATGGAACTATACTGCGCAGCGCAGCCCACAGAACGGATTGATTACTGCCAAAAACTTTAATTTTCTGGGACATCAACGTCCATCAAATGAATAAGAACAGTGCGAAACAGGTCACCTGAATTGCGGATGCCATGAGTAGACGAAGAAGTGTGTGACTGTGGCATTAAAGACGTCGATATGAAACGTCTCGCGCCATCGAAAGCGCTGTTCAGCAGTCGAAACGCCAGTACGTGCGCTGTAAGTAATAAATACTAAATTTGGCAAAATGCAGGGGGAGAAATGAAAAAAAGAAGTGTGATGTGAGTAAAAAGAGCAATAAAGAAAACGATGATCATCGTCCTCCTCCTAGTGCTAGTGACTTACCGGTGCTGTTCGTCAACTTCTAGCACGCAGTACATTTCCTCGGTGACGGCCTTTTGTTTTTCCGGAATCTTCAACCCGCGTCCTTCCAATACCTATACAAAGGACTACATGTAAACTTCTGACTTTTCCCAGTAAAATCAATTTTAGGCTGTCAGTTGAAGTAATTCAAGAAATGTGCTAAACGACGCCGCAAAGAGTGACTGTAAATAAGCCTAAGAATACGTGACAGATAGGTACAATGTGCGGCACAGGAGAAAGAAAATCGGGTGATTTCCAGTCTATCGTAAAACTCGGCGGTACACGTTCACGCCGCGCTGCGTGACTGACCGATCACTGAATACCCCACTCTGCCATACGTGATGGATATATGTATCCGGGAATGAGCCGACCCAGAGCGCATTGTACAAAATGGCCTGCCTGCGTAAGGGTGTATATCGTTAGGACAGAAACGTCGCGTGGCCGTGTTCGGCACGCGACGGGATGGTGCGAGCTATTTGCGCCGTATTGGATGGGTCCTGAAGCGATGACAGTGCTCTACGCCTCATTCTATGCGTAATCGCTTCAGGACTCAACCAATACGGCGCGCATAGCTCGCACCATCCCATCGCGTGCCGAACATGGCCATGCGACATTTCTGTCCTAATGATATACACCCCCTGCGTAATACTATTGCTGTCATTCGAGCGCACCTTTCATGGCAGAACATGCTACCGTAGTTGGCGATGTCCAGCTTTCATTTATAACAATCCTTCATGATTCGAGAAGTTATCGCAATCACTGTTCTAAGGAAGGTGGCCCGATGGTATGGCGAAAGGGCTACCGTGTTTTTAAAAAATGCGACTTTATTTGAATGTTTTCAGTAACTATCCCACAAGAATACTTATCATGTAGCTTTTCGAGGCAAAACAACGAAAGCAGAACATACCTGTACAAAAAGAATACCCGTGAGACTATTAACGTTCAACCTATCTACGTTGATGCCAGGACCTGCCGGTCGTAAAGGCGCTCGCCTGAAATTATTGAATCAATAACGCAACCAATAAGTGCACTGAATTCTGCAACGATCAAGTAAACTGAAAACATCGTACCTGTTCATCAGCGGTGATACATGGTACCGATCAAGTACAGCCGATGGACGATCTTGTGCGGCACTATGTCTAGGCAAAACCGGGGAGCCGACCAAAGACTAAAAAATGGGGTTTATCGAAACACAAATATCCCAAACAGATACGAACAGCCCAATACCTGTGCCACTATGCTTCGACCGGGTAAAGAGGTCGATCGCTGCCCTCGCGGATCACCATAAGTGTGGGACCATCTGGTAAAATATAAAATTAAATGAACCTATAATCACTATAACAAAACGAAACTACAGCTTTCAGCAGTGGTGGAATTTTGGTTTTCTCTTCTAACTTTTACCCTATGTATGACCTACAGTTCATTTGAGCTTACTATGAATATTGTAATCATGAAATAATGAAAGATCACCTGGACGATATATTAGGTTGGCAATAAGTAATTGCGGATTTTTAAATACTGCTTTCTCCCTCAAAACTGCTTTCCACAAAATTTCTTCTGTACATATATATGTAGTACAATCCACACGCATCTATCGCATTTATTGCTGTCTTCCACCTCCCGGATAACCCTTTTCGGCAAAATAAAAATATCAAAAGTCACCTCATTTTCAATTCCAATTTTTTTCTTTGAATAGCGTTAGACAGGGAAAGGGAAAGGTGATAATCCGATGGAGAAAGATCAGAACTATAAGGCAGCAATTTTTATCCAAGCTCGAGATTCTTTTTTCAAAAAAAAAAAATTAAAAAATTTTTTACCACTATTGAAAAAATAACTCGCCAAAAAATTCTCCAGCTTGGATAAAAATTGCTGCCCCATCCACCTTATAGCCCTGATCTTGCTCCATCGGATTATCACCTTTTCCCTTCCCTGTCTAACGCCATTCAAAGAAAAATCTTTTTATAATTTTTGTATTGAAAATGAGGTTGAGCGTTGATATGTCTATTTTGCCAAAAAGGGTTATCCGGGAGATGGAAGACAATAATACCTATAGATGCGTGTGGACTTGTACTACATGTGTATGTACAGAAGAGATTGCTGGAAAGCAGTTTGGAAGGAAAAAGCAGTATTTAAAAATCCGCAATTACTTAGTTGCCAACCTAATGTTCCCCCAAACACCGCTGTTTTAAATTTGACTCTCTACCACTGAAAATGATCCAATGTTCTGCACGCAGTCATGAGAAACGGGGAAAAGTACACAAATCGTGATCAAGTAGAATAATAACAGAAAAATTCAGTCCTCTACATGCATGATTTGTGTTCGTTCAATCAAGGGTAAGATTCAGAATGACCAAGAAACATTGAGGAAGAGACATTGACAACTTGCTTCGATTGCAGTCTCTTCTAACGTATATACGGATGCGATATACCACAATGTAGTATCACCATCGGACAAACGCTCACTACTATGTACTGCTCCTAATAAAGCACACTGCAATGGGTTTTTTTTACTTCAAACGTCCACTAAACAGCACCGCGGCACTTCCTCAAATTATTCCAACGTCCACTAGATAGGCCCCCTTTACCTTTACAGAAGATCAGTTCCTTCTTGTTGGCATGATTTTCAAATAAAATTCCGTGAATCCCACATATTTGGAATTCTAGACATTATTGGTTACTTCGTAATCGTTGATCCTCCAAATCTTGCAGTAACTTGTGATTCAAAGGACGTTACACAAAAGTGAAATGGATGGTGGGTCTTGAAGCGTTTCTCCCTGGGAGAGCTGTCCAGACGCTTGAAGAAATGGTAATCGGTGGGACGGTCATATTGGTAAGATTAATCTCACTGAGTTGTAGCCCCGCTCGATCAACTTTTTGAGGGTTGTTTGTGCAACATGGGACGTGCGTTATCGTGGAGAAAGATAGGTTTTATTAGCAATTACTGGGCTCGTGATCTGCAGTATGGAATGCATCTCGCAAGCATGAAGCTATGGTGATTAGAACAGCTGCAGCCATCATACCGCCATCATGCTGACAATGCTGACCGCCATGAGCTCTTTCCAAGCATTAAGCGAATGTCGCTGACTGTTCTACAGAATCCGCCTCATCACATGCCAGGTAAGGTGGAGAAATAAGTCATCCATGTGGCAGAAAAAAAAGAAATAAGAGGAAAATGATGTGGATTTGTCGTTTGCCCATTTTGTTAGACTTCAAAAGAACACCCAAAATTCATCACAGGACATGATCTTACTATGTCAAATAGAGCGAGAAGCGGGCTTCACATGGCACAGAAAGCCCTAAAAGCGAATTTCGAATCAGCATCCACGAACATGTTCAACAAAGCTGCTTCATTCCAAAATCCACTTCGATAAGAGCTTTATCCCAAAAGCTCAAAACCCCAGTGCCAGCAGTCTACTTATTCAGAAAGAAAAACTACAATTATCCGCAAAAAAGGAATGTAGGATATCGCCAATACATATAAGGATTACGAACAGGTTGGAATGAATATTGGTAAGAACATGTATAGACCAACCTTGACTGCCTGCCCACCATCGATGGATCGCTTGGTACTGCCCAGTTCCGGTACTCAGCTGCGGAAAATATGTCATTTACCGTCTTGCCAGGACCACCATTTGACAACCGCAAATCTGAATAATTTCAAATATTACTTCAAAAGAAAGTTTTTGCAGAGCACACAAATGCCCGCCGTGCCAGATGCATGACTGAACGAAGGCCACCAGTGAAGGATGTAACTGTTTTTCCCATTGATAGTTTTACAGTTTACCTCAAAGAGCAACTTCATAGCAATTGTTGTTGTCCTCATCAAGCGCGAACACACAAAACCGTGCTCTGAGTAGCACGTGTTCCACAACTTTAAAAGCTTTGAAACAGGTGCCATACTATTAAAAAAGCTTGAGCTATCAAAGAAACAGCTTCGTCCATCATTTTGCTACTTACTCCCCTTTCGCTTACTCTCTTCCCATCCCCCTCCGCCGGCGCTTTTCCATCATGCTCTATCCTCCAAAGAGCGTGAAATTACGCGTGAAATCGCTAAATCTGCCGTGACAATGAATTAGCGGCCCTTTCGCCGAATAAGGGATAACACGAGCTGACATTATTTGTCTAAAAGGTTGAAAAGACGCAGTAACATCGAAGGAGCAATCAGGACCAGAGAAAAGAAGGTGGGGAAACATCACTATATTTGAATATGCATGACAAGCTTTTCATTTCGATACAAACCGGGGATAAGATTCATGAGAGGTCCCACTTATTTGCTTCAAGAATTCGCCTTCGGTAAAACCTCCCGAAGCGCTTGCAGCTCGGTATGTTGCAGAATTGCACACACGACACCTTGCTAAAATGACAAGTGGATTCAAATTTTTTACCACGAACACCTTTTTTTTTCTTACCAGTTCGCTTATCTCCCATTCCTTGTCTCATTTGATTACTGCTATCTGTTGCTTCACTCATTTCACATCATGCTTAATAAATGCAATTCACTATAAGATACAACGTATGGCATCTTCCACAGCGAGCAACTCGGTAAGGTTATGTTGCAATTCGAAGAGATGCGCGGGAGATACGAATACAGAACATGATGCGCTTTTCAATCTGAGTTTTGTGATAGATCATCGCTTTCAATCTTTTACTCTCGAATGTTCGTTCCGAAATTATCACTTCTCCTCATTTTCCTCCTTCTTCCGATCCCTCCCGGTTCCTATGAGCGAAGGCATGATTGACTGCATTAGAAATCCATTCCATTCCATTTGAGTTCCATTTGAAGATAGAAGTAAAAGTTCGCCGACGCTGTCAACCTCCCATCTTCATTTTGTTATAGACGCACTAGTACCAAGTAGTAAGTGACGTTCCCCTGCCAAATAAGGGGGTAAGTGCTGCCGGGGCCGAAAAGTGGACGTCAAATATGTGACCAGAACCGTCAATCATCCCCAGCCGTAAGGTTACAATTTAATTATGAATGACAGCTTTGTCGTCAAATAGGTGCCAATGGCGCTGGTGCTATACCTGTGCAAACAGAGATGAGTTTCGAATAAATGCGGTATATGGCTTAGTTACATCCCTACATACATAGTGCCCCACAATGCCTCCATTCCACTTTGATGACATCATTACCGATCAGAAACATAATACCAAGTGAAACACTCCTATTAGAAAGACTAACACTGCGCCATACTCCGTCCGTAACCGGATGGACTCGCTGCGTACTCTGGTGCCGACGTCGCTCCATCGCTATTGTCTCCCATCGCGTTTGATGCTAACACGTCCGTCCGCCATTTCACATTTCGAGGACCTATAAATAATGTTCTCGCATGAGATCTGTTGCGAACCAACGGTATTCGTGCTCCTCCAAGGGTGCATCAATGACATGCCCTAAATTTGTGACGCCGCCACCATTAGAGAACCATTTTGTTCGATAGCAACAAGGTACCGTACCAGTATTTCGCCTAAGGGCTTGTGACTGGATGTCATGCTCTATTACGCGCTGCACGAGAGCAAGTGTACGCTTGTGTCAGAATTCGCATCGCTTCGCGTGCGACACGCCGCGGACGAGCTAAAGGAGATGTGTTGTTGGGTTCCAAAAAGATTACAGCCCTCTGTATCCGCGTTTCATTGCTCTTTATAAAGATAAGGGTTTCTCGGCAACTCTCCTGAAATGTCGCGGAACGCGACTGTCCCTGTGGGCGCACCGCGCGCCCGGCCCCGCCCCCAGTCCGTGGCTCTATAAAAGGGGTCGCCTCTGCCAGTCGGTGCTTACACACTTTCCCCCCGGGAGGAGAGGGCACCGGGCTTAGGCTGCTAGGATGCCAAGCCGGACTGTAGAGGGTAAGAGCTTGTCTCTTACGCTCTGCAGGCCGACATGGACGCGGTGCGGTCGGGCGGACCGCGGCCGGCTTGGTTGAGCGCTGGCATGCCCACGTCCGTTACACCCGAGGACGTGGACGGCTGCAGGCGGGGTAGATAGCCTGCAGGGTGCAGGAAGTTACCGCAGTTACCGCTAATATTCCAATAGTTGACCCTTGGGGGGATGAAGCACGGTCGGACCTGAGTCCTGGCAGGAAGATAAGAGTAGGGCGACTATTGTGGATAATATATGTATAATAAATATGGGTGCTGTAATCCTTGTACTTGCTGTCGTATCAAGGGCAATAATAGGTAGAAGTGTGAGAGCCAGTACCTCCGGGAAGCGGCGGCCATACTGTGGGGAAAGCAGTATGGTTCCTGGGGAAGCCCATGGGAGCAGTGACAACCCGCAGGCATAGCAGCCGGGTGGCGTAGAGTCCGGAGACCCGTAACCACGATGCTGTTGCGCTAGCGGTTAGGAGGGCAACCGCCCGAGAGCCGCAACATGGTGCAATCGGACCGTGGATTCGGGCCCGTCTGTTGTGCATCACAACAGGGTCCCAGGAGAGGATGGCCTACCACTTAGGGTCTCGTCCACTGTTCCGTGGGTCGGGATGAATATCGCGGAGTACCAGACCTTTGAGGGGCACCCGGGTTTCCCCGCCCTCACTACCTCGGGTGCATATCCCAAATTCTGGCTTAGCCAACCCCTTCTGGTATGGATTCCACACCGGGATGTTAAGCGCTGGCCGAAGAGGAGGGAGCATTTGGTCCGTAGGACTGTGGCAACCTGCCGACTTGTGCTTCCACCTGCAGGTCCTCTTCGTACGGTGCGAAGCCCGGGTTAGGGGTGCGACCCTGATCGCATTCCTCCTAGTAAGGAGTCACCTGGCTACGGTACTGGAATGGGCCGGTAAGCATTGGGCTGTTAGGGGCGGCCAGTACTGGGCTACTAGAGTCAGGGGACCTAGTAGTTAGGGGGTGCTCCAAAAGGACTCGGTGTTGGATGGCCAGGGCGGCTGCCAGCATCATGCCCTGTACAGAGGGGTACAGCTGCATAAAAGAGGACCTATTGCAGGGCTCTTCCCGAAGCGCGCTGTCCGCTGGTATGGGAGGCCACCGGACGGGGGGAGCAGCTCCGCGCCATTGCAGGGGCATGGCAACTAGGACTGAATGGGCACGGCGTTACTTTTACATTTGGTTTCCATCTCAGTAAGGGGCCATAGAAGGGTCTGGTACATCCGTATTCATCCCAGGTGAGCGTTTCTTAAGGTATTTGTCTCTAAATCCATTTTAGGACAAAACAACCACTTTTCCTATTCATCTACTCATTACAGCACCTACAGCAGTACAGCACCAGTTGGTAAGTATTTTACCTTTCTTTTCCGCTTATTGTACATGTTTACAATGTTTTTCGTTGCCCTATAGGTGTCTCCTCCTCCCAGGTTGTTTCCGTCATTTTTCATAGCGTCATTGCTACTATTTGTCTTCGCGTCTCATCTCTCTCATGTATTCCTCCTTTCTTCCTCAATACCCCTTTTTTTTCTTTCAAATCCCCTTTTTTTCCTCTTTCCTTTCTTTTCGGATCCATTTTTGCTTATTTTTGTCGAGTTCCTCCGATTCCGATCGATAGTTCCGTTTACATCTTCCCCTTGCTCGACATCGATCGAATCCGGTGAGAATCGACGTCGTTCCCAACTCTCGCTGCGCTTTCCCACGCTCGCGCCGGGGAAAGAGCAGAGAGAGCACGCATATGCATGAGAGAGCGCAGTTAGCGCCATGGGAAAGTCACACGCTATTGATTGCGCCTTGCGTAGCACTCTCGTGTGACGTCAGGAGAGCGCCGCGGTTGGCAACTTGATCGATAACGTGTCGACGTATTGATTGTTTTTCGCGTTGAGCCATGTACATTGCGAGTCGCCGTAACAATTCTATCTTGAGCCATTTTGACTGTTTCGATCAACTGCGAAATCCTCAAGTGAGAACTGGCACGAGCGATTCGCGAACTTCAGAACGCGAGCTCCAGCGTCGATTTGCAGCTCCTCGATGAGCTCCATCTCGACGATGAAGGTCGCGACGATTTGTCATACAAGTCACTCGTGGCAACCAGGCAACGCAACCTTTTGGTTGCGCAAGCCCGGCTTTCACGAGCGCTTTATGAGACGCAGCAGTACTGGGGTTCAGTACTGCGGAGCACTGATCGGTTGGACGATGAGGCGCAACGCCGCAACCTCTATGAACAAGCCCTTCTCCATTGGCAAAGCCAAGGAGGGGACCAAATTCAGAGAGAGGCGAAGAACCTCGCCGACCAAATCGACGTCGCTCTTCAGTTATTACCGCAGGTATACACGCCGCAATTACCGCAAGCTGCTGATCGTCAGCCCATGACACCTACGCAGCCTCAGCAGCGTAGATCTGGACTGATGACACCGGCAACTTCAACGGCCATCAACAAGAATCCCGACGGCAATAGCCGCTGGAACGACAAGTTGAAAACCGCTGAACATTTACCGCCAACATTACCGCATGCTCAGGTTTGCTCCGACGAAGGAATTCGTCATGGACATGAGCTTTTACCGCAAAATTTCTCTCTTCCGCGCCAGTGACGAAGCGTACTATCCTTAAAGCAGTCGCTTCGAATTTTGATCCCTTGGGATTTCTCAGTCCTGTGTTCATCCAACTTAAGATCTTTCTTCAAGATCTTTGGAAGGAAGGACATGAATGGGATCAACCCCTCGAAGACCAACACAGAACACGCTGGCAACAACTCGTCAACGAAATAGAAGGCTACACATGCTCTTTGCCAAGATTCATTACCTACGGGGATGAACCTTCAGAATATGAGTTAGTTCTGTTCGCTGACGCATCTAGACGCGCATATTCCGCGGTCGCGTATCTTCTTTCTAAAAAGAACGATCGACCACAATCGCATCTGCTTATGGCCAAAACCAGAGTAGCTCCTTTAAACGAAGTCACTATTCCACGATTGGAGCTCATGGCTTGCTGTAATGCAGCATCACTCGCTCAATTCCTTTATCAATAACTCAAGCTTACCGTCACGACGATCCGATTTTTCTCAGACTCCCACATAGCGCTCTATTGGATTCATTCCACTAGACCGCTCAAAACATTTGTCATGAATAGAGTCAAGAAGATTCGAACCGTTATTGACCAGTCTGCTTCCTTAAAAATCAATACTACCTTTCATTATGTTAACACAGAGGCCAACCCAGCAGATTGTGCCACCAGAGGTCTCTCAGCTCGAGAGATCTCCGGACACATTTGGTGGACTGGCCCACCATACATACTTTTACCGCCTTCCGATTGGCCAAATACAGAGATAGACTTCACGGCGCAACCTCTTACAGCTCCGGAAACGGAACTAGAATACAAGATGGTAGCCGCGATGTCGGTCCCTGTGCATAAATCCATCTTGCCTTTCGACCGCATTAACGACTATAATAAACTACTTAGAATCACCGCATATGTTCTTCATTTCCTTTGTAAAGTTGTTTACAAAAGGTCTCCTACGATAAACGTAAACGACTTCACGAAGAAATGTTGCTTGCCGAACTACATTCATTCTCCAAGGTTTCACAGCGACATATCCATGTCGCAGAGCTTATTGTCTCACGTGAACACCAAAGAGAATCTTCGTTATCAACGACTAAGGACACCTACCATGATCCCTTCGGCGTTGCGCAAGAAGATGACGCCGATTCCTAGAGAACATCCCATTCTTCTGGATTCGACTCATCCACTTATCGCCAATGATTATTAGTTGTCGCATGACATTTGACTGTCGCTGACTTTACTAAGAAGAACAGTCTCCAACTGAACTTTATCACTCCACTTTCACCGTGGTAGGGAGGTTTTTACGAGAGATTGATCGGAATAGTAAAGAAAGCATTACATAAGACAGTCCACAGGAGTACACCGGATATTCGCATCTTTGAGACTATGATTATTGAGATTGAAGCAACCCTTAACACTCGTACCTTAACTCTTAAGGTCTGCAATCCTATTGCAGTATAGTATGCTTCGTCCCATTGATTTTATTAGTCCTCATTTTCACCTAGAAACTCTTCACGCGATCCCTCCTTTTATGCTTACGACCTCAAAGATTCTCAAACCAAAGAAGCATTAAAGGAGCATCACGACGCACTCATTACAGCCTTGAATCATTTTGGAAACACTGGAGCGAAGACTACTTACAGTCGCTCGCCCAGCGCCAACAAAATGCATTCAATATGTGACCAGGCTCGGCTTCTTCTCCTGTAGTAGGAGATATCGTTCTCGTCAAAACAGATGATATGCCGAGAGCATTTTGGCCTCTCGCCATTATCACCCGTCTTAATACATCGACCGATGGATCTGTTCGATCGTACGACTTCGTACTACTAAGAACACATACATCGATCGATCAGTTAAACACCTTATCTCGCTTGAGCCACATGTTTCAGATGAAACTACGGCTACACTTCCAGCAAAGCCGACTCCAGCACGGATACAACCCCCAAGGCAAGTGAAAAGAGCAGCAAGCAGATAATCCCCCTCTTGATCAATTTCGTCATGTCATTGTGTTTTTTGTTGTCTTTATCCTCCTTATTATTGTAGTTGTTCACAGGCATATTATTTGTGTGTGTTTATTTCACTTGGTGTTGCATGGTTATTTTTCACCATCATGGTTATACCATGTTCACCTAGGTTTTATCATCGTAGGTTGCTACACAATATTTTTTTTTAACATGTCACTCTCTCCTCATTTACCTAGGATTCCACTATCTCACTCCTTAGCTAATTTTCCACTCTTTCACCTTTTTCCTCTTCCTTCCACTCCTTAGGTTATCCCCCTTTTTCCAGTCTGCTCGTTTCACGCCTTGAGGCTGTTGTGCCCTATTATCGGCTGCTGAGTGTTACGGTATGTCCCCTTCGAATCTATGAGATTGACTGCTGGGCAGCGGTCACCGCGTTCCATGCTGTCATCCCATATCGATCGATGGCTATCATACATTCATACTTGTTATCGCTTGTCGATGGTTTATCCGTAATTATCACTCATGTTCTCATAACCGCGCATTTACTCGCGTAGGGTTCATTCCTACATCATTGCGTTCTCGATCACTCACCCTATTAACTATTTTCTATTGTCGCTAAAGGAAGATACCAGCCTAAGAGAACCAAGACTTCGGCGCTGGCCAAGGATCAGCCTTCCACAGCTGTATCCCAGGTAAGGCAAATGTCGAATTCTGGTTCTATTACCGATGTATTATTGTCTGCCCAGTCATCAGCCGTCGACCGTTCCGAAGAGCTTGCATCTTCGTGTGCGGACGACGATGATGAGCTGAACAAACTGCAGATCTTGGAGCTGAACGCGGAGCCTCAACCAGAGGAGATAAGTCAGTCTGTCCCTTTGGAGCCTCCACGGCCAGCCCCAAATCTTCAGTCAAATCAGCCGGCAGATCCTGTCACCGCTGCAACTGCTCAGCAGCAACAATTACCGCAATACTCTACAAGAAGCATCCCAAACGACATTTCTACCAGACACGTCGGAACGTTGTTGGCAAGAGCCCCAGGTTTGAGCGCTTTCCTGACACGTTACCTACGTGCGCTAGAGATGGCACAAATGCTTGTTGTACTAAGTTACCGCAAGGAGAGTCGGAGGAGCAGTCCTTTATTAAGGGCATCCAACAAGCTCCTCCAGACCAACCTCCTGAGTCTCCAGCACCTTCACGCAGACTCTTCAGTGGTGGAGAGACAATTACTCTCAAGAGCTGCAACACCAGCAGACTCAACGTCTTGTTGATCAGCGGACAGCTCCAACGAGTAATTGATCGCAACCCCCGACAGTAACTCCTCCACCGAAGAAGCAGTTCAAATCTGGAGGCTTGATAAGCCGTCAGCGCAGCCTTCGTCAGCGGCTCTACCGCCGCCGAAGCAAGCTGATTGGCATGGATTTCGAACTCCTTAGTTATCGGGAAAGGATGTGCGCTCAGAGCCTCAACTCGTTCTTCCGATTCCTCGGCCCCCACTTCTTGTCGTGCTCGGGAGGATGGACCTAGGTCCAGGAATCCTCGGTCGGGGAAGTGTGGTCGGGAACAGTCCAATGTAAGAACGACATTGAGTGAGCCTGAGCGCAGAAGTTAACGCTATGATGGAAGAAGCATGTCTGATCTGTGTACCGAACAGACATGTAGAGGTGGACATCACAACCCCAGCTGTACGATTTTATGAAGACCTTGCAAGACACGTACGTCCCCGGTCCTGGTGAAATCCGTTCAGCCGAAAGGTCCTCGAGCTGCGGAGGTCCCAGTGGACAAGGAAGACGTTCGGGGGTCTTAGTCCATCTCCCAATGAGTTAGCGCGACAGGCGGGTTACAGATCGGTCTCCCGTAGGCCTAGATCGCGTACCCGTCCACCATATCCGAGTGGGCAAGGACCCTCTACAAGACAGTAGAGGACCTAGCCTAAGATAGATAGTTTCCGCATTTTTGTGTGACGTAGGGTTCCCGCTTTTGAACATTGTTGTTAAGGTGTTGATAAGTCACCGCTTTTGTTGTAGCCTTAGATGTTACCGCTTTTGGTGAATGCTGTGACAGACCCCCCTTTCAATCATGTAGTTTCATTCATAAGTCCTTTTTAGCTAATAACCAAGTAGTCAACAGTTGTAGTCATTTTAGCCAATCTCTGTAGTTATATAATCAATTATTTCAGGAAACTTTGTCTGTCATTAGCTTTAGGGTCACCGCATTTCCCCTCTACTGCTAGAGTAGAAACTCAACAGCAGTTACCGCCGATATCCGGCGCCATGGAGGACAACGACGATGGGCAAGGACGATCAACGATGATGGGCAAGGACGGTCGGCAGAGATGGGCAAGGACAGTCAACTAAGATGGGCACGTGGCAGCAACATGGACGTCGATATTAGCAACAACAACAACAACGTCATCGTCGTCCTGTGGCTGTCGATAACAACAACGTCGTCGTCTAGTGGCTGTTGGTGGAGATGGTGGTGGAAGATGGATGCTGGCAGAAGGAGTTGGTCGGACTTGTGGTGGAAGCAGTGCTGGATGGCGAGGATCTCGGCAGTTCAATTATGTCTCTTTTTCTGAGTGCCCTTAAGGCGCTCCACCCTTTCCCCCTTTTTTTTGAGGTGCCCTTAAGGCACCTTGTGTGTCATTTTTGTATGTCTTTTTAGAGTGTCCTTAAGACACTCTTTTCCCCTTTGCTGTGCTGTTGTGTTTTTACCCGTAGGATTTGTTGTCGTTTATGTTGTAATGTTTTTGTGCACCAATAAGGTCTTCTCTGCAGTCTCGGTTATTTTTGGGCGGCCCTTAAGGCACCCTATTGTTGTCATGAGCTTTTCTGACTAGTAGGGACCTGCCGTTAGGTAGTCTTACTGTAAGGGATGACCGTGCTGGCCCATGCCGTCTTGCATTTTATCAACAGGGGTTTCAAGTCGGGCAATTACATCTGGGCCAGCTTCAGTCGGACGTTCGGTTCTTTCCAGGTGCAGTCGTTGCGCACCCCAGAGCCATTCTTTTTCGCTCTCGGGAGTGTCGCGGAACGCGACTGTCCCTGTGGGCGCACCGCGCGCCCGGCCCCGCCCCCAGTCCGTGGCTCTATAAAAGGGGTCGCCTCTGCCAGTCGGTGCTTACACACTTTCCCCCCGGGAGGAGAGGGCGCCGGGCTTAGGCTGCTAGGATGCCAAGCCGGACTGTAGAGGGTAAGAGCTTGTCTCTTACGCTCTGCAGGCCGACATGGACGCGGTGCGGTCGGGCGGACCGCGGCCGGCTTGGTTGAGCGCTGGCATGCCCACGTCCGTTACACCCGAGGACGTGGACGGCTGCAGGCGGGGTAGATAGCCTGCAGGGTGCAGGAAGTTACCGCAGTTACCGCTGATATTCCAATAGTTGACCCTTGGGGGGATGAAGCACGGTCGGACCTGAGTCCTGGCAGGAAGATAAGAGTAGGGCGACTATTGTGGATAATATATGTATAATAAATATGGGTGCTGTAATCCTTGTACTTGCTGTCGTATCAAGGGCAATAATAGGTAGAAGTGTGAGAGCCAGTACCTCCGGGAAGCGGCGGCCATACTGTGGGGAAAGCAGTATGGTTCCTGGGGAAGCCCATGGGAGCAGTGACAACCCGCAGGCATAGCAGCCGGGTGGCGTAGAGTCCGGAGACCCGTAACCACGATGCTGTTGCGCTAGCGGTTAGGAGGGCAACCGCCCGACGAGCCGCAACATGAAAGATGTAAGGGTTACTTGCTAATATAATACATTGGCACATCAAATATAGCAGCTTGATCACTCATGAACTATCACAATTCCAGAGGTTCATGACAGCCATCTTTGACAAGACGCCTCAGCACACATTCTAATTCATACTTTTCTTTTCTCACTGAATTTCAAGCTCAAATGGTGAGAATGAGCCAATATGAAAAATTAGCATGCGGCCGATATTTTGTGAAATTTTCGGGTGAAATTTATAATTCCTAGAGTCGAGAGCTATATGCACTTCTCTGGGCGTTAAAAAGCGACGGATTGGGGAAACGGAGGACACTTCAAAAGCTTCAAAAGCGTGGAGTAGTCCAAAAATGGAGCTCCAACTTCCTTGGAAAACTATCAGCTTCTTTATCACAACCTTATCTCAATATTTCAATAAGTCTACTGATCGACAAACATGGACACTCAAGGAGATAAATTAAAAGTAACACTGAAATGACTCCAATACAATAAGATTAAATGCAAAACAAGTACCAATGTTCATATTTTCTGAATGAATGACTATATAGACAGATCCGATGCAGCTGTAACCTTACACGATCTTCGAGACATCCTCATTCTCATCCGGGAAAAAAGATAACCACCGAATCTCCAACCGCTTGGATGTTTCATAGTCTGAATAGTGAAAAGCTCACCTGATATGGCCCTCCTCCTTGGCAGTGAGTTGCTCTTGTTGTCAAGAGTCCTTAACGGTCTTGGCAATACCGGCGAACAAAGAGACCTCGACAGAGCTTCCTGATGTCGCAATGTCGTGGAGTTGATCAGTCGTGGATCAGTGGGTCGTTGAAGAGGATCGCCTAATCGTCCCAGCATGTCATGGTGGGTCCGAGCTGAGAGGGGCTCGTGTAACCGGCTCATTGGATCCGGTGGTGGCACGGTTGTACAAGACCGCGGAAGCGTGTACATTGGCGGCTGAAAGTGTGTACATTCTGCACATTTCGTCAAATCACAACTAAACAGCCAGCACTTGTTCACCAACTTTCAGAGACCTATTGATCGTGAGAACAGTCTAAAAAAAACCTCGTTGGAACAGAGTATTAAGCAATGTGAGAACACTGTTATTTTGCACTTGGTACATATAGCCACGAATGAAATGAACGTCATAAATTCCCCAGAAAAATGCTGGTCAACCGATGGCATCAGCTCAGAAGTCACTCATAGTTTCTCTTTTGAGAAATTTAAGACCTAAAGGTAGCTCCTAAGAAAATAGTTCAGTCTATTGCTTTTCCATGAATTTATTTAATATCGCGTCAAACAAGACATAAGCGAGCCCCTCTGCTTGAAGTTGAGAGTCAAATAACCGCGAACGGTTATTTCGGCAGACTGTGTAATAGTTGAATATGAAAGTCGACGTGATATTAGGTTGTAAGGAAAGTTGTGGCCGGTTTTTCGCACTCACAAAATAAATTCAAATATCAGAGCTCGTTAACAAGAATCAGCTTACAAATTGTGTTCCTCAGATAGATAAAAAGTTACTCTCTCTAAATATATGTTTTATTGGGAATGCCACAAGATTTACGAACCATGAAATTTTAAAGTACTGCGAAAATGGCCCTTTGGTTGACTTCACTTCATGAGTACTTGTCTAATCCACTCTCAGCAAAGGCAACCACAAATGTGAATACTGCAAGAGGTGGGGATAAAGCATTGGATGGAACACTTTGTCCCTGGTTTCAGAAGTGCAAAAATGAGAACGAGTTGCTCGAATTATCATTTGATCAAATCGCTTTAAAAGCGCAGAAGGCGATGAGCGTCCATACTTGCAGGGAATGTCCAAAAGTATTCGTCCTCAACCAACAAACTTGATTGACCACCTCAAGTAGTCTTGATTTGGAAAATCCAAAAAATGGGTGCCGCGGGACCCCTTGGTCCGTCCAGCCATACCCAAGCGCATTTTCCATAAATCCTCTTCCGATAATTGAAGCAGTTGCAGGCTGAAGCCCTTACTCGTCCATCATATTCACCAGATCTAGCGCTAACTAAGCCCCACTTTCCTAAACAGCTACTTCAGTAGCAGTGTGTTCAGAAAGAGTGGCGGTTTGGAGTCGACTTTTTACGTTTAGCGCAATATAAATCATCAGCCCTCCATCAAATCGAGATACTTAGGTATGTATAATGTTGCCAAAAGAGTGGCAAATCGAATGATGCTTATTTCATGAGAAAAGACGCACTCTGAGCAGAATTATGATCTCCCGAATTTGAAATTGCAAAAACCGGCCAAAACTTTCTTTACAACCTAATAAAAAAACCTGAGAAATAGCAACCTGAAAACTCTATTTCCCGCTCCTTCCCTTGTGCCCCCTCCGCGTCACGAGCCGATTCCGTAAATGCAGACGGTCCAAGTCAGTCGATCATGAACATTGCCGTCTTGCCCCGTTCTCGCGGCAACTTGAGAAATTAATGTTTTGTCTCTACTCGACTTCAACGTTCGTAAACAGAGAATATCTCCTCACAGTCTCATTTTCTCCTCACCCCTGGCAGTGTCTTTCACGATGCAACTATACTCCATTTCGAAGCGATTGGTAGGGCATGGCCTACGGACATGGGTAAGTGGCGAGTGTGTGAGAATGCGTGGCAAGAAAAGGGAGTGTGGCATGGTGAGAGAGTCTGACATCTCACCCAAGTCCGTAGGCCACGTCCTATCAAGCGCTCAGAAATGGACTGTATCTTTGGGGTGTTCTCTTCAAGGAGGGGAGACGCGTTCATCCCATCAATGAAGTTTTGAAGTTTTTTTTTTGAGGGATCAAGATCTGCGCCGATAAACCTAGGAAAAAAAAAGTAGGAAACCAGTTCGACCAGTTCTAAGAGTAATCTGACAGGAATTCCTGCCTATGAGATCATGAAAGATTTGCTTGGCCTGCGCGTGCACTGGAGTAGGATTGCTTCTTGGACCATGCGAGTGGGAGCGGGACACCAGAAAGCCCCACCACCTTCCACAGTTGTTCTCGTCCGTCACCACGGTCCGAACAAGGAAAGCGGGTCACTAATTCATGGGATTTGAGTAACATGAACTGCTTTTCGGTGGTGTTCAATTGCATAGCATTTCTACCTTTCCGCAACCCACTTTTATCATTAGACCATAACGGGGCAGGATCAAATAGTGTAACCAAGTGATATTAGGATATCCTCCTGACAAGGGATGGACCCCCGGTAGAAGCGACCATTCAGAATGGGATACATATGGTCCGACGTATTTTCGGATGCTGATCTCGAACCTGTATTCCATATTTGCACAACGATTCTCCGAGCGGAGTTATGGAGGTTTTTCCGAGAAAGCAGTACTATTTTATGGTAGGTTTAGAAGCCCATAGCACGCGAGCCAGACGTTCTTGCGCAAAACCAGGGCGATTTTCGTGTTAAGAGAGTCAAAGTACCCCAAGGGACAAGTTTTTAGCCAATTCGAGAATTTGACCAAATTGGAAAATTCATGGGCTTCATGGGGGTGGCACACATTACAAAGGAGAAGTCGTTGACCCTTGCCTAGGAAATGCTCCTATTTGACGCTGTTTCGTACATTTAGTGCGATGGGGAAGTGCAAAAGGTATGTGTAGGCTATCTTGTTCAGGTTGCAGGGTTTTCCGTAGAAGAAAATTCAAAGACTACCACTTTATCCCCTGGCCACCCCCTATTTTTCGAAGTTGGATCAAGAACTGGATTCTGAAAATGCAAGAGGGGTAGTTTGACCTCCTGTGCGCGAATATCATAATTTTTACGCAACAACGCCTATTCGTGTGGTACGGGAATCTCTTCGACTCGGTATCCTTCCCTTGTGAGTAATATTAGTAGCTATAAATAAAGTGGAAGAGTAAATGATGGGTGCGATAAGTACCAGTACATAGGAAACGTCCAGAAGTGAAAGAAAAGCATTTACTGACAATGAAACACAAAATGCAAAAGAAGTCACACTGACGGGGAGCAAACCCATGACCCCTGTCCTGCAGATCCGGAACACTACCACCAAGCCACTGAGGCCGTTACTAGCTTCGCAACGGCCGCGCTTATGACATGGTGCCTCGCCAATGAGATCCAACGTGTAGCCGTTCATTCACAAAAACCTCCATAACTCCGCTTAGAGAATCGTTCTGCAAATTTCGAATACACATTCGAGATCAGCGTCCGAAAATACGTCGGACCATATGTATCAAATTCCGAATGGCCACTTCGACCTAGGGTCCATCCCTTGTGAGACCAGCGCATGGGAACGGATCTCACGAAGCTGATGAAAATAATTGTACCAGAAGAATTAGCGAATGAACCATACTCAATTCTCTTCGAAAAGACACGTAGTAAGAAGCTTCTCATCGAAATTTTTTTTGTAACTCACCGCTAATACTCCAGGTGCAGAACTGAAACTTTCCGTTCTTCGTACTGTGCCCGTTGGAAAGATCTTCGGAGGAGGTACCCGAGCAGTCCGAGATACCGTATCAAACGGATCTGGATCGGAGAATCTGAAGAAACCACAACATTTATCGAGCACAAACTACTCACAGTACATCTGCGAAATACAAGTGAACAAAACCTTTGATGTTTTTCTTGAAGGGGTTCTGCATGACCATTCAGCAGCCGTGGTGAGTAATGCGATCGAGGGCTTCCAGGAACCGAAACTCGGTTCATTTCCTAAAGAAACTGCGTAAACGACTGGTAATTTTAAAATTTAGGCCAAGAAGTAAATAGTCTTCATATAAACGAAGCTCGGCAGGACTGACTCACAATTCACGAATGAACGGAGAAAATTTTAAGGTTAACAGCGTAGACAGTCATAGAAATTTTAATAATTAGAGTTTACACTCCGACAGTTCCTCAAGGGTATGGATAACTATTGTTATAATGATAAACATGCGCAGAGAAAGAAAGAAAGAGATTCGAGATTGAATGAAGCTCTGAATGGTCAGAGAAACGTCGCTCAAGTTCACCTTGACCAACAGCTAAGGCAAAAAACTCATGCAAAGACACAATTAGAGGAGTTCATCAACGGACATGCTTCTTGACATCTATATCGATCCATGCCCTCATACATGACCTGTGGACTAATTTTTTTAAGAATGAACACCACATAATTTCAAGTGACCAAAGTGATCTCACCAGAAGGTCTTCTTATGAAATTAATTCTCAATCGTGCATGGAATATGGAGGATTAACCACAAGAACTACAGAATGTCCTGAGTTCCTGCCCCACTATTTCTCGACTAGATGCTCTCTTCAAAAGTTCACCAACGTATAGTGAAATTAGCGGTAGAGGTAGTAAACAGACTTAACCGACTCGGCAACTTTAGAAAGTTCTACGAAGAAGACATTCTCGAAACGCTCATACTTCACCTCGCCTCATTCTATTTATTTGACATGCTGTGCATTGAATGCTCCGATTCTCATTACGAATAACATGTACCCGTCATCCTACGATTCATTTCTGACATGTGATGAAATATCACCCACTACTGTGCACCAAGACAGACAGCTAACAGGATAACCAGTATAACTGAGCAACACCATAGTGAGTAGGCATAACAAAACAGAGGGCGCTTCTTGGACAGAAGTACTTCTCAAAAAAAACTTAATTGCGTTCAATGCAGCAACAACACCTGACACACCTCATTCGCAAACTAGGTTTTCCATGAGATCAGCACACCGTCCTTTCCCGCCTGGTGAAAGGAATTTCTCGATCAAAGCAGAGGAAGCAGGTGAAAAAGATAAACACGCACATAAGAGAAGAAATCTTGTGATTTTCAGAAACCTTTGAGCGAGATCGATTTCAGCAGACACGAAATACACAGAGCAGGGCAGCAGGGCAGTTGGAGCATTGAGTACACACATGATTTAGCCTTTAACCTGCATTATGGTCAATTGTTGGGTAGCGTGAAGAGTACGAGACGTGTGAATTATGCATAGTCCGGATGTGAATGAAACAGCGACAGAATCGTTCGAGCGGAATCTATGGTTTACCACATGGCGACATCGAAGTGTGCACTTCAGTGAGTAATCGCTAAAGCAATTACTGGAAACGAATGAGGAACACTTCTCAAATGATGGTCAGTTAAATACTCTGTTTAAAATGTAAAATCCAGCACAAAATGTATCAAGAATCGCCTAGGACGTAAAACAGTCACCTTTATGTCGCTGAGAATCCATATTATTCATTAAAATCAATTCGATAGATATTCTTGGATAGTTCAACATGAGTCGTACGAATCTTAAGAGAGTCCTGGCTGCACACGGAGATCAATGCGTGCGTCACAGAGCCACGCACCACATAAGTGCGTAGGCGTCAAAGAAAGCATAACAATGAGATTTCAAGGCTACATCCTCTTTTATATCACCCTGATGAGAAACCCCAGTTGAAAATGTAAAGAATACTCAACATATTTATCATAACAATTGCTAATGAATTAAGCACGGTTTTGGTGCGAAGCGCATTAACGGCCTTCCAATTACACCCCATCATCAGACAGCAGCACTTCCTGTGTGATTCTACGAAACCACAAATTTCATGGTCAAGTCAATCTTCAACAGTTTTTTCTGGGACAAGCGACTCATTTATAAGCAGTAAACTGATCCTCATATAGCGCGTAAGTTATACAGGGTGTCCCAAAATTAAGGGCGCCAATGTACTGCAATGTTTTTTGCATCAGTAGAGTGAACGGAAAATCAACCATTCACAACTTTCTCACATCTTGTGTAACAAGACACAGCAGACATATCACAAGTAGCTCTGCCCCGAAAAGGATACAAGATCGAACTCTCATCCTCACTTAAAGACACCATTAGGGGCAAGTTTGGCAAATTGGGGGATTACGAAAGTAAAGGTGCTCAGTAATATAACAGTGGAAAAAGAACGACATAAAGGCAAAAAAAAAACCAAGAAATAGGAACACGAAATTCCCCCTTCTCTCTCTCGTCCTCTGCGTCTCTGGTCGGAGTGGACTGAACACAGGCCAGAGTCTCAACCAGCCGGCCGCGATTGTTGTCCCGCCCCTCCACGTCGACTCCCCCGGGCGCATAACGGTAACGAGCTGCGGGGCCGCAATAAGACCCCAAGACGCGTTTTTTATGCGATTTTCACCACATGTGACCCTTTCTGAAGTAGAAGGTTCGTTTCAGAGATGATGTACTTCCAGATCTCAGTTTTCCCTTACCCCTAATGGTGCCTTTAAAGACCCCGGAAGGAAATCAATGGGATCAAGTTTTGTGAGGTTTGATGGAATCCTCGGAAGGTGATGAATTCGGACAGCTCGGGTCGGCAGCGCTTTTGAATCAGTTTGTTATATGAACTGAAGCGCCATGTCGCTAAACTCACCAACTATTGTTCCGGAGTACAGGTGAGGCGGATGCTTCATTATGTCTAACAGCGCGTTCTTCATGTTCACATCCCCACGAGCTCTATGCCGAAATTGATGGAAAACAACAGCGTGTGATCATTGAACCCCAACACTATTGGGACCCGCTTACGGGTATCCAAACGTCCTAACGGCATGATCTACTCTACCAGACGTTGTTGGTAACAATCGGTTGCCTTTAATTGTTCAGGCCATGAAAATTTCTTAGTTTGAACAACAGTACGGTGAGGTGTGTGTCAACGTTGAAGCTAAAGAACGCGATGTCAATTTAAAAAAGTTTTGAAATCTCTAAAATATCATGAGCTTCACCCCGAGATGTAGGCACTCTGGGAGAAGATCCTGTGCGCCCACTGAGCAGCAAATAAAAGAAAAAGCACGGATACAATTTGCATAGAGGAATACGAACAAACATGCACTCAGGCGCCCACAACTCTGGAACACGCTGTGAAACGTAGTTTAGCAGCTACGATGCTGCTCATAAAAGCTCCAACTTTTCAGCACTGTTTCACCAAAGAGGTACCCCGGCTTTCTTTCGGTTTCAAAACACAGCACACCTGTCGTAAATATTTGAAGCGCAAGAAGCTCCATTATTTTGAAGCAAGCACTCACTAAAAACTATGGGCTATCACTTACAGCTGCACCCGAACCGAAAAGTGGTAGTCCAAAGCAATGCTGAAATCCATCATTTTGGCAAACAACTACTTTTCATACATATACCAAATGATTTCCAAGTCCGTGAGTCCACCATTCCAAGAGTGGGAGATGAAGAACTGTTTTGAACGACTACATACGTGCCTTTAATGACATATCGCACAGGCATAATTTGCAGTCCGATTCCTCAATATTTAAGAATAAAAACGAACTGGAATATTGTCAAGCATCGAGTATTGTCAGTCCAGACGATCTAGAGGAAACTTCATCACCTCAGAGGTCAGTTAGGTCAATTCGAATTAGTAACAAATGATGCCGGATACCTATAGAGTAAAACGTCCGCATGTCCAAGCGTAAACATGTGGACGGGCGACAAAGCTCGGCTGCGAATGTTTCGCTAGTTCATTTCCCGAGGACGTGCTATGGTACTCATGGTTGTAATCCTCAAACGTAGTCTTTGTGACGATATTCAAGCGACAACAGCCAATTTCGAAACTGCCAAATCGCTCACGGCAAAGCCATTCAATAGGGAGTACCACTATTACTAGTTTTTGTTCTTAGTCTACATAAGCATGATGAAGATATATTCAAAATGAGACAGCAAGCAGGCGGTAAGAAAACAACGATGCAGGTCTGGGTTACTCTAAAAGAGTAATTACAAGCTAAGATTCAGTTACCGCCTGGCAGAAACTAATTGTTTCTGAGCGAATGAAAACAGATTGTTTAAGGGAACGTCCTGATTAGTAAATGAAAAACTTACTTGATCTGATATCGACAAACCTACACTAGAAACAGAGAAAAAAAGCATCAAGTCAACACATCGATGGACCTCACACGTTTTCTCCAGAATTTTGCAGTATCGATTCTGCCGACGCCCAACGGCGTAAGTGCATGGTTTTCGCCCTTTGTGCAGAGAAATTTATAGCAATCAGCGGCACTAACACTTGAGTTCAATTGAAATTGGGGCGGCGATGCGCTCACAAGAGCAAAGAATGGGCTGTAAGAGTTCATTGTGAGAATGGCACTTGGAGTTGGACTCACGAAAAGGAGAGGCAGAGAGAGGGGAAGCGGCTAGCAAAGGCGTGCCGCGCCGAACGAGTCGATGGCTTGTAGTTCCGAGACATGCAAACAATGCAGATCCAAGATTATGCATGAAAAGTGACTTCGAAACTTGGAGCTATCATTCAGACATACACGCAGAACGGATAAAAATTTTATAAATAAAGAAAACTTCCGGCAACTCGTTTCTGGAAAAACGATTCCTTCTAATGCCACTATTCCAGCAAATTGTTGGAATAAATGGGAAGGGGGAGGGGCATTTCGATGTAATTCTAGCGACAGAACATGTGCCGGTTCGAACACCAACGCTGGATGGTTCTACGCATATATGATTGCGAGCATCCTTTTTGTAATATCGAGTGGCTTTGACTCGGTTATAAAAATTTCTTCCGCAAAAGGCCACAAGTACGATTGAAAATTAAAGCATTCATGGATTCCGCTTAAGATTCGCAAGATACCATAACAATAGAACGATGACAGGATATTAAGCAGCACACGCTTTCTTTTGTCTGGAATGTTGGCCATTTCTCGACCTACGTGTTCTTACAATCAGAGTAAAGCATTTCGAAGGCACTTGGAGCAATAATACGGAAAAATGCCGTTATCAATAGAAAATGTCATTTTTGACGGAGACTTGTAGCTACCATTTGTCAAGAGAAATCACTTTTCACTTTTCACTATTAAACCCTGAACGCTCAAGCCATCATAAAAATAAAAAGGAAAAACGCCTGCAAAATTGCCGTAATACCGAATAGTCTAAATGGTTTTTTTAAAAACATCTCTTGGACTTTTCCTCCCGCGGCTGACTGAAGCATGTCCGATATGAAAGCCGAAATCCAAATAAAAAAAGGATCCACTGAATTTTTGCGAACGTTTGCTCTTTGTTTGATTTCACCACATGCTGCCACACGGTGAAGCCGCTGCACGCTTCGGCTAGGTTGCAAATCCTATTTCTATAGCAACTAGTAAGGACTAATAAATAAATCCATAGATGTACTGCACTATTGCATTATGACTGAGGATTGTTTAATCTCAAGAAACTAAGATACAAAATAGAAACAGGAGTAACTTTTAGCTCATGCGCTGACAAACTGAGCGAGGGTGATGAGCGAGAGTCACAACGAGTTTCAGAGAGATGCCAGGAAAACATCTAAAAAAATGACTGCAAGGCGATTTAAATCAAAGACACGGACAAGACCCGCCTAAGTGCAGTAGCTGCTTCACTGAACAATTGCGAGAGCATTTTGTTCGCCCCGTGGTATTTTCTCAGAAATTGTGCATTCAACCATTCACAAAGCGTTGTTGTACATAGTGGGAAGCATAGAAAAATTACCAAAAAAAGCATCTAAAACCCAAGAATAGAGCGCCCCAAAGTAAAGCTGCCCAGCGCCGTGCTAGCAGAGATCAAAAAAGTGGAAAGCACGAGATGCGACACGCACATTTCATTAGCATAACTTCATAAATTGAAATTAAATGCTAGCGTTTCCACCTCATACTCTGCACAAGGAAGTTACTTCTTCCAAAGAGTCATCACGCATTCAACAGATTTCGAAATATTTTCAAACTGAAGGTATGTGAAAACCAGCGAAGCTCAATGCAATTACTCGGCCATTTGTCTCCCCAGCAACACTTTTCACTTACAGAGGGATTGGAGATCACAGCTAGAGAGTTACTACTATCTCGTTCAGTAGACAAGTGTTTGGTCTACACGTGTTCGAAGGCCTTAGTGATTGTGGAATATGAATGACGAACGAGTTCTTTGTAATTAAATAACATATTTTTTAGGGATCTGAGTGGCGTACCTAGAGGCGCTAGGAGACGAAATCAACAGAAAAGCTGCCCTCACTTCTGAACGCTTCTATCCGACATATTGGAAATTTTTACTAATACTAATAAGAATTCCTACTATATACAAAACGCTTCCCCTGTCCGTACGTCCCTCCGTCTGTCACGAAATACGATATTATATGAAAACGGTCTCTGGAGATGGGGACAAGTGTAGTATGGGTAGGGCATGGGACAGGAAGTAAAGACCACACATAGATCGAGTAAAGCTTTGCCCACGGTGAGCGGGGCGTGCCCTAGAATATCTCGTTTACAGACCGAAAATTGTTAAATGGGTTTCAATATGACTCAAACGTGGGGGAAAGGTGGCTTAAGGTGAGGAATGAGTTTTTTAAGTCATGAAAGATGCGTGGGCACAATGGGCGGAGCATTTGTAATGGTGGGCGGAACTTGGACAACACATGAAAAACAACCTTTGGAAATGGGGACAAGTTTGGGATGGGTAGGGCATGGGACTAGAAGTAAAGAGCACACATGGACCAAGTCATGCTCCACCCACGGTGGGCGGGGAGTGCCCTGGATCCGTTTTCAGACCGAAAATAGTAAATAGGCTTCCTCAAACATGGGGGAAGGTATATCAAGGTCAGGAATGAGTTTTGAATGTCATGAAAGATGCGTGCGCACAATGGGCGGAGCATTTGTAGAGGTGGGCGGAACTTGGACAACACATGAAAAACAACCTTTGGAGATGGGGACAAGTTTGGGATGGGTAGGGCATGGGATAAGAAGTAAGGAGCACCCATGTACCAAGTCAAGTTACTCCCACGGTGGGCAGAGCGTACACTGAAATACTCTGTTCTCATAAAAAGCAATTTCGATCGACCTACTGACGCACACGGTGATTCGCGCACATTAGTGTGCGCCAGCCAACTGGTAATAAATGACAGACATTAAATAATAATAATAATGATAAATAGTAATAATCAATGATAAATAATAATAATACTAACGATAATAATATATAATAATTACTAATAATAATGACAATAATAATAATAATGATAATAATAATAATAATAATAATAATAATAATAATAACCAAATTCCGAAAAAAAAACTTCCCCACAACTAACGATTCTACATGAGAAATCTCATGCGTTGTTTACAAACGTCCTACATCAACTCACTTGCAGCTGTAATGCAGATTTTATTCAAAAGAGTGATCCCTTCTTCTGATTTCATAATTTCTTCTGTGTCAATAAGAAAGGAGTCAGTGTGAAAAAAGGTGGACGATCTGTGCTGCACTGTCAGTTTTTACTTCATTTTGAGGCTTGGGTTCACTCAGTTTCTATTTTTTTGACTTGCAAAAAAAACCAGCTTCATCAGCATGACATTCATATGATCCACCCAGTTGGAGGGACAGGTCATCCAGGAACCATGGTTTTCTGCGCTTTATTCTGTTTGAGGCCGACAGCCGCTCTACAGCCAAATGAACTTCTACAGTTTTAGAGCCAATTGACATTAAATATTACTGGACTCGCTCGCCAATGAATTCCATCAAAGAGTTTCAAGAACTGTCATTTCTAAAATTCGGAGCATCAATTGGTTTTGTCGCACCTAGCGCAAGGGTGTAAGTTCGAAGGAGAAGAATACACATCAACGTGCATGCAAAAAAATCAAAGATTTCCACTTTCTATCGAACAACTATAGCAGAAACTAATGCAGGAGGCTTTCTCAGTTGTATATTCGCACATTCAAACACATGATTGGTCAAATTATCGAATGTGAGCGAGCATAACAGGCGTTTTCAAAAAAACGCAGACCCGCGTTTTCGCCGGTTTTTTCTTAATAACTCGGTTCGTTTTCGCTTAATCTCCTCAAGGACAAATTCTTTTTCAAATCAGCTCATCGAGCTCTACAAGATGATCTTTTCATGTTTTTGAAAAGCTCATTTTTAACGGTATTGCATGCGCAGAGTGCCAGTGGGCACTCACTAGCGAGCGATGCGCGCTACAATTATAACCAAGTGGCAAAGCTGCCTCCAACATAGTTCAACAACTCTTATTGTTAGATGCAATCCAATTCAGATTTATATTGCTTATAGGTGATATTGATCATTTTGGTATGCGTTCACCCAACTGCTACGGCAGTGCTCATTTGTGATGGTTGAAAACATGCTTTTCTAGGTTCCAACGGTCTTAATCACTGGTAAGGTTAGAATTTCAAAATCGTAGAAGTGTACACCTGTCTTTTTTTCACTGGTACTTTCGAAATTCGTGCAATGGAAAATGGTTTCAGTGAAAACTATTACTCAGAGAAAAAACTGTCAGTAATTGCAATGCTCTTGTCATAATATCTTTTAATTCTCAAATGAGAAATTGAGTGCTGTCATTGGAGATCTATACACTTCTTATGAAACCACCTTGTTGTGTATATCGCTTGGTTGATCCAGTGGCATATCACTGTGGAAGGAAGATCAATACCTGACCAGGAGATCTCGGTGAGATGGCTATATGCTCCGACATCGAGGGGTCATACAGGGTAGAACCAAGGTCAAACATGGCGCGTGAAATTTTCAAAAAATACGATCCGCCCCAAAAGGGAGGCTCCATACGACCCCCCCCCCCCCCCCTCCCCTTTTTCTGTTCCACTACTTCTGTGTTTTCTACCCAGACAGTGCGGTTCACCGAGGAAATTAAGAGCCTATGAAAAAAAATCACTGAGGCCAAATACTTGTCAAAAGAGAGAAGTAAGAACCTAACAAAGCTCAGTACTCATAATTCAAAACAAAAGCGGCTAAGATAAGAACCTAACAAATTCAATACTTAATCCCGAAACAAAAGCCTCGTCGACCATCGGTAATGACAAAGGAGAAAGCTTAAAAGTCATGCAATTTATGCGGCAGGGATAAAGGATGAAAAAACATGTATGGAAAAGTTAGAAACTAAATAGGAGCCATTTAATACGCTCCACTGCGCCCCATCTGATCGCAGCGTCGCTATTGCGGTAGCGACGCGGCGATCAGATGGGACCGGTACTAACTGTCAAAAACAGTAAAAATTCTCCCAGAAGAAGAAAGGCCGTTGAAAACTCAAAAAAACCTTTATACCGATTACAAATGATAACTACCATAGCACTTGAGTAAGCAGATACCAAAATGAACAATATCACCCTCAAAAATGAAAACCTAATTTATATCTAGTTTTGGACAGTACAGCAGCTCTAAGAATTGTTGAACTATGTTGGGTGCAGCTTTGCCTCCTGGGTATAATTGTAGCGCGCCTCGCTCGCTAGTAAGTGGCCACTGGCACTTAGCGCATGCGAGAACGTTAAAAATGAGCTTAGTGAGGTTTTAGAAAACTTGGAAAGATTTATATCTATGGGAAGATTAACACAAACAAACCAAGTTATCGTAAAAAGAAACGAAAAAAAACACAGATCTACTTTTTTTTCGAGAACTTACTGTGGTTATTATAGTCAAACAGGTAATTATCCCAGACCCATAGACGCTGAGAAAACTTTTTGTTCACCAAACTTGATATGACATCTGTTATAGTAGAATGGATACAAAGCTGGAGAAGAAACTCACCTGCCGAGATTGGTCGTCAATGGGCAGGAACGAGCCTTGGCTGCTGTCAATTTTCATGACAAGTAATGACACCGTGATGTGTAATTTTGCAGCGGTCGACCGGCTTAGGAGGCCATTACCTCGAGGAAAACTCTGAGACGTTTTTGCTAGTGTTCCATTGTTGCCTTGTATTGGCTGAACGCGGGATGAAACCAGAGAATCTCAAACTTCATGATATTAAGAGCCCTCCAAAGAATAGCGAGAATGCCTCTGCAGCTTCATTCAAATTTCTCTGAAAAAAACCAGCCGGAGATGAAACTTGCACAAATTGTTCCAGAGAATGGGAAGCGGTTTACATCACGCCGCGTTCATACTTTGCGCCGGCAGAGCGTGGCTGGGTACACAAACAGCGGGGCCGAGTGGCACGGAGGTGCAGAGAGACAACGCAGGCAACGGGATAGGGTGGCACAGATGGAAACGCAGAGACACGCAACCATGCCCTGCTGCCGGCGGAACTGCATAACGTAATCAGAGGCTTGTAATATTCGACCTTAAATTAATTAAAATCAGGAAACGACGATGAGTACACAAAAAACGGAGTCTAGGAAAATAATGAACTAGATGCGCTGGCGAAAAACGACGTCTAGCATGACTGTTTGTGGTGCTGTAAAGTTCATGTAATTCGAACAAAAATGCAAGTATGGAGATGATGGCGCATTCCTGGTCTTGACAGCCTTATTTTCACATGTGCTCTGTGTAATCTAAATTATTAATCCTTCTGACAGATAGAGCATAAAATCTTTCCGACTGTAGTTACTCGCTAAAAATTATGCCATTCAGTGTGGAACATCATGGCATCACCATTTCCACTTACAACTAATCCACTCAAGCTTTTGAGGAGAAACTGGCACTATGTTGTCGGATAATTTTGCGTCACTTCCTGAAACTTTCATATGGTTGCCCGCTTTTATGGTAGGGGTACAGTATAAAAGAGGACTTCCAGCACTACTGAAAGTCCGATTAGATTTTGCAATCTCTAGGCCTGCAACAAAAATAGACAATACTTGGAGATGGACATCGCTTGCTCTTTTTCAAAAAAAAAAACTGTCTGGCCAGTAACGCTAAATATAGCAGTCAACGTCATACTTAGCTGATTTCAAACTTGTTTTCATTGATTTCAATTTTTTTGTTACTTTTTTCAAAATAACTTTTTGATATTCGTAAACTCGGAGTCTGATTTTGCAAAATTTGGGTAGTTTTAGTTAGACCAATTTTTGTGTAAAAGTTAGACGTGAAAAAAAAGAAGAAAAAAAGCAGAATTTTTCAAAAACTTTCCTATAAAAATTAATCCCGAAATTTTCTACAAAGTTCTTCCGATATTACAAGCATTCTATAATGAATAGAATCACCCTCTGTTCATTTGAAACTTGTAGAAGACTCATGGAAATTACAGACGGCTCTTCATTGTAATAGCAATAACCTCAATTCGCTAACAGTGATTGCACGAACATTCATTGTACCTTAGACCTCTCTAAATCGTTGAAAAAGAAGAAAAGGAAGAGTAGATTTTATCCATCGAAGAAATGACCTCATTTTTTATCATGTGTGCCTTTTCAAAATGATATTACGCGTTTTATGGGGGCACATACTATTGGAATGTCACAAGGTTTTTGAATTACTAGGTAAATTTCAAAGTTCTGCGAAAATGGCACTTTTGGTTGACTTTACTTCATGAGTCCTTGTTTAATCTAGTTCCAGCAAAAGTAGCCACATGTGGATACTGCAAGAGGAGGGGGTGAAGCATTGATGGGACACTTTGTCCCTGGTTTCACAAGTGCAGAAATGAGAACGACTTGCTTGAATTTCCAATTGATCAAATGGCTTTAACAAAAACGGCAAAAAGCGATGAGCGTCCATACTTGCAGGCGATATCCACTAGTATTGGCCCACAACGAACAAACTTAGTCAACCACCTCAAGTAGCATCAATTTGAAAAAAAAAATTCCAAAGAATGATGCCGCGCGACCCCTCGGAGCAGCTATGCGCGAGCGCATTTTCCACAAACTGTCTTCCAGCAACTGAACCAGTTGCAGGATGAGGCCCCTACTCGTCCATCACATTCACCAGATCTAGCGCCAACTTAGCCCAGCTTTCCCAAACATCTGAACAGCTCCTTCAGTAGCACTCTATTCAGAAAGAATGGTGGTCTGGAGTCGACTTTTTCTTGCTTTCGCGCGGAAGAAATCGTCAGCCTTTCATCAAAATGAGATATTCAAGTGTGCAGAAGCTTGTCAGAACTGTAGAGAATAGAGTGGTGCTTGCTCTGTGAGAAAATATGCAGAGTGAGCCGCGTTATGATCTCCTAAAGTTGAAATTGCAGTACAGGTCAAAACTTTCCTTACAACCTAATACTTCGGTGGATACTATCGATCAGACTCCATTTCCGGACCCGTACACGTTCCTTGCAGTTTGTGAACAAAGAAAGCAGTTAATGCGTTTGCAAGCAATTCAAAAAAGTACACAATGCGAAGATGTGAAAATTGCCGTTCATGAGTTTTTGAATCCTTTCAAGATTAATTGAACCACGAGGAACGAATAACCATAGTATTTCGTGCACAAGCTTGAGAAACAGACAAAAAAAAATCGTTCTCAAAAAGAGTTGCCGGTGGGCTTAATATCTTGACCATTCATACGCATGCTTGAAGACGATTCCGTTCGATATTAATAAATTCATGAATTCAACCCGCATGATTCCCCTTAACTCATGGGATTATGCCGACCGTTTTCGGACCCAAAACCGAGCCATAAAGAACAAAATGGTGATCTCTCGAAATTTATGGCTTGAAGCCGCCCTCCAAAGGCTGTCTGACTAGTGAAAGGGGAGTGTTTGTCTAAAAGGAGAGTCATTAGCGAACGCCGAGAATCAACATGAAATAACTCTACAAAGTATGTCATGCATGAATGAAAGCCATGAATTGGTCAGTTATTCAAGCTACGCAATATAAGTAGATCCGGCTCATATTGCGCGCCGGAGCAATCGGAAACGATGGACTAGCTGGTTTGAAATTTAAAAGGTTGTAACTGTCGACTTCGAAAGACACAAGCTGTATTTAACTAGACTTCATAGTGAGAAATTAACATTATTGAGCTACACATGAGCGGAATTCATGGCCACGTATCACAGCTTCAGTGATAAGTAACGAATGATGACAGAATGTGGAACGTGGTTCGTTCCCTACGCTCTGCATGGATCTTAGCAAACAAACGATATGTAGCATACGGACGGCAACGTTCGGAGCAAGGGTGCCGACGCCGAGAGAAGTTTTCCACCTCTTTTCAGTTGTAGCCGGCGCACTAATGATTTCAAAAGGAAAGCACCACAGTGAACAAAACCAAGTATCACAAGGTAGACTACATGCATCCCCTCAGTGGACTTTACCTTACCTAACTGAACGAGAAGAAAAAGGGATTAACAGTCTGGGGAATACTAAACCATTGAACTAATTATTGGAGCTTCCAAAAATCCATGGCACCGAATTTGCCTCCAGGCACGATCCACACGTTTTTCTTCGTATCTACGTTTGATCATTTGAAGCATGAAAAATGCGAGCATTTTCTCCATTTCTTCTCCTTAGCACTTGAACGACGACTTCCGACATGCTTACATCCTTCAGTGTAATCTATTTTTCCGATGTACTACCAAGTGGTGATTTCTCATGAGTGAAGCACAACTCTTTTTACCACACTCTAAGCAAACAGAGTTGGAAGATTAGCTGAAATTTCCGAGCAGAAGTATTCTGCGCCTACGCTGAAAAAATGAACAGACAACGTCAGACGAAAAAGATTTTTAAAAAAAGTGAATGAGCTGCAGACGCATCTTTCTCCCACAAAATAGTATGCAGCTTGATTATACATTCTGGAGAAACTATATCGAGGAAAAGTCAGTTTACCGATAACCACACCACAAAACTGATGGAAACCAATAAAGGGGCAATAGAAATGTGGAGCCGTTTTGATTTCTCCAAAATCGAGAGATTAGAGAACGTCCTTCATATTCTACATACACGAATGAGATAAACACCTATCAGAAATCCAACCAGTGCTGACATTTGTGTAGCTAAGAGACTGTTCTACTATTAAATTGTTTTGAGCACGAGCGTTCACGCTATACAGCAGCTATCATAAATCTTTCGTTTAATCGGGTTGCTCAGAAACCGAAAGGGGAACCCTATACTTTCGAAACTTTAAAAATACACACATAATTTCCATACAAGCAGTCGTGTCAAACGAATACACTAATGAAATGATTGCCCTTGGAAATCGCTTGTGCTGACCTTTACATAAGGGCCAGGAGCAGCAGAAGTAATGACCACTTGCTGACCTATTCTGAGATAAAAACAAGAGCATGAAGTCAAAATAGCTCACAAAACAGTCGAAGAAAGTAGACAACTTTCGAGAAAAACGAACAGCCGAGCAAAAATGCTTTCTCTTGCGTACCTGTTGCTGTTGCCGCGCCTTTTTACCCAACCATGTGTGAGCGGTTGGTGTTGGTTGCGTGAGAATCGAGCCACTCGCTGATTCGTCAGATCGTTCTTCAAACTGAAATACCCCAACTAATCAAAAGTCAAGATACCAGTTTCGCCCAAGAGGTCGAATCCTCGCAGCTTTTCAAATGACGACGAGTTCCCTTAATCACTCGAAAAGCTACGAGAAGCTGATACCAACACTAACTACGAGAATCTGAGAAGGCAGCAGTAAGCGGCATTTCACTCGCTTTCTCCTGAAAGCAAATGAAGTACGTTTCACCTGAAACATTTTCTTAATGCGTTCACGAGCCTGACTGGTAAGTGTATGGTTCTATGACAGGTTCATGATATAACCACCTCTTACAGCCGGCTGTTTGTAACGAAAGAAAAGCAAGGTATTTCGAGAGTATCAGCGCTAGCACAATAATGGATTGCATGAAACGGAAAATGAGCAATGAGAAATGAACTCATAGCGTAGACTGATTCATTTCGATACGCATTTCAACTCGCTTCGAAGGATGAGTAAGAAAAGATTCAGATAAACATGTGAGTAGTCAATGCCCTACCACTACAGCATGCTCACTGAAGTAAATAAATGACATCAATGAGTATTTTGGTATGAGCCACATATTCTCGGTCCACTTGAAATGTAGTAGCAGTTGTATGCGATTCGGCTCAAACGCCTTGTTGGCTTGGAAGGACAGTTAAGAAGCTGATTACTACAGGATAAGAACATGAGTGGCGTTACTTTTCACCACTCCATCTACACCCTCGGGGCGAATTAGAAAAATCGAATTGTCCCACCCCATTTTTTAATTTGAAGACATTTTTGTTTCGAAAATATCGATGGCAATATGACAGGAATGTATTATCTTTAACTACCCAATGAAGCTAGAGAGCTGTTCATTTGCGAAAAAACGCTTAAAATGTGGGGAGAACGTAATCGCTCCCTGTACCATTCACTTCCTTGCAGCCTTATCTCAGACTCGTCTTCGAGTGATGCTCTAGCACCAGACTGTATTACTTTCCATTTCAACTTCTCTTGTTTCGCTCGTTTCTTACCGTAGCACGCTGTTATTCGACGAATGCTGTGAAGAGTTTGTGTTATAGTTACCATAAGTTTTCACTTCGCTTTTTTTCAGTACCTACTACTCTTGTGCCGCTACTATTTTTTCTTGCACATAGTTGTCATGTCAGTGTGTGTGCGTGATTCGAAGAACTTCGTGTAATGTGCAAAGGTTGCATTTGTGGCAAATACGGACACACATATGGCATCGTATTTCTGAATTCTCCGCTGGTTATCAAAGAACACATGAGACCTCATGAAATTCTAGCGTAGAGAAAAACCTTCGTCTTGTCTTACAAAAAACACAAAACAACCGCTGGTCAGAAGTTTTTGAATACTACAATACTAAAAACAAGAAGCTCATTAGGAAGCAACGAAAAATGAACAATAGAAGAATGACGCATTTACCTTGTGAAAGACGACTACAGGGCGCTCAGACGATTTCGTTGCAGTCTGCTGATCTCGCCGATGCTTCACATACCTTGAATAAACGAATAATTAGTTTGTTGTGAAATAAGAAACAGCCAAAGAAACCGGTAAGGGGGCTGCATTATTAGGTTGAAGAATTGCTATTATTACAAACCACGATATCAATATATTCCAAGAATTCCGAAAATACCACGTAAGAGCAATCACCGTATCCGTAGGAGAAGTCTCCGTGGGATGCTTAATATGAGCACGACATCGTCTATAGACATTGACGAAACCTCGACGTTATTAATGGAAAGAATCTCGTCTCCAGGTCGAATTACGTCACCATATCTGCAACACAATCCATAAGAAAATCTCTACACGAAGCCGTGGTAGACGAGCAACGATTGATAGGTGTAACTGGGCCGAAATGAGGAGTGAGTAAGTGAAAGCAGAAAGGTGAAGACGCTTTCATTTGAAGTCACAACAGCAAAGCTAGAGGGGCTCGTCGTGTTGTTGGTATTATTTGAAAAAGTTCCCAACTACACATGATTATTTCGCCGATGCGAAGGCATTTACCAACAAAGCGGCTGGAAATTACAGGGCGTGCACTGCATAATTACTGACGTGACAGATATATGTAGTTAATGGGTTATATGAAAGATTGACGATAAAGAACCTCATATACATAAAGGGAAGTTCGGACACACCGCAGACTTGATTTTAATGCATGCAGCAAACAGAAAGAACAGACGGGGGAAGCTATTTCGCTGATCTCAAAAAAGGGAAGCGCACTGCACAAATAAGAATAACGGATACTAAGAAAAATCAATAGAGAAAAGAAAAATCAATAGAGAAAAGTTGATCGAGCATGACTTTCTATCGATAAAGAAAAGGAAGGTGATAGTGCGAGCCAAATGACTCACTTTTCCAATTCCGAGTTCTCTCCAAACCGGCTAGCGAACACGCCGTGAGTTCTGTCAATACCATTTCCTTCCCTCAGATAGAGACCAAGCGACTGACCAGGTTTCTTTATGATTTCGATCAGCTGCTGCGTGTAGACCTCATTCGAGTTTGGGTATCGCGTATCCGACCTATAACAATCAATATTCTTACTCACTGATTTAGATCTGCAGCAACAGGGAGAGACTGTGTGTTGAATGGCAAAGGAATCATTGTTCAGCACAGTAAAGAAATCGATTTGACATTTCGATTTTGTATATGAGTCTAGAAGAGCACTTTTAAAAAGAACGTCGAGATGTAATCGCTTCAGAACTGAGCTGACTTAGTAAACAATCATTCTAACAAAAATCGAAATGCAAGAATGAGGTTTGACATTGTTAAAGCCGCTGGTTGGAAAATCTGGAAGCCTCATACACACAAGGCTGAGCGATGGCGAAAATACCGCACGAAGCCTCAAATGTAATGGAAAAGAAAAAACAATTACTTGTCCAATATCCTAGCGCTGAGTCCTTGCAGCCCTGCCTGTGTAAGTGTGCTCGTACCTTGATCGACTGCTCGAATCTTGCGGTAGACATCGTCCGGCAAGCGACCGCCGCCTAAATCAGGAGCTGCTCATGCCATATTCTGGGTGAAAGTTGGGACACAATTTTGACCTCGGCCTGCGACCCTGTCACAATCTGCTTGACTTTTGGTTTTGTGACACTCACTCTGGTTTTGTGACTTTTTGTGGCTTTTGGTTTTGTGACACTGACACTGATTACTCGAATATCTTGTTCATGTACGAAGCTATTCCGCTGTACTCATGAGTGCGTGATGCTACCGTATCATAATACTCAAAGAAGGTGATTTTTTTAAATGAGAAAAAATTTAAATGAGGCTATCCGTACCTCCGAGAAGATTATTGAAGTGAAGTATCACACTGTCTACTCGATTGGGTATTCTATTCATTTTAATATTCGTACAATGGACTACTCGCTTTCAAAATATCTAAGGAAAACTATTACAGAGAACACGTTAAAGGGATGGCCATATTCAGCGCATGAGCTGACGGCTCTGCTGGGCCGCGTGTCCTAACCGTCACCCCCACATTTCCATTGCATAGTAGCATTCTTGCAGAAAAGAAATGGAAGAATTTTTTGCCATTACAAAGTCAACCCACTCGATATGTAGTTCGAAAACGTGTTTACACTACACAGGAATACGAAGCTGTAGAATCAGCGAAAACATATCAATAAATTTCATTTCTTTGAGCAATGAACTGGAGAAGAATTTTAACATTGAGAGAAAACGCCCATTAGAATATGTGGAACGGACATTGGACAAAAAAATAAAAAACAGAAAAAAAACAATGTTTACATCAGTAGTTGCAAACATTATCTTCAGTGGTTTGATGACAGAGACATAAAAAGGCAGTAAAATTTAGGATTTCGATATAGGGAAATACTACATGGAGGCTTGAAGGTTTACATGTCGTCATTGTGATTTTCGCGTCACTTATAACCGATATTCGACGAAATCCGAGCAATAAATCAAACGCAAGTATGTCAAATTTGAAGTTTGGAATACCTGTACACGCGCCAGTTAAATGCTTGTCACCAGCACGCAAAACCAAAACGCAAACGTTCTGCTTCCACCGATACAGACCCGCAACAAACATGAACTGTCCTTTTTTCACTTGGTGACACCCCGCTCTCCTTCAAGACCTATTGAATCGCATAATTATCTCGGCCACCACTGAAATTTATGTTTGATTATGCTCACGAGGACCATGAAGTGGCAATATAAGTTTGGAGCGACAGAGGATGTAGCTACAGCGAAAGTGACTTTCCATTCCTTAAATGATGGATGGGGAAGCAGGCCTATAAAAAACTGAAGGCTTAAAGCCAGTGAATATCAGTAGGCTATCCCACTTGGTCGTTTGTAAGATGCAGCGAGGCATGCATATAAAAGACGTTATATACACAAATCACTGCACCATGCAAGATGCGGAAGATAGTCGTGCAGCAGAACGATGACTTTCTGAGATTGAAATGACCGCGGCCAAGGCTTGCAACAAACCTAATTGATGTGATGTGACAATATTGTCAAAAACATATATGGTGTTGAATCCAAATTCGAGGTACAACTCATGACTTTTCGTGCTGTGAGCCACATGTAATGCAAAAACAATGAAGTGGTAAAAAACATAAATGGTATAGTTACAACACAGGCTTTACTGACCAAGAAAGGTATCGAAAGTGCCTTCCACCGAGCATGAAATTACAGAGGCAACTCGGAAGAAACCGCTATCACTGCAGTAATTCATCAAAAGTCTCGAAAAAAAAAACTAAAGACGCACTCGGGTGTAGAGAGCGCATTTGAGCACGGAAATCCCTCCGCTAAATTTGAGCTGGCCACAAATTCTACAATAGCTACACAGGTACTAATCCAAAATCTCTAACAGACAAGGAAGCACACCGAGTTTCACAGGGGCATAGCGACTCCTTCTACTTCCTCTAATTTGGGGGACCCTCCTCTCTCATCTACGAGAGCATCTGTTTCATCTGCTTTAACCTAAGCCTAGTTCCCCCCCCCCCCCCCGGCTTAGGCGAAAGCAGATGAAACAGACGCTCTCGTAGTTGCTTTCTCATGCAGAAGGGAGGGATGTGAATTTCAGCCTGAGCTCAGGGATGGAAGGAGCTTCGGTGAAAATCTGCGCTTACTCCCCCCCCCCCCTCCCCCAATTTAAGTGACCTGACCACCAAGTCTCGTTCCCAGTCCGATATTCGATATCGTTGGTGATAAAGGATATTCACCGCTAAACAATCCGCACTTCGAAAGGTGGCAGATGTGTATGCAGTGGCACACAAATGAATTATCAACAACGATAGGGCCCAAGTACCAAATGCTCAGCAAGTGAACATGGTTCGCAGTCCAAAGCCAGTGAGGATGTTTCTACCTCTGAGCTATGAATTTTGAATAGTGATGAATCTCTGAGGAAACACCAGCACGGCTTGCGCGCAATAACTGCGCTTATCACAGTGTAGAATATTGCGATATGGACTTCTTCGATATCAATTGACCAGATTGACTATTCAAAAAAAAAAGAATTCACCATGCGTCTTGCGCAGGACTGTGCGATAGCTCAGCTGGTAGCATGATAATGTGACCATCATTCTTTATTCCACGCCTATTCAAGCTGGAGCTGTGATGCTCCAACTGGGTCCGGCCGTTATGAAGAGTGATGAACGAACAACAGATTGTTGCCAGCAAAAGAAAAAAAAGAATCGGTGCATCGGTGCTAATGTAGTTGAGGGGAGGGGCACTCCAATAAGCTCGGCGTCCGGCGCTTTTTCGCCTAGGTTTTTAGCATAAGCTTTAGTTTGGGGGGAAGCTCTTACTCCCCTAATATTTCACGAAAGTAAGGCTCTCATAAGAATATACACTGGAGTATACAAACTGATGATGTGGAACGCTTCCAAGTGAGGGACAACAGCGTGCGTAGCACCAAAAAATCTTGACACATGGCTATAATCCCAGAGATAATTGGTTAAAATAAGCAGGGGTCAACCACACCTTGACGGTTTACCGGCGATCACCATCAGTTACAGTGGAAACACGAAATATTCCACAAACAGTAGGGGATGATGTTCCCCCTTCCATTAGGGTCTGCGCAACCGATAGAAAAGCACAAAATAATAAAAATAAAGAATATTGAGTGAACTTGACAAAATAGAGTCCAATAACTCAATTAAGAAAAAAAATAACATGAAAAGAGAAAAACGAGAAACGTTGGCGAACTCGAAAGGGATAAACAACTCACAAAAAACAAACAACAAACAAGCAAACCAACCTGACTGAGCGGCCATAGACGTCTTGGAACGGACGTTGCGTTTCGCCTGCAACGAATCCAGCTATGTATAGGATAAGCGCGTGCTACGGGCACACTGCCAACTATTGATCGAGGGCGTTTCGAGATCAATACAAAGCTGTGGGTGGGAGTCCATGTGCGTGCGTCATGGCCGAAGCGGACCTCCCTTTCCTCCAGAACATGCGCATCGCTGGCCATAGCTAAGCAAATATTAGAAGGCAACAAGTAACCGCGCGATACTAGCGCTCCCAATGTAGTTGGGAGGCCCATTCCACTGAGCTCGGTGTCCGGCGTTATTTTTGACTGGGATTTTAGCCCAACCCTTAGTTCAGGGGAAACTCCCCTAAAGTGATGCCTATGTTAAAACACACTCAGTATACGAAGTAATTACTGTAGAACGGTTCCGAGTGAGGGACGACAGTGCGACAATGACCGCCCCCCCCCCCCCCCCCCCGCTCCCCCCCGAACAGAGTAGAATCATGACAGTCAACGGTTTGCTCTCGCCAGCCGGGGGTGTAGGTTGGGACACACGGCTCGACCTAGGCCTGCGACCCTGTGGCCCTCGCCCTGTGACATAAATCACTCAGACAATTGGTTCATATGAATCCCATCCTCCTTAAAGTTTATTCCGTTGTTATCTCTAGAGAAAACAGTTATAGAGAACCGTTTAAGGGATGTGCATGGTCACCGCGTGACTCAGTGGCCCTACTGACCGTGTTTGCCAACCGTCACCGCACCAGCCGGCTGTCTTCAGCATCAACTAAGGCCGACAGTACTCCTAAGTGACGCGAATTTCGAAATGCTCCTAGCGCACTATCACATTCACAACACACTTTACGCCGAATAACCCAAATTGACACAGAATTTTGGAAACGAACTTCGACAATCTGGAGGGTGGGGTGAGGGCGTCTGTATGAGTGCGTACGTGATTGGGGTGGGGGAGTGGAGGGCACTCCATCCACAGTGTTCGGCAACTGGTGCTTTGCAATGTGTTTTGTGTTCTGCCTAAGCATTAGAAGGGGATGGGAGCTTCTGCCCTCTCTCGCTAAGGCTTAGACAAAAGACTACACTTGTGTATGAACGAGGGGTGGTACTAGGCAGAAGCCGGCAGCGCGGACATAGGTGCCGTCCCTCCAACCTCCCTTACGCCCCTCTGGGTGAGCTCGTGAAGAATTGCTTTCTTATCCAGTCCTACATAATTTCCAGATTGATTCACCGGCATCTGCAATCCTACGCCGCGTTTGTGTGCGCGAACAGCATCACGTGTTCGGCTACCTCACGAATATGCTTGACTGAATTTTCATCTATCAAAGAACTCTTTTCGAGTAATTGAGTCGCATTCCTCACATGCTTAATGATTACTACTTTCGAAGATACCCCGTGATGGCTCTTCGCCCGGTGAACCCTCTCACTGTCCTCCTTCCCACTCATGAGGTGACTGTATTGAATCCCTTTCGGGAAAGGTGACTATGTTGCCTTCATTACGAGAAACTACCGCAGACGGAGCAAGTACCTTCCATTTTTCTTAGCTGAAGGCAAGAAGGAGGCAGGCTAGAAACAAAGGCTGACCAGGCAACATAAGCTTTCATCAACATAGCTGAAATCGTTTTAACGGTCCGACTTCAGTAGAATAACAGGTGACTCCCAGTGTGAGAATAATGATGGCGGAAAATAAATTACTTAACAACTCACTGGAATGTGATTTCTAATAGCACTGACTAGTTGTGTCAAATCCGATGTGGGTTTGTGAAAAGGCCACAAAATTCAGGCCACTTAAGATTACTGTAGCCCTATGTTCACGCTGAAGATAGCTGTTACAGTCCATTTCCCGACGGCTGGCAGGGCGAGGCCTACGGATTTGTATCGATCTCTCTCACCCCGCCACACACTCTCACCCAACTCTGTAGGCCACGCCCTGCCAGCCTTCGGGAACTGGACTGTAACTGTGGCTGTCACGTACACAATGAGTGGATGAAGGGTGACCACTCAGCTGCTGCAGTGCATGTGTAAATAAAGGGTAATAGTGCAATAATATTCGAACGAATGAAAATGAACACGCAATAAGGCAACTGTGCCTGAGGTTCGACGTCATAACAAAGTTTTTCCGGCGGGCGAGGGGTTCGAATGCTCAGCAAGATGCTATACATGAAAACGTGAAAACGTCCAATGATTCTTGGATAGACCAAACATTTACTGATGAAACTTTATCTAGTCTAGGGTCGATGTAATTTGGTGGATAGGCGCAGTATAACATCACAATTTTGCTTTGCGCACTATCATACCACAAGCACCTAACTGCACGCAAAAGACCTGGCTAAACTCCTTTTCCACGGGAGTTGAGCTAATAACGGCGAAATTTTCCACGTAAAATGAGAGAAAAGTAAATTGCGTCCCCCTCCCCCCCCCCATGAAGCCATACTGACTCTCCAATATCTTATTTGAAAAGAACCGTGCTGCTTGATAACTCGATCTAACTTTCAACCCGGAATGCGAAAATTCAAAAAAGATGAAGAAGCAAGAGATACCAAACAATTCAGACTGGTACCACTCATGCAAGCACTGGAATACATAGATGTTACAGAAAACAAGAGCAGAGAATATGCACATGGAAAGGCAACACTCAGGCTCACGGGGAGGAGTCAAGATTAGTGAACCACTGAAAACCGAATACAGAACACTTGGTGAGGTAGCCCAAGGGGCTGTTTAGCTATCCGGAGCTCCTTCACTCTGGATTTACCCCTACAAGCACAATTGCCGAGTTGTTGCTCCCTTATGAGCATTGCGGCGAATGAAGTCGAATGGTATGTCGGAGTGGATAGCTGAATGAAGAAGATGAAGAAAGGCATAAAAACTAGTTTGTTTTTAGTGGGCATCACCAACATTTACTTGGGGGAAAGAGGCCTGATGAACGCTGGACCCACGGCAAAATATCTGTTATGATCAGAGGTGCGATGATTCTGCGTCAGGAGGGAGGCTTGGACTGCATGGCAGATAGGCAGGTCGAGGCTTAATTCCTGTTGAGTAGCGCTCACAATAAAGGCTCCTAACCTCTGTGCTCTTCTGCTCTGTTGACTCCACACATTTATCAAAATACCTCTGAACCACCATCTGACGGTAAAAAGAGGTACCTAAACCTCTTATGGTCGCTCGCGCCCACAATTATATCCCCTAGGTTTTTTTCTACAGCCAGAGATGAGCCCACCTCCACCTACCACCCTACTCGAATTATAAATCATCTGCCACCCTCGATAAGTCCAAGAAGAACACGACATCGTCTCGGTCTGCATGGCAGAATGAGCGCTGCGACCTCCAAAGTCTACCTATCGTGAGCAGCTTCCCCGAGACCGCCGTGCTGGTCAGAAAAAAACCTCGACTTTTTTGCAGTCGAAAATCTCGCATGATCCCATTCCACTTCTCTTGCTGACCGTAGTCTAGTTTTCTAGTCCAACTTATCGTAGCCCAAGTGAATCGATTTCTTGGCATTCAAAGTCTCAAGTTTTCCACAGATATCGAGTATGAATTCAGTCAAATAAAGTGCCAAAAAGTGTGAACAGTAAAAAGTCGACCAAGTAGGACGATCCCATTATGCACGCGGGATGTAGCCTGTCGATTGCATGGATTTTTCTGTAGTTACGTTGACTAATTAATGGATTTTTCACCGTAGCCCGCTATGTGAAGATGTTACAAAGGTGCTGAGTTATGGGCCAAAGCCATGCTCTCGGACGGGAATCGAACATGCTCTCTGCGCATAAGTGCTATGCCATTACACTATAGAAACCCCCTCCAACCTACCTCAGCCCCTTAATGGTGCATTATATAAATAAATCAAACCATCAAAAATCACTATCTAGTCAAGGCAGCGTTCACAGTTTTGGAATTTGCAGGATTACATTATTGCGGAATTCGCGGAAAAGCATTAGATAGGTATCAATTGGGGGGAACTGTGGAATTTGCGGAATTGGTGGAAGAACTAGACACGTATCGATCGGGAGAGTTGTGTGAATTGCGGAAATGCAAAATCGTGGAATTTGCGGAAATGAAAACATTTCCCGCTTCTTAAATTCTCTAATCCGAAACGCGAATTCCGCAATTCTCCCAGTCGATAGATATTTTATCCCTTTCCACAACTGCATTTCCGCAAATTCCACGATTCCGCAGATTTCACAATTCCTCAAATTCCACAACACTGCACTTTCGGTTCCTTTCCTTTCTGTAATCCTTTCGCCTCTTCGTAGCATGAAACTCGATACATACGTATCTTATGCTTTCCCGCAAATTCCACGATCCTGCATCTCCACAATTCCGCAAATTCCGTAATTCTCCCGATCGATACGTACCTTCAGCGTTTTCCGCAAGTTCCTAATTTGCAATTCCGCAAATTCCAAAACTATGAATGCTGCCTGAAGGCAGTGGTAGTAGTAATTCGGTTACATCGTTCATTCCAATTTTTAATACGAGCCGGTACTCATTTTCACCACGGAGGCTGACACGTTAATCACCACGTCATTTCGATGGATAAGCACTAATACGATACAATAAGTATCATTTGCTATCATGCACATCACTGTACACCTCAGTCATTCCTCGGCAAAGTCGACCCTAGGAGGCGGGCCGGGATAAAAAACGGATGGAGCTAAAAAGGCCACTTCTGCCACAGGTCAGGGGCACTTTTTCACGGGGGGTTTGCTTCCTTTACCCCAAGTTTTCATGTGAATGACATTTAGGGATTGCTTATCACCCACATTACCCCTGTCACTGTTTTTTGGCTCTGAGCTTCACGGTCCGATGCCGATATTGGCCAACTCACTCAACACGTTATGCGCGTTAGTCAGGAGGTTGAGTAAATTTACCAGGGCATAGTTTTGGAATTCGCGGAAGACGATAAAGGTACGTATCGACTGAGAGAATTGCGGAATTTGCGGAGTCGCGGAAATGCAGAAGGAGTTGCTTTTCTTCCAGTTTTCCGATTTCTCCTTCGAAACAAAGGAAAATTTCTCGGTTCCTTTCGTGCTTCTGTTTTGGTAATATATCAAGTGAAGAATTATAAGAGTAATTAGGATCATGGAATTTTTGTGAACGACTCCTTTGAATGTGAAAAGTATTATACTTTGTACCCGGTAGCATTTGCCATTAAAGGCAGTGTTTGGGGAAATTCGGCAGAAAAGTAAAAGAAGTAGTGAGTGTGAAAGTCGAGATGCCTAGTAACAGGATAGTGAAGAAAAAACGGATGGAAATGGCCAAAAACCCGAGAAATAGGACCCCTCCCCACCGTTGATCCTCCATGTGGAGCATTACCGTGAAGAGGCGCGTGGTCCGGACGAGTGTTCCATTGGCGTGTTGCCATGCTGTAAACACGAAGTGATGTTCGAGTGTGAGTGAGCATCCCTTTTCTGGAGTGCGCTTCAAGCCAAAACTGAGAAAGCGGGCCACGATACCTTCTATTCCCACCCCAGCCAATCAGTCGCTAGGAGGCGGACCGAGCACAGTAAGGCGGCTCGAGCAGAAAACGTCGCCTCTGCCACAGCTCGGGGGCGCGCCTTTCGTGGGGGATTTCGCCGAAAATAGGCTTTCCAAACCCGTAGGTTTCGAGTGAATGACTCCTCTTAGGGATGCTCATCACCCACATCACCCCTAACACTGTCTTTATCTGCACAAGTGACTATGAGTTCATGTCAATATGATTTGGAAGGGAGCCACCGTGTATGGTTGCACAGTACAGTGCAAGCAATGTATCGCACCTGCTACACCTCAGTCTCGAAAAAAAAAGAGCTCTAGGTTCGTTTATGTTCATTACGTTGCTTAGGCAAGCGTAGAAAATGTCAACCAATGTCAACAGAACAAGCAACAGATATCGCTAAGCAGCAACGCCAAAATACGGTGCTCTGCATAATGATACAGCCACCTATAAATTGATCAAAAAGTCTGCGGTAGAGTGATTCAGAAAAAGTCTTCAAGTAAAAGATGTGGCCAGCGTGGATGCGCATTCGCGCATCAACATCAATTTGTAGCTGGAAAACACAGAAAATTTTTTCTTCATTTGTTTCGAAAATGCCGCTTTTCCTATTCTGCAAAATGATACAGCCACTGAATAGATTGAAGTATCGCACAACGGGTGAACAACAAAAAGGAGAAAAATGATATTGTAAGCAGGTGGACCTCCCCTATCTAGAATATCCAAAAATTTTGACCTTCTAGGCCCATACGAATTTTTTCAGAATGTTTTCCCTCTGAAATAGCTTTCCTCCACTTAACTCCTTTTCAGAATAAAACTCCAACAAAATCTGCATGTGATAAAGGTTGGGTCCGCTCGTCGTCCAAGTCAGAAGGTCCATTCGGTGACGGCTTCCCGATGATGGAGTGCTTTGGTTGACAGGAAATGGCCCATTAACTTGCACGGAAACAAGGTTCTGGTGTAGATTTCAACACGCACGACGAGAGTAGGGTACGAAGCATGAAGATCCGTAAATAGGATGGCATATCCTTCCGAGAACGGAGCAGAAAGCTCAAGGATTACGGTCCCACGCCATGACACCTCCTCCTTTGAAGATTTTTTCGAATCGAAGTCTGTCCCTCATGCTATGGTGCCGGTAGTTGAACGGGTAGTCATATCTGAGTTTTTTATCATAAGGAAGGATAGCATGGAGAAAAGACAGGATGAGAAAGGTGTACAAACTTTGAAACGTATCAAGCACCTCAATCCGATCTGCCCTCATCCATCTCCTCGCGAAACCGACCCTGCTTCCGCGATATTTTAAGGTTCTGAACACTGCCCTCCTCATTTCTCGCCCAGAAATGGATTTGCATTTCTTCAGGTTCCTATAAACAGCCTTTGTTGACACCTGAAGCTCCAGCGGAGATCTCGTTCCCGAGCATGACATAGGAAATTAGACTCATCTTTTGAAATACTGCGCTTGTCTCTATATAAAGGCGTAGCAGGACCTCCAGTAGTCCTTCTGTTTCATACCCTGCAGAATCTCAGTTGGAATTATCGAGGAATGCGCAAAGCCGTCTCCATTTTCGCGCGATCTGACATTTGGACGCCTGCAGGCCTTATTTTGGGATGAATTAAGTCAGATAGCAGTTTTCTTCCTGTCATTACTTGAAAATGATGAGCCTACAGCAACAATACAGCTTCAGCAGGTGGAGGTGAAAAGCGACGAGAAAATCCGAAATGGCTGTATCATTTTGCTGAATAGGAAAAGCGACATTTTCAGAACAAGTAGAGAGAAAATTTTCTGTGTTTTCCAAGTACAATTCGATGTTGATGCGGGGATGCGCGTCCACACTGGCTACATCTATTACTTAGAGACTTTTTTGAATCACTCTACAAACAGAGTTTTTGAACAATTTGTAGGTGGCTGCGTCATTATGAAGAGCACCGTAAAACCTAGGTACACAACACTATATACTATGGCTATACATATGTGACACGGACCATATGAACTGGTAAGCTCAGACTAGGAAAACGACACTCCCTGCTGCGGGGTCATGATAGGACCCCACCCCACTTTTTCAATGCGATTTTCGCTACACCTTCTGAAATGGAAGGATGTGATCAGAGAGCATGTATTCTCAGCCCTCACTTTCTCCTTACCCCTTCCGGTGCCTTTAAGAGATGAAAGGAACAGCCATTCTCGTTCTCTGAGGTTGAGGGAAACACATAATACATGCTTCACCGTGCACCTTGACACATCTCTGACGCTTAGGTGCTCAAGATGTTCTCCCTCCTTCACCCTTCCCCCATGATAGCACCCCAGATTAATAAGAGCTCGAAATTGGATGAACACATAAAAAAATCGGGAAGTGTGAAGCCTAAAATGATAATCCAACGTAGTATAGCAAGGAGAGGAGCAGTTTGGGCCGGCGCCTCTTATCGCATGAAAAAAATCCGCGCGACGAGACGATGCAATGAGGTCTTGCGCGACCCATCAAAGAAAATCGCTGCAATTGAATTTCAGGCTGATGCACTTGCATGACTGCTATTGATTCCCCGCTCTAATGCAATACGCTCACCTTTGAATTATCACGATTTCGTTCACGCACGCGTAGGGGGAGGGGGATCGTGTTTCTAAAGGAAGATAGAGGAAGATTTCAGCGAGTTTGCTGGATATGAGGGCCCCCATGGCACCACTTCGCAACACTTTCCTTATGATATATCGGACGGGAAACCGTGTGTAAATGCACATAGAATTTCAAAGGTGAAGTCCAGTGGCTTTGAAGAGCTACTGAAATCAAGTTAATAATTAAAAGTCACAAGCATGGACTTTTTTATCATGAAGTCTGGGCTCTGGGCCAGAAAAGAATGGGTGGAGGGCAAGCTTCGAGCGGGATTCTGAGATAGCTTTATTGGAACGATGTATTGGGAAGGGTTATGAACGAGGGGTAGACGATCCATCAAATAGTGACATTCCCGAGGGATCACGATGTGTGGGAGAGAAGTACGAGCTGCAGCAGCAAGAGCAGCATGGCAAGTGCATCAAAGACAGAAGCAGAGAATGAGGGTGATCCAGTGAAGAAGGATAAAGCTCTAGAGAAGCGAAGGAGGTTTTGCTGCACTCGACATCGGCAATTAGCCGGCTGTCCGAATGGGTTTTTCTCGGATGAGAGCTTTTTTTTCTACGCCAGCTGGTGGTAGCGCTGCTTAGTCACCCTATATTGAGTGTTGTGTGGTGGTTGCAGGTGCCATGTCTTATAGGCATGATCCCTCCACCGCATTCCGGTTATCGTGAGTTCCCTTTAGGATGTCGAAGAAGCCTTGTAGTCCCATATTTTGAGTTTATTCCTTGTTCAAGGTCTAAATTCAGGGTAGGTTGCCATACGGCAGCCAGAGTTTGCTGATCATGTCAACGGGAAGGCTAAACGAAGAACCGAGTCTAGAGGAGTAGGGAGCACTTGCTTGGCAAATGAATGTGATGGCTAGTTACGGAACAGATGTCTCGTCAGAATGGAGGCAAAAACCTTTCTCTTTTGATTGCCGCTAAGAACCGCCCAATTGGACGAGCCATTTTTTCATAAAGTAGCCGAATTTTGATAATAACTGCTCTCGCTGCATGAAGGCTTCGCACATAGTCGTTGAGAAGTGAAGAGTAGACGTCAGTCCCAAGGGAAACACAATTTTGAACTTTACCCGAAACCAAGTAAATGGGCGAATGTAAGGAAAAGTTGCTGATAAGGGTTACCTTCTCAATGCATCGTCAGCGGGTTATATCTCGACCAGGTAAACAATGGATTCCGCGGAGAACCGAAGGTTACCTTACAGGCCAGAATACATTCTGATGCTCCCACGATTTTGAAGGAATGTGGTATGCACAGTGTATTTCAGAACCAAGAAAAGCATCGATTAAGGTCACATGCAATATTTTTACGTTCTCGAGGTTATGTGACTTTTTGCACAACACGACCTCACTTCCTTTCCCCTCAGGTCAGCCCACCTCAGGTGATCGAAGTATCTGAGGTTTTTCCATACAAGGAGGTTTTTTCAAATCATCGAGGAATAAATAGGAGACTCTCTAATCTTACGTGTAGTTCTTACACACATCGAAGTAACACTGATTGCAGGGTACACTTATGTCCGAATTTCGCACCACGACGAGTGTAGTGCGATGTGTGCAAGCTATGCGCGCAGCTGGGTTGGGTCTTGAGCGATTACATGGTAATGCTGGGGGCGCCATACACAGATAGATGACATGTGATCGTTTTGGAACCCAACAAACGGCGCCATAAGCTCGTCCGCATCGCTTGCGAGACGCCGCGTTGTGAAATACTGACATAAGGATACACACCCTGGATTGCTGTTGAAAGTACTGTTGTACTCCACGTATATAATCAATCAGTAACGAAATTTATCACGTTAAAATCGATTCGGCAACCTAAAATCCTCCCAATCTCGCATGAGGACAACAGAAGCAGATTATACCAGCGTGGATGAACTATGACAACAAATCATCTGATCACCAGCAGTCAACCGGTCGGGCAAGGCAGATGAGTGGTATGGAGTTGGGAGAGTGAGAAAAAACTTACAAACAGTTTTCAATACAAAAATGACTTTTCAGTGACTTCTGATACAAAATCTATAGCCGCATTTTGGAGAAAGTTGGTGGGTTCTATGTGAATAACACAAAATGGTTGTTTCAATCATTTCAAAGTGAGACACTCGTGACGAAATTTGCTGAATACATTCAGTGTTCACAATATTAGATAAAATCATAGCAGGCTGTGTAGCTAATAAATGCCCACTGGCAATGAGAGGGGAGAAAAAGAGCAAATTCAGGGTTTTCCGAGTGCCAAAACCATACGCGTAGAATTTCGTAAGCTTAGTCGAACGTTCACTGAAAAGGCGCAAAGAAAGCAAATTGGCTTCCTGTCGGCTCGTTCATTAGGAAATCAGGGTGGGTGAATATGTGAAAATTCCAACTTGTTTTCTACAGTGCAGAGCGGCGACCTTAGGAAGGTAAAAGCAGCCTCTGGAAAACCCTGGTTACCTGACCATGTGCTTCTCCCAGTTTTTTTCTGAAAACCACATTCAACTTGTAGTAACGCTGTACAACCTTTGGATGACATTAAGCATTCCTTTTGCTCACACTTTTAACGAAAATCGGTTTCATTTGCATCGAAACATTTGTCAGGGACACACACACTCTTTTCAAGCGAGCATCCCACAAGCTCGCGCAAAGTTTGGCAATAAGGGCCGCCCATATCGCAGCGCCGCGGATTTCCTGTGAATCAAGAGTGCAGACGAGAGTCTGAAAACTTAGCCATGCAAGCAAAGACAGTGCTGAGGCGACGACTATACCTTGTGAATACTTTGCAATTCGTGAGCAGCTCAAGTGAATATTGTCTACGTGCCATCCAACGATTTTGCGATCAGCATAATCGCAGAATCGCAGCTTCGCAAGTATAACAGCAGCCTTGGTAAGTGGCCGTCTCTTCATCAGGTACGATCTGGTGCACTTTTTGAAAGCGCCATGGAGAATTCAACTTCATCACCCCTAATTCCTGACCATTCATATGGAAAAGTGCAGTCACGGCCGCAAGCGTTCTATGTCAGATATATTGCTCTTTCAACGGCCAATATGTCTTTTCCTTGTGGACACTCGCGGGTTCCTTGAAAATGGAAGGACGTTTGGAGGCGTGGTTATGCCCTGCGCCTCCAAGAACAAGCGCCGTGTCAGAAGGTCGACCGCGTTGCTTCTATGAATGCACCTGCTCATTCTGGGAGGTTTACAGTGCAATTAGCCCATTCCCTACTGAAGGATTTGTAATACAGTCCTCATAATCGAAAATCGTCCAGTGGTTTGGAGGTAGGGGACGTGGACCTCCTAGAAAGTTCATGAACGACTAAAATCAGGCTAAACGCTGCATTTTCGCTTCCAGCTCTGACTGTCTTGTTACAGCTCGACCTGTCAAATACGATACGCTCTCGAAAACCCCTTTATTAATGCTTCACTCCTCATGCATGTTACTAACAATCAACAATCAACTAACAATCAAGTGCATATGTAGCTTAACGAAGCTGGAAGCGATGCTGGTTGTCATATGTACTGGTTCAACTAAATCAAAGGAAAAACTCGGGAGGCACCCTACCTGATTGGTCCTACATTCACCACGACAGGCGTAACAGCAGATAACGCGGCAGAAGAAGCATTGTGGCTTCCGACGATTCCGCTCCGTGGGAAGCATAGACGATCCGAAGAGAGGATGAAAACGCTCTGAAATCGATCAGCGGTCATCGCAATCAAGACCTCTTCGGAGATTCTGTTCACTGCTCGTCTTAGCGCCAGTAGTTTATCTGGGGAATTATGGAAGGCATTGGGGTAGTTGAGGGTCTCTCTGTCCTTTAAAGGCACTTTCCGCAATTACCTTGAATGGTTTCAAGAGCTGAATTATGAAATTCGAGGGTCTGAAGAATACACTGGGAGAGAAAAATCCGAAAAAAGCCCCCGAAAATGGCAAAAATGAGGCCTCCTGACAACTGGCCTTGTACGAGGTTACCGCGTGAAAACGAGCCTTCGAATCACTTCCCCTTGGAGGTATCATGAGGAAATTTGAGATATTACTTGTTTTCCCAAGTGAAGGTTCCATTAACTACTGGAATTTCTTCTATATCTATCTTATCGCAGAATTACAGGCCCAGGTAAATGCGACGTTGGAAAATGCTCCGTCCACTGCCGGGTGGGGTCGCCAGTTGGTGGGCGGGGTCGCAGTTGCCTCCCGCGGGCTTTGCGCTGCCAGGAGGGTTCGTGGGGCCCCTCTAAGGGTACAATCGCGACAGTTACCCGGGGGTCCATCGGCTGCGGCAGGGTAGACAGCTGGTGAGATCGTCGCGGAGAGTGCCTTTAAGGAATCGTCCACAGAAAAATTAGTTTTTTTGTCACCCTTATATTATGTTGTATTTGCCTAATAAGGGCGGCATGCAAGGTTTCACGAGAAAAAGGGGAGAATTCGGCTAAGATACAGCTCCTCAAACTCTTGGCCGGATGGGCGGTGCCTCTGAGTAAAAGCCCAGTTCCGTCGTCCGCCGCGGTTGGGAATGGAAAGTGGGACTGTTAACATGACCTTCTGTTCCCAAAGTGCGCCTCGGACCGCGGCGGATGACGCTGTGCCCACTTGCTCGGAGGCCGCCCACTCGGTCAAAGAGTTTGTGGTGCTGTATGTTAGCCGATTCACATTTTTTTCACGTGGTACTTCGCATGCGACTCACATTAAGCAAATACAACATAAATATATGGGTGACATAAGGACTCCTTTTTTGGCGGACGATTCCTTTAAGTGATCGAAAGGAGAAATCTGCACAAAATTTGTGGAAGTTGGGGAGAAAGTTGCAAGGTGGGCAAAAATTCACCCTTAGGAATAGAGGAGAGGTGAAACCGATTTGAAGTAAGACGCTCAATATTTTTTATTCACCGTAAAACAATTTTGTTTAAATTCTCCAAGTTCTCTCTTCTTGAAATCTCGGCATGTTGTTCAATTATTCGCGTGCTGCCTTGCCAAACGAAGTTTTTAGGTGGATGAGTTCTATTTATGGCCTGACGTTTCGACTCTTTCGTCGTCTTCAGAAGCCCCGTGATCCACTGCGAGTGGTAGGACGTCGCTACCGACTTGTGTTAGTATGATGAGCGGCTGATCAGTCGCTCAACATACTAACACATCAAAAATCTCACTTGGCAAAGCAGCACACGAATAATTTTGTTTGAATTGCAGCGTTCACCCGGTAGCTACTACTTGATTCAAAGATCGGAGTCCAGATCGATGCCGCCTAGATCATGAACCTTCCAATCTTTTGCTTCGCTAATTGGTATCAGGCTTGTATGTACGTAAAAATAAAAAGCGACTATGGCCCCTCGGCCTTAGTCGCTTTTTATTAGGTTGGCAACTAATTAATTGCGGATTTTTGTTAGAAAATCAAAGACCTTTTTTTCATAGAACTAAATAACTTTACTCTGTAATGTATTGCCATTTTTATCAATGACCTTTTGCCATCTTTCAGGTAGCATCATAATTCCGCGTTCATAAAACTTCTGGTTTTTATCAGTAAAAAACTGAGTCAGGTGCGATTTGACCTCATCATCACTACTGAAATTTATACCACTCAAAGAGTTTTACAATGATCGAAACAGAAAGTAATCCGATGGTGCAAGGTCAGGACTACATATATGGTGGATGTGGCAAAACATCCCAACCAAAATCCATTAATTTTTGCCAAGCGGCCAAAGATGTGTGTGACCTTGCATTGTCATGACGGAATACAACACCTTTTCGGTTAATTAATTCGGGTCGCTTTTCTTGAATTGCATTGCTTAATTTTGTTAATTGTGCAATGTAGACATCAGAACTGATCATTCGGTTGGGTGGTAGGAGTTCAAAGTAGAAAATTCCTTTGTAATCCCACGAAACTGACAACAAAACCTTCTTTTGATGAATATCAGCTTTTGCTCTTGTTTGAGCTGGTTCAACTGGGTGGCGCCACGATCTTTCTCGCTGGACATTATTGTAAACGACCCATTTTTCATCGCCAGTGATCATTCGTTCTAAAAATGGATCATTTTCATCACGTTTCTTAGCAAATCGCAGACGTGAATGCGTTGCATTAAATGCGTTTCACCCATATATCCAGATTTGACACGTACCTAAGTTGTTTTAAATGCTTTTCAATACATGTATGCGATACCTGTAGCTTCTCTGCAATCTCGCGTGTTATGCTGTTACGATCCGAATCAAGTATTGCCTTGATTGGGTCGTTGTTAACTCCAGCTGGACGACCAAAGCGTTTCTCATCTTTGAGAGAAAAATCACCAGAACGAAATCAGGCAAACCAACTTTGGCAGTGCCGATCTTTTAAGGCTTCGGCACCATAAACAGCACATAACTTTTTGAGAGCTCGCGATGCGTTTTCCCCTTTAAGGAAATAATAAAGCAATACATGACAAAAATGAATGTTTTGATTTTCCATTTTTCAGCACACGCCAAAGGAAAATAATGCAACCGATCAAGGAACTTTCTTTATTGATTGATAGCAGGATTCCCTACTATTTGATAACAATATGTGTTTACCATTTGGCCCACGCCAGTAAAACTAAATATTCAACTAAAGCCATCTATGAGTGAAATCCGCAATGACTTAGTTGCCGACCCAATATTTTTACGTACATACAAGCCTCGGAGACCTCAGAGGACCATGGGGAACGAAAACAGTGAACTGTAGAGTTTTAGAGGAAAGTCATGCATGAGGCATTTCTCGTGACGAGAGCCTGGCGAATATTCATTCGTTCTATCCGACTTTTCTCAAAAGGTGTAGTATGGCTTCCACAGAATAAGCATGACCGTGCGCACTATGTCGACCTAAAGGTTGCTCGAGACTTTCTTTTCCTTTTAAGTAAAATTTGAAGGTATCGTACGACTGGAAAGAAAGGATTACAGCGCACATTAACTGGTACGAGTTCGACGCCTTCTGCTAGCATTCGTACAAAAGATCCTATGTATGAGGTGATGATGGACTCCCATCACCGTATATTTTCAAATGGCGGAGCTGTTTACCTGGACAAGCTGTTTTGGATGAAGCCATTTCGCGTGAACCGTGCTTGTCCTTTGAATAAGTGGATAAATTGAGTAAATGATCGGCCGTCGCGGAGTGATCTATTGTTTTAAGTCCAATAATCTGCATGCGTCGCATGGTACCTAGTGTTTTGTAAGAGCTGTGCAATGACAGCATGCTCATACTATGCATAGGCGGATATTATTCGATTTTCGAATATGAGAATATTTAAGGAAAGAGCAAAAAATCTCGGCGTCTGCATAAAGTCAATGCGTTGTCAGAAGTTGGATGAATCACGAAGTGACTTTGTTAATACGCTCCAATGGTCAACAACTGGAATCTAGTCGAATACAGTCATATGTAAGAGTACCCTTTTCGCCCCACCAATAAATCGTTTCTTCAGATCTTGAATGTTTTATTCAGGTGTGGGCCTCCCAGATCTCCACTTACCAACCCCACAGCTCATGCAAGTATGGAAAGCGCCTTTGCGTCGAGCTTGTACTCTTCAAACCATAGCAGTTTGAAAGATCCTCCAATTGGAGCAGTGAAAATGATGACGCTCTATTACAGTCTATGATGGGGATATGAGAGGCAGATAAAATTCGACGCTGCTCGAAACTTTTTTGAACGAGCTATATTCTTCTCCCATTCGGAATCGCAACAGCTTCTGAACACATGTATCAGTACAATACCGCTCACATTTTTTGAAAAATCGACGGTGGTCGACGGATTAAACGGCACAAACCGTCGCACAGTCATAACTACGTTAAAAAAAGAATAAAATGGGAAAAAAAATCAGCAGCATTAGATTCGTCTCGATGCAACAAATTCAACGGCCTATAGGATGTCGAATTTTGATAAGTAGGTCACCAGCTTCTCGGTAAAAGCTGCAAAGATTTCTTTAATTTAACCCCCAAGCAAAACTCCGACTTTTTTCGGCTCACATTCACATGTTCAATTGTTGCTCGCCCACGTTTTGCACAAACATCATTTTTTCAGTGAGCTACCTCAAAGTTTCAGGATACTTCTCAGCACCAAATTCCACGACATTTTCGAGAATTTTCAAGCTCATTTCGTCAGAATCGGTGGACAAATTGAGAAGATAACTCACCTATTACAAAGTACTCGCTACGTACAGCGAGAATTACCTTGAATTCCGAATTGCAGGCGAGCGCTTCTTCTGTGATGAAGCTTCAAACATCGGTAAACGGCGTACTTTGAACTCTGAATAATTTCCCTTCTCTTCCCTAAAATAAGATTTTGATCAATGAAAATAGCATGAAGTCTTCGAAAACAACATCCTACTTCCAGAAAATGAAAGCGGCATTCAAACAATGCCCAGAATCATGAATTTTAAAAAAATGTTAATTGCACATGAACGTATGAATATGGATAAACACTAATTAATTTCAGACGAAACCTATACTGCCGCATTCAGTGTCAAAAAAGCTCTTCATTGGTGTAAAGATCATTTCACTGCGAAAGTTTTGAACTTTTACCACTTATCTTGCATTCTCTTCAAGCGTTGTCGACTCCAACGCCGCTTGATGACCTCTTAATTACTCTGCGGCACTCAGCACAGATGAGGTCGCCTGTGCCTCGCGGTATTATCACATCACATCAATGCACACTATTGACCCTCAAAACCGCCTACTGTTCTTACTCAGACCCCAGTCCCCCGGTTGGATGGCGCAGGCCGAGTGACCGCTGTTCGCGGGCACTCTGAAGTGATGATTCGTAGGGGTTCGAATCCTCTGGTGCATGCAACGTTTGCAAACGTGTGTTCGCGATTAGTTGTGTGCTCCTGCGATCTTCCGATCGGTTATTAAAACAAAGCTGTGGACCAGTTCCTTCGGCTCGAAGGAACTGGCCATCCTGTCCCCTAAAAAGAAGGGGACTGGGGTCCCTGAGTAAGAACAGTAAGCGGTTTTGAGGGTCAATAGTGTGCATTGATGTGATGTGATAATACCGCGAGGCACAGGCGACCTCATCTGTGCTGAGCGCCGCAGAGTAATTAAGAGGCCATCAAGCGGCGTTGGAGTCGACAACGCTTGAAGAGAATGCAAGATAAGTGGTAAAAGTTCAAAACTTTCGCAGTGAAATGATCTTTACACCAATGAAGAGCTTTTTTGACACTGAATGCGGCAGTATAGGTTTCGTCTGAAATTAATTAGTGTTTATCCATATTCATACTTTCATGTGCAATTAACATTTTTTTAAAATTCATGATTCTGGGCATTGTTTGAATGCCGCTTTCATTTTCTGGAAGTGTAGGATGTTGTTTTCGAAGACTTCATGCTATTTTCATTGATCAAAATCTTATTTTAGGGAAGAGAAGGGAAATTATTCAGAGTTCAAAGTACGCCGTTTACCGATGTTTGAAGCTTCATCACAGAAGAAGCGCTCGCCTGCAATTCGGAGTTCAAGGTAATTCTCGCTGTACGTAGCGAGTACTTTGTGATAGGCAAGTTATCTTCTCAATTTGTCCACCGATTCTGACGAAATGAGCTTGAAAATTCTCGAAAATGTCGTGGAATTTGGTGCTGAGAAGTATCCTGAAACTTTGAGGTAGCTCACTGAAAAAATGATGTTTGTGCAAAACGTGGGCGAGCAACAATTGAACATGTGAATGTGAGCCGAAAAAAGTCGGAGTTTTGCTTGGGGGTTAAATTAAAGAAATCTTTGCAGCTTTTACCGAGAAGCTGGTGACCTACTTATCAAAATTCGACATCCTATAGGTCGTTGAATTTGTTGCATCGAGACGAATCTAATGCTGCTGATTTTTTCCCATTTTATTCACTTTTAACGAAGTTATGACTGTGCGACGGTTTGTGCCGTTTAATCCGTTGACCACCGTCGATTTTTCAAAAAATGTGAGCGGTATTGTATAATGATCTGCTGGACTCAGCTTAAATACAACCTAATATTCTCAGACGAGTCCGTACTATTTGTTCGGTCCCGTAATGATGGATGGTTCTGTCCGGCACGTGGCTCTTCTGTGAATGCCCCGAGGGCCCACTCGTGTAAGTCCCACTATCAGCTCTTACAATGGTACATTTTATGCTCGCTAGAAGAGGGCAAAAATGAGTGAAAAGACAGTTCCCAAGTTCTCTCTTTTTGCAACTTCGGCATTACTTGTCGGAGGTTCTTAAGTGGAACACTCATTCGTGGCCCAACGTTTCGACCGTTTCGTCTTCTTCAGAGGCCGATGGTTCCACCGCTTGTGGAGAGCGTGAGCTTACAGCCGAAGAAAGTAGTGTTAGTATGAGTGAGTATATGTACAGTAGCGCTCAAAAGTCTTCGGCCAAAACTTTTTTGTCGTAACTTTTTTTCTACTCGACTAAATTTGACAAAATTTTAATATGTGGTGCCTGAACCTATTGTCAACATTTCCTTCTACTTGAGCGCCGCTTGCCACTTTTCATGATTTTTTACAAGATTTAACTACAGGACCACCCAGAAAAAAATAAAACGCTTGGTCAAAAATAACGGCTTTCTTCACAAAAACAAAAAGAGCAAGTCTCAAAGAACATTGATATTCTGTAGAAAGACCACGACTTTTGATGACAGCGGCACAGCGGGGCGGCATAGCGATGGCATGCCAAAATTTAAAAATTCCATATAACCACGTAACCTATACCGTTGAGCGCCAAAATAGTTCATTAAGTATGCAGTGGCTCCAAGCACATCATACTAAAGTTTCTCTTAGACCGGTGCAGTTGCAAAAAAGTTATAAGTGAAAAACCCAAGTGGAAGACCATTTCGCCGAAGACTTTTGAGCGCTACTGTATATCACTGGAGCCATGGGTCTCTGAAGAAGACGAACCGATCGAAACGCTGGGCCACGAATTAGAGTTCCACTTAGGCAGCATTAGAGGAAAGTCGGACGAAAAGTAAAATAGTAGTGAATGTGAAAGTCTGGATGCCTAGTAACAGGACAGTGAAGAAATAACGGATGGAATTGGCCAAAAACCCGAGAAATAAGACCCTCTTCCCACTGTTGATTCTCGACGCGGACGGACTGTCCGTCAAGAGGCGGGTAGTCCGATCTAATTTTCCGTTGGCATGTTGCCAAGTATTCTTCTCCGAAGTAAACACAAGGGAATGTTTGGAAATACGACAGCATCTATTTTTTGGAGTGAGCTTCAAGCTAAAACTGCGAAAGCGCGCCAGAAAACCTTCGATCCTGCCGCATCTTCTTGGCCGCTCCCACCCCAGTCAATCAGGAATTACGTCATCCGGAGGCGGGATCGACCTATCAAGAGGCGGGACAGATGGATGGCTTCGAGCGTTTCTTCAGCTCGAAAGAGCCCTTTTTCACCAGGATTTCGCCACAGGTAGCTTTCACATCTGAGTGAAAAGGGATCAGATCACACCTTCCAGCGTGCTGAGACCTGGACCGAGCTGCTGGAGTGACTTCCCACCAATGAGATCAAGCACCCGCAAGCTCCCTGATGAGTGTAATATGTGCCTATCTCAATAAATCTGTGAAGAACGGATCTCAAGAAGCTATGAACATCCAGCTTCATTGTTACACGTGTTCTCGCAACGCTCCACTCGTTACTCCGGGAAGGTGCTAAAGAACGACAAAAACAAGGTCCTATGGCATCTGTTTCAGTGCGAGAATACAGTTCTCTATGGCCCTAGAATGTCCCCTCGAAGGTACAACTCAAAATTTACCCATATCATAAGTTCGCTGCTACCTATCACGGTCGTAAGGAGTATCACCTATGCCCTGTAATGGTAATGCTAAGCTGGCTACACAGGCTTTACGTCCCTGACTTCGCACTGGGGAAGACGGCATATGACGCACGCTTTGCTCTAACGTCACCCGCTGCTGCGCTAGATATGTTAGGTCCTGAAATGATCACACAGCAATGATGGGTGCCATACCTTGTTGACGTATAATACCTCTGAAGGCATCGCCTAGGGTAAGGGGAAAATGAGAACAGGGAGGACATGTTTCCTGAAAACAAACATTCCAGTTCAGATGAGATGATGCCTAGCAAAAGCTGCATTGAAAAAGTTGGCTTGTGATCTTATCACGATCCCGCAGCACTGCAAGTCGCCCTGTCACGCACCCACTATGGGAGGTTGCCGCGTCGGCGCGACAACGTCTGCGGTCGGCTGACTTGGCCCCTTGCCCGTCTGCATCTGCTCCATCGGCTAGTGATGCAAAGGGACGCGAAAGGAAAGAGCAGAAGGGGGTTTCTGAGTTCCCATTTTTCAAGCTTCTTGCCATTTTATTTTTCTCTTCATTATTACAGTCCATATCACAGAGCTGGATAGGGCGTGGCCTACGGACTGGGGTGAGAGTGTATCAAACTCGCTGACCCTTTCACACACTCTCACCCAAGTCTGTAGGCCACGCCCCATCTAGCGCTGTGATATGGACTGTACACTGTTGAGCACTCCTGCTTTCATATTCTACAATGATTCTACAACCTGCCAAATTTACTCCTTCCGATGTCTTTGAGATCCAACTGCAGCGGCTCCATTAGCTGCAGCGTTTCGTGTGCGCCACACTGCAATGCAGCAATGCAATGCAATACAAAGGGCACTTCCCCTAATGACTCACGCCAGGTAAAGGGTACAGTCTGTGTAGTTGTGGACTGATCTGAGCACGAAGTGAGACAGAATGCCTCAATAATAATGTGTGCCTCCAGAGTGAGGTCCTAATATTCAATTACGCTTTATGCGTCGGCAGCGACGGCGACAATCGGCACCGGGTAGCGCAATGATAGGTTGGCAACTAAGTAATTGCGGATTTTTGTTAGAAAATCAAAGACCTTTTTCCATGGAAATAAATCACCTTATACTGTAATGTATTGCCCGTTTTTATGAATGACCTTTTGCCATCTTTCAGGTAGCTCATAATTCCGCGTTCATAAAACTTCTGGTTTTTATCAGTAAAAAACTGAGTCAGGTACGATTTGACCTCATCATCACTACTGAAATTTTTACCACTCAAAGAATTTTGCAATGATCGAAACAAAAAGTAATCCGATGGTGCAAGGTCAGGACTTTATGGTGGATGTGGCAAAACATCCCAACGAAAATCCATTAATTTTTGCCGAGTGGCCAAAGATGTGTGTGGCCTTGCATTGTCATGATGGAATACAACACTTTTTCGGTTAAATAATTCGAGTCGCTTTTCTTGGATTGCATTGCTTAATTTTGTTAATTGTGCAATGCAGACATCAGAACTGATCATTCGGTTGGATGGAAGGAGTCCAAAGTAGACAATTCCTTTGTAATCCCACCAAACTGACAACAAAACCTTCTTTTGGTTAATATCAACTTTTGCTCTTCTTTGAGCTGGTTCACCTGGGCGGCTCCACGATCTTTTTCGCTGGACATTATTGTAAGCAATTCATTTTTCATCGCCAGTGATGATTCTTCTTAAAATGGATCATTTTTACTACGTTCCTTTCTTTAGCAAATCGCAGATGTTAATGCGTTGCAATGCGGTCCCTTCAGTTCCTGAAGATCCCATATATCCACTTTTGAAACGTACCCAAGTTGTTTTAAATGCTTTTCAATACATGTATGTGATACCTGTAGCTTCTCTGCAATCTCGCGTGTTATACTGTGACGATCCGAGTCAAGTATTGCCTTGATTGGGTCGTTGTCAACTCCAACTGGACGACCAGAGCGTTTCTCATCGTTGAGAGTAAAATCACCAGAACGAAATCAGGCAAACCACTTTTGGCAATGCCGATCTTTTAAGGCTTCAGCACCATAAATAGCACATAACTTTATGTGAGCTTGCGATGCGTTTTTCCCTTCAAGGAAATAATAAAGCAAAATATGACGAAAATGAATGTTTTGATTCTCCATTTTTCAGCACACGCCAAACGAAAATAATGCAACCGATCATGAAACTTTCTTTGCTGATTGATAGCAGGACTGCCTACTATTAGATAACAATATGTGCTTAACATTTGGCCTACGCCAGTAAAGCTAAATATTCAACTAAAGGCATCTATGAGTGAAATCCGCAATGACTTAGTTGCCGACCTAATATGAAAGTGGCTTGAACAGCAACCGCAATGACGAGTACCATGCTTGACAAGTACTGTCTTCACATTCGAAAGAAAAAAAAATTGAAACTAGCCCTGTATGGCAAAAAATGACTAGCAATAAGCTAGTCTGGAATGATTCTTTATACGTTTGCGATTCTACTGAAGAATAATAACAAAACAGCTCACATTTCGCTTTCGAATGTGGTCATTGGGACGTTATCATTTTATCGCTCAATCCTTTTCCAAACGATTCAACCTGAGCTCTGTAACGAATAGAAGAATTGCAGTGATCGTTCACGAAGCAGTGTTCATAATAACTAAATTAACGGTTTTGCAGAATTTCGGAATCTACAGAACATTGTAGAGATATGTACTAATCGACTAGGAGAATAGTGTAGTTTGCGTTTTTGTGGAAATGCAGAATTGTGGAGTGTGCGGAAGAAGACCACGCTTCTCCCAATCAATACCTAATCAATCCTTTTCCACAGATTCCACGATTTTGCGAAAACGCAAATTCACCGCTATGAACAGCAAAAATGATTTTGAGAAAGGGACGATGAGTCAGTGCTGACGATCGATGGAACGATGCGATATAGGCAGATGTAGCTGAAGGTAATATACGAATATACACGAAAGAGAATTGCGTTCTTTTTCGAGGTAACTCCAGCTGAGCAAAGTGGAACGAATTAGAGTCATTTGCCGAAAAAGAGACGGCAAAGCTTCAATATTCTGCTGAGGGTATATGCACTTATATACATAGACGGAAACGCAGTGGCAATGACAGACAAAGAGAAAATGCCGTCTCCGTAGCTACGAATAGATAGGAATCATGGGAAAACGCTTGACCCTCACAGTACCCGCACACGAACCCGTGCTCTCTAAGCATATCCACAAGACTAACGAGACATCCCTCAACTTCTCAGTGCTCCTTGCATGTTGTCCACCTTTTTAACGAGCTCTTACGAATTGAGCTAAAGTAAAAGCGTGAATAGATCAATCATTCAAAGTCGATGGACCTCTTACGGGACGTGTCGTGTATTCAATTTTTAAATGTATCTTACCAAGTATAGAAATGTGATTCCGTCCATACAACGAACTTCAGGGCCAGCAACTAGCATGTCTATTTTCATTTCTCAAAAAAGCTAAAAGCCAAAATCACGGAGTTTGAAAGAAATGGGAGCCTTCTTTAGCCTAGGCAGGCATAAGTGTAGAAAGTAGAAAGTAGAAATTGACCGTACAGAGAAGGGGCCCTCCATCCAAATATTCTCCTACCAGCTCCAGAAGCACAAATCTTTCTCCTTCCTGCATATCCATTTTCAGTCCTCCATAGCAGCTACAATAACTTGGTCCCGCGTCTGTGACGCTTGAAAAGGAATAAATTGCTTGAAAACAATTTTGCATCGCAATGGAACTCGGGATTCACCAATGAATACGCATTCCCCAAGTAAGCACCATTTTTGTATCGCATTGTAAAACAGGCAGACCAATGCAATCAATCGCTGTCGAGCTTCTCGTTGTCTGCGAAGTGACGACTTCTTAACAGTTCTTCCATCCAATTCTGGTGGGTGTGCGCAGATATGACAGCGAACCGCGTGGACGCTCGCGGCGAGTGCGAGTGCCAGTGGCAGGGCATGGCAGCCTTCAAGCGAGGCAGTGTGGCATGGGAGGAAGCGCAGATGTGACGCAGCCACGCTCTGCCGGGCTCCCAAGAGCAATCGATTCGCAAGTCATACTAGTGGCGCCGCGAGTGAAACGCCGCGAAGCGATTCGCTGTCATTCTGCAACCACCCAGTTCTGGTCATTATCTTACCTAACACGGAGTGGATTCCCAGTAATCTCGTAGACCAACTCCATTTGCATGCAAAGTCTTACGAGCTTTTTTGTTACCTCTGTTATAGCTTCTAGAAACTCCGGGTGCCGTTGTCTGGCCTACTGACTGATTTCTCCAGCTAGCAGTAATACCACGCATTCACACTAGTACTAATATTATTCATTTGTACTATTACTGCAAACTCATTAAGTAAAAGTTAGTGGTAGTCTGTCAACTCATAACAGCCATATACCGTATCGTGGAATCCAGGATCATCACCCAAAGCTCAGGTGCTGAGAAATGAGGCAGTCCTGAACCAGTAAGTTACACATACGTTATAAGATTTCTCCTCATCCAAGACACATCGGCACTGTACACTAGTTCGCTAGCTGTTTCATCCTCGTTGATCCTTGAACCTCTTCAATAACTGACGCTATGAGTACATGGACAGAGTTCAAAATGTCCCTGAGACTTTTATTAATTTCCGCCATTTTATTGAACAAATACTCAAAAAGCGTTTTGTTGAACAGGGTGCGGATTCGCAGTGTGCTTTTAGACATACTTTCGTTAAATGAAATGACTTGCTTGTCAAAATAGGCGTCTAAAGGTGTAACGTGAATCCTATATGCATCGCATTTGGCACGTTTGAGAAAACCCCACGCGTTTCGCTTAGGGAGAACGCGCGTCGTCAATGGGAGAAAACTAGGGGTTTTGGAACTATTGCGAATGTGAGGCTGCAACACTACCTAATTTTCAAAGCCCAGCAGTTCTCCACTAGTTTCAAAATCACACCATCGCACACATAGGCTCTGAAATTGATGGATTAGTAAAAAAACAAACACCGAAGCTACTACTGCTGCCCTCGCTCCTCGTGTTGAGCAAGTCGTGAGTCCCGTAAAAGATCAAAGTTACTATCCTTATCACTGGCAAATGTAGAATGCAACAAAATGCATAGTTTCCATGTTTTCCCATCTTGTAACCTCGGCGTGATTGGTATATTGTCTTTTTTATACTAACACGAGATTGGAAGTGGAACGTTTACTGGCCTGAAGGTTTCGACCTGCTCTTTCCTCCAAAGTTGACGATTGAGCAACCCGCACCAGGCTGCTCTTCTTCAAAGGCTTGGAGGTGCTCGAAGCTTTCTGATATGCAGGGTATTCAAACAAGCGCCGCCTCTTCCAGTGCCGGTTGAGATCGCCCTCAGAAAATCCCATAACAGCAGACCACCTAGGAATTCACCAACGGAGCAGCAGCTCACGCCTCAATTACATGTGCCAGTAACGGCGAATGATCATCGTTCGATACCCCAGAAACTACTGCCGTGCTCGTCGTCCTTACTCTAGCCCACATTGGATACAAAAGACAGGAACTCCTTGCTAACCGAAATACACTCATATAGGTTATTCGTGGATTCTTTACGGAAATCTAGAACGATTGCAACACGTTTTTCAACGAAATTTCTGTGTCCTACGCCAAAATGAAACATTGGCATCAAAGTCATTCCCGGCATGCTCCTCAATTCTACTCTTGCCAAACGGAATGGTTGTAAAAGTCTCCTTCCAGCTATATGTTTCTTGTACGGATAGCCATAACCCTCCCTCCACTGTTTCTCCAATGTACGTCCTGTTACAAGCCCTACATTTGGGCTGATGAAATACGCCGACCTTTTACAATCAAGGATGAAACTTTGGACCGAGAAGCATCCCATTACTAACGTCGTATTGCGTAATATTGGCACTGATAAAAGAAGACAAACAGCAAAATATCTTCAGGAACTTCTTCGTTTCAGTTTGAGGTATGGGAGCTTGTGCTAACCTTATTACATGTTGAGAAATAACAGCAGCTTTGAGAAAGAAGAACTGTTAGGCTCAGAGAAAAGGCAAGGAGGAATAGGCAGAACTAGGCAGGAAAGTGGAAGAAGAGCTCCTGCGACAAAGTGGGAGACGGTTGAAACGGCAGGAAAAATCGCAGCGGAAACGAACCAGAAGTTCAATGAAGAGGCGGAAAATGAGCAACCAAAACTGAAACATTAGCACGAAAGCTGTAGCTCGTTAAACTTGCAAACTTTAGCGAGCATCAATACTCAATAAGCTATTAAGAACATTTGACGCCGCTGAGTTAAAAAACTTCGATGGACAGCAAAATTGCCGAGGAAAATCTTTGGAAAGCTCTCAAGCTGGTGAAGGAGTTTCTGTGTTGTCAACATATCCGTAACGATAAATCGATGAAGTGGGGGGTCCCTGACGTCATTTTTCACGAATTTCGAAGATGAAATAGGAAATGTGTCAGAAAGAGTGAATGGAAACTCGGGCATGGGAAAAGTCAATTAGTGTCTTGAGGCAAGTGACGAGATAGAACGATTCTGTTGCTAGAGTGCGTGCGAAAACGGATGCATATGTCAAAGAAATTTGCGAAAAATGAAGCATTCAACCAAAAATTATTATATGAATCAATCTCACATTCTGGGATCATCTTTTTGACCACAGCATTACGAGCCGGTTCTTTAGTTTCTCCCTAGATAATATCCAATGGTGTTATTCTTAGGTAACACTGCTGTGCCAGCGATGGTGAGGTGGAATCCTACTTACAACAAGACCATTTACAAGACTCTCCTTTTCAGTGGTCGGAACATGGTCAATATTGTAAGGTTGCTATCTACATCGAAGAACATCTTTCTATTCCGGCTTCCCCTGAAAGCTCCAATGAAAAGAACACAAAAATCCTGAATGAGAGAGGTAAGTTCATAGTCCATCGCTACGGAAACGGACCAGAAAAAATTGATGCCCAGTAATTGTTGTTGAAATTAGCCTTATGCTGTTTACTAGGCCACTCTTAAGCATTGTAGCTAGGTGCAGCGTCGGCGAGGAACCTTTGAGAGAGGGGTGACAATATGTTCGCTAACTAAGACCGCCTTCATACTCTGCGGTTAAAGACACCGTGAGGGTGCAATTTTGGCTTACGGTATGGGATCACGATGGCTTACAGTTGCCGCAATGCGCACACGACACCTTTCAAGACGTCGAAAGTGAATTCATTAGATTTTTCATTGCAATCACACTTTTTTCTCACGCTTTCACTCATTCTTCATTTGATTGTTTTACTTGTTTGTTGTTGTGTGTTGTTTCACTTAATACACATCATCACGAATGAATGAAATACACTCTACGAGACAACAAATGATATCTCTACCGCGGACAACTCGGAAAGTCAGTGTGTGCAGTACGAAGTGATGCGAATACACACCGCAGCGTCGCGCTTTTGCATCAGGGTTTTCCACCGATTATTGCTTCTGAACTTAAATATTCGTTACAAAATGATCATTTCTTTTTCTCGAAATTTCGCTTTCTTCGGACCCCTTCCGGTTCCTTTAGCCGGCGAGGGAGTGGCTACGCTCAGAGGCAGTTGGGCTGGTGGCACGGGTAGGGACGGAGGGACGACGCAGCCAAGCTCTGCCACAGGCACCTCAGTGTATGATGGCACCTAAGGGTTGGAGCGGCTTTCGATGTTGGCTTCCATGGGAGTCGTAAGTGACTGACCAAGTCCCTCAGAACTACCTTTCACTTTGGCTGTTCAGGCGTTCGAGCACTATTCTGTGGAACAAGAAAAAAATGTTAGTCTTCCATCTTCTAGTCCACCAGGGGTGCTGAAACTGCTCAGTTTTTATAGCAGATAACTTATGGCTGTTCGAAAAATAAAGCATCGCACTGGTGTTGCACACGAAGACCATCTGTGCGCTTGTTAACTTCCCTTCTTTCAGTGCAGCGGTAACCCCGTTTGTTGGGGTCCGAAGTCGTTTTTAGAAAAAAAAGTGTCAAGAGGGCAGGGGATAAAGAGGATTGGAGCTCTTCAGAATCCAGAAACTTATTATAAACCTTTGATAACAATACTTATACCACTAAATTTCAAGAAAATTCAAACGACAGCCCTCAACGTATCGAATGGGACCCTCCTTCAACAGGCCACAACTGTGCTCCCGCTAGGGATTGCCGGACGAACGCTTCACCATCCACCTTGAATTCGCACCTCAACAGACCAATGCCGGGGTCTGATTAAAATTTTCATTTGGGACCACACTGCTCCGTGCTCGGACATTTCTTTCTATTATCTTAACTATTTTGGCGTTAACAGCGCTACAGCATGTTCTCCTCGAAAAAAAAAATGATGACCCAGCACAAGGCGATTCCATGGCTTTCATATAATATTTATGCTCTGGACCACTCAGTCACCAAGTGTTCTATTAGGTGTCCAATGTCGAGTAAAATGGTGAGAGACACAAAAAGCCCTGCTCTGTCAAGCTAAACTGAATGCATCGCGTAGATAGAAAAGATTTCGCAAATGAAACCAATACCTCACTGTAAGAAATTCCTGACTGATCTAACACATTACACTACTATATCGGTCTAGCTAGGAAGTCACGCGAAGCTACACTAATCTTCGAAAACAATATCAAAATACTTTCAAACAGAGATAAAATTAATTGTAAAAATCAGAGTCGAATATCAGAACAGATAAGGATTCAATTCATGATCGCGGTGGTTCCGAAGACAAAGATGATATCACACTAATATTCTGGCCTATGAACCAGAGACAAGAATTGCGCCGGTAGCACTTCATATTGAAGCTATAGAATTCCAAGGATGAGCGATCAACTATCCCAATGTGTTTCAATTACGAAAAATTGCTCGCCATATGCTCTACACAGCGTGCAGTAATCATAACAAGCGCATGTACATGTCCGCTATATTATTGCCGTATAAGGGCAACCTAGCAACATCCATGTGAGCTAAGACGAGAGGAAGAAGTAAAAAATCGAAAATGCGATACCTGGAATCCGAGCAAGTACTCCGAGGAAAGAACGGTTGTTCAAGTACTTCGAGATTGGCAAGGAACGGTCGTCAAAGCTTTCCTGCGACAATTCATCAACGGGGCAGTATCTGGTAAAGTACGGTAACCGAGCCAGAAACAGCCGCCATAGCTCAGTGGCAGTGCTTCTGCTCCCCCAAAGGAGTAACCGTGGGTTTTCACCCTGCTGTCGCCAGATCTTCCGCATTTTGTGCTTTAGTTCCATAAAAGCATCAGTTTAAATCTCTGACGTTCCTTTATATTAGGGCCTGACGTGTCAAACTAGGACCTTACAGTCAACCACTTCTACAGGAGACTGGCCACTGAGTAGCCTAAAGATTTAAAGGCACTGACCAGTTCAGGAGATCCAGGACGAGGAAGGCTCTGTGCAAGAAAAATGTTTTTTTCGAATTCTCCAAGTAAATACGTTGTACGTGGTCACTAAGGATCATCTACAAAGTATCGTACAAGAAATGAGATTCTGCAGAGGAACAACCCTCTAAGAATCACATCAACGGACAGCCATGGACAAGTGGGCGGGGCCAAATGGATGAGGGATGAACAGCACGAAAGTACGAAGTGACCTGTCAAAGGAAGGATCCGCAAACGCGAAACAGGGTAGCTTCGAAAGTAACTCGTACAAGAAGACATGACCTGTACATATTTTAGTGGGAAATTCCACTCTCGAAAATTCTATGGTGGGAATGCAAATAAGCCAATACTTTTCTACTTTCTTCATAATTTCTGTCAAGATGGAATTTTTTAATTCATTTCACGTTGAATGGTGGAATGGAGAGCATATCATACCAATTTACCAGGAACGGAAGGTTTGAGGCTTTTTTGCATGGTAGATGCAAGCGGATGCGTTCAATCTGTGGTGGTCGGATGGGCAGCGACGCCTACTATCAGAGCCTTTTGGAGGGACTTTACACCTCAAAAATCGAAGTTCTTGAAAGGGGTTAAAGCAATCCCAACAACGGTAAACAGGCGGAATCCTATAAAGAACATTGGTGAGATAAAAAAATCGTGAAAATTGACGAAAAGGATGCACACGCCGTAGCCCGTGGAAAATCCGACACTGTTTGCTGAAGGCGGCCAAGCAGCGTGAATGGCTAATGTTGGCAAGTGTACATAGAGCCATTCATGTGGCTCTGCCTTGCACGAGACCATCGTTATGAAATGAATCTGGTGCGAAAAAATTTATGGCAGGGGGAACCTGACGTTAACCTTTCTCTGTCTTCATGGAGGATAAATCGCGAGAGAAATGAGAAACGGAACCTCTTCATTCACTGAGCACTGGGCAGCTTTGCGATGCCATGAAAGCGCTCAAGTACACTCGATGAATCAATCACTGATGGCGAATAAATAGTGATGGCCAGAGAAGTGGAGACCCGTATCCCGAAATTCTTTTCTCCCCGTTAGCCCAACCGAACAATCGATAACCCAACAATGCTCACCCTTGGTGAGCTTTCGCCTTGCCACGAAAAGATTTGGCTTCGCTTTGGTTGCGAGCTGAAAGGGGAGTAATCACCTAAACACTTTTTGTGACTGACTTCTTGCTGTTTTGGCAGTCCACTTCTGCGTGACAATAGCACCGCACTCTCGTATAGTTCTCGCCCAGGAAAATTTGCTCAACTCCTAAGGTAGCTCGACCAAGTATTGATTCCAAGATAGTTGTACGAGTCCTCGTATCGAAATTATCTTATTGTTAGCTGGGAAGATGCGCTTCATTTCATTACGGGAGGGTAGCTAATATTATGGGTGAGGTGGGATTCTGTCTCGTCAAGCGAAGAACAACTTTTTCCGTTCAAGACATCATCACCGGTAAATTTAGCGATTTCAGCGGAATCGAGGAGCTCCTATTTCTCGGGTGAAGAGCGAAAAACGAGCCCCCCTCCTTCCTGACTTTCATTGAGGACGTGCTTCTCACCCTCTACATCAATGAGGGGGTGACGCAGGCAGAGAGAATAGCCAGGCCAGCGGAGCTCCACCATCCTCTCGACCATGACTACACCGTCAACATCCATCCCACCGAGTTTAAGGTGCACTTGCAGCGCAAATTTCGCCACGGGCCGTCTCTCATAACTGTTCATCGTGCCTCCAAACCTTGCCTGGATCGCACGATATTTAGAAGCACCTGTAAATCTCAATGCTAAATTATCACTAGGGATCCTGACAATGAGATACGGGCAAAAGCTTCGTCTCGGACGAAACTGAACCCGCAGCACATACAGTCCATTACGGAAAAAACAGATAGGGCGTGGCCTACGAACTTGGGTTAATGGCGAGAGTGTGAGCACGTAGCGAGGGTAAGAGTGTGTGGCGGAATGAGAGAGTTTGATAAACGGTTCATCCAAGTCCGCAGGCCACGCCCTATCTGTTTTTCCGAAATGGACTGTACACCAGAAAACCATGCCAAAGTCGTTAACCATAGCATCCTCGCAGCAACTTTTGGTGCAAGGTCTTGAATAGAATATGTTAATGAAGCTGCCGATACAGCGATACTGCGGACATCACATGAGGGCTTGTAGCAGTTTTGTGCGTTGTCTTATCGGACTTTTCAAAGGTCTTCGGCAAAGTCGGTGAGTCTGTGGTGTTACCACGAGCAATTTCGCAACAGCGATGACAACTTTCTCAATAGACGAACCGGAGAAGCATTGCTTTCGATTGCAAAATTATCTCTACCAAATCCATTAGGTGCTGAAACTACTGGCGGCTAGTAGCGGTGGAATTGGTGGAATTGTTGTGCAAATGCGGAATTTCATTTTTTTGTGGAAATGTGCTATCGTGGAATCTCTGTTTCTCCATTTCTCTACACTGTTCAGTGTCTGGAATTCGATACATATGGACCCTTTCTCACAGGTTCCACTATTCCACATTTCTACAAAAAAAAAAAGAGAATCCGCGCTCTCCCATTCGAAACGTATTCTTAGCATTTTCGTCAATCCTATCAATTCCACCATTATGATCGCTTTCGGAGGAGTTGCCGAAAACCGGACAGCGGAAGATTCATGACTCACATTTGGGCAATCAAACTAACCGCAGCCTGCTTCCGGAAAATGGATGTTTTCGTAAAATATGTACGAACGAAACACTAGCTTTGATAGCTCCGCCATATTGGCTCCATTTCTACTACCCACTATCAGCGATGCATTGGTTAGTATTAAATTACAAAGTGATACGAATTAGTTTATGTTTACAGAACTCCCGGTACATATTAGTTACGTTGATATACAGCATGTTTTGCACTAGCAATCTATTCATGGATAGAATTTAGTGTACAATGACCATAAACCACTTTCGTAAAGACAACAAATTATCTGGAACGGACGTGGATCGCCCAGCCACTGAAGAGTAATTGGAACGAAATGACCAGAGTAAATGATTGAATGGAGGTGGAGACTGGGTGCCGTGGACGAATGTAGCAAGTGTGAGACGTCAAAAAACCATCGGGATGATAAAGTGGGTACAGTGCTCATATCAGGGTAAAAGGTGAGAAAGTAGGAAAGATAGATTTAGAGGAATGGAGAATTGCCCGCTTGCCACATCCTCTTCCCATATGATCAGCTCCCACAACCCATTGAATTTGGGCCAACAAAGGAAAGAACAAAAGACAATGTAAAGTAGCTCTGAGCGAGAGGATACTACTGAACTGACAGAATCGATAAACAGAGGGAACTCTCCTCGCTTCTTTCCGTATTTGATAACGATTACCAAAGAGTGCGCAAGACCCTCCTTTTTGGAAAGTCGATAGCCAAATTGGAGTTTCGGAACGGGAATCCTCCTTCACATTACGACTGGATATTACATGTCTACAATCAATAAGGGACATCGTTAATGACATTAACGGGGCCGAATGGAAAAGTGAAATTGCGCCCACAATCCACTGAAACCTGCAGCCGAGCTCTTTTCGCCCGAAAAAAGCAGCATGTGCCGAGCATGGAGAGTAACCAGCCTGACAAATTATCCTCTGCCGTCACGTACCCGGTTGATTCATAATTTTCGTATGCAGTACACAAGTGGTAGTCGATCAAGTGGTTTCAGCATATAGTACATTAAAGGAACACTGATTCTTCTACCCCTTCTACTCATAAACCAGGTCGCAAGAACTGGGCCAGACCATTTTCAAACCTCCAAATTGAGAGCAGACCACCTGAAGATGTCGAACTGCAAAAATTTTTTGATTGAAGTCAGGAATGTTCTTTATTGAGCCCAGAGATCTCTATGGAAATTGTATTTGAAGACAGTCATTGTGAGGTAAGGCCGCTTTCATACTTTGCGCACCGACGCGTCACCCGCGGCGACGGTGTCAATTCGACGCCGTCACCTGCGTCGATTTGACCCCGTCACCGCCATTGACGGCGTTGGTGCGCAAAGTATGAAAGCGGCCTAAGGCCGCGGTCATAATTTGCGCAGCTGCGTTAGTTGACGCCGGTGCCGGCGTCAATTCACGCAGGTGCCTGCGCGGCACTGGCGTCAAACTCACGCAACCATTTGCCAGCCGCAGACGACGGCTTCAATAGATAATCCGCAGAGTTTGCGAAATTCTTGACCCAATCACACTACAGTATGGTGATTGTGGCCGATTCGAATCTTGGCAGTGTGCCAATATGGTGATCGTGGCCGCTTCGTGTATTGGCACAGCGCCAAGATTCGAATCGGCCACAATTATCATACCGTAGTGTGATTGGGTCAAGAATTTTGCAAACGCTGCGCATTATCTACTGACGCCGTCGTCTGCGGCTGGCAAATGGTTGCGTGAGTTTGACACCGGTACCGGCGTCAACTCACGCAAGTGTCTGCGTGAGTTGACGCCGGCACCGGCGTCAACTAACGCAGCTGCGCAAAGTATGACCGCGGCCTAAGCAAACCAGACCGTCATGCACAACGGCACTTGTGCTCATCGCGGCTCTTGCTTGGTCGCAGACCCTCTCCCGATTCGTCGCTCTGTCTCGCACTCCACGTAAGGGAGGGCGGGTGGCGAAACTCCTCAAGTAAATCCTGTTGTTAGCCGCCAGCTGCCGTACATTTGCATACAGTTGGCGGGTACCGTAACCTTCCGCCTAGTTATAATTGTGTCGGAGCAGAACTTGGAGTGTTGTAGTCACTTCATCACTGCTTAACATGTGATGTTCTTCGTCCTAATCGTTATCACGTGGAAAATTTTATGGTGTTAATGCAGTTAGAGGTTCACACACTGCTCCTGACGTACGGCGCTATTTTTGCTTAAGCCTTAGTTGAAGAGGTACTCGTATCAGCCCCTGGATAAGGGTTATGTCAAAATATTCACTTTAGCGTACGAACAGATGAAAGCAGATGATTGTAGGATGATATCAGGTGAGGAAGACAGCGTGGGAATGAGTGCCCCACCTGCACCAATTTAAGTTCTCTTCCGCATTTGTCTACTACACCAAAGCCGGGTTTTTTGCACGATTCCAGCAGAATCAGTCGGTGCCCAACCATCGTTGTGCTCTACCCCTTACAATAGCGTCAGCAAAGAAAAGTACAATGGATCACACTTCCTCCAACTCTACTTTCATCAAAGACTGTTATTTCATAAAGTCTCATACAGTTTCATGCACATTTCGATCAACATGACGCTTCCGAAAGAACGGTGTTCCAGAAACTGCTAATTTTAAATCGCAGTGAAGCTCGTTGGCGGTCAGAGCTACAGTTCATTTCCCGAGGCCTGGCAGGGCGTGGCCTACGGACTAGGGTGAGTGGCGAGAGTGAGAGTACGTGGCGAGAGTGAGAGTGTATGGCAGGGTGAGAGACGATACACGTTCATCCAAGTCCGTCGGCCTCGCCCTGCCAGGCGTTGGGAAATGGACTGTACGTTACTTCGAAATCAGGTAAAGAGAGTGCGGGGGATTCACTGCACTTCGTGTTCGATGTTATTTCTGCCTAGGCTTTGGCAGCAAAATGTATCTCTACTTCCGTTCCCTGAAGCTAGGCAAAAGTAAACGTTCGGGTGCGAAGTGATGCTTGTAAGATAGCACAGTAAAAAACGACGCAAAAATGAGTGCCCTCCCCGATTAGTTAACCCCTATAACTTTATATAGACCTATATCTCGCATCTATCCTTCACCTTGACAGAGTTTACTTCACGGCTGCACCTTGACAGAGTTTACTTCACGGAAAAATGAGTAAAATGAAAAATGACTCAATGAGTTACTCTGCCATGCAGAAGGCAAGAAGTGTATGTCACATACATGTTCGTTGATCCGCAGCATAAACCTTGAAAGCGTAAACCTCAGAGGTCATTGCAACTTCGCGTAGTAAAACTACCCTGATCTAGTAGACCCCAGCAGCGGAAGATGAGAGGACGCACAACAAGCGGGAACATAGATGTTGTACAGTGGTAAGGTACCATCTCAAGATATGCGCTAAGGCAATTATAACTAGGCATAAGGTTAAGGCTGCTAACGGTACGCAAATGTACGGCAGGCCACGTCTGGGAATTATTTGCGGCCTGTGGCGAAACGGCCGCGGGCTACTACTATGAATGGTGGGGGAGCCAACGTTGGGTGCGTTGGTTTGTGCGGTCCACGCAGCCTTTCTTATCTTCAGTTCACGGCAGTTTACTCAGTTGGTGCATCGCTTTAACGGCGGTATAAGGGTCGCAGTCTAACCCAGTGTTGAAAGTTCAGCAACGATTTTGGGCGACACCCCATATTGGCCTCACAACGGATTTCCTTTTCTCAATGCGCGCAACACTTGGCTCGTCTTGCACCGATGAACTAGTTATCAAAAAGGGAAGACTCTACCCTACTCATCACGAACTCACCTTTCTCGATAACATCTAGTCGTTGGGTAGCGAATGGGTTGAATACGCATAGGGTGACTACACTGAATGAAAATATTAAATGGACTAAGATGAGTAGGAAAGTGAAAAAGTGATGGAAATCAGCGAAGTCAAAAAGTTATCAGCAACTGCACTGAAAAAAGGCGCGCATCACTGTAGAAAGGTGGTGGTGCATGTGGTGCATTGCACAAGGGCCGTTGTGCATGGCGGTCTGGTTTGCTTACCTCGTCATTTTGGACGTCAGAACAAGGGCAAAGGGGCATCGAATGACTCTGCCACGCAGCCTTTCTCGACTACAAATTGTGTAGCCGCTTGAGGGCCTTGATTAGTCGTGTTGGACAAGTGTGAGCGAGCTGGATCTTCTTCAGTGGCTAGCTCACAATCGATGGGTCGTGGAATTCTATCGGGTAGACCACCCCCACAGCTTGTAAACGATCGTGTCTTGGGCGTGTCACTGTCATTATTCATGTCATGCCATTAGGCATTGACAGCATATTCCTAAGAGTCTGTGGTTTGCTGCAGGCAATAGAAAATCGGGCAGTTTGGTCTGTGAATTCTTGATTTACTAAGAAAGGAAGCAAGGAACCATAACAGCGGACAATTCCAACATAGTGACTATACCTGCTATATGTATAAGAGCAGCATAGTATATCACAGTTATTAGGAACAACCAACAAGGAATGGCATCGCTACGATCTGGTTGAAAAGTCAGGTCGTCGTTCCCCAAAACACCTCGCTGGCATAAGTGGAGTACCGGGAAATGCTCTTCAAATGTTTAGGCGAAAACTGAACTAAAAAGTGAAATAACGTTTTTTATTGCAGAACTTTTGTTTTTTTTGTATTTGTTTTATCGTAGAACTTGAAAAAAAGCAGCAAATTTTTATTTTCTTCGTTCACTGCCATTGAAGCCGACTGATGGTTTCGCATTCACCCATGAAAAAGACGTCATTCGAAAACTACTAGAAAAGAAGAGGTGTGTTCCCTGCACGGTGCATTGATATTCGAAGACAAAAAAGCCGTATCTTCAGGAAAGTTATAACATTATATTGGTCAGAGCACAAGCATACTCATCATCGGGAGTGCTTGAAGCAGCTCGTGAGATACTGCGGTTCTTGAAAATTCCGAAAATAAATTTGGCTCTCAAACCCTACTTTTTCGCATCTAATTGTTGGAGTGAAGTAGTAGAAAAAGCATCGAGTTGTGCAAGGTAGACGACAAACCAAGTATTCATGCTGCGCTCGCACTAAGATACATCTTTCGATTCGATGAATGTGAGAAGTGCCACTGGCGTCTTGAATATTCAAGCAATTGACTTCGTTGCACATCGCAGAAGCACCACGGGAAAGCTCCGAGTATATGATCGTGTATTAGCCTCCGTCAGATTCCTAGTAAGTTAAAGTGAAAAAAACTGTAATCATCGTTGATTATCAAGACCGTGATAATGGTGCAGAAAAAGCCGATGCATGTCGCAAACGTAAATTTAGCGTGCATCATTATCACGCCAACGTGGAAAGGAGCCGAGCTGGTAGTGGCCGTTTGTAATTGGATACATATGGTCCGACGTATTTTCGAACGCCTGCCTAATCTGAATTTGCCATAATCTGTTCGCCACATTTGCAAAACGATTCTCTGAGCAGAGTTGAGAGCCCATTTTTCGACGAACGATGGAAAAAACAACGGGAGATGTAAGTGACACGCTCTGTCATCTGGAAACTATGATTTTGATACTTGTCTAATCACAGCTTTTGCATTTTATTGAAATTCTTTCACTAATTACAGAAGATACTTCCATTTCGATATTACCGGATTTTGATGCTCCTTTTGGCACAAGACATGGTCAAGTGGTAAGCTGAACACGTTTCGCAACTATCGACTCCGATTGTACCTTATCTGTTTGAACCAGTGTGACTTCAATATCTTATGAGCAAATGTCTTCAGTGCAAAATGTTTGGAGCATAAAATTTTTTTACAGGGCCCAACGGATGAGACAGATTTTGTCCCAGTCTATCATTCACGGAATGGAATGAGCAGGGTGAAAGGTCTGTGTTTATTATGTCGATCAACTCCATCCATGGTAACTCACAGTTCCAGAAGCCCTCTCATCTACGATGGACTTGGGAGTCACCCGGTGGACAATTCCATAATGAGATTGATCACGTCATTTTCAATCGAAGGTTTTGCCTGACCGACATCGCTGTTGTTCCGAAGTTCTATACGGGATCAGACCATCTATTCATCCGCGCAAGATTCCTTTTTTCGATACGTGGAGAGAGAGCCGCGAAATTCAAGGAGCGAAGGCCCAAGACAGTCATCAACTGGGAACACTTCGTTTCTCTGGCAGGTGTATGGGAGGATTCCGTTATTGAAAACATCGACGACGAGTACAACCGACTCGTTGAGCACTTTCACGATAGTGCCAAGAGGGCAGAGAGTTTGAAAGTCACCAAGAGGCGTCTCTCTACAGGAACTCTCGAGCTGATACGCCAACGTGGAGCCGCACGAGCCGCAGGCGATTACCAGCTCACGTCCGAGCTTGCGAAGCAATGCAGAGAGGCGATAAAAGAAGATCTCAAGGAGAGAAGAGCAGCAGTGCTGGCTGAAGCAGCAGAGGCTGGGTAGAGCATCCGCAATGCCCGCCGAAGTTTTGCCAGTTACAAAACCAAAATGACCGGTCTCCGACGTCCGGACGGTACAGTTACTGCTTCCCGAAGGGCAATGGAGAAGGTCGTCCACGACTTCTACTCGGATCTCTTCGATAGCCACGTCCAACTGCCTAGGAGCAATCTGAAGCAGGATGGATAATCGTTCCATCGGTTCTCCCTTGCGAAGTCCGACATGCCATTTGTCGGTGAAGACTGGTACAGCACCCGGCCCCGACAGGATTAGACCGGAACATCTGAAGCATCTTCCGCCAGTCATCGTCAAAACACTGGCCCGACTCTTCACACGCTACCTGTCGGAATGCAAGGTACCCACCTCGTGGAAAACCAGCAGGACTGTGTTGATGTGTAAGAAGGGAGATCTACACGACATTGGCAATCTGCCTGCTGTCTGTAGTCTACAAGCTCTTCACTCGAGTCATCTTGAGTAGGATTGGTAGAACTTTAGACGAAGGACAGCCATGCAAGCAAGCAGGGTTTCGGAGAGGGTTCAGTACAATCGATCACATCCACATGGTCACTAGGCTCATTGAAGTTTCGCGAGAGTACAAGATGCCGTTATGTCTCACGTTCATCGATCTGAAGAAAGCCTTCGACTCCTTTGAGACAGAAGCGGTTATCGAAGCCCTGGGAAACCAGGGTGTGCCTACTCAGAACATTAGAGTACTTCGTGAGCTCTACAGCAACTTCACGACTAGGATCTCGCCATTCTACAGGGAAGTCATCATCGACGTGAAGAGAGGGGTTCGACAAGGCGACACTATCTCGCCTAAACTATTCAGCGTCGCTCTTGAGAACGTCATGCGTCAACTGGAATGGGAAGGAATGGGAGTGAAGGTCGACGGCCGGCATTTACACCACCTCCGCTTCGCTGACGACATTGTGCTTATAACACCCACGATCCAGCAAGCGGAGCTGAAAAATCGGTCTGCAGCTGAACCTAACGAAGACGATGTTCATGAGAAACGGACTGGTACCTGATGCCCCATTCACGCTCAACGGAACGAACTTCACCGAATGCTTCAGTTATGTGTACCTAGGTCGGGAAGTCAGTATGATGAACGACTTAGCACCAGAGCTGAGCAGGAGGAAAAAAGCGGCTTGGGGAGCCTTCAAGACCACCGAGGGAGTAGTGAAGAAGACGAAGAACATCCGGCTCCGCGCCCATCTCTTCGATTCTGCTGTCCTTCCTGCCCTAACATACGCCTCAGAGACTTGGACTCTACGTAAGCAGGAGGAGCATGCGGTTGGCGTCATCCAACGCGCCATTGAAAGGACGATGCTCGGAGTATCCCGATACACGCAAGTGCAGAGGGGAACCCGGAGTTCCGAACTCCGTCGTCGATCGAAGATCAGGGACGCCGCCGTATTTGCCAAGCAATCGAAGATTAGATGGGCCGGACACGTCATGCGATATCGCGATGACCGTTGGACCAGAGCGGTTACCGACTGGAGTCCTCGGGGTGAAGCGAATACCTGGACGACCGCCGGCCCGATGGTTAGACTTCTTCACGGAAGCTCTACGCGAAGGAAACAGTTGCTGCGTTTCCCTGGAGCCAGAAAGGTTCACTGGACTTTTCTGGATCGCGACAGGAACGAATGGAGACGTTGCTGGCGCCCGCTCGAGACACTCGATGAACAACGGGACGACAGGAGATACGGGTGATCATTCACTAACATTCAACCAATGTGGCGGAAAACAAAATTGGGCAGGCGTCTCAAAATCCCACGGGTGGGCGCATAAGTAAGCAGAATCATACCATGAGTATGAAGGATCTCCTGAACCTAACGGCACAGAAGTGAATGTAAAGCAACAAAGAATGCGGTGGATGGACGAGTATAAACTGGAAAGTCAAAACTATGTGCAATAACGTGAGCCCACTCGTTTGAACATTGCCTTGGATGGTAAGAGAGAATGGATGTATGAAGCTTACTGTATCTGGAAGAATATTTGATACTTCCAACCATGGTGGGTGACTTCCGGTCATGGGAAATACTAACGCGTTCAAAGCTGCCAATCGTGCATGATAGCTGCGAAAAGTGCACAGCTTAGCTTCAATCATTCCTTATGCCAGAGGAAGCGTCGAAGTCCGGCGCAAAGTAGAAGTGTCTCAGCCAGTAGGAGAATTTCAACAAAATGCAGAAATAGCGTATCCGCAAATATGCGAACCATTTCCTTCAATTTATGAGACGTGACACTTACCTCTCTGCTAAACACAGGTTCAAGCTTCCGACAAGAAATCCTCGACAGGGGGTCGTATTTGATCCGCTGGGAGGGGCGAGGGCTTGTAAACCCAAGGTAGGCAGTGATCAAGGGAATTTCTCAGGCTGAGGGCCCAAAGTGTAAAGGGGAAATATGGCAAAACTGACTAACTGGTTCAAATACGAAACTAATACTTAATTTGATCTTCACTTAAAGACCTCCAAGGATATACAGAAAGAGCCCCCCCCCCACAAATAGAGAACAAGATAATACACATAAATTTTAGGATAAGTGCTCCAGACGATATTGTAGGGAGGAAGGCGTATGGAGAACGCAAAAGGTAAACAGAGTCAGAGGGCACGCTATTCTTCTGGTCTCCTCAGTATTGTGGGCTGTGAACGGTGCCTTTGTAACTGAAACAACTTATGTAGTGATGGGAGAGTGATACTTAAGAGCTTGTCCAAATTTCACAATTCCGAGGTGACAAGGAAAATAGTGTACCCTCAAACTTGGTGGGTTTTCGATGGAAACCTAATGCATGGCGCGACCCACAACGAAGTCGGTCAATGCCATCCACCCTCCCATTAGTTCGCAGGCACAGAAAACACGAACAAAGAGACCTCCGACGTTCACCGATTAGCCGTGGAGAGCGTTATCTGTCCAAAGGTAACAACATGGATTCATACTCAGAAGACTATAGGATGAAAAATTAGCTGACATGGGCTTCTTCTATATCTCACGATTGCAAGCACGTAAACTGGTGCTAGCGAGCCACTATACGGACCTAAAAAGCGTTTGTAATCACTGGGAATGTGAGCGAAATACTCATGCATGGCGCATCCCACAGAGAGGTCAGCTGAGGCTAATCACCCTCCTTTGGCCTCCTAAGAGCAAAGGTTGGGTACTGCAGGTTTTATAAACACAATGAATCTTTATTCTTTCAAGGAGTCGTGGGAAGATATTGACGAAAAAAATTTCCTAGATTGGCTTCCTTCAATGTAGCGTTTTTCTTTCAAAAGATATGGTATTGTTCAAGTGGCCATTGGAAAGCCGCAACTCTCCCATCGGAAATCTGGATTCGCATACAGAGAACTGCGCAGCCATTGGATAAACGAAGTGGGCAGTGGATTGAGCTAATGAAGCCATTACGAAAACAGTTCAACTACATTAACAACTTGAGTTTTGGTAAAGTTACAAGCATTCAAAAATGTTCAATTCTACTATAGGTAAGATAGCACGCTTCAGAGCGACTTTGTGTTCGCAGTGGAGAGCGCATTACATGGTTTTTGTTTGATGTCTCACTTTTTTCCTTTTTCCTGTCATCAGAGGACGAGCACAAGACCCATGGTCGGCGACCCTTTATTCGGAATATAAGCATTGACTTTTGTTAGATTCTTATTTTTCTTCATTTGTCACGAGTTTGGTCTCAGTTTTCAAATCGTAGACTCTTAATTTCCTTTTCACATTTTTAAAAATTCTTCCATGAACAACATAAAAACAGCTGTAAGATTAGTATTAATAAACAATGGAAACAATGACACATGGGACCGTAGAAGTGGATCACATGCTTGAAGTGCAGTTCGGCAATAGCCTTCTTTCCCACCGTTTGCCGTCAACTAAATACTACCGAAAAACAGAGTTACATCGACAATTCAACAGCATTGCAGTGAGGTATACAACAAGACATAAGATAGTAGAGCATGTGAGGTTGACAAGTTTTCTAGTTGTGATTTGTTCACTTCTCAGTTGGAGCCATGTACCGTTCACACGAAAAAGCAGAGCTGAGGGTTACGTTTCACTTCGTTGAATCAGCCACTGCATAATTCAGCGGGGAGGCAAATTTCTCGAATGGGACACCAGGCAATCCTGAAAGATGGAAGACGGCTTCCATTCAGAGAAATCATAATTTAATGTGTTCCATAGCTTGACTACCCAAACCAGAAGCGAACCCTCGAACGCAAGGTGTTTGGCTCATAAGGACGAATGGCAAAGGGTGCCCCCCTCCCCCCCAAGTAACGTGGTTGAGATAATTCAAAGAGGTCATACAATGTCGAACAGACTTTCGCCTGCGATAGCCTTAGGAAGTGAGCTGAGATCAAACAACTGCCGTCTGAAAGCTAGTGTCAGCACCGAGTTCACACTGTGCTCATAGGATAGCGTGCTGACACCTCAGTGAATAAAGTAACGATAAGTGAAGCTTTTCTGAACTTCACGGCTTTTTCGTAAATAATTTCTCATACCTAACATAGAAGATAAAAGCCAAATAGTAAAATCGGGTTCCGTATCTTATAGGATCTGAGTATGAAGTTGGCCCGAGCACGTACACTTGATGCTATGCCATGGATGTATAACAAATTGGAGCATGTCGTTGTAAATGATACCCAGAACACGAATTCGCTAAACACGTGCGAGTGTCTTTGCAGACAGCGTGAAAGGAAAGTCGGAGCAGTTTTACCCAACAGCGTTCAACCATCAATGGCACTCTGCAGCTTTCCGGAGCCACTTATGATATGAATTTTAGAATCATCAGCGTATATACTGCGAAAGATGCCTTCAGGAAGGGAATCAGCAAGGTCATTAGTTTATATGACGAATAGCAACGGTCCGAGACACATAGCCTGGGTCACACTACTTGGCGTGGGATACGGGCGGGACCTTGGCTGTTGATCTTTACGACCTGGATTTACCGACTAGAAAGGATTCGAGGAGCCGATGAAGCCGACCACTCATGCCATAGGTACCCAGCTTCTTCAGTAGAAGGGGTATGTTGATCAAATCGAAAGCTTCTGCTTAGCCTATATAACAAACAGTGAAAAAATCCCTTATATTGGTCTGTTTTTGCCAAAGAGGAACTGTTGAAAGTAAGGCGGAAGTGATACCCTTTCGACGGATACCATGCTCGTGATTCTATGACAGGCTATGCTCTCCATCATCTCACCAATAGAGTTTGTCAAACAAATGGGCCTATAGTTGGAAAAATCATTTTAAGACCCTTTTGAAAATGGGCTCTACAACTTCAAGCTTCCATAGATTGGGCACTTCTTTTGAAACAACACCCTGTCCAAGAGTATTGTTAAAGGAACCTGAAGGGGTCCAAAGAAAGAGGAAGATGCAAGGAAATGATCATTTTGTAACGATCATTCAAGGTTAGAAACGATAATCGGTAGAAAAAACCCGGATTTAAAAGCGCGATGCTGTGGTGTGTGTTCGCATAACATTCGCATTACTTCGAACTGCACACACTGACTTTCGAGTTGCCCGTTGTAGAGATGTCACTTGTTGTGTCGTAGAAAGTATTTCATTCATTCGTAATTATGTGAAATGAGTGAAACAACATATAGCAACAAAAAAGTAGAACAATCTAATGGAAAATAAGCGAAAGCGTGAGAAAAAAGGGTGATTGCAATTAGAACCAAATTCACTGTAGACGTCTTGACAATGTGCGGTGTATGCATTACGGCAACTGCAAGCCACGTTTTCCTTTGAAGACACCAGGACAGGGGCGATTTAGACTCACATTGTAAGTTTGAATCCCCCCTTCCCGCCAAATGTGTCGGCGCCTGGCTCGCCCGTTCTTGTCGTTGCTACTTCGCCACGCGGGCACGTTGACTACAAGTAAAACAGATCGGATTATTGGCAACGAATCACAGCTTGACCGGTAGGCTCGGTTCGAACACCGCCAGCTCGAACAATCTCAAACTTGGGTAATTAAGCATTTATTCAAACGTGTGAGACGATTAGGAACGATAATTTAACAGAACGGAACGATGATGCAACATGGTGAGCAAAATACTTGAAATGCACTTCAAGGTTTTCCAGTACGTCGCGGCACATGCGTGACTAAATGAGCAACAACAAATAAATTTTCTTTTTCCTACTCGCTGTGTGGCGACGAGTTAGTGGACTGTGACATTAATAAGAAATGACTTCCGCGGCTAGAACGTACTGCAACAGATGATGTGCAATCAATGAACATCATTTCAATGTCAATAAATCGTGAATACATTGCTTCAAATGGTTACGCTAGAAATTGACGAGGGTAAGGCAATATGCAACGATGAGACCATACAAATGGCAATGCGAATGACTATGGTACTCTGAGTAAATGAATGAAATCGGGGGCTTTCTTTCAACGACGAGGGGGAGAGCGGCGTCGAAGTGTCGAATAAGATTTTGGGATCTTCTTACCTATGTTGTTGTCTTCGCGCCGTTTTTTGGCGCCCTTCTTAGCAAGTCGTCGCAAGACCCGTTGCACTTGTAGATCACATATCCTTTAATGACTAATGGCGCCGCTCTCCCTCTTCGTCTTAAGTGCTATCGAGCACATTCCCGCCCGGCCCCTCAGCCTTATGGCTCTTGGTCGGGAAGGTGGATTCCCAGTCTTTAATTATGGCTTCGAGGCTGGCTCCTCGGGAAGATAACACAGGGATGTATGATGGTTTGCCATTCGGCAATAACTGCATTTCGATCTGCGGAGGCAGGGGCTGTCGTGAAATTTGTCGAGACAGCATTTGCATATCTTGTTTTGTCGTACGATTCGCATACGCTGTTCGATAGTCTTGACAATAGGACAATTGTCCGGTAGGTGCGTCCCAACGGCACTGCAAAATGGGCAGGTGTTTCTCGCGTTTCTGGGGGTGAGAGTGCCTGTTGTCCCGAATTGTCTTTCCGGACATGACGCCAAATTGTTGAGTTTGCTTTTTGCTATGGTGATCCGGTATGGGATCGGGTCGCCTTCGTGCTCTCGCTTCCTTTTAGATGGGGGGCTCCGGTTTTCGTTTGTGTGGCTGATCGAGTCGATTTTGAGGTTGATTTCTTCCGCGAGTTTTTGGAACTTTTCGTCGATGCTTTGAAGTTTATTTTCGAGCTTCTCTTCACAATTTCTGTCCTACGTGCGGATGGCTTCTGCATATGCCTGAGCGCGAGCTATATATTCAGATGAACTCAACGAAGGTTGGCCAAGATGGGCAATATCAATCATATTGTCACGAACATTTTCAACTATTTGATTCAGCACTTCTTCTACTTGTTCTTCTGGGCTCCTGTTATTGTTCCGCGAAGGTTCTGTTCCCTGACCAATGCACGGTAAATCGTGCATCCTCAAACTTTGGTAATTAAACATTTATTCAAACGTGTGAGACGATTAGGAACGATAATTTAACAGAATGGAACGATGATGCAACATGGTGAGCAAAATACTTGAAATGCACTTCAAGGCTTTCCAGTACGTCGCGGCATATGCGTGACTAAATGAGCAACAACAAATAAATTTTCTTTTTCCTACTCGCTGTGTGGCGACGAGTTAGTGGACTGTGACATTAATAAGAAATGACTTCCGCGGCTAGAACGTACTGCAACAGATGACGTGCAATCAATGAACATCATTTCAATGTCAATAAATCGTGAATACATTGCTTCAAATGGTTACGCTAGAAATTGACGAGGGTAAGGCAATATGCAACGATGAGACCATACAAATGGCAATGCGAATGACTATGGTACTCTGAGTAAATGAATGAAATCGGGGGCTTTCTTTCAACGGGGCAACGACGAGGGGGAGAGCGGCGTCGAAGTGTCGAATAAGATTTTGGGATCTTCTTACCTATGTTGTTGTCTTCGCGCCGTTTTTTGGCGCCCTTCTTAGCAAGTCGTCGCAAGACCCGTTGCACTTGTAGATCACATATCCTTTAATGACTAATGGCGCCGCTCTCCCTCTTCGTCTTAAGTGCTATCGAGCAGATCCCAAAATCTTATTCGACACTTCGACGCCGCTCTCCCCCTCGTCGTTGAAAGAAAGCCCCCGATTTCATTCATTTACTCAGAGTACCATAGTCATTCGCATTGCCATTTGTATGGTCTCATCGTTGCATATTGCCTTACCCTCGTCAATTTCTAGCGTAACCATTTGAAGCAATGTATTCACGATTTATTGACATTGAAATGATGTTCATTGATTGCACATCATCTGTTGCAGTACGTTCTAGCCGCGGAAGTCATTTCTTATCAATGTCACAGTCCACTAACTCGTCGCCACACAGCGAGTAGGAAAAAGAAAATTTATTTGTTGTTGCTCATTTAGTCACGCATGTGCCGCGACGTACTGGAAAACCTTGAAGTGCAGCGAACAACTCAGCCCTAACGCAGTCATCGTCTGTGAACATGTGTCGTCCGTGAGAATGAATTGTGTGGTATGCGCTATTACTCGGCTTTGACGATTTGATATGAATTCCGACTAAACCGCTTGTGTTTTATGAGGCTAGAGAAGGAACCCTCATTCCCGAGCATTCATCGAGCTATGGTTGCCATTGCTAAGACTCGATTAAACGAGAACTTGTGGTGTGGATTCCTCCGGGAAGTGCCATTCTCGCAACGTAATTTAAAATTTCCCGAACAATTCGAAAACCGTCAAAACATGAGACGAAGCTACTGTTTGGGCACTCGAGCTGCTTTAGAGCATTTCATTAAGTTTAAAGACAGTGTTAGGGGTAATGTGGGTGATGAGAAATCCCAAAAGGAGTCATTTAGTGAAAAACTGCGAGTCCGAAAGGCCTACTATGCATGGCGAAATCCCCCGCGGAAGGCACCCCTTTAGTTGTGGCGGAGGCGGCCTCGTCAGGACAAGGCGCCTTGGTTAGGACAGCCCGCCTTCAGGCGACGTGATTAGTGGTTGGTCACGGTGAGGTTGGTCAAGGAGATCGGCAGGATTGAAAGTATCGCAGCGCGCTTTCTCACTTTTAGCTTGAAGCTCACCACATGAAAATAGATGCTGTCGTATTTCCGAACATCCCTTCATGTTTACGTCTTGGTAATGCCAATAGAAACCTATGCCGACTACCCGCCTCTTGACGGAAAGGTTGTCCGCGCTTAGAACAAACGGTGGGAAGGGGTCCTATTTCTCGGGTTTCTGGCCATTTCCATCCCTTTTTTTCTCCACTGTCCTGTTATTAGGCATCTCGGCTTTCATATTCACTACTTTTTTTTTTACCTTTCGTCCGAATTTCCCCTAAAGCTGCCTTTAAGGGGATCAGCAACGGTCTGAGTGGGAAGAAAAAAACGGTTAACCGTCAGATGATCAGCCGACACGGTGTTGAGAGCGACTAAATCCATAGTGAAACAAATACCACAACAAAGCCCCTCATTACTGAATCGACTTCGAAGGTGCCATCTAAAAACTCATCAGCTGATCAATCATACGGTGAGTTTGCTCCAGTAGACAAAGTTAGAAAGGCGAAGACTAGAGAAGGCGAACCTCTAGAAGAAAAACCTTCATTGGCACACCAGCGTCCAATACTGCTGTTTTGAGTGTGAAAGAGCTCGGTGTAGGATGCAGCGGATTCCGGATGCCATTTCACCTACCCATTCGGGCCTGTTAATGTCATTAAAGATGTCCCTTATTGACTGCGGACAGCTCATATGCAGTCGTAATGCGAAGGATGAATTTGGAAGCCCGGAATTTGGCCATCGATTTTCCAAGAAGAAATGCCTTGCACATTCATTGTTTTATCATTATGAAATACTGAAGGGGATGTAGATGTAGGGAAACACCTTAACTTTTGAGTTCCCTCTGTTCATTAGGTTGTGTTCACAGTTTTGGAATTTGCGGAATTGCAGAATTGCGGAATTTGCGGAATTGTGGAGAGAAGAATAAGTACGTATCCATCAGGAGAATTGCGAAATTTGCGGAATTGTGGAAATGCAGAATCGCGGAATTTGCGGAAATGAAGAATTGTGGAAAGCGTCGATACGTATCTAATGTTTTTCCGCAAATTCCACAATTCTGCATTTCCACAATTTCGCAAATTCCGCAATTCTCACAGTCGATGCGTATCTTCATCGTTTTCCGCAATTCTGCAATTCCGCAAATTCCAGAACTGTGAACACAGCCTTACGGTTTTGTCCGTTCAGTAGTATTATCTCGCTCACAGCTTTTTTACATTGTCACATCGTTAATGTGATTAACGATGTCCCTTAGATGTAAGCAGTGGTGTTCCCTCTGTTCATTCGATTCTGTCAGTTCAAAGTATTATCTCGCCCACAGCTTACACTGTCACCTTTCTTGTTCTTTCCTTTGTTGGCGTGCCCAAATGCACTGAGATGTGTGAGCTGATCATATGGGTAAAGGGCAAAGGGAACAGACCTCCATCTCTCTAAATCTATCTTTCTTACTTTCTCATCTTTCACCCTGATGTGAGCGCTGTACCCATTTTATCCCAGTGGTTGTTTGACGTTCCTCGCTTTCTACACTCGCCCACGGCGCTCAGTCTTCACCTCCGTTCAATTCATTCACTCTGAGCAGTTCGTTCCAATTACTCTTCAGTCGCCGGGCGATCCAGGTCCGTCTTCAGAATAACTTGCTGTGAATGGTTTTGAGATTCATCGCACAATGCCAAAGACAGAAACGCCGACGATTGAGTTCCGGGAGGCGTTTGTCCTCAAGCAGCCGTGAGCAGCAGCAGAGAAACATCAAACCAAGGAAACTGGAAAAATTCGGTCAAATGGTCAAATAATGCAGGCGACGATGTGGCCCGTCGCAGACATTGACGAAAATGCTAACCTGTTGTATCGTCTTTCTCTCTCCCCTAATTGTGACCTTACGGTTGGCCACCTCTGTAAGAGGCCGTCCAGCGCCAATGAGTAGCCTTAAAGACACCAGAAGGGGTAAATTCGACAGGCTGTGGTATATGATAGTAGATGTGCTAAGCATTGTAGTAGTAGAGAAAAAACGACATAAAACCATGAAAAAACCGAGGAATGAGAACCCGAAAATCCCCCTTCTCTCACTCGTCCTCTGCGTCACTAGCCGGAGTGGACTGAAGACAGACCAGAGTCTGAACCAGCCGGCTGCGATCGTTGTCCCGCCCCTCCACAGCGACTCCCCCGGCTGCATAACCGCACAGCTGCATGCCGAGCTGCGGGGTCGTTGTAGGACCCCATGCCTCTATTTTTCAATGCGATTTTCGGTTTTCAGAGAACGTTCCCAGATCTCAGTTTTCCCTTACCCCTAATGATGCCGGAAGACATCGATGAGTTCGGCGGAGTAATGGTTGGAACACACGGTTATTAGGGCCGTCAGATCACGCGATTATGCCCATCCCTTTAACTTTTGCTCTGTAATAGTCTTCTCTTTAGCAAGTAAACCATTGTACGAACACTAAATAAGAAGTAGGTGTGACATTTGACTTCAGCAAATTGAGTCTTCCCTGAGGTACAGAAGGCTTCATCTTAGTGTTCCCTCATTTTGAAAATTCACCTTTCTCTAACAATAAGTATAATGTTACGGTAAAATTATCCAGTCATGAACACTGCGTAGCAGTGGACGGAGGTTAGGATATACATGAACAAATATCTGATTACCTATATCACAAGGCCAAAGGCCACAGGTTGTCACAGAGTTGCAGAGCAAGGTCAAAATGTGTGTGCCCCAAACTACACCCGAGTTTGGCGATGTCTAGTACGAGGTAAGCTTGATGCGAGAAAAATGATTACTTCATTTCTCCAAGTAATTATGAGGAACACGGTTAAAGGCACACCACGCGATAATCAGATTAGTGGCTGACTTTCTTGGGGCAAGTAGGTCCCTGGACAACTGCTCAAACTGCATCTTTGTTGCGGCTGCACGGGGCACCCTACGGTGTTGTGCCTGCTCAAACACAACAGAGCCACGCCCACCCAACCGAATTACAGCCGGCCTTAGATGGAGGAATTTTCAATGTGGAAGCTGCCTTCGAAATGACTGTTTTATTGAATTATCTTCTCTTACCGCAAGTTTCCTTCATCAGGTGAGCACCGCTTTGGAAATTTGTTCGTTTGAGGCTATGTGTGATATGGTTGGGTGGACATGGCTCGGTTATGCCGAAGCGGGCACAACACCGTGAGGGTGTCCCGTGCAGCGGTAACGAAGGTGCAGCGTGAGCAACTTCCAAGGGCCTACTTGCCTGAAAAAAAGTGGACCACTAATTCAATTACCGTGTGGTGTGCCTCTGAGTATCATTTGCAAAGTACCATTCAAAGAATGAAATTGTGAAGAAAACAGCCCTCTTGTAGTTGCACCCTGCGGACCGTTTTGGACAAGTGGGCGGAGGCAAGTGGAAGAGGGATGGACAGCACGAATTCACAAAGTGACCTGTTAAAGGAAGGATCCGTTAGCGCGAAACAGGGTGGCATAGCGAAAGCAACTCGCACAACAAGTCATGACCTACCTACCTGTGTAAGTATTTAACTGGGATATTTCATGCGAAAATACCATGGCAGGGATTCAAAGGGCTAATATTTTTTACCTTCGCTGATGATATGGAAAGAGGATGTGGCCAACGGAGCAACCCTCCACTTCTTTACATCGTTTCGAAACCCGGAACTTCCTTACATCTTTCTTTTTTACTTGCTCACTTTCCGGCCTGGTGTGAGGGCGGTACCGCTTTTATCACCCCATTGGTTGTTTGACATGTAGCTAATTGTAGATGCAAGAACTTTTTCCTTGGAAAATCAATGGCCAAATTGCGGGTTTCGAGACGAAAATCCTGCTTTGCATTACGACTGCATATTAGGTGTCCACAATCAATAAGGAAAATCGTTAATGACATTAACAGGCCCGACTGGGTAGGTGACATGGCGTCCGGAATCCACTGCAATCTGCAGCCGAGCTTTTAACACTCCAAAACAGCAGTATTGAACGCTGGTGTGCCGATGAAGTATTTTTTCTAAAAGTTCACTTTCTCCAGTGATCAAAATTTGTCTACTGGAGCACATGCTGTATAATTGATCAGCTGCTGAGTTTTTAGATAGCAGCTTCGAAGTTGATTCAGTAATGGGGAGTTATAGCCAATAATCTGGTTGTATAACATAGCAATTGAGAATAAACTTGAGGGATGCACACCGAGGAAGTGTTTTTGTTGGTATTTGTTTCAGTATTGATTCAGTTGCTCCCTACACCGTGTCAGCTGATCATCTGATGGTCAACCGATTTTTCTTCCCAGTTAAATCGTTGCTGATCCCTTTGAACTTGATGAAATGCTCTACAACAGGTCGAGTGCACAAGCAGTAGCTTCGTCTCATGCTCTATGAACTTTCGAATAGTTTCAACAGCATTCTGCTTTGATTATACGTTAGCACCATGCATAAATACTACGTTGTAAGGAAAGATTCCGCCGCTTTTGCTCGTTCACAAGATAAATTCAAATCTGAAAGCGCGTCAACATGAATTAAATTACATGTTGTGCTCTTCAAATAAACAAAAAGTTGCTTTTTCTGAATATAAGCTTTCCTTGGAATGCTACAAGGTTTTCGAATCGTATGAACAATTTCAAAATACGTTGCGAGAATGGCATATTTTGGAAAAATCCACTCCGCGAGTTCTTGTTCAGTCGAGTTCCAGCGAAGACAACTTCAAATGTGTATAGTGCAAAAGAAGGGGGTGAAGCATTGGATGGAACACTTTGTCCCTGGTTTCAGAGGTGCAGAAATGAGAACGAGATGCTCGAATTTTCAATCAATTTTGAATTTATCGCTTTAACTAAAACGGCAGGAAGAGATGAGCGTCTATATTTTCAGGGGATATCTGAAAGTATTGACCTTATTCCCACAAATATCGCATATTCCATGTAAATCTCAGAGGCGGGGTTTGGGCTTTACAGTAGCAGACAGCCTGATGTGACGAATTATGCAAACCGAGCACTACTTACGAAACGATGAATGTTGAACCAACATCTTGCGTTCGAAGGTCACAATGCCTAGACTCCTAAGCCCGCATAAGTTACATGACAACTGTCGCTCTTCCTTAGTAGCGAATCCTTCATGACATGAATAAAAAACTGGAGAATTCGATGTTATTTTTAGGTGCAAAGCGAGATAAACTTGGTTTCGTATTTTTCTCCCAAGAATTACTGTTCTAAGTGTATTCGATGTCCGCAATGATTTTCGTATATTATGAACTACTACTTTCACTGTTAACTATTACTTTCAGTTGAAAAGAACTCACCAGGGCTGGGCAGCTTTGCCTACTGAAGTGTGCTTCGTTCAGAAACGCCTTCGGGGTGAAGTTGCTGAGGTTGCAGTACAATGTGTTCGAAGTGCTCAACGCAGTGCTGATCCATTCATCTTTTAATTTTACTTATATTCCCAGTTTTCTTCATGGAACAGCATCAGATCCATCATTCACACTAGTCCAATGGCCAGCAAGCTATCACCGTTGCATAAGAGAAAAGTGCTCTGACCGGTCACTTACGTGCAGTTCATCTCCAACTCGATTGAAGCCGATATACTTACAAGGGAGGTCTTTCAGGTCATGACGCGCTTTCGGAAAACGGTTTTTTCCATTATATGGGGGTATCTACATGAAACATATAACTGACTTCCATTTTTGCTGCGCGGCCCTACAAATGCCAAAAAAGGAGTAAAGAAATTTTTTTTCAAAAAGGCGATTTTAACCCACTTGTAGTAACGCATCCTCCTTGTAACTTTGATCATGTGCAGATCCAAAGGTGTTCTTTTATTTCACATCCACAACAAAGCCAAATACGAAGAAAAAAATCTTATCTTCACCATGTATTAGGTTGATTCATAATAAATCGGACAAATTGACCAATTTTAATCATTGTCGTACAACTTTTTTACGACAACAGGGATTCACTTGAAATATACTCCATCTTTATCGATGACCTTCTGCCACGGTATAGGCAGATCATTAGGCAGATCATGGATGCCCTTGCTCCAGAAGGCCGGAAGCTGGAGCTCGAAGAAGTTGCCGAGTGTCGCCTTGACCTCGTCGCGAGTTTTGAAGTCTTGGCCGTCCAGGTGGCGTTGGCTGTGGGAGAAAAGGTGGAAATCTGAAGGGACCAGGTCTGGGGAGTACGGTGGGTATAGAAGTACGGTCCAACTGTACGACAGCAGCTCGGCCTTGGTCGATCTTGCGAAGTGCGGTCCGTGGAAGTAGACACGTTGTCGTGCTGGAAGTAGACATGTGACCGCCGCCGTAGCGAACTTTGGACATTGGCCTTCAATTCTCGTAATTGATGAACGTAGACGTCGGCGGATACTGTGGTACCTTCATCGAGCAGCTCCCAGTACTCTACGCCGTGTACGCTCCACCAACCGCGGTTTTCGTCTTCGATGGAATAGTCGCCTGACGCAAACTTTGAATGCTACAACTACAGTGTACTTCTGCCGGGGGCATGCTCCTTGTGAACTTCTATCAGACGTCTGCCGATATCCGCGGGTTCCTGGCCAGATAGCGATATAAATAGTATGACGTTGCGGATGTGGTCTCTGGACCGCTTGAAATCGTTCGGCATTGTGGCGGAATGAATTTACTTTGGAGTGATTATTTTGCGGTTCTTTGAAGAGCTTTTCATACTCATTCCAACGGTACCTCGCGCGTCCATTTTCGTTAATTCCTTACTGAGTTATGATCTCTAGAAATCATCACTACCATTTGTCCGATTTATTATGAATCAACCTAATACTAAAAGTGCGTAGCAGCCTCATAACGGCTCCCCGCTGTATGAACAACGTGGCGAAAGGAAGGCCTACTGGATACGTCCATGGACTCTTGAACGGACGAAGTGCTGGGTTGGTGGTTCGAATCCCGGCCTTGCCGAGGTTCTGCATTTTTTTGCATCCACTTTTTCGCCTTCAAATATGTCTGTTTATGCCAAATGACTACGATATTCGTTGAGCATGCCAAAATGACTCTATTTACGAATTGTCAGTGAATTTGGTGATGTGACCTCTTTGGACACGAAAGGGCCCGTAGCGCTCGAAGTTCGCGATTTCGCACAAAATGAGTGTCATATTCGTGTTCAGGGGGTCAAACTACCCTAGGGGACACATTTCTAGCCAATTCCAAATTTTGACCCTAACTTCGAAGAAGATGTTTTGTTCATGGGTACATAGTGCGCTTTCTATTTGTGGAAGTGAGTAACTCACAAAATCGATAAAAATCAATGGAATATGCACAGCATGGATGCCTATCGCTATAATTTCAGCTATCAAGCAACAAGCAAGAGAAATAGAGAGAATTTCCTAACAAGTGATATCGTTGTCTCCTTCATCGAATGTGCAGTCGATGGTATACCAATGCCCAGCTCAAATTTCCGAGTTTAGGCCAAAATCTCGATTGGGCTGGAAACTTACCCCCAGAGGTGATCGACCTCCTGAACACGAATACTGAATCTGTTTCGCGCAAAAACGCCTCGTTCGTGTGCTATGAGCGCCGAAAGGCTAAAAAATTGGACTGTCAAACTTGCTGAAAACTGGCAATAGAGGGCAGTTCGGAGTTCTAAATGTGATTATTTCACTTAATCTTCATATTCGAATGTTTACGAGCCCAAAAACTGGAAATCTAAATTTTGCGGAAATTTGTCCTCAGTGGGGATCGAACCATCAACCCCGTTTTTGGCATTTGTAGGGCCGCGCAGAAAAAATGGAGATCAGTTATATGATTCTTGTAAGTACCCCCATACATGCAAAAAACAGCTTTCAAAAAGCGCGTCATGAGTTGGAAGACCTTCCTCGTTAGTCACGTCGCTATTTGGAGGAGAAATTTCCGAAGAACAGCTCAATTGGTTACACTTACAATTAATAACGGTGAGATCAAAATGCCCCAACTACTGAACAGGAATCAGCCTATGAGTCTTAAAAGGCCTCAGCCGATAATACTATATCGCTGCCGCATTTTCTGCAAGCTCAAATCACAATCAGGCGCGCTCACTGATGCCAGCCAAGCCTTCTATCCCTCCAAGGTCGGTGAATTGGCACCTGACTTCTAAGGGAAGGTAAAAACCCTGCCTTGCACATCGGCTGGCCTTCTCAAGTCATTGTATAGGTCAAATCGCATTCACCTACCACCACGATTTTGAATGGAACTGGAATGCGCCACAGAGGAGGGATTGATTCGCCAAAAGTTTTATCCTTCATCCTTTTCAATCGCAATCCGAGTTTTCATCCTTTTCCTCAGAGGGAAAAGATTTAGCTTGGATCTCCAAATAGTCTTGATCAGCATATGGCCTAGAGCAATTCTCAGTGAATGAGCGGTACAAAAAGGCGCCAAAATCGCAGTTTCCGATGCAGTTGGCGGGTTAATGGATGCTGATGGCAAACCTTGACCTGGAAAATATTGCCCGAGGCGATTCGCCCCAACAGCATTGAGCGCGTTGGGGTAGGCTCGCGCTTATAAAAGGCCAAAATGTACCGTCTTCGTCGGCAACAATGCTCCTGAAGTAAGTGGTTTCCTCTGTGTGTCCATCGCATTCTTATTGGGTTTGTAACCTTCACCATTTGTCAGGTCTGTTCTTGCTGTCTGCCTGGTGAGCTTCGCTGCCTCCCAAGAAGGCAACAGTACGCAGGTATATTTTAGCCTTAATATTGTGTTTTCAACAGCAGGTTACTCTCACAGTTATAGGAATCTGCCTCCCAAGGAAGCAACAATGTGCAGGTACATTTTAGCTGTGTGAGGTAGCTCTGTACAAGCAGGTTACTATCACAGTTCCAGGAATCCGGCTGTCCTATAGGCTGGTTGCGACTGTTCAGTTCCTGTTATCTCTTTGAGACGACACATTTGACCTTTGAAGCGGCAGAGAGCAACTGCTTGGGAAAAGGAGGGAGGCTATTCGTACCGAGAACGGCTGTGGAATGGGTTGGTGATGAGGTGGACTGCACTGAAAAAAGAATGATGCTTCCTTTACAGAAAGAAGTTGTGAAGAACTCTCCGAAGGTCTCTTGGAACTGGGTCGGGCTGAAACGTGAGGGCGTATTCATGCCACGATGGAGGAGAACCGGTGGAATGAATGTTGCTGAGATGTGAGTGACTTCTGATGGTTTCCTTCTTGATGTCATTCCTATTCATTCCAGCAACTGGCTCATTGACCCAGGCACACCCGAAATGAACGGCTGGAGCTCAGGATCCCAGTGTCTTGCGTATTACAACTCAGACTACAACAGTTACGCCTTCTTCCATTACTGCGACATGAAGTACAATTCGATCTGCAAAAGCAGGGCTGCCGGTATTCCACGAAAGGGACTTCTTGATGAATTCGTTTGACGGGTTGGCTGATTCCCTGCCGTAGCCTAATGTTCCAAGAACACTTGCTGAAATGTTAATGTACACATAGACCAAAAGGAGAATGTTGCGTCCCACGTAGTGATTCATTATATAGTTTATTAGAAGACTGTATGTAGTATTTCTGTATTTAGTGAGCAGTATTATTGTATAAAGCGATCGCGTTCAGTAAATCTTTCCGTAATTTTGAGCTTCGAGGAAAATCGCCAGAATGGCCCTCGCGTCGGTCAAGTGAGCCTTGTACCATAAAGAGACTTTGCGTCAAAAGTAATATCTCAATGAGGGATCTAGTGATGTTATTCAAACAAGTTAATGTATAATCTATCAGGCAGTCAGAAAAGTTCTGACCGGTTATGCGTGTTCACGAGATAACTCCTTTGGGTGCGCGTCAAGATGGACCAACTTTCACAATACTCTGCTGCTGCTCCTTGAACTGACAAAAAGTTGCTCTTCTGAAATGTGAGCTTTTCTAGTTCTTTCATGAGGTCTGTGGATTTGAGAGGGAAGTGTAAAATACAGTAAAATGGACGCTTTTTAGGTGGCTTTACCCTTCTTGTGTGATTTCAGATAGCACGGAATATTATCCCAGAGATGCCTCACAGATTACACTGGCAATCGTCATTCTTGCTCTTGGTGCTCTCTTCGCGATTGAAGCACTCGATAACCCTGTAGTTCAGCTTTTCACGAGATATCATTTTCTCTTGATTTCTCAACAGATGTGGCTTCGACCTTAGTGAGCTTTCGCTGTCCGAAATCATAATTTAGGTTTTTCCTTAGCAAATCTGGGCACCGCGCATTGGGTAGTCATTGGACAATGTCCTCATATATAACATTCCTCAATCTAATATTAACCGCCCATCAGCGATGAACCTGCGGGTAAGTTCCTGCCAAACTTATCCTTCGTAATTCTTCTTGGCGACAAATATCACTACTTTCCACTACTATATATGAAATGCTCCGTCTGTCTGTACGTTTTTCCCTCAGTCCGTCTGTCATCAAGTTAGGTATTATATGAAAAATCACTTGCAAAGAAGGAGACAGGTTCGGGACGGGTAGGGCATGGGACAAAAAGTAAAAGGCACACATGAGCAAAGCTAAGCCCCGTTCATTGTAGGCGAAGCGGGCACTGAAACGTTTCGCTCTCAGACCGGAATTTGTCGATTGAGCTCCAATATGGCCAAACGTGGAGGAAATATGGATATAGGTCAGGTATGAGTTTATGAAAGTCATAAAAAAGACCCAAGCGCAGTGGGCGGAGCGCACTCCGTGTGGGTGGTCCTTGCAAAAAAAACTTATAACTAGGTCATCTTACGATCAGGAAAAAATAGGTAGGAATGACCGCTCTCCAGACTATTTTGGACACATTTGTAATAAATGAGAGCCCGCCCACAGTGGGCGGAGCGTCGTGTGGTGATGGGTACTAAGTAAACGCGTAGAAAAAGCAATTTCGATTGACCCACTGACATCCGTGATGGTACACCCGCAATAGTGTGCACTAGCCCAACTGGTATGTGTATAATCTGTTAGTTTGTGTATGTCTGTCTATCTGTTTGTTCCCAAATTCATATCTCACGTTGCAACAAAGCCGGATCCTCGAAACTTGCCGGTGATGTGGGGGTGGCCCAGGGACAATGGTGGGGGACCCGGTCCTGATAACATGTGATAAGAACTGGTAAGAATAGTTGGAAGGCGAAGTCAGAATCCGTTTTTCTTCTCGCGTTCGTTCTGGAGCGTTGACACTAGCAGGTGATTCGCTTGGTAGAACGGAGGCCTTGGCTGTGGATGAAACACATGATAAGATGATGTGATAAGATTCGATAAGGAGCGTCAGAATGCAGATGTCGCCAAATACTTCTCGTCTTTCCAGCTGGTCTAGCCTTTCAAATCATGACATCTGTATTTTGATACTATTAGGTTGTCCCAGAAGTCTTGTAGGATTCTTTCGATCATCACTTTTTATTATTTTTTCTTCCAGCAAACAACAATCAGGCAACAACGTATTCACCATTGTTATCGACAACACTCTGCCCCCTCATAGGTAAATCGTCGATTCCCTCCTCCCAGAACTCTGGGTTCTGAGAGTCGAAGAAGTCAGCGATCGCCTTTGCAAGCATGTCATAATCAGCGAATTTTTTTTTTTTTTGCCAGGAAGGATTCAAGGGGATGGGTAAGGTGATAGTCAGAAGGGGCAATGTCTGGAGAGTATGGCGGGTGGGGCAGCACATCCCAGCCGGGCTTCTGTGGCTTGGCCTGGGCACACTTCGTGACGTATGGGTGGGCGTTGTCATGAGGAAGGGTGGCCGCGGACCTTCTCAGGCGCTTTTCTCGAATAGCGACGGCGATCTGCTGGAGCTGGTGGGTGTATACGGAAGCGAGTACTGTCTCGCCTTGTGCTAGCACCTTTTGGAAAAGCATTCCTTCCGCGTCCAGAAGCAGCAGAGTAGAATCTTCTTTGGATGGAGGTCGGACATGAGCTGCGCTGGGGCTCGGCGTCACTTAGCAGCGAGATGGCACGGGGGGCGTTGGCATCGTACATATCCCAGTTTTCATCGCACGTAGCCAGATTGACCAGAAAGTCATCGCGATGCGGGCGGAGCAGCAGCGATTGACAGATGCTTATAAGGGCACTTTTGTGAGCATCCGTCAGGGCATGAGGTCCATTGCGACAGCACCTTCCGATAACCGGGCTCGTGGAGGCGACGATTTACGGTTATGGGTGCTTGTCCAGTCCTCTCCTCCAGCTCGCGCATCGTGGTTTCAGGATCGGCGCGAACGGCGGAGAGCAGCGTCTCGTCGTCAAATGTGTGTGGGCGTCCCGTGCCTGGCTTTCATGTCAACCTCGCCGTTGTTGAAGCTGACGAGCCAGCGACGCACGGTCACGTAGCTCACACATCCTTTGCCCAATGCATCGTTGATGGAGCCGCAAGCTTTCGTCGCTTTGCTGCCCCAAGACCACTCATAGTAGATGACACCGCGTGTTGGGTGGGTATCGTATACGGGCACTGTAGCTCTCTCTACGTAATCTAGTGGGTCAATATTAATTTTACCAGAAAGCTTAGAGGACGTTCTCCTGAACAGCCTAGACCTGTTTCGAAGTAAACAAGAGTTATTGATTTTTTTGGAAAAATCCTACAAGACTCTTGGGACAACCTTATACATAAATAATCAATGCGACAGAATTTTCCAGCTGGTCAGGCCTTCCATATAATGACCTCTGTATTTTGATACTTCATAAATAATCATAATGCGATCTGAATTTTCAATAATGCGAAGCAGGTGAATCATTTTCTAATGCGGTACTAGCAGTGAGCACTGCCTTCAGAATGCCATTCACTTTACGAATGTTTTTCTTAAAGGCACACGACGCGATAATTAGATTAGTGACTTACTTTATTGGGGCGAGTAGGTCCGTGGATAACTGCTCAGGTCGTACGTTTGTTTCGACTGCATGGTGCACTCTCACGGTGTTGTGGCTGCTTGATACCAAACCACGCCCACCCAACCAATGCACACCCCGCCTTGGACGAACGAATTTCCAATATGGAAGGTGGCTTCTGCATCAAAACGACTGTTTCGTTCGATTACCTTCTCTTATAGCAAGTTTCCTTTTCCGTATGAGCGCCAAGTTGAAATTTGTTCGCCTCGGGCTACGAATGGTTCGACCGAGAAGGCATGATTCGGTTGCGTTCAAGAAGGCACAACTCCGTGAGGGTGCACCTGCAGCCGCAATAAGGCTGCAGCCTGAGCAGTTATCCGAGGACCTACTTGCCCAAAAAAGGTAAGCCACCCATCTAATCATCCGTGGTGTGCCTTTGGAGTGTTTTTGTTGCAGTGTTTGGAGTGTTTTTGTTGCAACTGTGTACTACCAGGTATACGCCCTTCAAGAAAACAGTGCAAAAATTCAATGCTTCCAGGGATGCTATTGAATGACAAAACTGCATTGACCGCTAGGCTATCTAAAATTCTAAACAGTGATGCAACCTCAGATAAAAATGAAAGGTACTCAATCAAATAAGGAGACTGGCTAAGTCGTAATACCAACAAATAGGTGAAGATAAAGTTCAAATAGAGATCAATTGAACTGTTAAATTGAATTGAAATGTATTGAATTGATGAATAGATGTTCACTTGAACAACTGAGGAACTCGTTCTCACTTCTGTACTTCTAAGACCAGTGAAAAACTGTTCAATCCAATGATCCACTTCATCCTCCCATAGTGCTCACATAGTGGTTACCTTCATTGCTGCTCAACCTCGTGATGTGAAGCCACCTGAAAAGTGTCCATTTACTGTATTTCACACTTGCTCTCTCAAATTCAAAGACCTCATGAAAGAACTAGAAAAGCTCACATTTCAGAAGAGCAACTTTTGTCAGTTTAAGGAGCAGCAGCAGAGTATTGTGAAAGTTGGTCCATCTTGACGCGCACCTAAAGGATTTATCTCGTGAACACGCATAACCGGTCAGAACTTTTCTTACTGCCTGATAGATTATACATCAACTTGTTTGAATAACATCACTAGATCCCTCATTGAGATATTACTTTTGACCTAAGACTCAGGTTATCTCCGCAACTATTTATGAGTTAAATCGCCAGAGGGTAAATAGTGAATGCGGTCAAATAAGTGGGGGAGGAAGAGACTGGAGGTTCAACCATGTATTCGCTGTGGAATTAAATAAAATAATAAATCGATATGGCGGCGAATCCCGGACCTCCACGTGGTGCGGCGGGATAGGCAGTCTTCGGACTGCTGAACCAAACACGGGAACGCGACAAACTTTCCGGCAGGGCCGGCGACCCACCGGACGCAATCTGGCCAAAGCCATCTTCAAGAACCATGAACAGTCGCTATCATAATGCGCCCGAGTACCCGGCGCTCAATCGCTCCCATACCTGCGTGCAGGAAACTAAAAGGAGGAGCGAGAAGCGAACGAAGAGGATCGACGACAAGGAAGTGTTCATGGGAGTACGGGACGAACGGAACGGCGTAGAAAGAGTGGCCTTTGCTGTAGCGGTGCACGTTGCACCCACAGTACATGAGAGATTTATTTCGCACAGACTGGCCTTCATCTCCCTCCAATTCGGCCGCTCTCGTGTGATAATCATAAACACCTACGCGCCCACCAGCCAGGCGACAGAACAGGAGACCGACGAGTACTACTTCCAGCTACAAGATCTACTGCGCGAGGCGAGGACCCGATTCACCATCATCTGCGAAGATCTCAATGCTAAACTCGGATCACGACGACCAGGCGAGTTCCGAATCCCACGGATTCGGTGAGAGGAACGAGCCTGGCGATAGACTCGCCGACTTCATCGTCGGGAACCGGTTGTTCCATGCGAACAGCTTCTTCAGGAAGGCGGAGCGAAGGAAGTGGACCCGAAGGTCCCCGAACTGCCAGCACAGAAACGAAATCGACCACTTTCTGATAAGTACGCGGACCCTGGCCGCCGACGTCGACGTCGTCGCCCCATTTTCAGTTGGAAGCGACCATCGAATGCTGCGCGGACGTTTCGTCATACCGCACCGCCCCTTCCGCTATCATGAAAGGAAGCCACCGAGTCTGTTTAACCCGGAAGCAGCACACAGCTACATTGAAGACAACGTTGACACGAATTCGACGTACGAGGAGCTATTCAACACCCTGGTTGTGGCGGCCTCCATTGCCACAGTACACGAAAAGACCACAAAGAACGGAGGCCCTCGAGGAGAACAAGGGAGCTGCTGCAAACACGTGCCGAGCTCGCGCTCGATCCGAAACGCCACATGGAGTTTGTAATCATCTCCAAACAATGCCGAGCCAGCTATAAACACGGCTTGAAGCAGTACCGCAACCGCATCCTGGAGGAAACAGCATCTAACAGGCGGAGCATTAAGCTTGCCAAGAGGAGCCCGACGACCGAGCGAGTGACCATCGAGGCGCTGCGGACCGAAGACTTCGTCGTGACCAACGACCTGGCATCGAGAAGGTTGCCTGACTTCTATACTAAACTTCCGTGCTATTCCGTGCTATACCAAACTTCCGTGCTATCTGGAATGACACAAGAAGGCATCACCTTGACTCTCAACAATGATGAAGTGGGGTAGTACATAGTATTAGGTTGAACCATAATTTCTGTTACACTTTGACAAAAAATTTCAAATTTATTTATCTTAATTTGTGTCTAACTTCAGTCAACAAAATATGTACCATTATAATCAGCAATACATTGCCAGTGAATAGGGAGATGACAGATGCCTTGCTTATAGAAGTCTGGGGATTTCTGGTTAAAGACAGTCTGGAGGTCGATTTTGAGATCATCCTCATCATTGAACTGCCGTCCGTCGGGGAAGTGGGTCAGAGACAGGAATAGGTGGTAGTCAGTTGGGGCCATGCCCGGAGATTACGGTGGACGGGGGAGCTTCGTTTAACCAAGGTCCTGGATCCTTTCACACGCCAACTTTGCCACATGTGGGTGAGCGTTGTCGTGGAGGAAGAAGTCTTGGTCCATTTTTCCGGTAAGTTATGCCGCTCTGGTGTCCAATTGCCTGTAGTAGAGATCGGCAGTGGCTGTCGTGTTGAATGGTAACAGTTTCCTATTTTTTTGAAAATTTTCAAAAAAAAAGTTTTTTCTCAATGCAATTTTTTGAAATTTTTCCTGTCCCAATTTGAGCCGATCGAGCCATCGGGCTGCCGCCATATGAGAGACAGTACCTGGGTCCATCGACTGGTTAATTTTGTTAGTGACCTTGCATGCTGAGGAACCGAGGCGGTGTTCGTGAATTTCGCACCTTTCGCGAAATTACCGTAAATTCACTGCTAGTTGAAGTAGTAGAGAATATGAAAGTGCTATTCAGTAGCCCTTTTCAGTCGCATCATATACCCCCCACTACCAAATGCTCCCGAATCTTAAGTGTAACAGAAATTATGGTTCAACCTAATAGTTACCTTCATTGCTGCTCAACCTCATGAAGTAAAGCCACCTAAAAACTGTCCATTTTACTGTATTTTACACTTGCCCTCTTAAATTCAAAGGCCTCATGAAAGAACTAGAAAAGCTCACATTTCAGAAGAGCAACTTTTGTCAGTTTAATGAGCAGCAGCAGAGTATTGTGAAAGTTGGTCCATCTTGACGCGCACCCAAAGGATTTATCTCGTGAACACGCATAACCGGTCAGAACTTTTTTTACTGCCTGATAGATTATACATCAACTTGTTTGAATAACATCACTAGATCCCTCATTGAGATATTACTTTTGACGCAGTCTGTTTATGGTACAAGGCTCACTTGACCGACGCGAGGGCCATTCTGGCGATTTTACTCGAAGCTCAAAATTACGGAAAGATTTACTGAACGCGATCGCTTTATACAATAATACTGCTCACTAAATACAGAAATACTACATACAGTCTTCTAATAAACTATATAATGAATCACTACGTGGGACGCAACATTCTCCTTTTGGTCTATGTGTACATTAACATTTCAGCAAGTGTTCTTGGAACATTAGGCTACGGCAGGGAATCAGCCAACCCGTCAAACGAATTCATCAAGAAGTCCCTTTCGTGGAATACCGGCAGCCCTGCTTTTGCAGATCGAATTGTACTTCATGTCGCAGTAATGGAAGAAGGCGTAACTGTTGTAGTCTGAGTTGTAATACGCAAGACACTGGGATCCTGAGCTCCAGCCGTTCATTTCGGGTGTGCCTGGGTCAATGAGCCAGTTGCTGGAATGAATAGGAATGACATCAAGAAGGAAACCATCAGAAGTCACTCACATCTCAGCAACATTCATTCCACCGGTTCTCCTCCATCGTGGCATGAATACGCCCTCACGTTTCAGCCCGACCCAGTTCCAAGAGACCTTCGGAGAGTTCTTCACAACTTCTTTCTGTAAAGGAAGCATCATTCTTTTTTCAGTGCAGTCCACCTCATCACCTACCCATTCCACAGCCGTTCTCGGTACGAATAGCCTCCCTCCTTTTCCCAAGCAGTTGCTCTCTGCCGCTTCAAAGGTCAAATGTGTCGTCTCAAAGAGATAACAGGAACTGAACAGTCGCAACCAGCCTATAGGACAGCCGGATTCCTGGAACTGTGATAGTAACCTGCTTGTACAGAGCTACCTCACACAGCTAAAATGTACCTGCACATTGTTGCTTCCTTGGGAGGCAGATTCCTATAACTGTGAGAGTAACCTGCTGTTGAAAACACAATATTAAGGCTAAAATATACCTGCGTACTGTTGCCTTCTTGGGAGGCAGCGAAGCTCACCAGGCAGACAGCAAGAACAGACCTGACAAATGGTGAAGGTTACAAACCCAATAAGAATGCGATGGACACACAGAGGAAACCACTTACTTCAGGAGCATTGTTGCCGACGAAGACGGTACATTTTGGCCTTTTATAAGCGCGAGCCTACCCCAACGCGCTCAATGCTGTTGGGGCGAATCGCCTCGGGCAATATTTTCCAGGTCAAGGTTTGCCATCAGCATCCATTAACCCGCCAACTGCATCGGAAACTGCGATTTTGGCGCCTTTTTGTACCGCTCATTCACTGAGAATTGCTCTAGGCCATATGCTGATCAAGACTATTTGGAGATCCAAGCTAAATCTTTTCCCTCTGAGGAAAAGGATGAAAACTCGGATTGCGATTGAAAAGGGTGAAGGATGAAACTTTTGGCGTTAATCAATCCCTCCTCTGTTATGTATTCCAGTTCCATTCGAAATTGTGGTGGCAGGTGAATGCGATTTGCCCTATAGAATGACTTGAGAAGGCCAGCCGATGTGCAAGGCAGGGTTTTTACCTTCCCTTAGAAGTCAGGTGCCAATTCACCGACCTTGGAGGGATAGAAGGCTTGGCTGGCATCAGTGAGCGCGCCTGATTGTGATTTGAGCTTGCAGAAAATGCGGCAGCGATATAGTATTATCGGCTGAGGCCTTTTAAGACTCATGGGCTGATTCCTGTTCAGTAGTTGGGGCATTTTGATCTCACCCTTATTAATTGTAAGTGTAACCAATTGAGCTGTTCTTCGGAAATTTCTCCTCCAAATAGCGACGTGACTAACGAGGAAGGTCTTCCAACTCATGACGCGCTTTTTGAAAGCTGTTTTTTGCATGTATGGGGGTACTTACAAGAATCATATAACTGATCTCCATTTTTTCTGCGCGGCCCTACAAATGCCAAAAACGGGGTTGATGGTTCGATCCCCACTGAGGACAAATTTCCGCAAAATTTAGATTTCCAGTTTTTGGGCTCGTAAACATTCGAATATGAAGATTAAGTGAAATAATCACATTTAGAACTCCGAACTGCCCTCCATTGCAAGTTTTCAGCAAGTTTGACAGTCCAATTCTTTAGCCTTTCGGCGCTCATAGCACACGAACGAGGCGTTTTTGTGCGAAACGGCCAATTCACCGACTCGGTGGGATAGAAGGCTTGGCTGGCATGGGCGAGCGCGCCTGATTGTGATTCAAGCTTGCAGAAAATGCGGCAGCGATATAGTATTATCGGCTGAGGTCACTTAAGACTCATAGGCCGATTCCTTTTCAGCAGTTGGAGCATTTTGATCTGCACTCAAGTTAACTGTAAGCGTAACCAGTTGAGCTGTTCTTCAGAAACTGCTCCTTCAAATAGCGACGTGACTTAGTATATCGGCTTCAGTCGAGTTGGAGATGAACTGCACGAAAGTGACTGGTGAGAGCACTCTTCTCTTATGCGACGGTGATGACTTGCTGGCCATTGGACTAGTGTGAATGATGGATCTGATGCTGTTCCACAAAGAAAACTGGGAAGATAAGTAGAAATCAGATATGAGTGGATCAGCACTGCGTTGAGCACTTCGAACACATTGTACTGCAACTTCAGCAACCACTCCACCTCAAAGGCGTTCCTCCCGCAGCGTCACATTTTGCTATGCTTGTCAATGCTTCCAAAAATCTGATCATCTGAAAGAAGAAACCTTCAGTGGAGTGAGGGCTGCCCAGCCTTGGTGAGTCCTCTTCAACTGAAAGTAATAGCTCACAATATACGAAAATTACCACTGGAATTATCAGCCACAAACTACAAGTCAACAGAAAGTTGAGCAAAGACATTTTTTGCATCTGACCCTATTTGGATGATAACTGTGCTCTACTTTCTGCAAGAGCATTAGCCGTTATCAGTTCTTTTTATGAGATGTATTCCATTTTTATTTACATCATAGGCAGCAATGCTGTGTAGCCTTTACTAGGTCTTGAGGTTAATAGCCAATCTGCAAACAAAGGCTTTTATCCCTCGAAAGAGGGAAAGGGGGTAAAGATACGGGGAGACATCAATCTCGGAGCCGTGCAAGCGCGAACAGCGCCACTGGTCGCTACACCTTCTTGCCTCATTATAGAATACAAAAGTTTTACCGGAATCAAGAACTGATAACTGACAACGACACCATCGTATCCACTAGGTAGAATACATTTAGGAAAGTATCTCTTGTGAAGAAAAGACGAAGTTTATTTCAATTTTATATTTTTGTTTGCATGTTGCTTTCCTTCTTACCGGCTTTGCACTAGAGAAGAACATCGAATTTCACGGTTTTTTGCTCCATGTCATAGAAGACTCCGCTGTTAATGACTTTTGATTGGCGCAAAAACTAGAGTAACCGGAGCTTATACTTGCAGTAGCGATAAATAACGCCCTCACTAGCGTGGTCCACGGAAAAGGCCCTGGGTCATTGTCCGCCCGGGATGGCTGTGCCTTTCATCCCTATGAAACTGATGCATTGGTCTAACATAAACACGCTCGGAAGGATAACAACACTGAACTGGAATAGCCTCCACAAGTCCATAAGTTACTGTGTGGGCAAGTCACGATCAGATTTCACTGCCGTCTTAAATGGAAAAAGGAAAGCATGGCGTGGCTCAGAAGGGTTACCTGTCGCTACGATAGGTGCTTTTGATTTCTTTGCGCTTCACAGGCTTTTCACTCACTGGAAGGTAGTTTCATCCCAAAATGGCGCTTGAATTAGTTATAGGGCAGCCCAATAACACAAGCTTGTAAGGAACAGCTTGCACAAACGCTGTAGATACAATGCGCTAATGGAGCAAGAACTTTCGGAGAAAGTCTCTGGAAAAGCAAAAAAAAATTATTTGTCATGAGGACCCGCTTCTATGAAATTTTGCTTGTGGCTTCACATCATCATCCGCTGGAATCTTTCTCTCCAAATCGACTTCCCTTCTGCGCAAGTCATGGGCTAGCCTAGTAAGTGCGTGGCGCGCGTGAATAACCTTCATAACTCTGTTAAAAAAATCGTTTGTGAAAGGCAGTGAGCGGAATCAAGTAATGGGATTTTCAACCGTAAAAACGTGATTAGGAGAAGGCGAGTGATACTCAAGCGAAAGGGTAGGGTAATCGGGTGTGAAGTTAAGTATAAAATATTAGTATAAACTATAATGTAATATATAATTATGTATAATATATGTAATACAACTTATATAAGTGTAAAAGTACAACATTCAGTCACTATTCCCCTCTAATAGTCTATTCCCTTCTGCTTCATGAACATGTGGGTCAGTGGGTTTCAACAGGGACAACAGTTCAACAGCTAAGCTAGTTGTTTTGCTACACAATACGATTTCCAACACTCATACTCATTTCCAATCTACTGAAGGCGCTGTACATAAATCAAAATATCAACATAGGCAGGTGTTTTGGTTTATCTTTTTTGTGGAGAATTTCGCTTAAAACGAATGTGCAGTAAACCTCTTGTTTCATGTTTATCATTTTTTTCCAGTTTTTTTCAGCGGGCTGTGGCGTGTTTCTAATCAGCGATTATTTGCTTGATTCGGAGAGCAAGGTTGCATGGTGACGGCAGAATCACTGAGGCCGCTCAGCTTCGTCATCGACCACAGTTCACTGTCGAGTAAGAGCTGTGCTCGAGTGGCGAAAAAGCTGTGATCTGTGGTCGAAAAGTGCTGACAAATAGAAGGAAGATTGCAAAACTGTCTTTATCGCGTCCGTATAAAATGACCGCTGATCGTTCTCCGTCCGAACATCGGCGGCTGCTATCAAAGACGTTTTTCGACCCTACAACTCTCTTCATCTTTCATTTTATAAATTCACCACAACGATAAGATGTTCGTTAAGGCCTTGATTATTCCTGTAAATGCCCTTTCCCTAGTTCTCAGTCGCTCCAGCGCTGGCAGAGTTTCTGATCAGCCCATCATCGTTCCGTGGGAGTTGACCGCATTGGTGCCATCTCCCTGACGAACTGCAATGTGCCACCCCCTCTCTTTCCTAGTCAGAGTCTCTGAATCTTCACGTTCTTTTCGACTCTTTCGTCGAGCGGAAAGTAAGAACGGGTAACAACTCGGACAATCAGGACTACGACTTCACCTGCATTTTTCATTATCAAATCTTTTTTTCCGGCTATTGCACTTCCTCCCTTACAACCAATTTCCAACAATCTTTAACTGACTGATAAGGAAGCCTCCTATCTCTGACGAGCTAAAAGGCCATTCTCAAGGTTAGCAAAGGCAAAGCTTGACCATGGTTTGAAGTCACTCATAAGATATAGTAACAGATGGTGTGGCTGGGTGCCGCCCTCAATGACCAACTTGACACACATGAGACGGCAGAAGATGATAAGATAGGCTTGCCCTTCGACCACTTGCGATCACGAACGGTCTCTTTTCCTGAGCTGAATTATGTGAGCTGTCCCGTAGGTTTACGCGCAATTGTGGAACTCCATGTGTCTCGAAGAATGCCTTGTGATCTCCGTTGCCACGGTATTCATCCATTGGCTCACATATCGGCCTTCCATTTGAAATCTTCTATTACTGCTAGTAACAATTTTACTTGGAAATAGTAATTTGCACTTGAAAAAAAAGTAGAAGTAGTACTGATTTGCAAGCAAACGTCATCAGTCATTTTTGTCGTCAGCTTTCCATATCGATGTACTTCGTCACAAACCTTTATTTTTCTGCATTAGCAAAATGTAGTTTATCAACAGTTTTTGCCGGCCAAAGTGGTTTAGTGGCAGTGACGCGCACTCCCCTGCTTTCATGGTTCGTTAAATGCTCGCTCAAGGCAACTTTGAGGAAGTCCTAAGTTCTCCACGATGGGTGCATTGCTGTTTAGCTCGTCTGGGAAGATAAAAGTCGGCCCATACTTGGGTTGGCGCGCGCAATTCATTATACAGGCCGAATCACATTCACCTGCCACCACGATACTGAATAGAACTACTAGAATGCGTGGCGCATACAATCAAGGGACTGATTAACGCAAATTAACATCATCAATAATACAATCTATTGCTGATTACGAAAATACTTTTCTCAATATCTTACAATGTCGACGAATTCTTGTGTCGAATCATGGTGGAGGATCGCAGTTACCCCTGATCCCATGCTAGTTATTGCTGATTTCGAATGAGTTTCTCCTCTTAAGTTCTGGTGTGCGAGGCTGCACTACTGACTTACTACCTAGAGGTAAAATGAATCAAACTCCATTATCTTGTTCCCAAGACAGGCGAAAAGCATTCTTGTTTGGTCTTTAATCTTCAATGTCGCAGGTAGACGATGGTTTCCATGACGATTTGCCTATACAATTGCTCATGAAAGTCCGTAGTTGCCAGTAGTTTTTGGTCGTCAGAAGAGTACAAAAACTATTTTTTAGTGTTTAGTCATTTAATGGTCCATCAAGGAGGCGCGCCGTCTGCCTCATGTCTGCCTCACTCGCTTGTAACCCTCATGCTATAGTAGTGTGACAGTGAGGTGGCACTGCCAGTGACCCCATTGTTACCGAGGATTAGCCATGCTACTACAGGTTATCACATTGGCACACGCTTCTATCATCTTCCAAGACCACTTACACCTTTCTCTGGAACATTTGAAAGCTGCACCTCCACTGTGACCATTGTGCGAATTCGAGGAGAACCTAAGAAAGACTGTACATTAAATAAGGGCAGTCTCCCTGACCATCTGTGTCGAATGGACAAGAATTTCAATTGAGCAAAGCTTCATGCGAGAAAGGGTGAGATTCGATCAAGGATTCCCTGCTGTGACCTTGAATTTCATGGCCCTCAAAATAGCTGCGTTTTGGGCGTTCATCGCCATATCGATTCACCTTTACGAAGGACTAATTTCTCGATTTATCCTATATTTGGTAGTCAGTAGAATCTTTTAAAAACGCAATCCACGCTCACGAAGAGGGAGCAAGTTCTTGATTGTCACCGGTCGAGGAAAGATTACGAACCCGCCTGGTTCGTAGCTGGCATGAAATGTGATATTCTTATTTCTCTGACTCATCCTCGTCTCATTTCCTGGAATTTTTTCCGACTGCAGAAATTGAGTTTTCATCAATTCAGAATGGTTCAATACAAGCTCACATACTTTGATGGACGCGGAGCTGCCGAGGTTATTAGGCAGGTGTGTAAGCTTCAGAATTATTCTATAGCTTTGATATTTAAGTGCTAAGGGAAATTCTCTTTTAAGTTATTTGTTCTCGCTGGACAAGAGTTCAAAGATGTCCGTCTTACTCACGAAGAGTGGCCAAAGCACAAAGCTGGTAGGTGCCGCACAAAACTTTAGTGAAGGGAGTTAGGAGAAGTGAATAAATTTCACTAAATGAAGGATTTAGAAATGCCATTCGGTCAACTGCCGGTGCTCGAAGTTGATGGAAAACAGCTGCCTCAGTCATTTGCCATCGTCCGTTTTTTGGCTAGGAAATTCGGTACTAATTAATCAAAGCAATGGTTTACTGAGATGTCAAGAATCTCCTTTTTTGAGGTTTCGCGGGTAAGAACGCGTGGGAGGAGGCTGTTGTCGATTCGATCGCAGACCAGTACAAGGATTTCATGAACGAAGTTCGTCCGTTTTTCAGAGTTGTAATGGGAATGGACAAGGGCGACGTGGTGAGTTGATCGTTGACTTCTAGCCGTCGTTGAAGGAAACGATTGCTGTTATAGCAAGCCATGGAAAAGGAAGTGTTCGAGCCAGCTCGTCAGAAATTCTTGACGATGATGACAAAGATCCTCAAGCAAAACAAGTCTGGTACGTTTTCCTTTCGAAAGTGGTCGAAGGGGTAAAAAGCGAAAGCAAGACGGCAATTCGCTCCCCGACCATTTGATCACCATCAAGTAAGAGGCGGCAGAAAAAAACTTTGAACAATGGAGAGTATGGACCGATGAAAAAGCATTTTTGACCCCTTTTGTCACAAATGGATGAATGAGCCTTCTACTGGCATGAGATCCATTCTGAACATAAAAGATATGTATCGATGTTCGATTCCCTTTGGCGCTCCAATATGAGAGCCTACGGTAAAGTGAGTTGGAATACATGTACTAATGGCGGATGGAGCTTACGAACATTTTGGACTTAATTTCAAACTCGCGCTCAAAGGGCATTTATTTCTGGTCAATGCACTACGCTGAGGACTCGGTATCCCTTGATATGCTCTCCGCTCAGATTTGGCTGCAGCGGGACACTCGGGTTTCATCACAGCGCGTGATAGATGCCTATCCGCAACACTTACAAATAACCCACGTGTCAAGGAACGCTACATATCCACCCGGAATGAACCAACCTGACCCAGTTCGAGTTTCCTGGCCTGCACCTTCCTTAGGTTGAGGCTTCTGTGTGTTGCCATATGGATAGGGATATAAACCAGGGGTTCAAGTTGTCTCCTACCCCTCATTTTTATTAGAGCACATTTTCATCGACTCAGGTTGCTTAAAGGCATATTCCGAGCTCGCTATGGGTGGAGTAACCAATTGACTCTCCATTGGTTGTCAACGGTTGAGAGGCGGTCTCTCCACGCCCCACTGCAGGCAATAGGGCAAGTAGAGACCGCCTTCTAACCGCCGACAACCAATTGTGAGTCAGTTGGTTGCTTCACCCATAGCGAGCGCGGAATATGCCTTTAACGCAATAATTAGATATTTGCTGGTTGATGCTACATATAATAGCTGAAGGTCTAGTAACAGTAAAAGGTCTGCTTGGCTATGGAGAAGGTCTTTCAAAGACATCTTTCGAGGACAAGGAGATAGCATGCTTTGTATAATTTTCAATCCTTTTTCGCCTTGATAGTCAATGGTTAGCGCTTCAGGATATCTCGTCGGAGATTCGCTAACGTTTGCTGATCTCTATGTGGCTGAAATGGCCACCATGACCGAGAACTTCCCCAAACTTTACGATGGGTTTCCAGAGGTACACTTTGCTTTCTCAAAAATTTTTTCTAGAACTGCTCGCGATTAATGAATGCCTATACACCTACCTCAACAAAGGAATTACATTTACGGTTTAAAAAAGTAGTGGGTGTGAAACTGCATGCGAACTAAACAAAACTTTCGTGAATTCACCAGCTTTTTTATAGTACGTAATTGGATTTCTATGTCATCAGAATACAGTCGGTGATGCGCACATTCGTAGGTTTTCACTAATGGATATACAATGGACTGTGAACTTTTCAGGTGAAAGCTCATGCTGACAAGGTTCGCTCGAATCCGAAGCTGAAGAAATGGATCGAGACTCGTCCACCCTCAAAATTCTAACTAAATAACTGCTGGATCTCATGACTGATAGTGCTGTCCATCCATCTTATCACGTTCTAAACAATTTTAACTGGTTTTCGTTTCCAGGGAAGAATCTTGCGTGTTGTGATAGTAAAGTTGATAAATCATTCCTCTCATAGGCTATTTGTAATGATAATGATAACAGATCATGAAATGGTACTTCATGTGCAGCAGCCGTCTGAAATGGCAGTGAGACCGAGCCACACATCACAGAAACTTGCGGAGTCCCATGACCCCACATGAATGATCTCACACATGGTTCCCAGTCTTTCACTCGAACTGTCATTTACGAGGTAGACAGCAATTTGATCAGAGTTCAGGCCGTGGCGTGCGCCAGTGCTGGCAAAACTGGTAGTGTGGCGACTGAAGAACGGCTCAATGCAGACAGCAAATAGACACAACGCTGGCAATAGTTGCATTTATTTTATATTCCGACACGCCAGATTTTGTTCATTTCCAAAATATCGATTAGTGGTCGTATCCGTATCATTATCGATTAGTGCGATTAGTGTCCAAATGACCACCATTAAATGAGTATGGTGAAAATACTTGCTTGTATCTTTGATGTCTTTAATGAGTTAGGGGGACGGCCATTAATCGATAACTCGTTTGCTAATACAGAACATAAAGAATGTCTGGTTTAAATGAGGATCTAGAGAATGAGGTGCATTCCATATGAAGACTTCTACTCACCGAACAAAGATTCGGAGACCACCGCGCACATTTGTTGCGTTTCTGAACATAGTCACAATGACGGGGTGAAACGATGAAGAATATAGTACTCGAGATCCTACCATTTTGACTGGTTTATTGCACTTTACAACGAACAAATCGTTGATCGGTTTCTCCTTAAGTTTACTGGAATCTTTTTTTTCTCGAGGGCATCCAGTTTCTTCAGCAAATGGTCTGACCACGCATCTCATCGCATGGGGTAAATATGCGGTCAAAAGTCTCTATGATAATTTGGATAGAAGTAAAACACACGGCGTGCTTTGGAATGTGTGCGCTAAGATTTGAGTATCACACACAATATAAAAATTAAAAAAATGGAATCAACTCGTTAAAAGAACTAAAATCAGTCATCTAAAAATATCTACTATCATCTACTAAGTCTCTAGCCCCACTCAATGTCTCTAATCACCTTATACATTGTAAGTGTACATATATGTCTTTTCGCTACATATTGTCGGTACCTATTATCACTGGAATAAAACACCACTCATCATCATCTTTAACACGTGGTTGAACGGAATTTTCATCCCTGTAGCAGTGCTCCTGTCCGGTGTTCGATTACCCCTTTTCGATCCTCCACACAGAAACGGCCAATTTCGGTCGATCCCGATCAACATAAATATTCTATCAAAATTTTCTGTGTCGATTGTCAATTCTTCCCATTATCCCATTGGTGTAGTGCAATTGTCAATTCTTCCCATTATCATGAAAATTCCCAGGCTTAACGCTATGTTACACCGTGCTGCTTATTCTTCGATTTTGACCCCTCCTACCTTGAAACGAACCCACACCTTGCGCGCAGTACTGGCCTCCCACTGTTATCCATCTTTTTCTAGCCCCAAAATTTTGAAGCCACCTCAGAAATTTTGTTGGTCAAGCTCCGCCCACCATCGCAAAAGCTCCGCCCATCGTCAGAGTTTCTTTTCATTCACAGCTTTAGCTACTACTGATCATTTCCTTTCTTTTTCCGGTCCCTGAACCATTCCAGAAGTAAATTGAAATTTTCCAGCAAGTATCATCCGGCTAAAAGCATGCCCCTGTCACTGTGGGCGGGTCTCCCCCTCGCTTCATGTACGTTAAGATAGCTAGGACGATGGTCATTTTCGCCGATTTTTCTTGTAGTCTGTATGTCCCGTTGGGGTCGAGTTATGAATTTTTGTTTTAACTCCCTCCCATTCGAGTACCCTCCAATCACTGAGACATGGGATACTTCCCTGAAGGCACATTCAGTGACATGTGGGTACTTTGAGAAACTTCAAAACTTTATAGGAAAAACACACATTTTGAATTCTCTGAGCATCGAAGTATCTTGTGTACGCATAGTAGAGAGCGTCCATAACCCAGTATCCTCGTAACAACTTTCGGTCGCGGGCTGTCAAAAGAGCAGGAATCCGATTAGTTTTGTTTCTCTTACCTATCCACGAAGAATCTGAAGAAAATTACAAAGACTATCTTTTACACGAGCCCATTGCTTTTCCTTCTCTTCGCATCTTTTTCTTTGGTGCTACTGGAGTGTTGAATTTCAAAACGACAGAACCCTGCTAATCTTCCAGGATGGTTCACTACAAACTGATTTATTTCAACGGACGAGGAGCCGGAGAGATAATCCGACAAGTGAGTTGTTTAAAGGAGTACGTACTAAAGAAAAAGGGAAGGTATTGGGTCCGGCAAAAAAAATTTGGGCCTTATACTCATCGACTGTTTCCCCTTGATTTTTCACTATTGTATCGTGTTTTTTGGTATTTTTATGTAACACACCGAAGAAAGTAACCTGCACCTTCTTTTATACTTGGAGCCTCCCGAAGCTTCGCAGAAGGGAAGCTGTTCTAGCCATTATTTAAAACTATAGAAAACATGATTTCTGTCTGCTCGCATTAGACGCTTCCAATCGTAGAGGAAAGCGTCAGTTGTGGCTCGCAAAATGACGACTAGTCTTGAAAGAGATGTTGCCAAGCCGTGGATGGTAAGAAAGTACTCTTGCTAGTTCATGTCCAGAGAGACAAAGGTCCAGAATGATACAGAGTTTGTTCACTACACTCGTTGACTGATCATAGCTCGTTGAAAAAATGCTCTCCTCTAGTAAGCAAGCAAGACACGAACAAAATGAAATGATAATCTCTCATCCCACATCGAAAGGTGAGCTATCAAAAAATACAAAATCTGGTGCAGAAATTCTGCTATATCCTATCTCAACCTTTTATGAACCCAAGACGGACCACCACTGTTTTCGCTCTTCGATACACACTTATAGGATAGATCGTGCAGAGGAGAGAATGGCGTCAAAATTGCCTTCCAACACTTTTTGGATACTGAAGAAACAATTTTTAAATGGAAGGCATATTTTCTCAGCGATGGATGACGAAATTTTACCGACCTATAGATTTTGCCCAGCTTCAAACACAATGTCTAAGCATTCATCCAGCATGATCATCCAAAGTTAAGCTAAAACGGCTCACATTTTTTGGTACCGGCCTAATGATAAGGATCGGAGCAGACGAAATTCCTGTAGTGCTTCTTTAGCTGTTCATCATAGCTGGAGTGGAATTTGAGGACAAATGTTTAAAAATTGAGGAATGGCCGAAGTACAAAGCTGGTTAGTTCGTCTGGCTTTGAAAAAGCAAGATATCGAAAAATACCTATTCATTCAGAAATGCCCTTCAATCAAGTGCCAGTCTTAGAAGTTGACGGAAAACTACTTCCTCAGTCATTCGCGATTGTACGGTACCTGGCGAGACAATTTGGTAATACTAGTGACACTGTGACAAGTGACATGGAACAACATCTTATACTCTGTGTTTGAGGTTACGCAGGCAAGGACGCTTGGGAAGAAGCGGTTGTGGACATGATTGGGGATCAATTTAAAGATTATCTGATTGAGGTCAGCCCTGTCATCAGAGTCGTGCTGGGTTACGATAAGGGAGATGTGGTCAGTTGATTGTGGCAGGAACAGCAGATAATTCACGAAGGCGTTGTTCCTAGGACATGTTGCTGAATGAGAAATTCTTCCCGGCACGAGACAAGTTCATGACTTTCATGACGAAGATTCTCAAAAGTAACAAATCAGGTGAGTGCAGCATCTCATGCACCAAGTAAATGCGTTGAAGTTCGTATTCAGAATTGTAACCAGTGGAATCACTGCCCATCTTCATCAGCAAACAAGTTTTTCAACAGGTCATCAGTCACCTCGACAGTGAATGCTTAATGAATATAGCACACATTAATAAGGTCCTACTTCATTTGAGAAAGGAGAAGACGGTGCAATCAAGCTGAATACCATTCGTCGTCTCGGTTCAGTCATTACGTGAATTCCCTCAGGATCCCGGTTTTGTGGGTGTGTGCACTTATGACGAAAAATCGCTTCGCGAAGTCGCACTCGCGGCGCCATCAGTACGACTCGCGGAATCGATTGCTCTTGGGAGCCCGGCAGAGCTTGGCTGCGTCACCTCTGCACTTCCACCCATTCCAAACTGCCTCCTGCACCCATGCCACTCTGCCATCTGCTCCCATGCCACATGCCTCGCTTGGAGTGCCAGGCCCTGCCACTGGCACTCGCACCCGCCCAGCCGCTCGTCGCGCGCGACCGCGCGAGAATCTGTCATAAGTGCACACACCCCCGGTCTTGTAAATGGGCGATCAAGTATAAAAGCACAGTTTCGGGTGTTTAATTCTGTATGCTGTAGGATGGTGAAGTAGTGAACGTCAGTGCAGGAGTAATAAGGGAGATAAGAATCGGAAAGACATTTACACTGTAACTAAAACGTCAAAAAGTAAAAAAAATTATCTGTGGCAATACTCGAATTTGAACTCCTCCAACTTTACTTTCCACAATGGGCCAAAACCACTCCTAGGTCTGCGTTTGTTTGTATACCAAAAAAAGAATAATCCCACATTCATTAGCGTGGTAGAGGCAAAGGGAGAACATTTCACCCATGTATCGAGTGTGGTGCCGTATTAACTACATCGACTAAGTCAACACTCTTCAAGTGAAGTGCAATAGTAATTGAGTTTATTGAGTTTATAGAGGCGAGTTTTGCCACGAACGCTCTTTTTGGAGCTCGCTCTTTCTTGTACAGAGAACATTACTTTCCAGTGTTGAATGTCGTTCTCACTTTTAACGGTGTCTTCAGTGCGAGTAGATTGCACATAAATTACCACTGTGAAGATTTCACGGTTTACAGAGCTTACTTTCAAGGATTTCTCGTTGGTGATTCGTTAACCTGGCCTGATTTGTACCTCGCCGAAGGAGCCGAGTTGGGCAAAAAGATACCAACGCTCTACGATGGATTTCCAGAGGTAATGAAATCTCCCATAAAGAATCTCTAACGCTGCGCAGGATGAACGCAAGTTCCAGCTCAGCTTATTGTTATTCTCGTACCCCATCTTGGGCGACATGCTGAAGCGCATGTCCTGGGTGTTAGACAAATAAGGTGCTTTCGGAAAGTGTGAGAGGTACTGTTACAAGTTTCTTTAGCTTATTGGGCACATAGTAGTCCTTATAAAAGAATCGGTTGGTACAGATCCAATTGTAGTGCTCCTGAGGAGAAATGGAGTGAATAGGTCTGCCGTGACATACAGCTATTGCCACACGGGGAAGGCGAGTCTTCATACTTTGCCAGAGGAACCCCTTTATGGTGAACACTGAGTACCCCGCCATGTTTTGCAGATTTTTTGCCATTGAAGAAAAGCTAAATAAAGATTCCTAGCCACTCATCGTGCTCTCTTGTCTGTCTCATTGAGTTGGAGAGGAACCCAAACTACTCACTGTTTCTGGGAGTCACGACAATTTTGTAGTCTGCCAATTGCGGTCCATATGGGTACAGTACGTTTTGCTGTTACTTATTGCATTCTGACCTTCGGATTCGCTTTCAAACCCCCGAGGATACCGTTCTGTGCAGTGGGCATTCAACTGGCTGCCTTCGTTTGGATAATACATTCGTACATATGTCGTGATCGAGAGCCGATGAAGAAGCGAAACAGTGCAGAATAATAGGTGCCATTAATAGTGAGTGAATTAAAATATTAGCAACTGTTTCCTCAACTAAAGATCGTGAAGGCACTTGTAATAAATTATGGATCTAACGGGACTTTGAATTTGAGCCGGTTCTTACTACAATATAGCGAGACACCCTAACTAACTATGGTAATAAATAATCGATGAAGTTCGAGAGCAGTGAAACCGTAAATAATTCTGAAAATCTCGCAAGCCTTATGCATCAAGGTAATATTAGGGTAAGCGAAACATGAGTTGACGCAGCATTATCGAAACTGCTACAGCTTTCTCAAGAGGCGATCGAAAAAAAATAAAACAAAAACAAATATGAATTTCTGCTTTGCGAAACCTGTACCCCTCCGAGACCTATTTTCAAAAGAAATCCATTCGTTATTCACTCTAATATAGCTTGATTGGTTTTTTCAGGTGAAGGCTCATTCCGAGAAGATCCGCTCGATTCCTGAACTGAAGAAATGGATAGAAACTCGTCCAGATACACCGTTTTGAAAGAGATATCTCAGCTGATCATTGAACCATATTTTCCATGCTGTCGTTTTGATTGTGCACCTATGGTATACTTTTGTAGGATGAGGAGCCGTGGTACTATGCATGATATACATGGTATAAACGATTGCCATGCAATATTTTTTGTTGACTATCAAAGATTTTAACGTGGTGGCCGAGGCGGAATGAAGAAAACCGGATGCGTACAATTATGACGAAAAATCGCTTCGCGGTGTCGCACTCGCGGCGCCATCAGTACGACTTGACGAATTGATCGCCCTTGGGAGCCGGGCATAGCGTGGCTGCGTCACCTCTGCACTTCCACCCATGCCACAATGCCTCCTCCACCCATGCCACACAGCCTCGCTCGAAGGCTGCCATACCACGCCACTCGCACCCGTGGTATGGCCGCCGAGCCGCTCGTCGCGCGCGGCCGCGTTAAAACTTGTCATAAGTGCACACACCCGAGAAAATCCATGATCTTCGCAGTTTGAAGGTCTCGTCCTGAATTCTAAAATTCTCAAAAGAGGAATAAATGCCGCGCAAAAGTACTGCAGCAGTGAATTCTTCTACCATAACTACGCGCCGTTTTGGACTCCCATGGCGGGGACCAGCTGGTTTGAAGGTTCCAGCTAGTTATCAGTCCCTTTTGTGAGTGACCTTCGGAATGAACCATTGATATCTTGGTTCCTTATCATCATGCGTAGATTCTCTGAGTATTTGTAACGACGCAGAAAGGATAAGCTGTGGAAAGCCGTAAAGCAAACAAGAAATTGTATAGTGGAGGTGCCAATATGTGTCGATGCGCAATTGCAGTTCATAACTGGCCTTAACAGATTTTCCAGCAATCCTTCTTCGTAATGAGAATAGCGGTACAATCAACGATATCGCTCTCATACTAAAGGCTACACCTGAGAAGTAGAGTAACGTCATTGCCTCACAAAGCCTTACATGCTGCCAAAGAGTCCAAATACCATGTCAAAGCATCTGTGCAGCTTTTCAGCTGCCCCTTTTACCTCCACTAGGCTTCTATATTGCTTTCGGTAGACCGCCAATTATTCAGTAGAAGCGTAGAGCCATAAGCGTTGATGGTAAGCACATGTCTTGGTGTCCTCGCTTACAATCACTCCCCTTGAAAATGAAGAATTATGACGGAACAGGCCTACTCGAAGTGCAATGGGATGTGGCAGCGGAATGCATGTCACAACTGCAAAGTTCTGACCGCTCTTGTGTCCAGCTTCATCAGGATTCTGGACAGCATATGAGTGCATAATCGGCCTATACTTCGTCAGCCCGCTTTATGCTAACTAATATCCGTACCGACATACCTTCAGTAGCAGTGTGCTGAGAAGGAATGGCGATTTGGAGTCGACTTTTTTTATTTCGCGTAATAGAAATCAACAGCCCTTCATCAAATTGAGACAAGTAGGCATGCATAATGTTGCCAAGAGTTTAGCCAATCGAATAATGCTTATTCTGTGAGAAAAGATGCGGTCACGGCCGAGTTCTGATTTCCCAAAGTTGAAATTGCGAAAACCGGCCAATACTTTCTTTCCAACCTAATAGTAAAGTACTTCAAATAATCCCGAAACATTCATTTATTTACATGTGTTTGTTTGCTTAGTAGTGTATGGACTGAACGGTATGCCAATTGCAAGAAAAAATAAGCGGGAGCAGTTCAAAAAAGAACTGAAAAACAAATATAAATCAGATATAAAACAACACACATAGTACACAAAGACATATAAATTAAGAGCACTGATCGCCTATCTCTACATGGTAACAGTGGAAATCCCTATAACAACACAAGCATCTTATGATGTCTTGCAACGGAGAAGCAATGTTTAAGAAAAAATTGCAAAATTTATGTCACACCGATATGGAGCCCAACAAAACATTGTTGAACCGCTTTTTGTCGGCAGACTATCCGCAATGGCAACCAATCTCACGTAGCATGGACAGCATAATTTACTGGACAGAGAGCCTATAATAGGTTAGCAACGGGTGTCATGCGTTGAGTGACCACAGCAGCCAGGTGAGCCACCATCGATTTGTTTGTTCACGGCATCGATCAATTCTGTTGCTGAAGATGTGTGCAGCACGACTTACAGCCACACTATTGGTCCTGGAAGCTTTTGTCAGCACATACGATGTTCAGCAGACCAGGTAATTCGCCTCCGTAATATTGCTACCGTAAGTATCGGAGGTGCTCTGCAGTAATATGTACATACAACTATGATCATTCTAAGCAATGTTTCTCGATCCTGAGTCTAGAACATTTGAAGATTAGACTCCTTCCAGTTGCATTTATTTGATCTTTTCTGATACTTAAATATCTTCTTTTGGGGAATTTCTTATTTCATTTTGCTTTTAATATGCTCATAAGCTCTTCTTACATCTTGAGAAGTGTTGCACATGCGCATGTATGCTTCTTCTTCTCAGGAAGTCGATACAATCCGAAGTTTCCGTGGGATTTTGCGCTCCTCTGAGACTACGACAGTTAGCATCCCTTACTACATACTACATTAGCTCGGGTGTGTACCCTTATGTCAGGACGCCGCATCGCGACGTTCTTCGCGCGACATTAGCGCGCGAGTAGTCTGCCCTCGGTGGGTATCGCGTGTAATTGCACAAAAAGGGCGGCGACTGTATCGACGCCTGTTCTTATTCGCTTTGCCGCTATATTGGGCTTGCTTTTGTATTGTTTTCATAATATGTATAAATTTAGCTTATTTTGGTGTTTCAGTGTTCACACTAGAAGTACAGGGGGTGCCAAAAAAAAAGTAATTTTGTCTCCTCCAATTTCACCCCACTTTAGTCGAACTACAGGAAATTCTGTTGAGGTATTTCCATCCCCAGATTCAAGAGCAGACCTCACTTTATAACTATACTCCGTGGCAGCCTTCTGCACGAGCAGGAACGGGAGCGAGGAAAGAGTGAACAAGATGTGTCACCTCAACTAAGCAAAATCCGAAATTTCGTCGCCCTCGTTCACAACCTTGCCAAGGTCCGTTCACTCTGGGTACCTGAGGGGATTCATACTGGGTGGTGTTCTTAAATATCCCGTTTTTTCCGGGTCCCCAGCGCCCTTCGTTTCCAAAAGCCAAAACGTGCCCTTACCACTGAAGCCCCTCAGGGGGCAGGTTTGAGGCATGAAAAATGATACTTCGGATCATAGCAGCCTTGTCCAAGCAGCAAGGGCTCTGTGACTTCCATGAACCAAAGGGCCAATCCTTAGGAAGCTTCCCACAAAAGACCTACCATGGAACCCGGCTCCACTATTTTAAGGGGACCTTGATACTGTGGGTGCTCTGAAGCCCGACTGCGCCGCTTGAAGGTTCCATATTTTTATGAAAGTGAAAGTAGTGAGTCTCAGCTTGTTCCTGCTTTTAGAGGAACATTTCGGGAACATTTTGCTCCAGTACTCTCATTTCTTTCATTTCCCTATGTTTTGTATAAATGGCAGATGTGAGCCGTGGGCAAAATTACTTTTTTTGGCACCCCCTGTAGTATGGGGCCAGATAAGGACGGGCGGGACGCAAAATTTTCACCCACGTCAACGCTTCTTTCCCTCCCTAGGCTAGGTTAAAGCGGATGAGGGGCAGATGATTTTCATGAAGGAGAAAGGGATGTGAATTTCAGCCTGAGCTTAGGAAGGGAAGGAGCTTCGACTCACGTCGGTGAAAAGTGCGTCTCCCCGCTTCCCCCCCCCCCTCCCTCCCTCCCCCCACCCTCCCCCAACTTTACTTGACCCGCAAGAAGCGCACTGATACAACTTGATACAATTCAAACAATACGATACAACTTGATACAATTCAAACAATACAAAATAATACAATAAACAATCAATTTGACTATAGTGCGACATATGTAGCAAAAGAAAATTTCCGGAGTGCAAAAATGATGGATATAATGGGTAACACAGCATGGGAAATGGAATGACTACATGCAAAACACTATTATCAACTAAAAGTAAATTGAAAACATGCAAGATGAACTAATTCATACGAATCCCGACTATCAATATAAACAATTCAAAAGCAAGCTCAATATCACGCCAAAATGAATAAAAGTAGGCGTCGATACGGTCGCCGCCCTTCAGTGCAATCACACGCGATTCCCACCGAGGGCAATGAACTCGTGCGAAAACGTCGCTCGCCGCTTTGTGCAGCGCGGCGTCCTGACATAAGGGTACACACCCCATTAGCTCAGATCATTTGATCGCATGCTTAGAGAAATAAAATTGCAGGGAATTCGAGGAAATTTTAATTTTTCTGTCAAACTTCTTGATGTGAATGTAGGTTAAGTCTGAAAATACTTGATCTGTGTAGGGGTATATTGCTATGCTGCGCTTTTTTCAAACGCTAGGATTTGATAAGGTCGAAAAGATGAGCCGATCCTCGAATCACTACTTTTAGTTTTTCCCACTGTCTGGTGTACCTGTAGAGGAACCTGGGTTTTTCTGAGATAAGGATTGTAAAAAAATTGCCTTGGCAGATTCTAAGAGAAGTGAAGGAAATTATATTGAGAGTTCTACGGTGCATTGGAGTCGAAAACCGTGAAATCATTATCCGTTCCAAGTGGAGTGAAAACACTGCTAGCTTGAATGACCTCAACTGTGCCTACAGTATGATCACCCAGTTGAACACTAAATTTCTTGAAATCTGAAAAAATGATCTGCAGAGCACCAACTTTGTTCTACCTCGCTCACCTACCTCTAATTGCAACCTTGAGGCTCATTTTGGAAGATATGACTGACACCATGGCTATATTCTTTTGTTTAATCAGCTTTGCTTCAGAAGCACGCGTAGTTTTGCTTCACTTTGTACTACAACACTGTCCATAATTACTTCTGAAGTAAAGAACACTTATTCCAGAAAGCGAAAAATACGCGTCTTTCATTTATCACTTGTAATAATTCTTGTTCAGTTACTTAATATGGCCTAAGCAATGTACATTGTGCATCAAAAGGAGATTGATCACCAAATTCACAGTCCGTTTATTAGAGTACGACTTCATCATAGGAAATGGAATACATGGCCAAGTTTTAGGTTGTAAGGAAAGTTTCAGCCGGTTTTGGCAATTTCAACTTTGGGAGATCATAACTCGACTCAGACTGCATCTTTTCTCACAGAATAAGCACTATTTGATTCGCTACACTTTTTGCAACATCATGGATATTTGCATATCTCATTTTGGTTAAGGGACTGATGATTTATATGGTGCGAATTCAAAAAAAGTCTACTTCAAATCACCATTCTCTGAACACACTGCTGCTGAATAAGCTGTCCAAATGTTCAAGGAAGTGGGGCTTAATTAGCGCTAGGTGTGGTGAATATAAAGCACGAGTGCACAGCTCCTCTTAGGGGTCCCGCGGCACCCCTTTTTGGGGTTTTTTCAAATCAGGGCTACTTGAGGTGGTGAACCAACTTTGTGTGTTGAAGGCCAATACTTCTGGACATCCCCTGCGAGTATAGGCGCTCATCGCTTTCTGCCGTTTTAGTTGAAGCGATTTGATCAACTGAAAATTCGAGCAACTCGTTCTCATTGCCGCACTTCTGAGACCAAGGACAATATGTTCAGTCCAATGCTTCACCTCCTTCCCTTGCAGCATTCACATTCGTCGTTGTCTTTACTGGGACTCCATTTAAAAAGAACTAATGCAGTGAAGTCATCCAAAAAAGCCATTTTCGCAGTACTCTAAAATTTCCCTAATGATTCGAAAATCTTTTGGCATTTCAAATAAAACATAAATTCGACCGAAAAGATAACTTTTTGTCTATCTATGGAGCACATATGTTAGCTGATTCATGTTGACGCGCTCTGATATTTGAATTTATCTTGTAAACGCGAAAAGCCGGTCAGAACTTTTCTTACAACTTAATATTTGCTGATCCGCTTGCGCGAGGTTAGAGCTATAATAGTTGTGTATGGTCAGTTCAACCATCAGCCTCACTGCATACCTGCTGATCTTCTTAATGACTGACTTACCTTATCATAAATAATTGAACTTACAAAGGAAGGCATGAAGTCGAAATGACCATTCGGAATGGGATACATATGGTCCGACGTATCTTCGGATGCTGATTTCGAACCTACATTCTAAATTTGCAAACGATTCTCTGAGCGGAGTTATGGAGGTTTTTTCGATAAAGCAATACTGCTATATGTTAGGTTTGGGAGCCCATAGCACGCGAGCCAGACGTTCTCGCGCAAAACCAGTACGATTTTCGTGTTCAGGGAACCAAACTACTCTATGGGACATGTTTTTAGCCAGTTCGAGAATTTGTCCGAATCATTGGGTATGCTAAGAATTTTTCCGAAACTGAGTCAGGGAATTTTTCCGAAATTCGGTCAAATTCTCGAATTCGCTGAAAAATGTGCTTTGGGGTAGTTTGGTCCTCTGAACACGAAAATCGCGCTGATTTCGTGCGAGAACCTTGAGATCGCGTGCTACGGGCTTACCATATAATAGTACTGTTTTTTCACAAAAAACCTCCATAACTCTGCTCAGAGAATCGTTTGTAAATTTAGAATTCAGGTTCGAAATCAGCATCTCAAGATACGTCGTGGTCATTTCGACTTCATGCATTCCCTTGTTAGTCTCATTCTTTTTTATCCAACAACGTGATTAAACGTCTAACTGTATCACTAGTAAGTAGCATTCACAGTGCCCAGTCGTTCTTGTTCCACCAGCAGCTCCAGAAATTCCCCTGCATGAGATTAAACGTTGGCTGATAAAGTCCTTTCTGAGAAACTGAACGCTGCCATAACAATAGCGCTCAAAAGTCTTCAGCCAGACACTTTTTGTCGTTACTTTTTCTACTTGACCAAATTCGACAAAATTTTAATATGTGGTGCCTGAATCTATTCTCAACATTTCCTTCTACTCGAGTGCCGCTGACGCTTTTCATGGTTTTTACAGAAACCACCGAAAAAAATGGCTTGGTAAAAAAAACGGCTTTCTTTACAAAAATAAAACGAGCAAGCCTCAGAGAACATCAATATTTTGTAGAAAGACCACGACTTTTGATGACAGCGGCACAGCGGGACGGCATAGGGATGGAAATCCAAAAACAAAAAATTGCATTTAACCACGTAACTCATACCGTTAAGCGCCAAAATAGTATATGTATCTAGTATGCAGTGTCTCCAAGTACAACATATCAAAATTTCTCTTAGATTGGTCCAGTCTCAAAAAGGTTACAAGTGAAAAACCCAAATGAAAAACCATTCGGCTGAAGACTTTTGAGCGCTACTGTATATTATCGCTTACCATGCAGTATTCAGACGGGCACCATCGTTAATTCCCTCGTATTGTTGATCGAAAAGCCAATAACTAGTCAGACGGAAAATGTACGTAATAGCTACTACAAGGATGCTGAGTTATGGGCAAAAGCTTCGGTGCCGGACGGGACTCGAACCCGCACTTAACTCAGCTTTTGAATGGTATGTTTACCATAGCTTATCAGCACTCACACGTATAACGTGTTGAGCCGGTTAGCCAATATCGGCATCGAACCGTGAAGCTGAAAGCTTTAGTAATGATTTTTGATATTTTTAATTTTTGATAACTGCTGTTTATCGCCGCAGCTCGCGATGCGAAAGTTACTACAAGGATGCTGAGTTATGGTAAACATACCATTCAAAAGCCGAGTTAAGGTGAACGTGGTGTCGGTAGTGTAATGGATTAGCACATATCCCCGGAAAGGATGAAGTGCGGGTTCGAGTCCCGTCCGGCACCGTAGCTTTTGCCCATTACTCAGCATCCTTGTAGTAACTTTCGCATCGCGAGCTGCGGCGATAAACAGCAGTTATCAAAAATTAAAAATATCAAAAATCAGTACGTAATAGCATTTGTGGAGTGCTGTGATCTCGCTGGCTTATGTACGAGCGGTGCCTCCTTCCTTCGGCCTTACGGTAGAAGTTGGTGCTTGACGCTATGGAGTGGTAGAGCAATGAATGAGCATATACATGGGGTGCCAAAAAAGTAATTTTGCTAATGGCTTACATCTGCCTAGTGTACAAGACAGAGGGTAAAGTAAAAATGAAAGTATTGAAAGTATTGGGGCAAAATATTCCCGAGATGTTCCTGTGAAAACAGGAACGAGTTATGGCTCATAACTCTCACCGTCATGAAAATACGGAGCCATCTGTCGGCACAGTTCAGGTATAAAGCATCTGCGGCATCAAGGTTCGCCTAAAACGGCAGACCTAGCTTTCGTGGTAGGTTTCTTATGGGAAGCTTTCTGAAGACTGACCCTTTGATTAATGGAAGTTACAGAGTGCTCGCTGCTTGGACAACGTTGCTATGATCCGAATTGTCATTTTTCATGCCTCGAGCCCTCCTCCATAGGGGTTTCAATGGTATGGCACGTTCTGGTACTTGGAAACGAGGGACGTTGGGAACCCGGAGAAAACGGAATGTTCATGAACACCACCCAGTATGAATCCCCTTAGGTACCCACAGTGAACGGACCTTAGCAAGGTTGTGAGTGAGGGTGACGAATCTGGAATTTTGCCGAGTTGAGGTGACACATCAAATTCACTCGTATGAATCCCGCTCCTGCTCTTGTGAAAGCTGTCACGGAGTTCTGTGATATGATGATGTCTGTTCTTATATCTGGTAAAGAAATACCTCGCGAGAATCCGCTGAATTTGACTCATATAGTATTGAAAATGGAGAAGTAAAATTTCGTTTTTTGGCACCTCCTATGTAATCTTTAACCACCATTTTAAACAGCTTTGCATTGTTGCACCACATCAAGGCACTTTCTCCGTAACCCATTGCGAGATATCGCGTAATTGATTGCCTACAGCCTGACTTTCGGAATGTACCAAGCTCTGTTTCGGAAAAAGGCCTTCTCACAAAGCTGTGAAACTTATAACAGCCATGACATTCAGCGAGCTTTTTAGCTGGAAAGGATGCAAAATTGGGGACTTGCCATTAAAAAGCCAAAAAAAGTATATTTCTCCCGGAGATTTCTTCAAAAGTGGATAAAAGTCACAACACAACATCATAAGGGATATGTATGTGCTCTTGAGAGCTTTGTCCTGGTTTGAGCCCCTTTAAGCAGCCTCATCACAGTTTGAGCTCGAATATTGCCTACAAATGAACACCTATCCTTTGAGGTCCTTGTCGGGAACTCCTGCCACTGATGGGAATAATGTGAAAAATGCTGAGATCTATCGTATCATCACTCAACAGCTCCTGGACGGCTTCGCCATTTGGCGTGTGAAAATGTTCAACGACCGAACTTTTGTGGAGAAGACACGGCGCAGTTATTGGCTTGGTGATAGATATTATCGCATGGTGAGTGGTGTACTAAAAGGATATCCTCCACTTCTAATAGTCTATATTACGCCATCGTAGACTGAGGAGTGGATGGAAATTCGGTGATTTGAAGCACAGCGCCATCGTTCCGTTTTCAATTATTGTACAGAAATTCGCTTTTTATATTTCCATCTTGGAGCTGATTGAGTCATGTCGATGCTCGTATCGTTCAGGACAACGATTACTACTGGGTGGCTCGCGACACCTGCGCATATCGTATGAACGAGACACAACGAAGGAATCTGGTCTACGAAGACGGCCTGCCTATATATGATATCATCTACCAGTGAGTTTGTGACATTTGGTGAACCACGCGAAATAGGAAACTTTCATGAAGGATCTGTGTTTCTCAAGAGTAATTCTGAGCCATTTCTGATCAACGGTATCTCAAGCTAAATTATAGTACGTATAAGCCTGATTTGACCATGCTGCCATGGGAAAGTGACATTCTTTCACATGAACCTACATAGTTGTTACGTAGTAGATGTGTTATTACTCAGATGCAAGCGGTATGAGGAGTATTGCTGTGGTTTGGATTGCTGTCGAGTATATGATTTGGAGCACCCCGCGACAACACCGCCATGGCGCAAGCCTCGGTGGAATGCAGCCACCATGTACTATATTCCATGCTTTACGTGTATAGTCATCTCGACTCTTATTACCATGCAGCTTCTCACTTGAAGGCAGTGTAGGGGTAATTTGGAAAAGCTGACACGCTAAACACCACATAATTTCGATCTACGGCTCTAATACGATACGATTAGTATCGTTCTGTTATCAAGCTCATTACCCTACACCTCAGTTATTCTCCGGCAAAGTCATCCCTAGGAGGCGGACCAGGATAAAAAAGGCGGCTGGAGCTAAAAAAGCCGCCTTCGACACAGCTCAGGGTACTTTTCCGAGGGAATTTCCCGCACATAGGCTTCCTAGACCCCTAGCTTTTGAGTGAATATCCTCTTTCAGGGATTCCTTATCACCTATATTACCGCTATCACTGCCTTTAAACTTGAATACGAAATTGCTATGCTTTATTCTGTTGGTTAGACATGGGAGCCTCACCAGGGTCAAGTCTAGGTGTATCCCAAAAAAAAAAAAACTGTCGTGTCGATCAGTGACCGTAGCATTGCTATCTAATATTAGGTGCATCGATTGACGGCTGGAAACCTCTAACCAAACTGAAGTTTGATCAAAAAGGAATTCTTAAGTAATTTTTAGAATATCACATCCTTCTTATTTTTCAACCAGAAATACGACCCCCTTCACGACTTCCTACCCATGCTTGACCCTCAGCCTCACTGTGCTTGACTGTGGAAATCTAGGTTGCCTCATTTTTCATTCGTTGTAAATGACTTCATGATGTTCATTTTACCTGTATTTTGATATATTGTGTGCTGAAGGCATTTACAATGCGTTTTAATCGTAATCTTGGCTTCGCAATAGAAGCTGAATAAACAATGCTTCCGACATTTCATGTCCTACCTTCCTCCACTTCAACTTTCAGAATTAATATCAGGGAGATAATCGAGAACTGACCTCCAGCCTGGCAATCAACATTTAGACTTTCAGAATGTCTTTCTTCATTTTTTTCTGTTTCAAATTACTTTCACCGTAAATGCATCTAAAAGAGGTTTATAAATTCTGAATACACACAACTGCTTTCCTAGTCGGTATCCTCCTGACTATCGACTCCACACCTTCATGTATGACAATCTGTGCGTGAGCACTCGTCCGTCTGCTTGATCCTTCACATACCCGCCCTTCCGCTCTTCCTCTATCGAACCTTTCCATTTGTGAAATGAATGAAAATTTTATGGGAATGGAACTCGTAATGAAGCGTAGCCGTCATACTTCTGCACTGCTAGACGTGAGACACCATGAAAGTCCTGACAAATGCTTTTATTTCTGCACGAATCACATTTGCCGTCAAATTTTATCAGGGAGTGCGATGTTCAGTTATGCAACTATCATTCTATCTTGCTCATTACCGTGCCACTTGCCCTTACGACCATGTCGAAGTGGGCTTAGGTCTGTGATGCGTCACCGTTGCTCCACAATACGGGTGCAGCGTATATCTACAGTTATGAAAGGATCTATGCTCTCACGAAAAGTATCGCTTGACGTGGTTTTTGATTTTTGATGTGCAATAGTTGTCGCTGCGTACCTCATGGAATTTCACCTGTCATGGAGCTTGAGAGTGTAAGAATGACTCAGCCAGTCGCCTTCCGTATGTGTCAGAGGCCTTACTGTCAGTTAGTGCTTATGGACATGTTTTCAGTTTGGCATTATCTATTATAATATTAGAGGGTAAGGCTGATTCTTGATTTTTTTTCTTTCGGGTTTGGCTTGGGATCGACGGAGAGATTCTAGGTACGAAGAAATCAAGCCAAATTTTTGCGAAATTCTCAAAAGTAAGAGCTCAAGAACTAAGCATTTGAACCCAAACATGACTCGATTTCATTCCTAGTTCACTTTGTGCGCGTCCATTAGCCACCGAGATCCCATGCTCCTTCGCTCAGCTCCGTGATGCAATTTTCATCACGTTCTATGGTAACATTATATGTATCTTTTGCACGAGATGCGTTTTTAACCAATTCTTTATTTATTTGAAGGTGCAGGCACTATTTGAGCGAAACAGCATCGACTAGAGTAACTTTTCGAAGAGACACTGTACGTAACAATAGTAACAGTTTGAGGATTGTAAGAAAAGGGAAACAGCAGGCAGCTAATCGCATTCGAAAGTCAAGTAAGAGCTCAAGAAACTCCTAACGGAGTATTGACCATCTATTAAAAATGAAGAGTGACACATGTCGATAGGCTTTGCGCTGTTGAAATCCGATGGCTCTCAATCCGAAGTCAAGTACACGTGGCTTGGGTTCTGGTTATTGATGACTTCAGTTTGCAAGTGCAATGAAATAGAATGAAAACAGGTAAATATGCTAAAAGCCGAAGCTGAATTAAGCTTTTTCTTCCACGGCACAAGAGAAATGATAAGTAAGATCGCTGCAAACTTATGTCTTTTGCTGCAAAGTATCGTCCAAAGTCCTTAGAAGATGTAACAAATCTTGAAATTGGCTTTGCTCACAGTTTTCAAGGCTACTCATCCAACAGTCCGTCGTTTACTAGTAAGGCTGGGGTGTGAGCAGATATGACGGGGAATCGCTTCGCGGCGTACCACGCCACCAGCACGACTTGCCGTATCGATTGCCCTTGGGAGCCCTGCCCTTGGGAGCCCGGCAGAGCGTGGCTGCGTCCCCTCTGCGCTTCCACCCATGCCACACTGCCTCGCTTGGAGGCTGCCATGCCCTGCCACTGGCACTCGCACCAGCCGCGCCGCTCGCTGCGGGCGGCCACGCGATTCTCCGCCATATCTGCACACACCCGGAAGGCTGAGTTTCTAACTTCACTGAGCTAGCTTCCAACTTATGGACCAATTAGTTACTTGATCAGTAGCCTTTGACGGACGATACTATGATTGAAAGGAATCAATAGCTGTGTAGTTCTTAATATCATTGGCACACATTGTTCAGTTGAAACTGAGAAATACAGGCAGCAACTTGAACGCATGAACAGGAAACAAAATAGGCCACAAAACTCCATCTCGTGGAACACTTTCTGAAGAATGATAACAGCAAATCAGTACCGGCATCGTTTAGGAAAGAGGTTCCTGACGATTATTGTTATTCCGGTCTATATATAATAAAGTTATGAAACATAGCAAGCCGGAAAACAACGTAATCATTTGGATGATTGCCCATCGAAATTCCCAACACAGTGAGTAGAGGAAAGGCCGTGTTCATACTTCGTGCACCGACGTCGACACCGGCAGTAACGTTCACAATCATGTGCCTGCAAGCGAACCGCCACGCCCAAGGGTAGAGCGCCATGCACAAGGGCACGTTGTGCATTGCACCACACGCACCACCACCCTTCTACAGTAATTCACACCCCTCCTTCAGCGCAATGCTAGGAATTCCTAGAGGCGTACCACGCGACAGTCCTTTAGTGGCTTACTTTCTTAGGCCAAGTAGGTCTATGAACAACGCTTCTGACCCGTCGGATAAGATTCCTCATTATGCTTGAACATGTGGCCGTATAAGTCAGTGAGACTAGTGAAGAATAATCTAAGTTGTGCCCTGTGTTATATCCCTACTTTGCCGGTTACCTCAGACCAACACTCCGAACGCAAACAGCGAAATCAAATGTTAGTAAACAAACATGAAAAGGTGAAATGTAGGAACAACTGAGAAAGAAAACATTACAGCATATCGTGACGTCGTCTCCACCAATCCAGCGAACACAAGTAGCTGCAAAAAAGTCCACAAGCTCGCTACAATTAAAACCTAATTAGTTCACTTTCGACGTCTTAGCCAGGTGTCAAGTGTGCATTACGGCAGCTACAAGCCACCGTCATCCCATACCGTGAACCAGAATTGCCCTCCTCCGGTGTCTGTCTCTGATTCAGGTGTGTACCCTTACGTCAGGATTTCGCACTGCGGCATGTCGCAAGCGAAGCAATGCAGACGAGCTAAAGGCGCCATGTTGTTGGGTCCCGAAGCGATTAAAAGTCAACTGCGTATCGCACCCCTAGCATTATGTTGCAATCGTTCTAAGACCCATCTACCGCGACGCGCATAACTCGCACACACTGCGTCGCACGCCGCTCGTCGTCGTGCGAAATCCTGACGTGAGGGCACACATCCCTCTAATTCTGGGCCTAGTCACTCGAAATGGGGCACAATGCGCGAACGCTTCCATTGTGAACGACGTCTGAGGGTGGTTTAGGCAACCTGACCCAGTTCGAATGTGTTAATCTGCACTCTAATACGGACGACATTAACGAGCCCAAGGCCGGCTACATCGGTGTCACCTCGTTGGAGTGTCTTAGTGTTGGAAAAGACGGTAGATGGCTGTGCACTTGTCAGCATTGCCTTCATAGCCACTCATGACTATGATGTGTCTTTCGTATCATAACTTTTACAGTTTACTTGCAGGAATACATCGGTGGATTGTCGTGCATTAAGGAAAATGAACTCTACGCAATTTGCTGGCTTCTACGAGATATTCGAAAAACACGCGGTTAATTTTCATATTCAACGAGGCACAATGGTAGCCTGTGCAGTGACCACAGATATAGTGGGGCGTTCTCATTGTATGTGATTAGAGTTAGTGAAGTCGATTTACTGACTTCGTTCCGGCTTCTCATGTACGGCAATGTTCTATTCCCTGCTTTGGACTTTGCAGCTATTTTACTGCTACATACTCCATATCGTTAAATTACATAACCGTATGCCATTCCTGGTTACTGGCCTCACGTACTTTTACATTAATGAAGTGGACATTAATGACTTGTACCATACCATGTGTTCTCATGATATCCATTAGCATTTTGGTACCAATATTGATTTTGCGTGATACACTATCGATACCATCAATGTTGATGGCAGACTCAAGGAACGCAGACATTGTGGCGAGGTTCGCTCCGATGGTAGTATCTTTTGTATCTATAAGCATTGATTCGTGGCTGTGGTCAATAATTCTTCTTTACGTTGCGACGTTCATTCTCGGTGCAACAATGATTCTGAGGTGAGAGTCACTTTTCCAGCCTACGCATTATCTGCGCTGTGTCGAAGTTGAAATTTTTTAACCTTTGGAGTGCTCGATCAGGGTTTTTCTTCTACTATTTTCTCCTAGCTTTTCCCCATAACTTCAAATTATATCGGACTTGAAGAAGGCATCGACCAAATTGCAATTCCTCTTCTGAAAAGTACAGCTGAATTCTTAACAGGACACTTTGCCGAATCAGAGCTACAAAACAAGAGTTTTCTCCGAAAACCTATCGCCTTCATCTCGGCGTGGTCACAGTTCTTTTGTTGTATTCTGCTATACTGCTCGTTCAGTTCGGCTTGCCTATTGCGTTTTTCTTCACCGTGGTTATGCTTCATCCGTCGCTGTTAAATATGATGTGAGTCATTATTATTTATTATATGAGGTAGCTTATGCAAGGGTCACAGCATTGCCCAAATAACATTAAACATAAAAACTGTAAATCGCTGGCCACAGCGGCAAACATAACGGCAATACATCAAAACATAAGTAGACAAGGCAAGCGAGAAAAAGGCTAAAACCAGGAGAGGTCATCAATGCACAACAGCATAAAAATGAAGGAAGCAATCCAAGTGAGGGGCCATTATTAGTCGAGGTACTCTTCAATGATCTTTCTGAAGGAGTAGAGACTGACGGGAATCGCCTTCGTTTTGCTGAAAGTGTAATATAGCGAGCAGGCGCGTAAGGAAAAAAGTGAAACCGATTATTGAGTTTGACTGGGGCCTGAGCAATTTCATTTTCCCACATCTGGTAATGAATGGTCTTGCAGTATAAAACATGCTGAGTCATATTTTTTCGGAGAAAGTAGGAAGAGTTTGTACTTTTTGTTCAGCCACCATTTGAGCAGACGATGTGAGCACGTTTTTGAGCTACAGCACAGTTATCATTGTCCAGAGATGACTGATGCCTACTTTGTTAGTGAGAGTGTTAAAAATCGCCCAAAATGCGTTCTTTTTTATCCCTTTCGCTATGAATCGATTGGATATTGAATCGGTTTTTTATCAGACTTGTGTGTATTTTCGGAATTAGCCGTCGAGCTCTACAAGAGGGTATTACAAATTTTTGGTTTCCATGAACTCGGTATTAAATCATTTTGCACATTCTGAAGTTTGGGAAAAAATCCTGCAGAATTTCATATGTGCCCCTGTTCCTTGATGTGACCTAAACCGCACTTCCGTAGACACACCGTTGAAAAAACCATCTCTTTACTCGTCCTCAGACGAGATTTCCCAATATAATGCATGTCGCTCGATTCTCAGGAGAAATACTATCGATTGATGTACAAAAATCTTACTTACTTAGATACTTAGATACTTAGATGGCCCGTCTTCACTGGTTGTGCGGGCCCCAACACGATTTCCATTCGGTTCGTTCTTTCGCGATCGTCATCCAGCTCGTTCGTTGACTTCGTTGGTGGCGACCACGAGAATCAGCCGTTCTGGAATTTCTCATTAGTTTAACGTGTTCAACGAACACATCTCCCCATCTTTTGGGAGGTCTTCCGCGGGGACGTGGACAATCCCAGGGGATCCACTCCACTGTTCTTCTTGTCCACCTATCGTCTTCTCTCCGCATTATATGACCGGCCCATCGATGTTTGGCCTTCGATGCGTATTCCGCAGGGTCTCGTAGACGAGACATCTGCCTCAAATCGGAGCTGCGAAGCCCGGCGCGATATTGAGATAGCCGTGTGTACTACAGAAGGCATCGCTCGAGTGCTCTGTGAGTCACCTGCAAGGACTTCGCCGTGGCTGACGTATCAGGCCACGTATCGGTAGCATAACACAGAGCAGGAAGGACTGTCGAGTCGAATAGACGGGCGCGTAGGTCAGGATCCTTTAGCTGGTCGGTGGCCTCTTTAATAGACCCGTAGGCTGACCATGCAGCTCTCCTTCCTCTGTCGAGCTCTTCCTTCATGTCGTTGTCCATGTTCATGGAACGCCCAAGATAGACGTACGACTTCGTTTCGGCTATGGGAAAGCCGTCGATTTTGACATTTCCTCTATCGCACCGGGCGTTTTTCATGAACTGTGAGTTCATCCGATTGATCCACAGTCCGATCTTACTTCCGGCTTCGTTCAGCTCTCGGAACATCGCCTCTGCTTCATTGGTACTACGCGAAAAGATGACGATGTCGTCTGCGAAACGAAGGTTTGAGAGGAACTTTCCGTCCACACATATGCCCTTGTCGTCCAGTCGAGCGACTTCATCACCCACTGCAATGCGGCAGTGAACAGCTTCGGCGAGATGGTGTCGCCTTGCCTAACGCCCTTTCCGATGGAAATGTTGATTGGGCGTTGGAAGAGCTGTATTGTCGTAGAACAGCGGTGGTAGCAGTCAGCCACTGTTCGAATATAGGACGCGTCCACTCCTTGGTCGACCAACGCAGACAGGATAGCATTCGTTTCGACGCTGTCAAAGGCCTTTTCGTAATCGACGAAGGTCAGGACGAGGGGAAGATGGTATTCCCTGCAGACTCCAATGACCATCGCAACGGTTTGAATGTGGTCCATGCAGCTGAATCCCTGACGGAATCCAGCTTGTTCGTACGGCTGGGCCTCATCCAAAGTGCGCGATATTCGCGTTAGGATGATCTTCGTGAAAAGCTTGTAGAGCCCGCTCAGCAAGCTAATCGGTCGGTAGTTGCGAAGATCATCCCTGTCACCTTTCTTGTGCAAGATGACAGCGCGCGAACTCCTCCACTGATCCGGGATCCGCTCCTTCTGAAGGTAGGACGTCATATGTGCCGCGAGTAGTGAGTGCAGGACGTGGTTTCCTGCTCGAAGAAGATCGGCAGAGATCTTGTCTGGCCCTGGAGCCGTGCCGCTCTTCATACTTCTAATTGCGACTCGCACTTCAGACGGCAGAATCCTTAATGGTGTTCCATCAGCGGGGATGTCTGGTTCTGGCAGGGGTAGTGTGCAACGGAACAGATTGGTGTAGAACCTCTCCGTGATTGACTCCATCTCGTAACGGGAAGTAGTGACAGTTCCGTCTTCAGTTTTCAATGATGATGAATACTGAACTCGTTGAGGTCCCGACGGCACTTCTTCAGACTTCGTCTTTCCTGCGCCGCCTCTAGAATTTTTCTCTTCCCTGTACTGCGCAAGATCCTCCTGTAACGCATTTCTGCAATTGACATTGATAACCAATCGCTCGAGATGAGTTGCATTTGGATCCAGCCTCAAACTTCTCCTCCTTTCAAGCAGCGTCTTGGTGTTCGATGAAATCCGATCGCTTCTGCTTGATTGTTGAAGACATGCAAGATCAGCACAGGTTTGCAATCCTTTGAGAAGCAGCTCGTAGTCTTCGGTCGGGTCCTCCACGACTCGCCAGTCATAACGGGATAGTGCCTCGTTAAGAAGGTTCTCGTCATACACGACTTGCTTCCTCCCCTTCGGCCGGTGACAGGTGTTCTTCTCCAGTCGAGTGTCGAACCTGATTTTGGCCCGAAGGAGGCGATAATCGGATCCACAACAGAAAGATGGCACCACGGAGGTGTCGTAGAGGCATCATCTTCTGTTTGTTAGAATGTGGTCGATCTCAGCATGAGTCGTGCCATTGGGTGACTCCCATGTCCAGCGGCGGTGTTCCTTCTTCTCAAACAGCGAATTACCATGGAAGAGACGTGCTGCACACATGAGGTCAACGAGACGACTTCCGTTGTCGTTCCTATCGCCTATCCCAAATTTTCCGATCCTATGTTCCTCGCTGTTGCCTTTTCCTAACCTTGCGTTGAAGTCACCGACAACGAATTTGTAGAAGGGCTTCTCTTTGCGGATGACTTCTTCCAGGTGTTCATAGAACGCATCCAATTCGGAATCGTCAGCTGCTGCGTGTGGTGAGTAGCAGTTGATGATTGAGATGGTCTTCTGATGCGGTGGATGAAGGCGTAGAATGGCTAGACGAGGAGACAGAATCTCGTGAGAGTCGACATGGCGGACGACAGACGGGTGCACGGCAAATCCAACGCCTCCGACATTCCGCGACGGGATCTTCTCTCCACGGATAACAAGAGTCCCGTCGTTGAACTGTCGTACGTCGGTTCCTCTGCTCTTTGTTTCTTGTAGCGCGATCACATGGAACTTAATGCGAGTCGCAGTTCTAGATGTACTTACATGAATGCTAATGTAGTTGGGAATGGCCACTCCAGTGCGGTGGGAGTTAGGTGCTACAACTTTGGCCCGCGGCCCGTCTCCTACAGTGGACAACTCGGAAAGTCAGTGTGTTGGATGCGAATGGGATGCGAATACACACCGCAGCGTTGCGCTTATGAGTCCGGATTTTTTTCGCCTATTATCGCTTCTAACCTTGAGTGTTCGTTACAAAATGCTCACTTCTTTGCATCTTCCTCTTGTTTCGGACCCCTTCCGGTTCCTTTAACTCTCGTTGGCGGCGTGCGATCACTATAACAAGAACAGAGGCTGCTGTGAGGTAGTGGTAAAGTAAAGCCGGGTCAGCCGTTATTATTGCGATTGGGGTTACAAATTTCGATTCCTGCTCCCCAATATGAGTACTTTGACCCGTGTTCTTCCGAAAAAAGGAAGCCCACGTCGCCTTTCTTGACCCAATCTCCCAATTCCCTGTCTGATGACTGCAGCGGGTTACTCTCTGAACTACAGAGTATCCTGCAAAAGAAGGCTCCTGAGGGTCTCCCATTATTGGAGAAGCTAGTGGATTTGCTCACGCCAAACCCTGCCGAAATTGTTGAGGCAGAAAAACGGGCTAGATCGATTATCATCCATGGTATTCCTGAACTAGGAGCTGAATTCCCGCCGTCAAAAAGACGAAAGCCACGGAAAAGGCGGTGAGTGATATGCTTGATGTTCTGGACGTCGAAGCACGTCCTGTTGAAACTTATAGACTAGGTAAACGCGAGGAAGGGAGATGTCGTCTAATTAAATGTGTTTTTTCCTCATGGCGATCCTTCCTTGATGCATTGAGGAACGCTGGGCTTTTAAGAAATAAGGAGGGTTTTAAAAATGTTCTTATCAGGCGTTCTATGACCCCCACTGAACTGGAGCAGGATAAGCAGCTCCGGTCGAGCGCTAAGGAGCTCAATCAGTCCGCCCCGGAAGGGGAAAAGATTTTTGTTGTTTTCAGGCAGCAGGTTGTTAAGAGGTCCGATATCCCGAGCATTATAAAGCAGGGCTCCAAAAATTCAAAAAACTGAAAAATGAGTCAAATCATTCTTATTCATCTTGTATTTTACTTAATGTTAATAAAATGACTGAATTTCATCATTTGATCTCCTCCGCCAAACCTCGGATTGCTTTTGTCACCGAGACGTGGTTTAGTGCTAAAATTTCCGATTGTGAAGTATTATCGAATCTCCCATACAATATCATCAGAAAAGATAGGATTGGCAAAAGAGGAGGTGGTTTGTGTGTCCTTTTGCAGAATCATATTGATTTCCAACTTGTCCATTTTGATACACCAACCATGCCCGCAGATGTTCTTTGTTTCGAAACCCTAGGCTTTTCATTGGAATTCATTCGTTTCATTGTTATATATCGCCCTCCTAATCAAAGCGTGCCGGATGACGACCAACTCTGCAATCTGCTGTCTGATCTTTGCTCTTCTTCCCCGCATGTGGTACTATTAGGTGATCTGAACCTTGATATTGATTGGTCTCCAACAAAGGCTGACTGCCCTGTTGCCTGTCAACCCAGGTTTTCCCGCTTTCTTTCACTCTTTTCTCAACTAGAGCTTAACCAGCACGTATTTCTACCTACCTGTGGAGTTTCTACACTTGATTTGATTCTCGCTACTCCGAATTTATGTTCAAATCTCTCGATCAGTGCCCCTCTCGGCCTATCAGATCATAATATGGTAAATTTCTCGATCAAAAGATCGATTCATGACTTCGAGGAGCGCAAGTGGAGAGATTTTCGTGGGGCTGACGTTGAAGCAATTGAGTTTGAGCTTGACAGCATAAACTGGTTCGAGGTTTTTGATGGGTATAGTTCTGTAGATGATGTTTATCAGCGTTTTGTGGCGGTTTTACACAAGCTCATCGAGAAATTTGTACCTATCAGGAAATCCTCCCCCTTTGATGATAATTACCCACCACATGTTCGGAATCTCTACTACCAAAGGGAAAGACTTTTCCACACACTGGATGATCCCCTATCATCTACGGAGTACATTAAGGTCAACAAAGACTTGCTGTATCACTTCAAGCGTTATTTGGCGTTTAAACAAAGGGAACTCTCCCGTAGTTGCAATATGAAAAACCTATATTCTTACATCAGTAAACAGCTGGGGAAAAAGAATCACTCATCCTGTTTTCGTAACATTGAAGGGAAGGCTCTCACTTCTGATCAGGACAGAGCTGATGTCCTGGGTGATTATTTTGCAAGCGTATTTAGCAGCTCAGTGGCGATCGGAAGTGATCTCATTACCAGCTGCACACTGCAACACGATTGTCCGCCTCCCTCTATTGATTATTGTGTTGTCTATAAATACTTGCGAGCTGTTGAAAGCTCCTCATCCCTCCCATCTGATGGCATACAACCAATTTTTTATAAAATGTTTGCCAAGAAGCTTGCACGCCCACTCTGTCACATTTTCAACATTTCGTCAATGACAGGCCAAATCCCTATGCTCTGAAAGGAGTCTATTGTTACGGCTATCCCTAAAAATTCTTCCTCCTCTCTACCCAACGAGTTTCGGCCCATTAGCATTACTCCCACTCCATGCAAAATCATGGAAAAAATCTTAAAGTTTTGCATGCTTGATTGGCTCAGTCGCTTCAATGTTATCCTTGTGAACAATTTGGTTTTGTGAAAGATTCTTCCACCTGCTTACAACTTTTAGCATGCACTCATAAATGGGCCGACGCCCTTAGTTTATCCAAATGTGTTGACATCATATATTTTGATCGGATTGGCCGGCTGACGCCGGCCAATCCGACTGGTCCGGGCCGGCTTCGCCGGCCTTAAAGGGGGCGACTCTCGGCTCGTCGCTTACGCGGCGAGCCGATTTTCGCGGGTGTTGGAGCATATCTCCCCCTCAGGCCGGCACAATTCGCTTTATATTTTGACCCACTGACGACGGGTCTTCTTCACCATAGCATATCTATCCCTTAGATTTTCTGATTTTCAGCACGCGCCCCGCCCACTGTGGGCAGGGCGTAACATTGTATATGTGCGCCCCTTATTTCTTCGCTCATGCTTTACCTATCCCATACTTGTAATATATTATGCGAGATTATTACGAGATATGAATTTCCCCCGTTCGCCTTTGCAGGCTCCTTATCAGCTCTTATCAGTTGCTATCACTTCCGTTCCCTCACCTTTGATGTCCCCTTACTACCCCTATATCACTTTGAAAATCCAGGGTCCCAGCTTTGCTGCGACGCGAGATATGAATTCCCCCCCCCCCCATTCGCCTTCCGAGGCTCCTTATCAGCCCTTATCAGTTGCTATCACTTCAGTTCCCTCACCGTCGATGTCCCCTTACTACCCCCTATATCACTTTGAAAATCCAGGGTCCCAGCTTTGCTGCGACGCGAGATATGAATTTCCCCCCCCCCATTCGCCTTCCGAGGCTCCTTATCAGCCCTTATCAGTTGCTACCACTTCCGATTCCTCATCATTGATGTCCCCTTATCACCCCCTATATCACTTTATAAATTGAGGGTCCCAGCTCTACTGCGACGCGAGATATGAATATCGTGACAGACAGACAGACAGACAGACAGACTAAGCCGATTATATATAGTAGTGATCTTAGCAAAGCCTTCGATTCTGTTGTTCATGATAAGCTCATCTGGAAACTCGAGAGCCTAGGCATAAGAGGCGTGCTTTTACAGTGGTTGAAATCTTACCTTTCAAATAGGAGCTTTGTAGTCATATTTAATAGTAATTATTCCCGTAGGCACCAATGTACCTCGGGGGTTCCTCAAGGGGGAGTTTTGTCCCCTATTTTGTTCATTATCTATACAATGGATCTCCCATCTACTCTTCGCTCTGACACTAATGTTGATGTCACTGCCTTTGCGGATGATATCAAGGTGTTTGCTAGCTCGGATGCCAAGGATATCAAAAAAGTAGAAGCTATCCTCAATAGTGTGGTTGGACGGATGTCTTCCTGGACCCGTGAGTGGGGCCTCAGACTCAATTATGATAAGACCTGTGTGCTGTCTTTGGGTAGAGGATCGGCTGAGTTATCTTTGGACGACATACCCCCTTCCTGCATCCGAGCTCAGGCACGAGATCTTGGCGTCACTATCTCTCAATCACTAAGCTGGGATAAACACATTGACGTGATCGTGTCCCGGGCCTTGCGATGTTTATTCAGCTTACTGAGAATAGTCAAAACCTCAGATGTCACTGTGCTACTCAGGGTTTACAAAGCTTATGTGCTTCCCCTTCTCGAATACTGCAGTCAGGTTTGGAACCCCTCCACCAAAAAGCTCATTGCCAAGTTAGAAAAGCTTCAAAAGATTTTCACTCGAGTGCTTTACTTTCGGGTATTTCCTGACCCCGGTTATCCCAGGTCAATGCCGCCTTACAGTGTGCGGCTGAAAGAGTTGGGGCTCAGAAGCCTTCTTTACAGACGTCTCTTCGCTGATCTGTTGATGGCGTTTAAGATTCTCAAAGGTAAAACTTGTATCACACCTTCTAGGTTTTGGAGTTTTAAACCCTCGTCAGCGCGAAGGCCCTGCTACAATATATCTACTTCAGACCTCTTTCTCGTTCCAGTTTTATTAACAAGATCAGGAAGGATTCATTCTTCAACCGGACATCTGTGTGGCTCAACAAGATACCGTTGGAGCTTTTGCGCATTGCTAAGGCGTCCGCCTTCAAAAGTGCTCTTTCGAAAGTTGATTCGGACTTGGTCGGTATCGCGGACCTCTAGTACTACTACAGCACATGTGGAATCCCTACGCTGCTGTAATATTTCCGCTACGCCAATGTGGTTTTCTTTTGTTACCTTTTGCCCATTGGCAGGGGTTCTTCCATTTTGTCGCTATCATATCATATTCTACATTGTTGTTTTATTCTGTTGCTCTGTCCTTAGCTCTTTCTTTTCTGCTGTCGTAGCGTCTGCCGAAGGCAACCTATGTTTGTGCTTTCTAGCTTCGCTTTCGCTTTATGCCTTGTAATTAGCATTGCTCACATTATGGCGCCTTTATACTCCACATCAAGTCATATTTATTTGGGGTCAACAGGTGGGTCAGGGCCTCCTAGTGCCACTTGGGCCTGGTCGTTACGCCCGAGGTGCGTGTTTAGCTTAAAGAGGCACCTACTTTGGCCCGCCCCGGAATAACTTCGGTTAGTTGCGTTGGCCAGGCTGACCCCACTCTTCTTCTTTTTCCAGGTTCTATTTCTAGCATCTCTGTTAGGAGTTGCCGGCAATACTGCGCCTTCCAGTGGGATTGCTAATTACGGTTTTCTGTCCACCCTCTTCCGCTAAGCATACATAAGGTTCCTGGCGGTTCGCTCCGACAGCTCCGTTTTCCCCTCTCTTAGAGCACATATCTATGCACTTTACTGATCATTCTACGAGTTTTATGCAGGGTTCTTCCTTAGTTTTCTCTTTAGTTTGTACAGACTTGAATGTTTTTTTATTGTTAACATTTTGTTACTGTTGATGTACCGATGGTGCACCTCGAGTGCAAGTAAATAAATAAATAAATTTATTTTTTCCTTTTACTTTTTATTTTGCTCTTTCTAATATTGTTTCTAGATGTACTTACATGAATGCTAATGTAGTTGGGAATGGCCACTCCACTGCGGTGGGAGTCAGGTGCTACAACTTTGGCCCGCGGCCCGTCTCCTACAGTGAACAACTCGGAAAGTCAGTGTGTTGGATGCGAATGGGATGCGAATACACACCGCAGCGTTGCGCTTATGAGTCCGGATTTTTTTCGCCTATTATCGCTTCTAACCTTGAGTGTTCGTTACAGAATGCTCACTTTGCATCTTTCTCTTGTTTCGGACCCCTTCCGGTTCCTTTAACTCTCGTTGGCGGCGTGCGATTCACGTGCACGGTCATAGGAGAGCCAGTGGGGGTGGACTGGTCGAATTTCGGTCGCGGCCACCCGCGGCGAGCGACCCGACGAGTGCGAGTTGTTCGTAGCTTTATCCATTGAAAGAGCAACAACCACAACATGTAAGCACTTCCGAAGCTTTCAACATGCAATTTTTGAAGGTCCCTCACGATACGGGTAAGGGTCGATTAGTCGAATTTCCGCTTCGCCGCGTCGCATTTGAGGCGCCGTCAGCACGACTTGGAACAGCACACTGCATACTGAGAGACTGCAGTCGGTTGGAATTCCGCACAGCATGCAGTGGGCTGGTATCGTGAGGAACCCTCAAAATAGCAGGTTGGAAGCTTCGGAAGTTCTCTTATGTTTTGTGTTGCTGTTCGATGGATAAAACTACATACAGCTCGCACTCGCCGTGCCGCTTCCCGCGGGCGGCCGCACTAAAATTCGATCAATCGACCTCCACCCCTCACGATACCAGCCCTTTGCATACTGAGCGAAACTCCAACCGACTGCAGCAAGTCGTGCTGACAGCGTCGCCACTGCGACGCCGCGAAGCGAAAATTCGACCAGTCGATCCCCACCCTGGGAGAGCAGTCACGAGCAATGGCGTCATCGCGAGCGCCGAGCGCTCCCCCACAGCCATGTACGTGGATAGCCCGGTACCGTCACCATGGCGTAAATTTATAAAATTTTAATATAGAAATATGAATGGATTTCAGAATTCCCACACAACTGTAAACTTAGATCAGGTCTTGAAACGATTCCATCGCCAGCTCATCAGATTCCGATGAAATTTTTCCCTTACCTTTTCAGAATAAGAAAAAATGGCCAGGTACAGGTACCGAGCTCATAAAAGCCAAAAACTTGTAGCGACATCTTGTAGAGTTTGAGGAGCTGATCCCGTAAATATACAAAAGTCTGATAAAAAATCAATAATCAATCGGTTTATAGCGAAATAACGATAAAAACGCGAAAGCGCGTTTTGCTCAATTTTTGACGCTCTCACGGCACTAGACTCTCTTCACGTACTATGTAGCATGAATAGGATCATGCTAGAACGGAGGCGGTGCGCTAATATATGCATGGCATGAGTCATGTTCCATTACTACCTCGGTCTAGAGTAACTACGCTTTCCGTTTTGCATGGTAGCCGTCTTCGATCATAATGGGCTGTCCTTGAAGGCAGTGGTAGGGGCACTTCGGACCGAAATATCGAACCGGCGTGATCAATAATACGAAAGTGAAAGAAAATGGAATGGAATGGTCAAAAGCCGGAGTTTTAGGACCTCCGTCTCACCACAGACTTCTAAGGAGGGAAGATTAGACAACCACCTTTCACTTGGGCGACTCACCTTAAGAGTTCTCGTTACTCACATTACCCCATCACTGTCTTCAGAGGCACTTTAGGTTTATTGGGGTATTACAGCTCCTGCCGTAGTCAGATAGTTCGACCCACAGCCAGTAGTATGTTCCTCTACCGAGACGTCTGTGTGAGTTCCTGGAGCATGCGGAGCCAAAGAAGCTAGCGCGACTGCACCACGCAGCCCACAGGCCCTCCCACCTCACTCGTGATTGTTGGCAATGACGGTGGCAACGGTGGTAAATGAAGCCTACGATTTGTGTGATAATATAAGATAAGGAAGAGATGTCATGGATAAAGGAGTTAAGATGAGTAAACGGGAAATATCCCAGAGCTCCCTATGATACCATCTAGCAGGAACTAATTCAAAAGCTCGTTTTCACGCGGTAATCTCGTCCAAGACCAAATGTCAGGAGGCCTTATTTTTGCCATTTTGTGGACTTCTTTCGGGTTTTTCTTTATCAATGTATTCCTTAGCACCTCCAATTTCATAATTCAGCGCTTCAACTCACTCAAAGTAATCCTGGAATGTGCCTTTGACGCAGGTATGATACCATCCAGCGGGACTGGTTCAAAAGCTCGTTTTCACGCGGGCTCTCGTCCACGCCCGATGTTAGAAGGCCTTATTTGTACCATTTTCGCGGACTTCTTTTGGGTTTCTCTTTATCCACGTATTCCTTAGCACTTCTAATTTCATGATTCAGTGCTTCAACCCACTCAGGGTAATCCTGGAACGTGCCTTTAACATATGCTGACGACCTACTTCATTATGCAGGTCAAGTAGGAGCTCAAATTGCACTACGCTTCTAAACATAAGTAAATATGCGGCGTATTCCAAAAAGTGAAAGAGCAACTTCAAGCGCTCAATGACATCACTTGATATTAAATTCTTCACATCTTCTGGAAGTGAATCAACATTTCCTCACTGTTCATATTCACTTCAGGCCTTATCTCGAAACTCTTCTACTCATCCCGTTACCGCTGACCGCTGTTTCTACAAGCACTATGTATCTCGTGGTTATAAAGCCGTTTCGTCAGACAGCTGTGCGACTTATCAAATTAATAGTAAATATTTCATTTTGTACCATGCCGCGGTGTAACAAAGCCACGTCATTGAATCGCATATCGCAGATGGTCCCTAGTAATATCATTGTTAGGCAGTCAGTTTGACGAAGGTTCTTTAACTTGCTTCACTTCTTAGCCACTCCACCTTGCTAACATACGTTGAACTCCAGGGCATCGAACTTGCTGACCTTCTGAGCAAGTTCACCTGGCTGATTCTATTTAACGTGTCAACTGACTTCTATCTAAACCTTCCTGATAGTGCCACTGAGCTAAATACTGCCACGCAACCATCAGGCGTCTTTGTTGTCGGGCCATTTTTGATGGATATTGCTGCTTTGTTGAGGTTTATATATTGTGACGATAGCTTTCACTATTCGACTTCTAAGTTCATGCACATGCGTGTCAAAATCCATCCACCACTTATTTCTTCATTTGTTTGTCTATGCGTTTAGTAATCGCGTTAGATAAGAAGGAAATGACTGAAGCAACAGAGTTGGTCCATAAGGCACTCGATTCCTTCGTGAAATTGTAGAGCAAAAAAGTAAAGAGAAGTATTTTAATGCAGCAACGAGACGTTTTCGGAATATTCTATCGTTCTGCAAACGAGTAAAAAGCAGATCAGTCATTTGACGATATCAACAGATTTTGGGTGTGGGCCGATTCTATCGTGACCCGGACAGCGATGCCGCGCCAGTGGGTGGGGCATGCGGCGTCGCACTCCTCACGCCAAGATGGCGAAAACAGGTCCTGAATCGTAAAGGGGGACTTCTACTTCCATAGAAAAGCACCTTTTTCACAGAGAATAGCTATTGTTCTGTAGTTGATCATGTATCCTCAGAACATTGTATTTAGCCAAGTATTGTCTTATCATGAAGGCGGATAGGCTCTTCTATTGAAAGCGTCTACCTAAACAACTGTTAACACTATGTGTTCCTTCATAGTTTTTCCCACTTCTGTCTTGTTCATAGCTTCTGCATAGGTTTTGAAATGGCGAATGTACTACAAAAGGAGACAGACATCAACCTTCGTGAGCTGACTCTCATGAGAACAACTGTGGGCAAAGCCATCTCGGTTACAATTTTTGACCGAATCAGAATGTTTCCTGAAAAATTATCTCTTCCACCACAACATGATTCAAAATGGTGAGGAGTGATGATTTTTCAGTTATCTGTCTGAGGTACTTTTGCCACTTGCTTTGCGACCATGTCGAAGTGGGCTCAGGTCTGTGATGTGGCGCTACAATAGGGGTGCAATCCACAGTTACGGAAGGATCTATGGTTTACGGAAAGAATTGCTACATGGTTTCTGATTTCTGATGTGCAATAGTTGTCGCTGCGTACCTCATGGAATTTCACCTGTCATGGAGCTTGAGAGTGTAAGAATGACTCAGCCAGTCGCCTTCCTTATGTGTCAAAAGCCTCACTCTCAACTAGTGCTCATGGAATTGTCTTCAGTTTGGCACTATCTATTATAATATTCTGAGGGTAAAGCTGATTCTTGATTTTCAAGATGATTCTTCCATTTACTCAAAGGGGAATATGCAATTTCGAGTTGCAAGTCTAATGAGCTTGAACGAAGCTGGAATTCGCGCATGTATCAGGCAACTTTCCCCATTTGACTAAGATCGAGATCAAAAACCAGAACCTTACTCGTCTTGTGAACACATTTCTTTCGGGTATTTGTTGAGGTCGACGAAGAGATCCAGCACAAAGGAAACTAGCCAGTTTCTCGAGAAAATTTTAAAAGCGAGAGCAAAATTTCAAAAGCTGAAAGATCGCCGTAGTTTACCACTGTGCTGTTTTCAGTGTGCTTATTGTTAGTCAATAACTAAGCGTTCGGACACAAGCAGGGCTGGATTTGATTCTTGATTCACTTCGTGCCCATCCATTACGCCACCGAGATCCCATGCAGCTTTGCTCAGCTCCGTGGTGCATTTCATTTTCATCCTGTTCTATTGTGACATTACATGTATCTTTTGCACGGGATGTGTTCTTTACCAATTATTCATCCATTCCATCCATTACAAAGGCGCGAACATTATTCGAACGGAAGAGCATCGACTAGAATAACTTTTTCTAATAAACAATACTGGGACGAATATCGCATGTAAATCGTAACGAAAGTAACGGTTCGAGGATTGTAATAAAAAAGGGAAACAACGGGCAGCTAATCGCATTCGAAAGCTGAGTAAGAGCTCAAAATCCCTAATTTAATATGGACCGGGCTATCTTTTTGAGAATGAACAATGACATACAGTAGCGCTCAAAAGTCTTCGGCGAAATGGTCTTTCACTTGGGGTTTTTCACTTGTAACTTTTTTGCAACTGCACCGATCTGAGAGAAATTTTAGTATGTTGTACTTGGATACACTGCATACTTAATATATTATTTTGGCGCTCAACGGTATAGGCTACGCGGTTATATGAAATTTTTTGTTTTTGGAGTGCCATCGCTATGCCGTCCCGCTGTGCCGCTGTCATCAAAAGTCGTGGTCTTTCTACAATATATTAACGTTCTCTGAGCCTTGCTCGTTTTGTTTTTGTAAAGAAAGCCGTTCCCCTTGACTAAGCCTTTAACTTTATTTTGGGTGGTCTTGTAGTAAATTCTTGTAAATACCCATGAAAAGTATCAAGCGGCACTCAAGTAGAAGGAAATGTTGACAATACAGGTTCAGGCATCACATATTAAAATTTTGTCAAATTTGGTCAAGTAGAAAAAAGTTATGACAAAAGAGTTTTGGCCGAAGACTTTTGAGCGCTACTGTATGTATGTGGATAAGCTTTGCGCTGTTGAAATCCGATGGCTCGAAAGCCGTAGTCGAACACGTGGCTTGGGATACCGTTATTGACGACTTCAATTCTTCAATTTGGAATTGGCCCCTCTTGTTTTATATTTCACAGGTGCAAGGAAATGAAACAATAACGGTAAGTATCCTATAAGCTATAACTGGATCAAGCTTTTTCTGTCAAAGCACGAGTGAAATGATAGAAGATCGCTGCAAACTTATAAAGTCCTTACAATTAGAGGAGGTTGTAAATCTTGGCTCGGAATGTGCCTTTGCTCACAATTTTTCAAAACTAGTCATCTGACAGACCGTCGTTTACTAGGAAGCCCAAGTTTCTAACTTTACTGAGCTATCTTCCAGTTCACGGAGCAATTACTTACTTGGTCAGTAGCGTTTTAAAGGCCAATGCTACGTTTGGAAGGAATCAATAGCTGTGTAGATTCTAATATCATTGGCACACATTGTTCAGTTGATACTACTGATACAGGCAGGCAACTTGAGGGCACGTATGAACAGCAAAAAAGTATACCACAAAACCCCATCTTGTGGATTACTTCCAGAAGAACGATGTCCTTATGTTGTCCATATATTATCAACGTTCGGACGGGCCCGTAATGTGATGATTCAGCAAACCACTACCGGCATCATTCAGTGAAACTGGTTTCTGGCGAATTTTTTCCGATTTATCTGTAATAAAGTAATCAATCACAAGAAGCCGAAAAAACAACGTAACCACTCAGATGATCGCCCATCAAAATTCCCAACACAGGGAGTGGAAGAAAGGCCGTTTAGTTTGCGCACCGACGCCGGCACCGGCAGCGACGGAGGGGTGTGCACACTTATGTTGAATTTTCGCTTCGCGGCGTCGCACTCGCGGCGCTATCAGTGCCAAACTTATCTTATCACAAACTTGCCGAAGTCAACTGCAACTCCGCTCAGGACGCAATGGGCTGGTACCGTGAAAGATCCTCAAAGATTGCGAGTTGGAAACCTCAAAAGTTTGCCTATGTAGTTGTTGTTGTTGTTGCTGTCCCAACACATAAAGCTGCAAACGACTCGCACTCGCATCGGGTGACCGCGCGAAAATTCGACAGAAGTGTAGTCACCCAAGCAAACCAGACCACCAGCACAACGGCACGTTGTGCATTGCTCCACATGCACAACCACTCCTCTACAGTAATCCACGCCCCTTTTTCAGCGCATTTGCTACGAATTCTTTCTAAGCACACCACCCGATAACCAGATTAGTGGACTACTTTCTTGAGTCAAGTAGGTCCCCGGATAACTGTTTACGCTACACCTTTGTTGCGGCTATCCGGAGCACCCACGCGATGACCAAATCGCACCTAGCCTTCGACGTACAAGTTTCCAACGTGGCGCTCGCGTGGAGAAGAAAACTTGCAATAAGAGAAGATAGTTCGATGACAACCATTTCAATGATGAAAGTAGCTTCCACATTGGAAATTGTTCGTTTAAGGCCAGGTTTAATTTGGATGGGTGTGTGTGGCTTTGTGTGTGTTCAAGCAGGCGCAACACTGTAAGTGTGCACCGTGCAGCAGCAATGAAGGCGCAGCCTGAGCAGCTATCCACGGACCTACTGCCCCAAGAAAACAAGCCTCTAGTCCGATTATCGCGTGGTGTGCCTTTAAATTCACAGTATTTCATGACTTCTACAACGGCCGCGCATCGAACCACCTAATAAACGCAACCTTGGCTCTCCTGCCAATCGTGCGTAGTGCACTCCGCGTGCAGCTGACCACATGATCACTCCTACGCGGAGTGCGCAGACAGAGCACAAAACAGGAGAAAGGGTCAGCGGGCGGAGGTTTAGGCGACCTGACCTAGTCCGAATGTGTTAATCTGCACTCTAATGCGGACGACATTGACGAGCCTAAGACCAGCTACATCGGTCTCATCTTGTAAGAGTGTGCTAGTGCTGGGAAAGACGATAGATGGCTGTGCACTTGTCAGCATTGCCTTCATAGCCTCATGACTATGATGTGTCTTTCATATCATGACTTTTATGCTTTGCTTGCAGGAATACATAAGTTTATTGTCGTGCATCAAGGAGAATGAACTCTACGCAATTTGTTGGCTTCTACGAAATATTCGAAAAACACGCGGTTTATTTCCATATTCAACGAGACACAATGATAGCCTATGGAGTGGCCACGGATATAGTGGTGGCATTCTCATTGTATGTGATTAGAGTGAGTAAAGTCGATTTACTGACTACGTTCCGACTTCTCATGTACGGCAATGTTCTATTCCCTGCTTTGGCATGCAACGTCGTCTGCCTTCTGCTGGTGCCGTATATTCTGATACCATATCCTGTGATGCTCAATTTGTCACCGCTGAGTTTCGGTAGCCAATCTACCTTGATCTACTGTGCCATGGCTTTCTGGTTCGGACTTTGCAGCTATTTTAGTGTTACATACTCCATATCACTTAATTACATAACTGTATGCCATTCCTGGTTATTGACCTCAAAAACTTTTACATTAATGAAGTGGCTTGCCGTTATCCTACCATGTATCCTCATGATATCCATAAGTATTTTGGTGCCAATATTGATATTGCGTGATACACTATCGATACCATCAATATTGATGGCAGACCCAAGGAACGCTGAAATTGTGGCGAGGTTCGCTCCGATGGTAGTGTATTTTATATCAATAGGTATTGATTCGTGGCTGTGGTTAATAATTCTTCTTTACGTGGCGACGTTCATTCTCGGTGCAACAATGATTCTGAGGTAGGAGCTTTTCGATAGCCGCGCACTATTCGTGCTGTGTTGAAGTTGAGATTTTTTTGAACTCCCTCTGAAAAGCTCGAGTGGCGCTCCTCTTCTACCATTTTCTTGTAGCTTTTCCCCATAATTTCAAAACAACGGACTTGAAAAGGCATCGACCAAATTGCAATCCCTCTTCTGAAAGGTACAGCTGAATTCTTAACAGGACACTTTGCCGAATAAGAGCTAAAAAGCAAGAGTTTTCTCCGAAAACCTATCGCCTTCATCTCGGCGTGCTCACAGCTCTTTTGTTGTATTCTGCTATACTGCTCGTTCAGTTCGGCTTGCCTGTTGCGTTTTTCTTCACCGTGGCTATGCTTCATCCGCCGCTGTTAAATATGATGTGAGTCATAGTTTTTTTTTTGAGCAAGGTAGGAAGACTTTGTACTTTTTGTTCAGCCCGAATTTCAACAGACGATGTGAGCGCGTGGAAAAAGGCCAAATTTCTGGGCTACAGCACATTTATAGGCATTCTCCAGAGTTTATTCATACCCACGTTAGTTCCGTGAGAGTGTTAAAAATAGCGTGAAAGCGCGTTCTCGCGTTACCATTTTTCGCTACAAATCGATTGGTTATTGATTTTCTACTGGACTGCTATACATTTTCGCGATCAGCCGCCGAGCTTTACAAGAGGGCAACAGACAAGTAAAACAATTAAGTAAAGAATAAGCGAAAGCGTAAGAAAAAGGCGTGATTACAACCAAAACCTAATTGATTCACTTTCGTCGTCTCGGCAAGGTGCCGTGTTGCATTGCGATCACCGTTCTCCCATACCGTACACCAAAACTGCCTCCCTCCCGGTGTCTTTAAAGGCACACACCAGGTTTATGGGCTACTACAGCTCCTGCCGTAGTCACATAGTTCGACCAACAACCAGTAGGATGTACTTTTACTGAGGCGGAAGTGTCAGTTCCTGGAGCATGCAGATCCAAAGAAGCTCCACCAAGCAGCCCACATGCCCTCCCATCCCAGTCGTGATTGTTGGCAATGACGGTGGCAACGGTGGCAAATGAAGCCTACAGTTTGTATGATAATATAAGATAAGGAAGTGATGCCATTGATAAGGGGATTGACATAAGGGAGAAGGTGATATCCCAGAGCTCCTTATGATACCATCCAGCGGGAACTGATTCAAGAGCTTGTTTTCACGCGGTAATCTCGTCCAAGCCCAGATATAGGAAGGCCCTATTTTTGCCATTTTCAAAGATCCTTTGGGTTTTTCTTTATCGGCGTATCCTCAGCACCTCCAGTTTCGTAATCAGTGCTTTAACCCAGTCAAGGTAATCCTAAAATGTGCCTTTGACATAGGCTGGCGACCTACTTCATTATGCAGGTCAAGTAGGAGCTCAAATTGCACTACGCTTCTGAACATAATTGATATGCGGCGTATTCAAAAAAGCGAAAGAGGCAGGGTCAAGCGCTCAATGACGTCACTTGATATCAAATTTGTTACTTCTCCATAAAAGTGAAGCCACATTTCCTTACTGTTTACCTCTTTCAGGCCTCACCTCGAAACTCTTCTACTCATCCCGGTTTCGCTGACTGCTATTTCTACAAGCACAATGTATCTCGTGGTTATGAGACCGTTTCGTCAGACAACTGTGCGACTCATTAAATTAATAGTGAATATTCCATTTTGTACCATGCCACGATGTAACAAATCCACTTCGTTGAATCGCATATCGCAGATGGTCCCTAGTACTAATATGTCAATAACTGTTAAATAGTTTGAAAAAGCTTTTCCATCTGCTTCACTTCTCAGCTTCTCCACCTTGCCAACATACGTTGAAATCCAGGGCAACGAAATTGCTGACCTTTTGAGCAAGTCACTGGGTTGATCCTACTGTATCGGTCGTTCGGTGGAAGCAGTTTATTGTACCGAAAAGCGATGAAATGAGACATTCCTGCACTTATATACGCGAGCAACATTGCAGATGTCAGGCACAGCTGTCCGAATAAGAAGTGGGCACAAGTGTCAGGATAAAAACTAAGTGAAATCATGGAACGTGTAACGAATGAGAATCTATGTGAATGTGTGGAATGATTACATCTAAAAGGTCGTGGCCTGCCACGACACTCCGCCGCGCGGAGACAAGCAGAGGGAATACAATCTAGAAACTACAACAGTACCAACAATCGGCTACATAATTAAAACAGGCATTCATAAGTATCAAAGCAATGAATAAATGATCACATCTTCTTTCTGGCTGAAGGCGAAACACCGAATCGACTCACTGGCGTGGATCACGAGCGAAATTGCCATCGAAACCACGAACCGCATAAATTCCACTGGTGCCACAGGTAGCATGCTTCCGCAGAAGAGGGCGAACGGGTGTAGTGGAGAGCAGTTGCAGTAGGTGTAATAACAGGAAAAGCGAATATGGTAGTTTCATGCAGAGGGAGTCGATGGTGATTAGAGCAGTGGTCGAAGTCGATCGAGTCGTAGGTCTAGACGAACAGAATATCAGCCGAAAGAAGTTATGATGAAGGGCGGGTGCAGTGAGTAGAATACTAGTTGAATGTAGGGGGATGGAGCAGAAAATGCGCTAGTGATGAATGAATCACCAGTGCATTCTCCGCCAGCGAGGAAGGCTTAAAATTTCCTTCTTTTTGCTGAAGTGGTCGCATGAGACATCTTGTTGGGGCACAGCAAGACATTGTGGTCTCTTCCGCAGTAGGTGCAGAGAATACCGCAATCCTCGTTATGCCTTGGTTGTAGGCATCGGTTACAGAGTCCGAGATTGTTGGCTCGGACAGCTCGGGAAACAGCGTCTGGATAACGGCAACATCTCCCCGTGGGGTGGCAATCTTTGTTGTCGTTAATTGGGCAGAATATACAGTTAGAACGTGGCTGTGTTCTTTCTAGGAGCAGTTCCACTTTCTGGTTGAGTATTTCAGCCTGTCGAGTCAGTATGTCAGCCAGAGAATCTATTTTGGCAGTGAGAGCCAGAGCGAATGAGCTGAGCTGCTCCTTCAGGTCTTTGACAGCATCCGCGAGTGGTTCAATGTGCAGAGCGACGTCGACTTCGTCCATGGTCGAAGGGAAATGAATTAATAGGAGTCGTGTCCATGCAGCTGGAGTGCCGTCACAGATGTTACTCAAAAAAAGTGCCGATTGGCGCTAGTCTATGGAATTTACCCTAAACTGTGCAGTGAGCTATAGGCAGTATGGCTGGTGAACAATGGGTGTCAGGTTCGACCGAGAGTGGGCAGCTTGCGGTTTGGACATATAGACAGAAATTTTGTACTACATCTTTGCTAAATTTGGCTGGGAGTATGAGACGTTTTACTTTTGGCATGCTTTTTTGATGAGTTCGTAAGCTGCAAGAAGAAGCCACCCTGCTAACTTGGCCGAGAGTTTTACGCATGCGAACAAAACTTGGATTACATAGAGCAGGACAGCTGGTCCGAAGAAGTATGTTGCCACACCGAGAAGTGCGGTTGTGCTAAATATGGCGAGAGCAGCTTTCCAGTGGGCAGACGCAGTCGCTATAAGTGGTCTTAAATCAGGGATGCTAAAGTCATGGAACCAGCTTGAAGAAGTAGTCGAGGGCCTCTCATGTGAGTTCAGGATTTCTGAGTCATTCAATTGAGGCACGTGAGCTAGAATACCGTGAAGCTGTAACCTAGTGTGGTTCTCATTGCACTCAAGACGACATTCCTCATCAACTATCGCGTGATGGAAGTCAAGAATGACTTGCGTTGATTTGTTGGAGGAATCGCATTCGACTGAAAAGGAATGATCGTCGCAGAGGACTATTACCCATGTGGGTATTTTTGCGGCGCATGATATATTTAAGAGGGCCCCTTCCAGACAGTTGTAACATCCTCTGAGCAGCCCTATGGAAACTTCGCATGTTTGACGCACAGCGTACTTGGCACTTTCTTTCATAAACTTGGACTCGATGGATATTGTCATTTCTTCCCTTGTGGAGTGGGCAATGATTGATTCGTTTATACCAGTGATTTTCAGGAAGGGGGTCGAAATTGGAAGCACGTTTGATACGTCTTTTCTTATGCGTCCTATCGAGTGCGTTGGGCAGTTACATTGGGGTGGCTCGTTTCGGACATCACAGTCGCAGATCATTCGGTTCTTGCACAGGTGGAAGCTGCTTGAGGCTTGTTCTCTTGTGTAACACTCCACCGGCAATTTGTACCCTTCCGGTACGGCTAATACTTCGTTGCTTGTGATAGCGAATTTACTGTGCAACATGGGGCTTGTAGGCTTGGCGAGAGAAATCACGGTTAGAGCAATGTCGTCTACCTTCTGCGGTATGTATGGTCTGAGAGCGAGAGTTCTGGAAACGTTGATGTTGTACAGTGAAATGTCCACCTGCAATCGCACTATAGGCCTCCATTCCATGCACTCTACAACTTCGTATACGAAGTTGGATCTAGGAACGTGCGCAAGGCGATAAAATGTACACGAAGGTAGCATGGTAGGGCAACCACAGAATATGCTTCCACAGGTTTCTACACATCCGGAATATCCTGGGTATTGAGATACGTTGGCCAGCTCTGGAATGGTTGTTGAGGGTCGAAATTTCAAGCATGCGTTTCCCATGCAAGATCCCATCAATGCACATCGTTTAACGGTGGAGACTGTATAGTCCGTGTCTCTCGTAAACAGTAAAGTGCGTGAAGCGCAATGTAGTTCTAGCTCAAGTCGCTGGAGAGAGATCATGCCTATTGATTTGTTTGCGTGTAAAATGTTGACGCACATCTGTGTATTGATCTCGTTAAACAATATTTCTCTGCTGAATTCCATCGAACATTTGCCACTGAAATTGCAAGTCATCTCTGCGTAATGCCTCATATGTCCATATTGGCAGGCTGCTGTTTGCCCACAAAGCATGACTAATGCAAAGGTCACTGCCACGATGACGCTAAGGCGCTGCGGGCTGAATGTTTTGAGATCGATTTTTTCGTTAGCACAGCTGCGGCGGTGTTGCGCAGAAGTCTTTGTGTCTCTATCACGCGGAATCGAACTTCCGAGGCTCGTATGACAATTAGCCGTGCTAACCGTTTGGCCACGTTCTTGGCGAGCAGATCGCTGCAGCTGTATGCTTTTCAGCACAAGAAATGGGATGGAAACGAATGCGTATACGATGGACGCCACAGATATGAATGCTCTTATCGGCCAGCAGTGGGGATTGGCAATCAAGTGCTTCGAAAACATGTCCTTAGAAGCTTCACATATGTGTGGGAGGGCACAAGTAACGGAAATTTCCTTTGATGAGGCTCGGACGTTGTATCTCATCAGCGCGGTCACGCTGTTGTTTGTGGTTGTTGCTGGCAGTTGGAGGGAAAAATCAGTCGGCATTGCTGAGAAGCGTTTGCAGGCTGTTCGCACGCAAATCTCGAACGTGTCATTAGGTGGAAACACTCTAATCATTCGGTCCTCACATAACAGTAGGGCAGAAGCGTCTGCATGAGAGACTAAAAGCGCAAGCATGAGAATTGGGGTGCACAGTGAAGTTTTGACAGACGCTGTAGAAGTGCGGCTCGGTTCATTTTCACTTTTCAAAGACCTTATCGCATCTTGAATCACCCTCTTTGCCCTGAGTTTGGCTTTTCGAGGAGGACGTTGTTCATCTGGTTCGGTCTCACATATTTCATGTTCAGGGGAACGATCGCAATCTTCGGACGGCTTCTGGTGTTCGTCCCGATCTATTGATGAAATCTCCAAAGGATAGATTTTGTTCAGTGGTCTGTGCCATACGTTTTTATTTGGCATCTGGATTTTTACGGACCTCACCATATTATCTTCACTTCTGATTAACTCGATTACTTTGCCGTAGCTCCAACAACCGCGTGGTAAATTTTCTTGTTCGACTAGCACTATTTCGTTTACCTCCGGTTCCCTAGGTCTCCTATGTCTCGATTGCTTGCGGTGAAGCATTTGTATTTCGCGTAGCGCTGTAAGATACTCGGAATGCCATCGTTCCCAAAACTTTTGTGCTATTCCTTCACTACTTTGGAGCGCCTGCTTTGCTTGTGTGACTGACTGTATCAGGAGCGGATCAAATGTGGGGTCTTCAATTTCCTCGTGATCACAAGGCGGAAGAGCATATTTGAGCGATTTTTGAAGAAAATCGACTGGTCTTAAGGGTAGTTCCTCCACATTGGATGAGCAAGCGGTGAGTGGTCGTGTATTGACTACAGCTTCTATTTCTGTTATGGTCGTCACAAATTCTGTGTATGTCAGCTTTCTTCTTCCCACTGCTTTATTGAATGCGCGTTTAACAGTGCCTACCAAACGCTCCCAGGCACCACCCATCCATGGTGCTTCAGGGGGATTGAATATCCATTGTATTCTATGTTCAGCGCAATAAGACATCACACATGTCTCGCTGAGACCGCCATGGTTAGAATTTGGTCCAATAGTCTCTATTACACGTTGCCCAAGCTTAAAGTTGGAGCCGCAGTCAGTGCGGACTAATTTTGGAGTACCACGTCGAGAAACGAAGCGTTTGAATGAATTAAGGAACGCTACTGCAGACATGTCCTCGACTACCTCGAGATGAACGGCTCTAGTTGTGAGGCATGTGTAAAGACAGACGTAACACTTGTTGTGTTCCTTGACATGGAATGGTCCCATAAAATCACATCCGATTTTCTCGAAAGGCTTCGTCAAGATGACTCTATCCTTTGGTATTGATGGCATTTCCGGAGCGCCAAATGGTAATCCTTGCCACTTTCTGCATGTAACGCAATGTTTTGCCATTTTCTTGAAAGCGCCTGACGGCCGTGGTATCCAAAATCGTGCTCTTGCAACACACAGAGTGTGATCTTTTCCACTATGTGCGTTTCTACAATGAATGTCACTGAGAATGAGTCTTGCTAGGTCCGAGTCCTTGTCCACGTAGATCGGATTTTTGGTGTCATTAGGGAGGATGGAGTTCTGGAGACGTGACCGATACCGTACAATGCCTGCCTCGTCGCGGAACACTTTCTTCTGAACAAACCTTTTCTGTAGGTTTTCCAAGGAAATGGATTTGTGTAGGTCTGCAATTAATATGGTTTCGCTCATGGAGAAGTCTTCCGCAGTAATGCTCCAAGGCAAGCTGAAGAGGTTGAGCTTTTCCAAGCGGATAGGGCTCTTATCGGTCAATCTTCTGTTGACTTTGTCCACCCACCAACGTATCGCTTTGCACACTCTAGCAACTGTCCTTATTGCCTTATCTAGGCGAGAAAATCGTTCAAGAGAGATGAAACACTGTTTTCCTCTCGAGTCTGCTGGATCTCCCTTCGAAATCTGCAAACTCGCTGCATTCATAAGCGTCGTCTCTTCATCTGGTATATCGCGATCGTCCCTGGTGGTTATCATCTTCATCGTCAGGTGGGATGGCACATGCGCTTCACTTAACCATTGTGGTCCGAGAATCCAAGGAAGTCTATGTATGTGCTCCACATCCGTCCCGCGTGTTCCAGCGTCGGCGGGGTTTTTGTCTGTTGGAACATGCCAGAACTTGAGTGTCGTTCCTTTTATCTCTACGGCTTGCTTCACCTTCATTATACGATATCTCTGGTTTTCCACAAAAACGGGTAAATTACCCTTGGTTGTTACCCAAGATAGAGCAATCTCGCTATCGCTCAAAATATTTAGGGCCTCAACTGGCTTTTTGCTAGCTGTGATAATGGTCCTTCCGAGACGCACTGCCATAAGCATGGCTAACAGTTCGAGCCGTGGTATGGTCTGCTGGATCTTTTTCGGTGTGAGCCTGGTTTTTCCACTCGTCAGCGGAGATACCTTTAAGGTATGTTCGCTGCGAAAAAAGGCGCACGCTGCTAATGCTTGAGTGCTGGCGTCTGAAAAGATCCAGAGAGTGAATGGGCCAGTGTCGTTCCCGAAGGAGAAGCGAGGAATGGATAAGGCAACGTTATTCATTTTCGCACAGGTTTCGTTCCAGTCATCGGTTAGATCTTTCGGAACTGGCTCTTTCCACTCGATGGTCCTGTCATATATTTCTCTCATTAGATGTTTCAAGCGGATGGTTAGAGGTGCTGCTATTCCTAGCGGATCGTATATGGAGTTCAGTTGGCTGACAACGTCTCTTTTCGTCAAACTTCCGTTCCTTGGGAATTTAAGCTCGAGCTGAAATTCATCAGTTTCGGTATTATACAGTACTCCAAGGAGTTTTATGGAACCGCTAGGGGCTCTGTCATAATCAGGGATGGCACGGTTAACTTCGTTGGAATTGGACACGTACTCCCTAAGATTCATTCCGATCTCTGCAAGCAACGCTTTGCTTGCAGAGTACTTTTTGAGAGCTTCCGACGGAGTATCAGCAGAAAGAAGTACGTTGTCAACGTATAAATTTTCGCCGATTTCTTTGGCTAGCTCGTCGTTTTTGCTCTGCAAAAATGCTAAAAGACACATATTCAGGATACTAGGTGACGGCTTCGCTCCGAATGGTATTCTTTTGAATCGGTATTCTATGACGTTGTTTTGAGTGGGCGGCTTGCTGGTGTCTTTAAGCCAAAGGAACCTGCACAAATCTCTATGACTCTCTTTCAGCCTTATTTGAGTAAAGGCCGCTTCAATATCGCACATTAAAATGATTTTGCATGTTCTACTTGCTATGAGAATATCATGTATTTTGTTAACAAGTGTTTCCCCTTTCAGTGTAACATCGTTTAGGGAGAGCTGTCCTCTGCGTTTTGACGAAGCGTCAAATACAATACGTAATGGTTTCTGTTTGTTAGGTTTCCACACTCCCGAGTGGGGCATATAGTATACGCCAATGGAGCTGGGGGCATTACCTTCCACTCGTTCGATAATATCGTCCTCTTCATACTGCTTGAGTATTTTGTTGTACCATTCTTTCTGACTGGAGTTTCTCTCGAGTTGGATATGGAGGCTCATCAATCGCTTCAGGGCTGTGCTGTAATTATCTGCCAGGTCTTGTACGATACTTTTCAGAGGAAATGGAGCGGTAATGTATCCATTCTCGAATGACACCTGCTCCGAATACTCTCTGAAGTACTCGAGGAAATTGTTGTTCCGTGCGCATTCATCAGAGGCGATACCCAATCCTTCGAGCTCAAAAAGTTTACTCAGCAGTTCTCTTTCCGTCTCTTCGATCGCTGTCATGCTGTAGGAAACTGCAGCCGTTGTGAGAGTACCATCAGCTGTATCAGTAAATCCACGTCCATACACGGTCGGGCCGAAAATTGTCTTAGCTATTCGTAATCCCGAAGGAGTCATAAGGTGCTCACCGCTGTCAAGTACAAAACTATAGTAGTGATCCAAACCTACCAATACGCTAGGTATCTGGTGTTCACCCCTTATATTGGGATTACAAACAAGGAGGTTTCGTTTCTCGAGAAACTGTTGATCGATGGGACATAGTTTCACTGCAGGGAAACCATTCGTTAGAATGGGCTTTGTTCGTATCAGTATTTCTAAGTCTCTGCCGTACGCCGTGCCTATCTTCACATGCACGATGTTAGTTTGAAAAGTCTCAGTTTTTCCTCCTATTCCAGACATGATGCACATCTCCGTTCTCAGTCTTGGTAGATTCAGATGCACCGCGAGATCTTCCTGAATGACCGTCCTCTGAGCGCCAGTGTCAAAGAAAAATATGGCTTTCTCGAATTTCTGAGTATCGTGGTTCCAGATGGATCCCTCAGCTGTCATTAAAGCTATTTGCTCTTTTTTCGGCATTGAGATGTTGGTTTCTATATTGGTGTGATTCTCAGTTAATTCTTCCTCAGAATCCAGTTGGTCGTAATCGATAAGGTCATCTGGAACTCTTTTTCTTTCATACTCTATGTGTATGTTGGCGTTGTCACTTTTGCTCTGTTGTGTACACGTGTTCCGTTTCAGATTTCTTGACGCGTCGTTCATTCTCTTGTTTATCGTAGTGACGGCGTCCCTTTGACCGCGCTGTTGTTCTTCGCTGACCGAGTGTGCGTTTTTGTTTGATTGATCGCGCTCGTCCGCGTTTTCGTTCGTGAAACATAGCTTGACATGGTGCATCCTTCCGCATAAACGACAGTTATTCCTAGTGCACTGTGCGCTGGAATGACGTGGCGAATAGCATTTCCAGCAAAGGCGCTTTCGAACCACAATCTCTCTTTTCTTGCTTATGGGTAAGGTAGACTGGCACTGCCACGCGAAGTGACCGTTTGTTTCACATATTGCGCAGATTTGTGATGAGTTGTTTGTGCGAGTCGCAGTCTCTTTGTTCCCACGTTCGTCGGGTCGGAGCCGTGACTGAATATAGGCCTTGGCTGATATTTCGCTGCTGATCAAGTCCAAGATGGTATCCACTGTGAGATCGTCGTGTTCTCGCATCTTGAGAAGTACTGGCTCTACAATATCTTTGGGAAACTTATTCAGAATGGCCTCTGTCCACAGGGCGTCTTTGGAAGCACGTACGTCCTGTCCCGTGGAGAACATCTGATTTAAAAGCATACATATGTTGTCGTACATGACTTCACAGTTTTCGGCTGTTTTGTTAGCTCTTGGCAACTCATTGAGTTGCTGAACTATGCGAGCCCTATTGGCAGGCTTGTTACCATATTTTTTGTGTAAGGTTTTGATCATCCATTCGTAATTCTGCGGTAGTAATTGGATACCTCGAATTGACCTGTCTGATTTTCCCTGAAGGCTTTCTTTGAGTACGAGCATTTTCTCGATTGTGCTGAGCGTTGGATTGTTGTGCACGAGGTGTTCGTAAATGGCCCAGAACTCTGGGAATTCTTCTTCGTTTCCAGAAAACGCTGGTACGTTTACTTTAGGTGGTGCAATGGAGTGAGGTGCGAAAGGCGGTTGCCTAAATGTTTCATTTTCACCAGTCAAGCTTTGCCGCCCTGTGTGGATATCATTTGTGGCCCGCGCGGCATGTTGTGCTGCTCTTTCACAGATGCCTAGTTTGCGCTCGAGCCTTTTTCCATTGCTGATGGCTTCAGTTAAACGTGTTCCCAACATAAAGTGAAGGTCGGATGCTTCTTTTATCGCATCGTTGAACTTAGTCTCTTCCTCTATCTTCTCGATTTCAAGAAGAAGTATCTTTCTCTCTTCCTTGTTTCTTGTATTGTCGTAGCTGTCCTTCATGCGATCAATTAGCACTTGCAAGCTTGCCCTTGCAGCATCAATTTGAGACATACTTCCTTTTATCAAATCTATTGCTTGCAGAGTTTCTTCATACTGCACCTCGTCAGAATTACCCGAGTACGTCTGTTGAGCTGTGTACATTTGGAAATTCGCAACCAGCGACCTCAGCGTTAGAACGTTGTGCAGTATCGGTTTTCCGAACATGATTGACTGCATTTTGCAAATTCTGTATCGTGTATACCTGATGAATCGTGTTTCGCACCACTGTTAGTGCAGGACCTCTGCGGGTATCGTACCTCTGTTGGTACGTTGTGTTCACCTCTGGGGGTGCTAAACCTCTGTGGGTTTATTGTCTTCACCTCTGCGGGTATAGAACCCTTCCTGGTTTTCAACTCACCTTGTTTTGGTCGATGCACCAAAACTGTATCGGTCGTTCGGTGGAAGCAGTTTATTGTACCGAAAAGCGATGAAATGAGACATTCCTGCACTTATATACGCGAGCAACATTGCAGATGTCAGGCACAGCTGTCCGAATAAGAAGTGGGCACAAGTGTCAGGATAAAAACTAAGTGAAATCATGGAACGTGTAACGAATGAGAATCTATGTGAATGTGTGGAATGATTACATCTAAAAGGTCGTGGCCTGCCACGACACCTACATTCCATGTGTCGACCGATGTCTAAACTTTCCCGATAATGCTACTGAGCTGAATACTGCTGCGCAACCATCAGGCGTCTTTGTTGGCGGGTCTCTTGTTGATGGATATTGCTGCTTTGTTGAGCTTTATGTGTTGTGATGAGATAGCCTTCACTTTTCAGCTTCTAAGTCTATGCACGTGTGTCAAATCCACCACTTATTTCTTCATTTGTTTGTCTATGCGTTTGGTAATCGCGTTAGAGATAAGAAGGAAATGACTGAAGCAACAGAGTTGGTCCATTGGGCACTCGATTCCTTCGTAAAATTTTAGAGAAAAAAAAGTAAGAGAGGCGTTCTAATGCAGCAACGAGACGTTTTTGGAATATTTCATCGTTCTGTAAATGAATAAAAAGTAGCTCAGTAATATGACGATATCAACGGATTCCTTTCCGCTAGCACCGGATAGTTGTCAGTTTATGATTATACATATTTGTTTACAGTAGTATTACAAATGGTTTAGGAATCCGTGGTACACGATACCTCACATAACGCATCATGTCATGAGCTTCGTCGATTGTTCGTGAAAGGTTTGCTTAAGAGAAACCAGAACTTTCTGCAAAAAAGAAGAAAAAAGGAGCGAGGGCGAACAACTCGAGAAATAATACCTCCTTCTCAGGGCGGGCCACGATGAAAAAGGCAAGCCACGTTGAAACGGCGGCAACTGTTAAAAAAGGCATTTCCTTTGAAGCTCGAAGGGGTTTCCTTCGCTGAGAATTTTGTCAAAAATCATCTTTTTAGTTCTCTAACTTTTATCTGCGCTACTCATTTTAAGAGCCTCACCACTCACATTAGATTTATGACCGTCTTTGACTGCTCCTATAACCAGTCAAAGACGGTCATAAATCGAGATCGAGACGGCCGCCTTACCCTGGTTACCCGACATCATTCTCCTTAACTCCCTATCCCTTTCCAATAAGACAATAGGAAACGACAGAAAACGACTATCAATCCCCGACTTTTGTGCATCAGTGACTGTCCATAACTTCCTTCTCCCTCTCCAAAACCTCTTTTTATGGAGCAGGCAGCTCCGGGACCCAAATACGCATTTTTATGTTAAGCACTGTTCATCGTTGACAGACCGCCCTCAACGGCCGGGTCCCTTTTGCTCCCTCTAGAATCTCATCGCTGACCAAAAACTAATATTCCGACATGTAGTAGATCGCTTCGGAACAAATCAAAATCTTCGATGTGTGTACCGAATATTTCAGCGCACGCTCCGCCTACCGTGGGAAGGACATAGCTTTGGGTATGTACACATTGCACGCACGCATTACTGCAAAATTAAGAAACACGTCTTGCTATTTACTACCTATCTCACATGTGACCTGACCCTTACAAATGGTCCTTCAGGCAGTCCTGAAATGCTCAGCCCGCATGCGCCTCCCGCTGTGGATGAGTCTTTTCAGTGCAACTTATGCCGATGTAACCCCAACGTTCCCTGCCCATATCAGCTAATTTTTTTTGTTTTTGTCTGAGCCGTTTTGGAATTAAGTTACAAATTCGTGACCTGAGTATGGAACACTTAGCGTAGGCCCCGGCCATGGTAGGCAGACTGCACGGCCTATGTACGCTGTACATACCTTGGCTCATGTCTTCTTCATTGTAGCTTGAATGGAGCCTACAGGTTGGGCTAAAACCAAGCTAAGAATTTCTGTTGGAAGCTACGCTCATTCAAAATATAATCCTTCCTTTGTGGACTGCTCTTTTCCATCACTCGAGCACCATCGTGAACCTTTTTCCAACATCTCCCACGTCTGAGCCATTTTGGAACTGAATGAGAAACTTTTCACTCGAGCACTGGACGTTTTAGTGCACGCCCGCCCAGTTGGGGCTGTGGAGTAGCTTTGTTTGGAGGAATCGTCCACGGAACTTTAATTTCTTCTGTTGCTCACACATCATGTTAGTATATTTGCTCAGTCATCAGGAACGGCTTTCAGCTTCCCACGGAGCTTTGAATAGGGACTCCTACAGATCGATGAAGCTTCGAACGCTGATTACAACTGTGATAGCTAAAAGCGCTACGGAATATTTAGCGAGTTAGGAGGAGTCAAAATTTGCCTGTGATATCTCATTGGCGGGGCACTTCGCCATGAGCACGGCCGTTGCTGAAATATCAACGGCCACCGTGGCATGAGGGTTTTCTTCCCATTCTCAGTGAATACATGTGCTTTTCCGATCCGCATAGTGACTCTCTAGCACCTCATCACGTACGTGCAATCGCAGTAAGATTTGGAAGAAGCCCATATCACCTAATTTTTTTGTTTTCATCTCATGTTTTTTGAAGAATTCATCTACGGTGGTACCCGTGGATAGGTATCGCTTCCCACGGTTAATCGGCAAATTTCGGAGATGTATCTATTCGTGTGTCGGTGCCAGGCGGACAAACGAAAGAGCTGTTGGCATTTGCCGGCTTCGTTGTGGATCACGCCATGCATTAGGTTTCCATGATGAATAAAGACAGCGAATGTGGTTAATGAGAAGTCCCTAAAAGAAGTCACTTACTTGGAAACTATAGGTTTAAAAAGGCTTTCTGTGGCAAAATGCCGGTGAAAAAGCCCGCTCCGAGCTGTAGAAACGTCGCAACGGATAACAGCTGACGTCTTGAATGACAGACCCCGCTTCCGGGTGACACGAAATTAGCCACCTTCATGCAAGCGCGAGCGCTGCACTCTTTAGTGAGTGGCAGATGTTACCGATACATCAACTTTTAAAAAAAACATAACAAAAGAAAGCAAAGGTTCCTCAGTGATGCACTGGTATACCTTCCTTCGTAAAGGTATACCAGTGCATCACTGAGGAACATAAAAAAAGCTTCTATTTTAAAGGAGACTACGTAACCGCCCTCATAGTCACTTGAGAACCATATCTTGCTGAGCATTCCTGCATATTTAATAAAGTAGTGGTTGATATGAGTCGGGGAGAAAGTAAAGAGATGCGACTTGCGTCCCATGGTGTAAAGAGTGTCTTGTCTCACAATGCGCAAATGTCCCACACAAACGCTCGGCAAACATGTCATTCTGTTACTCATATTTTTTTTATAAAAGGTAAAATCTTTGATTGGAAGCGGAATATCGTTTCCTCTTTCTCAACAGACAAAAACGCCATGTGCATCTCAGTCTAAGCTTAAAGGAATCGTTCACGGAAAAATGAGTTTCTTTGTTACCCATATATTCATGATGTATTAGGTTGTCCCAAAAGTCTTGTAGGATTTTTCCAAAAAAAATCAATAACCCTTGTTCCCTTCGAGAGAGGTCTAGGCGGTTCAGGAATATGGTAGAACGTTCTCTGAGCTTTCTAGTCAAATATATATTGACCCACCAGATTCCGTGGAGACAGCTACAGTGCCGTAGTCGATACCCACCCATCACGCGGTGTCATCTACTATGAGCGGTCTTGGGGCAGCAAAGCGACGGAAGCTTGCGACTCCATCACGCTGCATTGGGCAAGGGATGTGTAAGCTACGAGACCGTGCGCCGCTGGCTCATCAGCTTCAGCGACGGCGAGATTGACATAAAAGACAAGCCACGCACGGGATGCCCATGTGCACTCGACAACGAGACGCTGCTCTCCGCCCTTCGCGCCGATCCTGAAACCACCATGGGCGAGCTGGCGGAGAGGAATGGACAAGCACCCATAACCGTAAATCGTCGCCTCCACGAGCCCGGTTATCGCAAGGTGCTGTCGCAATGGACCTCATGCCTTGACGGATGCTCACGAAAGTGCCCGTGTGAGCATCTATCATCTGCGCAGTACCCGCTTCCGTATACACCCACCAGCTTCAGCAGATCGCCGCCGCTATTCGAGAAAAGCGCCTGAGAAGGTCCGTGGTCACCCTCCTTCATGACAACGCCCACCCACACGTAGCGAAGTACCCAGGCCAAGCTACAGGAGCACGGCTGGGATGTGCTGCCCCACCCGCCATACTCTCCAGACATTGCCCCTTCTGACTATCACCTTACCCATCCCCTTGAATCCTTCCTGGCAAAAAAAAAAAAATTCGCTGATTATGACATGCTTGCGAAGGCGATCGCTGACTTCTTCGACTCTCAGAACTTAGAGTTCTCGGAGGAGGGAATCAACGATTAACCTATGAGGGAGCAGAGTGTTGCCGATAACAATGGTGAATACGCTGTTGCCTGATTGTTGTTTGTGGGAAGAAAAATTAACAAAAAGTGATGATCGAAAAAATCCTACAAGACTTTTGGAACAACCTAATACTTTACCAATGAGGATCGCAGGCAAAGTTTTACGCGGAATAGTGAAAATCCGGCTAAGGTACAGCTCCCCGAATTCTCGGCCGAGTGGACGGGGCTACCGAGTCAAAGTCCCGCCCCGTCGTCTGCCGCGGTTGGGAACGAAGAAATGAATTTGTTCACGTAAGTCTTTGTTCCCACAATGTGTCTCCGACCGCTGCGAACGACGCAGTGGTCACTCGCCCGGTGGCCCCGCCCACCCGGCCGACAATTAGCTGTGCTGTATCTCAGCCGGATTCACATTCTTTCGCGTGAAACTTTGCATGCGGTCCACATTAGGCAGATACGACAAAAGTATGTATATGGGTAACAGCAGACTCATTTTTCCGTAGCCGGTTCCTTTGAGTTAGAGAGGAGGAACAGCGCAGGTGAAGAACATTCACTCTTAGGGACACTGTAACCATACTTGACCATCTCTACGAAGAGTAATGTGGATACACAGGCAATGGAAAGTTATGTTTGCTGTAAATGAAGGAGAGCAAGGAGGCGATGTCTACAACTCCTAATTATGAGCCTACGGCATTGTACATGGTAGGATGGCCGAGTTCACTTGGGCAAGACAACAGGTGGGAACCGCGATAACGGACGTCACACATTCGGTCACACGCAGCCGATAGCTACCCACTGCTTTGTCACTCTTCACACGCTCAGGATAAGCTCCGCTTCGTTGCGTCGATGCCGGCACACTATAAATACTGACTTGCTAACAAATGCTTATTTCTTTCAAATGATCCCATGGAGAGGATGGGAGGTAAATTGGTATCAGTTTCCTCTGGGAGCATAAAAGCACTGACATCGTGGCCCCAGGAAGTCATCGGATAGGTCTAATCGCATTCACCTGCCATGATTTTCTGGATGCAATTAGAATGCGTAGCGTATCCCGAAGAAGGGACTGACTCACCCAAGAACTTTGCTCTTTCCTCTTTATCCCACTTGAGCCTCTTGTGTCAGCTCCTCTCACTTAAGAAAAATGCTCTCCTTTTCCAGAAATTAGACCAGGCGAAATGAACGACGAGTTTCCTCCAGTAGATGAACGCAGGCAGCAAAAATTTCAGTGCCATATGTCCCCTTTTCAACTTTGTCCATTTAGTCTCAAAACGCCTTGGCGGAAGCACTTATTGATTCCACAATAATTCGCAATAGTTCTGCTGAAATGCTGCGCTTATAGAGCCGAGTCTCATTTTCTCAAGTGAGTTGTTTGACTGGGCGTTGCTGAGAGAATTGCTTCATAGGAGCAGGGATTTCTGTCTTATTCTTTCTCCGTATGGTAAACCTTCTCGTAAGATTTGAGTTGTTCGGATGGTCCGCGAGTATGTCTTCCTGAAAAAAAGTCTGCCTTATACGCCGAAGGAACTATTAGGTTGTCGGGAAAGTTCTTTCGTTTTTTAAAAACTTGTCTTTTTTCCTCAAAACTGCTTTCCAGAAATTTCTTCTGTACCTATATATGTAGTACAAGTTCTCACGCATCTATAGGTATTGTTGTCTTCCATCTCCCGGATAACCCTTTTCGGCAAAATAAAATTATCAAAAGTCACCTCATTTTCAATTCCAATTTTTTTCTTTGAATGGCGTTAGACAGGGAAAGGAAAAGGTGATCATCCGATGGAGCAAGATCAGGGCTATAAGGCTGCAATTTTTATCCAAGCTCAAAAATTTTTTGAAAAAAAAATTAAAAATTTTTTTACCACTATTGAAAAAATGACTCGCCAAAAAAATCTCGAGCTTGGATAAAAATTGCTACCCCATCCACCTTATAGCCCTGATCTTGCTCCATCGGATTATCACCTTTTCCTTTCCCTGTCTAACGCCATTCAAAGAAAAAAATTTTTATAATTTTTGTATTGAAAATGAGGTTGACCTTTAATATGTCTATTTTGCCGAAAAAGGTTATCCGGGAGATGGAAGACAATAATACCTATAGATGCGTGAGAACTTGTACTACATATATATGTACAGAAGAATTTTCTGGAAAGCAGTTTTGAGGGAAAAAAGCAAGTTTTAAAAAACGAAAGAACTTTCCCGACATCCTAATAAATCATGAGTACGGTGAGCGGTGTTGGATGTTTTGAAGATTTAAAGGAGAGATTAAATAATGTGGTTGAGAAGAACAGTTATGCACTAGCTGTTTGTGTGTTACCAAGCGGCTGTCATCCACCCACGAAGGTATTTCGGATACTCCCTCAATTATTTCACTAGTAATCCTCTGAAGGAACTCTTAGAATTTTTTATGTAAATCGATCGTTCACATATTTTGCTACCAGAGCGACTGACGAAACGCTTTAGTCAAAATGCCAGTCGATGCGGCAAATGGTTTGAAAGGATACGAGCGGGATACGAGGCTGGTTAACATGCCCTAATTAGATTAGGACTCTGATCAAGCATTTCTGAGGGGACTTTTAGCGATATCACATTTGAAACAAGGTGAGAGCGGGTCGATCTCGCAGGAGGAGGGTCGCACTGCAAGCCTTCATGAAAGTAAGGGGGAATAATTCCTTTCACGTTGTGCTTTTAGGTTATGAGCACCACTATCTTACCCATGTAGCGTTGACCACTTCAGTATGGAATCCAATAATTAGAGCAAGACAAATGAAATAGTAAAGCCAAATGACTCGCCCTTGTAAGTGGACTCCACTGGCCTGCTTATGTACAGCTGAATATGTGCACTGTGTAAATTAACGAGCCTAGAGCACTCATAATGCTAATAGTTCCCTTGATTTGTAAAATGTACGGTTGGTGCGAGATGTTTTCGGCGCGCTAGCCACATGTGGATGTAAAATGCCTGCATGCATGACCAAAGTTTTGAACAATAATTTTGGACTATCCAATGAACATATGACGTAAAAATGTTTCTCGGCGATAATCCAACGATTTATTAATCCACAACAAATATCGAACACAAGGGCACCGTGGAGGTTACCTCAAACTCAAATTGGGTAATTAAACAATGGGCTAGTAACAAAACACTAAAAGTTAAATGGAAAAAATGGCGACCCTGGGGACCACCCTCGGTTTAAATACCCCCAATGGGTCAAAGAACGAAGTTCAGGCGGGTCGCACGCCTTTTTCTGGAGGTTGTCACGTTTTTCCCGCCTTACCACCCTGGTCGTTACGGTCGCCCACCAGGCCTCCCTGGTCGCATTGATCGTTGCGACACTCCGGGCCCTCAAAGAGAGGGAGCTCTCCTTCAAGCTTCGTCTGATAGAGGATAACTCTCTTGAGTCCGTTCGATCTCCTCGGTCAAGCGTCTTATCTCGTTGTTGATTCTCTCAATGATGTCTGGCTTTTCGCAGACGGCGGAATGATGGTTAGTTCTGCCGCAGTGATAGCATCTCGTCCAAGTTTTCGTGCAACCATTCCCTGTGCATCCGACTTCGAGGCATTTCAGGCATCTTCCACGAGGAGTCTTTTTCTTCACTTGCTGTCTCGTACGCGGCGGCATGAATCACTGTAGTGGCTGCCTGGTGTTTTGCAAGAGACACACTTCATTCTGCTTTCAGTTGATCTGTACACGCCGATGACGAACTTTCTCGGCTTGTATGGTCCACGATTACCTCGTAGTGACTCAATCGTCATCGCCATTTCTCGGATCTTCTCTTCGAGCGTCTTCTCCTGCGCTTTCAGGGTTGCTCGGTCTTTGGTGGCGTGGATCCTCTCGCCTGCTTCCGGGATTTCGTGACCCTCCGCTCGGAGACCTCCATCGGCTCTTCATCTGGCGTTGATTCTTGGCAGCGTCGTTTCTTCTCCACTTCGTCGACCTCTCCTCTTAAAGGCACATTCCAGGATTACCTGAGTGGGTTAAAGCGCTAAACTATGGAATCCGAGATGCTGAGGAATACGCGTACAAAGAAAGATTCGAAAAAAGTCCCCGAAAAGGGCAAAAATAAGACCTCCTCTCATCTGACCTTGAACGAGATTTCCGCGTGAAAACGAGCCTTTGAATCAGTTCCCGCTGGCTGGTATCAGAAGAAACTCTAGGATATCACCTGTTCCCTCATGTGAGTCTCCTTTATCATTGGCATCTCTTCCTTATCTTATATTATCACACAAATCGTAGGCCTCAGTTGCCACGTTGTTGCCATCATTGCCACCGTCATTGCCAGCAATCACGTCTGAAATGGGAGCGCCCGAGCTCTAGGGTGCGGCCGAGCTGGCTTCGAGAGCTCCGCGCGCTGCGATGACTCATCATGGCGCTTCGATATGTGCACAGCCTCCCTGTCCGTTCGGAGAACTATTAGGTCATGTAAAAGGGCTGCAATGTTCCCCTAATCCTGGAATGAGCCTTTAAAGGATGTGGGCGGGTTTTCAATCTTCTGTACAATTTCTTCGATGACATTCTTCATAGATTCTATCGACTCCGTAATCTTCGCTTGGTTGGACTCTTGAAGTTCCTTCTCTTCGCTTTGGAGCGTGGCTCTCCTGGCATGAATGGCGGCCTTCGCAGTGCTGATTGAGTTCAGCTGGTCTTTAATGACCCGCTCCATCGTGTTTTGATTGATGATCGTCTCTCGCTTTTTTCCATCGATGTCGAAGTAGCACTGCTTGAGTTCGAGCATCGCCTCCCACTTCTCGGTGGATGTTTTGCCCGTGGCTATGAGGATGGGTGCAACCGCATGGAGGGTTCGGAGACATTGTCTCAGGTGGAGGTAACGGAGTTCGTAATTGTTACAGGGCTCATGTGTTTACGAATGAAACTTACGTCTGTTATCCATGGCCGTGATCTGATACACATATTGCTTTGTTCATGACCGTATATAAGCGCCTCTCTCGCAGTAGGCTTCACTTTTATTGCGGAATTCACTATCCAGCATAAAGGTCTATCGACTCAACTGTTCCTGCCGTCTATACGTCCACAACATCTGGCGATCAGTTACTACGCGGCTCAGCTGATTTGAATCAGAAGCAATGGATGCTGATACCCTACGTACTATCCTAGATGCTTAAGCGGCTAATCAACAGAGTATGCTCCGCGCCATTATGGACGACATGAGAGGTATGTTTTCCAACAAGATACCTAGTCAGACGGCAGAACACAGACAGAGTTTATTATCAATTCACTCTATGGACGTCTAGTGGAGTTCGCACATGATCCGGAGAACGGTTGCACCGTTGACATTTGGTATGGGCGTACGAGGACATCATTAGGCAAGATGGTGCCTCTCTCGATGATGCTACGAAGGCACGCCTCATCGTTTCGAAACTAGACGTAGTTGCCTACGCTCGGTTCTCAAACCACATTCTCCCGAAGAAGCCTGCCGAGATTCCACTCGAAAGCACATTGAAGATACTACAAGAGCTCTTCGGCCACAATACTTCGGTTTTCGCTCGTCGATATGCGTACCTGAGAACGAAATGCAATGGAGAAACACTCGGCGACTACACGGGATTGGTTAACCGACGTCATGAGATGGCAGAGTTTAACGCCATCACAGCCGAACAAATGAAGCGCCTAGTTTGGATCCGCGGTCTAGCTGAGCAGGAGTACGCCGAAATCGGCGCGCAGGCTCTCCGCAAACTAGAGTGTAACCCACACACTACACTGAGGGAACTTAGCTCAGAGATCCAACAGACCTTAGACATTCGGCAAGACGCAAAACTTCTTGGCAACTCCTCTTCAGTACCAATACCGATACCTGATGTCAATGCGGTCAAGGTCGAGAAACACCAACACAAGGAACCACCCTCACCCTGCTACCGCTGTGGAGGAGCTCATTGGGCCAAAGAGTGTAGTTTCACAGAAAAACCGTGTCATGCGTGTGACTGAATTGGACATAAGAAAAGATTCTGCAAAAATTTCAATAGAAGGAGACCGACGAATCTAAAGAAGAACACTAAACGAGCAAACAGAGTCGTAGTCGTCGCTTCTACTACCGACGATAACACTCCAGTCAACCGCATTTACCGGACGGTAAAGATCAATGAAATTCCTACTCGTATGCGTCTTGATACGGGAGCTGATATCACCTTGCTGAGTTACAAGTACTGGATCTCCATCGGTCGTCCAAAATTACAGCCGGCTCTATTCAAACTCAAATCAGCCAACAACAAAGAGATCAACGTCCGTGGATTTTCCAAATGCACTTTCGTCATAGAGGGCCACAGCGGAGAAGGAAACTGTCACGTGGCCGACACTACATCGCTTCTGGGAATGGAATGGATTACGCAAGTCAAACCACTCTTCAGTCGTCTCACTGGAGTCCTCACTTGCAACGCCGTATCTGTTTCGAAACTTGCCACGCTACGCGAGCCTCTTATCTCAAGACTCCAGAAGCAATTTGCTACTGTGTTCACCCCAGGCCTAGAATGCTGCACAAAATCCGAGGTCTCTCTCAAGCTCAAACCGAACACGACACCAGTCTTCCGCAAAGCCCGTCCCGTACCTTACGCTGTTCAACCACGTATCGCACAAGAAATCGACAGGTTAGTCGCCACCAACGTTCTGACACCGGTTGATCACTCCGACTGGGCGGCTCCCATTGTTGTTGTTCAGAAGAAAAATGGATCAATCCGCTTGTGTGCAGACTTCTCTACAGGGTTGAACGATGCCCTAGAGCAACATCAACACCCACTTCCAACACCTGACGACATCTTCTCCAAAATATGGTGGACACTATTTCTCTCGACTGGATCTTGCCGAAGCCTACTTTCAATTGGAAATGGATGAAGACTCTCGGCACTTGCTGACGATCAACACACACCGTGGACTTTATCGTCTCAACCGATTACCTTCTGGGGTAAAATCAGCCCCAGGAATTTTCTAGCAATAGATCGACACTTTAGTCGCCGGACTGGAAGGTACCGCTGCGTACCTTGATGACAATATCGTGACTGGAACTACCATAGATGAACACAACGAACGTTTGGAAGCACTATTTCGAAGAATCCATGAATATGGATTCGAGAAATGCTCATTTCTTCAAACTGAAATCCGTTACTTAGGCTTCATCACCAATGCCGACGGACGTCGCCCAGTTCCGTCGAAGATAGAAGCAATCCATAGGATGCCACCCCCGAAAGATGTCACCCAACTTCGCGCCTTCCTCAGGTTGATCAATCTCTATGGCACTTTCGTCAAGGAACTGCACAGTCTACGCGCTCCATTGGACGTCCTCACGAAGAAGGATGTTAGCTACTCATGGACACCAGAGTGCCAGTCTGCCTTTGACCGTATCAAAGCAACACTCAAGTCGGACCTCCTCTTGACCCATTACGACCCAAAACTGCCGATTATTGTTGCTGCAGATGCTTCTAATCATGGAGTCGGAGCTGTCCTCTCGCACAGATTTCCCAAAGGATCCGAAAAAGTCATTTATCATGCAGCCGTACACTGACACCAGCACCGAAAAAGTATAACCAAATTGAGAAGGAATCCCTTGCCATCATCTTTGCAGTTCAGAAATTTCATCGTTTCATACATGGACGTCACTTTACCCTAAAAACGGACCACAAGCCGCTGGTCTCAATTTTCGGAAGCAAAAAGGGAGTGCCAGTTTATAGTGCTAATCGATTGCAACAATGGGCCACTATACTGCTGAACTATGACTTCAACATAGAACATGTCAAAACAAGTGATTTTGGACAAGCTGATGCACTGTCACGTCTTATGGTGTCACATTCACCGGAACCAGAAGATAGAGTTATTGCGGCTATCGATGCTGAGATCATTTCAGAAATATAGGACAACTGCAATCACCTGCCAGTTTCTTTCAAAGCTATCCAGTTTGCAACTGCCGCTGATCGTGTTCTAACACAAGTGGCAGCTCATACTCGTTCCGGACGTTGGCCCAAGTTGGATACCAATCTTCGAACAACTCGGAAATCCTCAGACCCTCATCACCGACAACGGTACACAGTTCACATCGATGTTATACACAAACTTCCCGTGGAATCAAGCATGTCCGTTCCCCTCCTTTCCACCCACAGAGTATTGGCCAAGTAGAGCGATTTGTGAATACCTTTAAAAGAGGATTAGCCAAACTAAAGAGCGAGGAACGAATAACAGACGCTCTTCAGGCCTTCCTTATGGCCTACCGTTCGACTCCCTGCCCATCCAGCCCAAATCACCTTTCCCCAGCTGAAAACTTTTTGGGTCGTCGACTTCGCACCGAGCTCAATCTGATGATGCCACCGATTGACGACAACACAGGACAACGCGACGTCAATATGGAAGAGCAGTTCAATAGACGTCATGGTTCCCGACGCTGCTTTTACGATGTCGATGATGCTCTCTATGCAAGAGACTATCGCGGACCGGAAGATACTTTGACTCCTGGTATTATTGTCCAACGCCTCGGAAACGTCATCTATCGCGTTGCTGTGAAGGTTTACTGTGAACACGACATGTTAACCAATTGAGACCACGCGATCATACTGCCGCTGTCGACCATTTGAAGGACGCTTCCGACCTCAATTCCCTACCCGCCGCTACTATCCCCCGATATACAGTGGATGACAGTCCCACGCCTACTTCCCACACTCAGTCTTCGCTGGAAAGCAACTCTTCACCTCATACGACGACCTCGCCTATATCCGTTCGACGCTCGTCACGTATTCGCCATGCATCACTTCGAATCAACGTGAATCCAAAGAAGAAATCTTATGAATAGAACTCAAAAGGGGAGGTTACAGGGCTCATGTGTTCACGAATGAAACTTACGTTTGTTACCCATGGCCGTGATCTGATACACATATTGTATTGTTCATGACCGTATATATGCGTCTCTCTCGCAGTAGGATTCACTTTTATTGTGGAATTCATTATCCAGCATAAAGGTCTATCGACTCAACTATTCCTGCCGTCTATACATCCACAACAGTAATTTTCCGCTCTTAGCTCTAAAATATTAGCCTCCCTTAAGAGATCTTTTGCTGGGTCTAAGAAATTTGATAAAGAGGACACATCGTGGTGAAGTTGGTCAACAATCGAGATATATATCATGGTATCACGGGTCTTCGACACGATGCGCTGTAGAAGGTCTGTTGATGACATCAGTTTGGGAAGTGCCGCGCGGAGCCTTTTTAGTTCCCGCTTTGTTTTTCGCAGTTCCTCTCCCACGTTGTTGATGTCGGCGTACATGACTGGAATTGAACTTGAATTACTATTCCGCACAGTATTTACGGAGCACTTGCTTGATCCCCTTTTTGTGCTGAATCGCCTTTGCAAATTCGCCTTTTTTGCCAATGTTGAGGGTTGATTGCAGAGCTTTTGACGGTGTTTGCCCGTTTGAATATTTGCCATTTTGAATATTTCTATATTGGTTTGTATTGGAATCGCATACGTATGGGTTGTTATTTGTGCTGAAACTCGACTTAATGCTTGCTTGAGAGGGTATTCCCGTATATTTGCGCTGTGCTAGGTTAGTTTACGTAAATTGGAAAGGTTAGATTCGGATGGAGGAACTATTCTTCGTAACGATCCTGTTCTTTTTGTCGAAAGTTGTATCGCACAGTGTCTCTCAAATTTGATTGTGGATTGGGTTGGGATTCGTCAGATAGTCGCAATCGGTCTCGCTCTTGACTCGCATAACGGTTTTGATCGAGCTCTAAAGGAACAATGAGGTTCACTGGTCTACTTATTATTCTGCCAGTTGCTGCGATCAATCTCGCTTCACGAATCGCACCGTCTTGTATTTCTACTATGCGTGCTAATCTCTATTCATTTCGCGTCAGTACGAGTGGTCTACGAGAAGCACTACAGCGCCAACTTGGGGTTGTATTGGGTCCCGACAACCACTTGCGGTGGTGTTCTCTTAGATGTTCATTGTGCCATATTTGCCATGCCTTTTGAGTTATCGCATAAGATGATTGCAACGCCTTCTCCGCTTGTTTCCTTGTTTCTAGGGCACCCCGGAGAGACGATGGAAGGTATTCTGGATCTTCGGTGAATTCTGCGGCCGTCTCTAGGAGGTAGACGATAATCATATCTTTTTGAATGAAGTCTATAGGTCGCAATGGTGTTAGGTGCTCGAGCTCGACTTCTTGATATGTTAGTGGTCGTGAATTTAGGTTCGCCTCAATTTCTGTAATTATTGCGGTGAGGCTGTTCATATTTACGACGGCTCTTCCTAAAGCCTGTACCGCGCATGTTGATTGATTGAATAAGCCTTTCATAGAATCCCCCTTGCCAAAGTGCATATGGGGTTATGTGCTTCCACTCTATATGATTGTTTGCAATAATCGGCAGAGATTTCGCAATTTCAATCGTATTTTTGAGGATTTCTGCGCTCAGTATGAAAGTAGGGGCGTTATCGCATGTCATGGTGCGTGGAACTCCTCGCCGTGAGAAAAAACGTCTTAGTGCGTTGATGAATGCCTCCGTTCCCATGTCGCGCACCACTTCTAAGTGGATCAAGCGGGTGACTGCGCAAGTGAAAATGGTTCTGTATACTTTTGTTATAATGGTTCCCACTTTAACCTTGGGTAAGTCAAAGAAGTCACGGCCAATGTGTTCAAATGGCCTACTTTGTTGCACTCTTTGCTTCGGTAGGTCCGGCATGGGTGGATGAGAGTATGGAGATGCATTGAATCGTCTGCAGCGCACACATCCTTGCACAAATTTCCGTACTTTTTGTCGTAGTTGTGGGATCCGATACTCCAACCTTACGGTTGCCATTGTGTGCGCCACCAATGGTATCTGCCGTGGGCCTGATGGATCAGATTTGCAATTTCTGATTTAGGTGCAATGAGAATGGGAAACTTGGCTGCTCCATGTAACGTGGATAGTCCAACTCTTCCTCTCGCTCTCAATAGTCCTTTTGAGTCTTTGATTAGTTTCAATGTATTGTCCATGGACTTGAGGTACTCTTCCGAGAAAGTATTTTAATGAAGTTTGATCAAGGTAGTCGTAGCGAGGTCGATTTCTGCACCTGTAAGTGCTGTTCCTCCTTGAACATCGCTTTGCGGCATACAAAGACTAGCACCGATTCTCTTTCTACTCGAAGTGCACAGACATTGTAGTAGATTACTCAAAAAGCGCAGCACCCATGCTATTGTTTTTTGAGCTTTTAGAAAGGAGTTATGTCGGTTCCAATGAAACGAGTCCGACTCATCGGTTCCAAGGAAACGAGTCCGACTCATTCTGTGTGAACGTGCAGACACATTTGCTTCCTGGGTAGCTTCTACGCTATCGATAAGGAAGAGTGATTGATACCATTCGCTGATTGTGTAGTAACTCTGGTCCTGACCACCAGCAATGGTCAAGCAACTCGTGCTTGGATAGCCCTCTGGTCCCTACGTCGGCCGGGTTGCTGTCGCTTGGTATATAACCATACATCACCTTTATTCCCATCTCTTTTATGGCGCGATCCATTTCACTTATTTCTTTTATACGGTTGTTGACAAAGCGCCCTAGATTGCTCTGATATGGATTCTTTTTTATCCAACTTAGCGCAATTTGTGAGTCGGAGAAGAATATTACTTCTTCAATTGTACACCCTTGCCCTGGTAGAGCGTTGATGACTGGAAGAGCTAGTCTAGAGGCCATAGCTAATGCACTCATCTCTAGTTTTGGCATGGTTGTTTGCACTTTCAAAGGTGATAACCTTGATTTTGCCATGAGTAGGGTTGGAGTGCCCTCTGATACTATGTACGCGCACGTCGCCATCGCAATTTCACTCTCATCCGAGAAAAGAACTAGTTGATTAGTTGTTGATGTTGTGATGTACTTTGAGCACTTCTTACTGAAGTCGCTTGCATTTTGCAAGATCTTTTCCCACTGCTCTTGATTTTGCCATGATAACTGCTCGTCCCAAGAGTAGTTGTGCTTCCATAATTTTTGTTGGAATTGCTCAGGCAAAATCATCAAAGGGACCAGCCATCTTAGAGGGTCGCAAACGGATGCTATTTGTTGTGTTACTGTTCGCTTTGTTATTGTTGTAGTCAGTGGGAATTTGCAATGGTTGTGAAGTGAATCTTCCTGTGCACACCATGGAATCCCCAGTACTTTTTGGGCTGTTGTTTTTGCGCATTTTGCGCATGGGATAACTGTTTTGATGTAGTCAGTGTTTGATAGGAATTCGCGCAAGTTCATTCCCATTTCGTCAAAAATGTTGCATGCTGCACGTGACTTGAACGCCAACTCTCGAGGAGTATCCCCACCCAAAATCAGGTTGTCTACATATAAATTGTCCTTGATTTCTTGCGCCAGTCTTCGTCTTTTACGGTATTTCGCAGATGGAAGCGCACGGTGCCCGCTAGAAGAAAGGGAGATGCGTTCAACCCAAATGGGACTCTGGTGAAACGCATACATATAAGATTGTCGCCCTCGGGCGGTAATTTCATGTCTTGTAACCGTAGGAATCGAAATGCGTCCCTATCCGTCTCATGAAGGCGGACCTGCAAAAATGCTTTTTCAACGTCAGAGATTGAAACCTACGGTTTCAGTCTAAATCGCAAAAGCATCCCGTAAAGATCCGGTAGTAATGTCGGCCCTTGGTGAAGTATTTCGTTAAGTGACGGGCATGCGCAGCTTGGTAGTTGTTTTTTGGGGCGTCACAATAGCTTGATGTGGCAGGTAGTGCACCATGCCAAGGGAGGGGTTTCCCTTGGAGACAGCTCTATTATTCCCATTTGTAGTTGCTCTGTGAAGACCGCATGGTATTGCTCGAGTAGGTCGGGATGTTCACGAAGTTTGCTTATGACACCTATGAGCCTTCGCTGTGCCAGTTTGTAATTGTCTGGTAGGGGAGTATGGCAGTCCTTAAATGATAAGCGCACCTAGTACCCGTTTTTGCGTTCTTCTATGGAATTTTGAAAGGGCTCGTGTACCTTTTTAGCCTCCCTAGCGCGTTTTACTTTTGTGGGACCCAAGTATTCCTCCGTTGCGCTCAGATCGCTATACCAGTACTCCCTGTCCTCTATTTGCGGACCATTTTGGGATTGAAAAAGAAGGTCACAGTCGCTTTCCACCAAATTGCACGTCCCATTAGCATCCTGCTTGTCCTCTGCATCCCTTTGACCCGTGAGTAGGTAGCCTAGGCGTGAGGGAATTACTCGCAGTCCTGAGGGCAAGGTGTATTCCTTGCAAGGGAACTTGATTAAATTCCAGAGTTGGTCGCAGTCTAGTAGTATTTTTGGGCGGATAACTGACCCTTGTTTATTTGAAAGATATATTTGTTCTTTAGCCAAATATTCCTTGTCGGCGCTACTTAATTTTTTTTCTTTCCACTAGCTGAGATCACTCCCGTTTTATAAAGTGTCAGATCGATTGGGTGATTTTCGCTATCCCATATCCGTGCTTTGGTTATGTCATACTGTTTTTGCTTTGGCTCTCGTTCGTCGAAGGTGTACATGGCCAAATCGATCCTGCGTAGAACTGGGAGCTGTAGCTTCTCTGCCAATTCATCTTGAATGAATGATTTGTCTGCTCCTGAATCGAGCAGAATTTGAACTTCTTCGAGCTGATACGTTGTGGGGTGCTGCACTTGCGCTGTCCCGGTCAGCAGATATACCTCGCTTCTTTCTTGGGTATCCCCTTCTGACACGTTTTGGATTTCGGTGCTTAGTGCTTCATCGCACTCTGTGGCCTCGGTCTCTTTTGTGCTTAGTACGCATTCTACGTTCTGTGTGTTCGCCCTTTTGAAGGACTTCGTTGTTCTTTCTACATTGTCTTTTGTTGGCACGTGATTACGCGTTTTCTTTCGCACTCTTTTCTCGATGGGTATTATCCTTTTCGAACAATTTGGGGCACATGGAGAAGTGGTGCTTTCTATCGTCGCATCTCGTGCACCCTTTTCTTAGGCATTCACGAGTGGAATGGTTCTGTTTCGCGCAGTTCATACATAGTTTGTTCCTTCGAACTCGCTTTGGTCGTTTAATGAGTTGACTGATGGACATCGAAAGGCGTTGTGGTCTACCCCTTCACAGTAAAGTCATTTCCTTAGCAGCGCGTTCAGATCGTGTGCGCGGGGTTGATAAAGTTGCCTTTCGATGATTTGTTGTTGAGAGTATTGCCTTTCGATAGATGGTTACTTAGAGGGAGGTTCTTTTTTGGGAAGCATCTTGAGTACTCGCCCTTCCGCCGCTACGATTTTGTCTAACTCGTCTACTACTTCCTGAACGTTCCACTCGTCATCGCCCGCGTTGTCAACGCACAACCGTTTTAGTATTTTGCGTTGGGATTCTACTTGGAATTTTGCTAATATTTTTGTGTTATGAAGGATCCTTTTAGGTTGACTCCCAGGTGCTGTAAGTGCGTTGTAAGAGATGTTATGTAGTCTAAAAGTTGTCTTTGGTCCCTTATATTGTTACCCCTCGCCGCTGCTGCCTCAAGGCGTGCTTGTAGGTGTCGTATTAACTTGGATTTATCTCCATATTTTGTTTTGAGGAGGTCAATCGCCAACGGATAATTCTCCTCCCTTATTGCATACTTCCTTACTGTCTGTCGGGCTTCTCCTTTTAGCGCCTTCAGTAAGTAGTTAAATTTTTGCAACTTTGTTAACTTTTGTGAATCAACATTTGCCTCAAACAGCGCCCAGAAATTGTCGAATTCCCCTAGTGCTCCCGAAAATTGTGGGACAGGGATCACTGGTAACTCTGGGTGAACCCCTTGGGTGATCAGCAGATTCCTACGCTGCTTCGCCTGTGGTGGGTGTTCGCAGTCACACTTTTTTCGTTTCGATACGAATTACTAATCGGTGGGCTCGCTCCAACTTAGCCTGGATTTCCTCCAAATATTCCTGGTATTTGGCTTCGTGGTCCGGACTAGGGGTTCCTTGAGGTCAGCCAAGGTTTCCGTAAATTGTTGCAATTTATCTGACACTAACTTGATTCTTGCATTTAGAGCGGCTGAAGCCTCCTCCAATATTCGCATACTTGCTTCGCCTGTTTCTAGTTTGCTATTTGTCGCGAACACTTCATCAAGTGCATTGCTTAATCTCGTCAAAAGGCTTTTGCCTACTCGCACACTCATGGGGCTAGCCATTTTTCTAGACACTATCGCCGATGAGCTACAGAAAAATCGCAAGGTTCAAAAGGTAAGAAAAATGTAAGGAGAAAGGCCAAAAAAGTTCAATATTAACTCATACCTGTGGCCCTTGCTGTTTTGACTATCGATATTTTTCTTTTCCGGGTCCTGATATCGATTACTAATGCCGATGCACCATAAAAATGTTCCTCGGCGATAATCCAACGATTTATTAATTCACAACAAATATCGAACACAACGGCACCGTGGAGGTTACCTCAAACTCAAACTTGGGTAATCAAACGATGGGCTAGTAACAAAACACTAAAAATTAAATGGAAAAAAATGGCGACCCTGGGGACCACCCTCGGTTTATATACCCCCAATGGTTCGAAGAACGAAGTTCAGGCGGGTCGCGCGCCTTTTTCTGGAGGTTGTCACGTTTTTCCCACCTTACCACCCTGGTCGTTACGGTCGCCCACCAGGCCTGGTCGCATCGATCGTTGACATGGCATTTGTTATAAAAATAGTTCCCGTACTGTGTTATTTAAAGAGGAGGTTTTGCTCGTCTAGCTTTTTTATGAAACACCCCTCCATTCAACGTTCATCAATATGGAACGGAACGACAAGTTCACCGATTTGACGTGAAGCGATATCTATTCACGGCAACTACCATGGATGAATGCTCCAGAAAGCATGGGATGAAAACAAAAAAATTAGCTGGTATGAACTTCTTCCAGATCTCACTGCGATTGCAAGTACGTGATGAGGTGCTAGCGAGCCACTATGCGGATCGGAAAAGCACATGTATTCACTGAGAATGGGAAGAAAATCCTCATGCCACGGTGGCCGTTGATATTGCAGCAACGGCCGTGCTCATGGCGAAGTGCCTCGCCAATGAGATATCACAGGCAAGTTTTGCCCCCTTCTAACACGCTGAATAGTCCGTAGCACTTTTAGCTGTCACAGTTGTAATCAGCGTTCGAAGCTTCATCGATCTGTAGGAGTCCCTATTCAAAGCTCCGCGGGAAGCTGAAAGCCGTTCCTGATGACTGAGCAAATATACTAACATTATGTGTGGCAACAGAAGAAATTAAATTTCCGTGGACGATTCCTCCGAACAAAGCTACTCCACAGCCCCAAGTGCGCGGGCGTGCGCTAAAACGTCCAGTGCTCGAGTGAAAAGTTCCTCATTCAGTTCCAAAATGGCTCAGACGTGGGGAGATGTTGGAAGAAGGTTCACGATGGTGCTCAAGTGATGGAAAATACCAGCCCACAGAAGGAAGGAGCACATTTTGAATGAGTGGAGCTTCCAACAAAAATTCTGGCACCATTCAGCTATCACTACCCCAGATACCGTGAGTTGGTCAAAAAAATAATTTTCGCTGAAACTTTGCCTAGAAGGGTTATTTGGGGTGCTGATCACGAATATGACATCCGTTTTTGGCGTTTGCACCAATTTTGTGCAATTGCACCATGTTGGTGCAACAACTCGTTTTCACCAAAATCGCTGAAACTTTGCCCAGAGGGGTTATTTGGGGTGCTGATTACGAATATGACATCCATTCGAAGTGCCAGCGTCGTTTAGTTCCATTACAGTGCTAATAAAGTGGGGGCATCGCACCATTCCCGCAAGTTTTGCCTAAGCCCTAAGAAGGAAAGGAACCTTTACTCCACTTCGAGGCTCAGGCAAATATGCACACTAGAGTGTGCAATGATGATTGTAGGGTAGTATCAGATGAAAGACGGCAGCGGACAGATTACGCTCTCTAGCTGTATAAGCACTGTAGGAAAAATGAACATGGCTGGCGCAGTCTTGAAAGACCGGTTATTTGGGGTGCTGATCACGAATATGAAAATCAATGTCATATTCGTGATCAGCACCCCAAATACCCACTCTGGGCAAAGTTTCAGCGATTTTGGTGAAAACGAGTTGCTGCACCAACATGATGCAATTGCACCAATTTGGCGCGAACGCAAAAAACAGATGTCATAATCGTGATCAGCACCCCAAATAACCCCCCTAGGCAAAATTTCAGCGAAAATTATTTTTTTGACCAAATCACGGTATCTGGGGTAGTGATAGTTGAATAGTGCCAAAATTCTTAGCTTGGTTTTAGCACAACCTGGAGGCTGCGTTCAAGCTGCAATGGGTAAAACATGAGCCGAGGTGTGCACAGTGTACATAGGCCGTGCAGTTCTGCCTACCATGGGCGCGGCCTACGCTAAGTGTTCCATGCCAGGTCACGAATTTGTAAGTTAATTCCAAAACGACTCAGACGCAGGAAACGTTGGGGTAACGTCGGCATAAGTTGCACTGGAAATGTCTTATCCACAGCAGGAGGCGCGAGCGGGCTGAGCATTTCGGAACTGCCTGAAGGACAATTTGTAAAGATCAGGTCAGATGTGAGATAAGTAGTGCATGTCTAAATAGTAATGCGTGCTTCGTAATGAGGTGCAGTAGCGTGTGTGCAATGTGTACTTAACTAAAGCCATGTCCCTCCCACTGTTGTGGACTCACAACCTTTTTATACTATTAGGATAATATGTCCATGACAATAAATTTGATTAATAACGTGAGCACCTTTGATTATGCAATGAATGATGAGTATCACTCAAAATATATCCATAGGCATGAACGAAGCATATCCTAAGTAGGTATCCTGGAGTGCTATGAAGTAGTTCCCCTTAGGCGCGGCACTCCCTTTCATGCCTACTAGCAATTATCCCCACATGCAACTAGTGGCGTACTTAGATATTATGTAGTGGGTCTGCCCAAATTGTCGTGTATATATACCCAGTGAAATGTATTATAGAGGTTCTTGTACGTAACGTGCTAATAAAACCTTTGTTACACGTGCGTATAGTTATCCATTGGTCACCAACCAAACTTACAGTAGGCGGAGCGTGCGCTGAAATAATCGATACACAAACCAAAAATTTTGATGTTCAAAAGGAGGTTTTGGAGAGGGAGGAAGAAGTTATGGACAGTCATAGATGCGCAGAAGTCAGCTAGGGCCCATGTTCACATCACGCACATGCTCGCATCACGCATTGCTACTTCAGCGAGTGTCCACATTGCTAGCTATTGTCATCTATATCCGCTAGTCCTCCTTTCGTCACAGATATATGATATTTGCTTCCTTCGAGTGCATAATCGTGGCTGTGAATACGATTAGAAGGACAGGCTACTCAGTCGTTTGTCGGACCATAATGTGCGTCAACATGTGATTAATCAACATTGCCGAAGGTCATTATCACCTGTATTTTTCGTTCTTCCTTTCCAAGCAAGATCACACAAGCGTAAGTCCTGAGTCATCAAGGAACATGCCAGTTCAAGCTCGAGGACGAGCTTGCTGTGGGAATGGAGATGTCGCATCCACGCTGTAATCTGGATGCACGCCATCAGCTGCGTATGGCTACGCAAGTTGGTACCTAAGCTGGTGACAGCTGGACATACGAGGCCGCTGGACGACGCCTCGGACTACTCACCCTCGACCCCTACCGTAATCCCGTTGTTATGTAATGTGTTTATTAGAATAAATATATACATCCCACTGTGATAATAGAAGACTGATAAATACCGCTACACTACGATAAAGACGTCATGAACCTTCATTTCCTATTGTCTTATTGGAAAGGAATAAGGAATTATGAAAGACCAGTTGGCTGGCGCAGATTACTGCGCGCGATTCATGGCGATATTGTGCAAAATGGGTGTGTTCGGCTCGACCACAGTGGAGCGGAGATTTCCTTCCCTCTGCTTTCAGCTGAGCTATTGAATTGCAAAAAAGCAGAGAAGATGGCGTGATGAAAAAGCATTTTGGTATCGGTATACTTCAATCGCTTTGCATGGAACCCATTTTGCACGTAATCCACATGAATCGCGCGCAGTAGTGTGCGCCAGCCAACTGGTCATCACTGGGAGTTTGGATAGTTTGGAAATCGATAGTTTTGTATTCGATTGCATCGATTGGTAACAAATAGATCACTTGCTGAGAATCTAATTCGTACACATTGATGGTAGGCCATATCCCGCTTATCGATGTTTATCGTTTTCGTAAACATGCTTCACTACTTGAAATTTTACATAGTCTAGCGGTCGATACCCAGTGTTGCTGCAAGTACCGCATTAGAAAATGATTCCGAGTAAACCGCTTGCTTTGCTATCACAAAAATAGGTTGTATCATGATTATCAATGGAGATCGTATTATCAAGAGAAACGCACCATTTTTTAGAACGCCAGGCATTCAGCGGTCGATGCATCGGTCAGTGATATCAGAACATAAACAAAATATGTTCACCCGATGACACTGAGCATCAGACGCTTTTGCCTTTTGCTAAAGCGGTCGTACAATGTTAGCAAGGATTTCATCCCATTCAATTCCTAACGGTACTTATCAGTCACTGTAAGCCGTTATCACTGGGGCCCCTGTACCCAACAGTACCATTGAGGTCCCTGCACTCTACAATACCTGTGAATGAGAACATCCCACAGTTAGCCGACAAAGCGTACCGGCCTCGATGACATTTTTCTTCTCACGTTCCTAATCGAATCTCATTATCAGTTTGGATTACCCACACTTAATGTCCCCGTCCCACTCTGCTAAACACCTGTGAGTGTCAGCGCTCTTAGATTAACGCGAAAGGCGAAACGAATCTGACGACATTCGCCTTCTCTTGCTCCTCATCGAATCTTATCAACAGTTATCAGTGCGGGTCATCCACTATCAATGCCCCCGTCCTACCCCGCAAAAGACCTGTGAGTATGAACGCTCCGGGACCAATGCAAAAAGAGAGACGGATTTGACGACTCTAGCCTTTTCACGCTCCTTATCGAATCTTATCAAGCGATATCAATGCGGCTCACCTACCATTAATGTCCCCGTCCCACCCCGCACAACACCTATGAGTATGAACGCTCCGGGGCCAATGCCAAAGGCGAAACGGAGTTGGTGACATTTGCCTTCCGAGGCTTCTTATCAGCCCTTATCAGCTGCTATCACTTTCGGTCCACCACCGCTCTTGTTCCCTTGGCACCCCCTATATCACTTGTAAAATTCAGCGTCCCAGCTTTGCTGCGACGCGAGATATGAATTTCGTGACAGACGGACAAACACACACACACAGACACACACACACACACAGACATACTAAGCGAATTATATATAGTAGGATGGGTAACTAGAGTAAGGCGAAGAGAGTATTGGAGCAGTCAAAAACGGTGATGAGAGTAATGTGGGCAGATGGAAGTTAGAGACCTTAAAGATTATATTTGATAAAATTAGCAGCGAATGAAAGGCCTCCAAGCTGCCTTTTTCAACAGTTGCCGCCGTTTCAACGTGGCTTGCCTTTTTTTCATGGTGGCCCATCCTGAGAAGGAGGTATTATTTCTCGAGTTATTCGCCATCTCGCTCCGTTTTTCTTGCCTTTTTCTGCAGGAAGTTCTGGTTCCTCTAAAGCAAACCTTTTGCGAACAATCGACAAAGCTCATAACATGATGCGTCATGTGAGGTCGTGTACCACGGATTCCCAAAAGCACTTGCAATACTACTGTAAATAGATATGTATAATCATAAATTAACAACTATTCGATGCTAGAGATAAGGCTGCCGTTGATTGCTAAGTCCACTCTTGTCCCAGCCTGATCCATAGTGAAATTCATACACCCTGATACAGCGTAGCCAAAAAATTTACACCTACTATGCATATCCCACTTATACCAAAACTTGGGCCGAGCGCCCAGAATGAGAACGGTTCATACGGTTCATAGGGAACCTAGCTTCCAAAGGAATCGTCCACGGAGAAATGAGTTTTCTGTTACCCATATATTAGGTTGATTCATAATAAATCGGACAAATTGACCAATTTTAATCATTGTCGTACAACTTTTTTACGACAACAGGGATTCACTTGAAATCTACTCCATCTTTATCGATGACCTTCTGCCACGGTATAGGCAGATCATGGATGCCCTTGCTCCAGAAGGCCGGAAGCTGGAGCTCGAAGAAGTTGCCGAGTGCCGCCTTGACCTCGTCGCGAGTTTTGAAGTCTTGGCCGTCCAGGTGGCGTTGGCTGTGGGAGAAAAGGTGGAAATCTGAAGGGGCCAGGTCTGGGGAGTACGGTGGGTATAGAAGTACGGTCCAACTGTACGACAGCAGCTCGGCCTTGGTCGATCTTGCGAAGTGCGGTCTGTGGAAGTAGACACGTTGTCGTGCTGGAAGTAGACATGTGACCGCCGCCGTAGCGAACTTTGGACATTGGCCTTCAATTCTCGTAATTGACGAACGTAGACGTCGGCGGATGCTGTGGTACCTTCATCGAGCAGCTCCCAGTACTCTACGCCGTGTACGCTCCACCAACCGCGGTTTTCGTCTTCGATGGAATAGTCGCCTGACGCAAACTTCGAATGCTACAACTACAGTGTACTTCTGCCTGGGGCATGCTCCTTGTGAACTTCTATCAGACGTCTGCCGATATCCGCGGGTTCCTGGCCAGATAGCGATATAAATAGTATGACGTTGCGGATGTGGTCTCTGGACCGCTTGAAATCGTGCGGCATTGTGGCGGAATGAATTTACTTTGGAGTGATTATTTTGCGGTACTTTGAAGAGCTTTTCATACTCATTCCAACGGTACCTCGCGCGTCCATTTTCGTCAATTCGTTACTGAGTTATGATCTCTAGAAATCATCACTACCATTTGTCCGATTTATTATGAATCAACCTAATATTTATGTTGTATTTGCCAAATGTGGGCCACATGCAAAATTTTACGCGAAAAACGTGAATCCGGCTAAGATACAGCACCACAATCTCGGCCGGCTGGGCGGAGCTTTCGAGCAAGTGCCCACCACGTCGTTCGCTGCGGTCGGAGACGCATTGTAGGAATAGAAAGTAACGTAAACAGTTCCATTCATCGTTCCTAACCGCGGCGAACGGGGCTTTTACTCGTTCGCCGCGTAGGATCTCGGGGACTCGCCCGCCCACCCGGCTGAGAAATTGGGGAGCTGTACGAAATCTCACTTTTTTGCGTGAAACTTTGCATGCGGTCCTTATTAGGCACATACAACATAAAAATATAGGTAACAAGAAACTCGTTTTTCCGTGGACCATTCCTTTGAATGAAGTAGTGACCGCTTCCAAGGTCGAGGTTTTCACAGTGCTTTCCGTGTTTCGTTGTGTTTACTATTTAGAAAAGTTTTTGTACTTTCATTTAGTATCGACATGAGACCCAGGTGAATCAATCAGGTCTCAAATGCTGAATGATTACAAGTATGAGGAGCAAACCTGCAAAATGCCGTTTCGAAGCGGATTAGGAGGGTCAAAACTCGTTTGCGATGACTCGTTGACCGAGTATTTCACCTGACCCAGTTGAAACAAACTGACGCTCAGTCTTCCATGCTAGTGGAGCCACATGGCTAAAGCATTCCCTGTATCGATCCCTTTTTTGGTTGATTTTCCTCCGTTAAATCCGTTGATATCGTCAAATTACTGAGCTACTTTTTATTCATTTACAGAACCATGAAATATTCCAAAAACGTCTCGTTCCTGCATTAGAACGCCTCTCTTTAATTTTTTTCTCTAAAATTACACGAAGGAATTGAGTGCTCAGTGGACCAACTCTGTTGCTTCAGTCATTTCTTTCCTATCTCTGACGCGTCTACCCGACGCATACACAAACTAATGAAAAAATAATTGGAGGATGAATTTTGACACACATGTACATATATCTAAAGCTGAATATCGAAGGCTATCGTCACAATACATGAAACTCAACAAAGCAGCGATATCCATCAATAAGTCGCCCGCCAACAAAAACGCCTGATAGTTGCGCAGCAGTATTTAGCTCAGTAGCACTATCAGGAGAGTTCAGATGTCAGTTGGCACGTGGAAGGGAGGATTAGCCCGATGGACATGCTCAAAATGTCAGAAGCTCCGTTGCCCTGAAGCAAATCGAGAAACTTTTTCAAACGACTACTTAACAATTATTATATTAGTTACTAGGGATCATCTGTGATATGCGATTCAACGACGTGGCTTTGTTACACCGCGGCATGGTACAAAATGAAATATTCACTATCAATTTAATAAGTCGCACGGCTGTCTGACGAAACGGTCTTATAACCACGAGATACATAGTGCTTGTAGAAATAGCAGTCAACGAAACAGGGATGAGTAGAAGGGTTTCGAGGTAAGGCCTGAAGTGAATATGAACAGTGAGGAAATGTTGATTCACTATTAGAAGAAGTGAAAAATTTGATATAAGTGATGTCATTGAGCGCTTGACCTTGCTCCTTCGCTTTTGAAATACGCCGCATATTCACTTATGTTCAGTATCGTAGTGCAGTATGAGCACCTACATGACCTGCATAATGGAGTAGGTCGCCAGCCTATGTTAAAGGTACATTCCAGGATTACCCTGAGTGGGTTAGAGCGCTGAATTATGAAGTTGGAGGTGCTGAGGAATACGCCGATAAAGAAAAACTCGAAAGAAGTCCACGATAATGGCAAAAATAAGGCCTTCTAACATGTGGCTTGGACGGGATTACCGCGTGAAAACAAGCTTTTGGACCAGTTCCCGCTGGATGGTATCATAAGGGGCACTGGATTATCACCTGTTTCCTCATGTCAACTCCTTTATCAATGGCATCTCTCCTTATCTTACATTATCACACAAATCTTAGGCCCCATTTGCCACCGTTGCCACCATGATTGCCAACAATCACGACTGAGGTGGGAGGGCCTGTGGGCTGCTTGGTGGAGTCGCGCTTGCTTCTTTGGCTCTGCATGCTCCAGGAACTGACACGCCTCGGTAGAAGAACATCCTACTGGCTGTGGGTCGAACTATCTGACTACGGCAAAAGCTGTAATACCCCAATAAACCTGGAGTGTGCCTCTAAAGACAGTGATAGGGGTAATGTGAGTAACGACAGCTCTTAAGGTGAGTCGCTCATATGAAAGGTGGTTGCCTAATACGCTATATGTGCATGAGATTCAAGGTGACAGGATGACCCCGGGGCTCAGGAAGGGCACCTTTTACAACAGAGGCACCTGTTTCAACGTGCCCCCCCCCCCCCCCCCTTCAAAATCAGTGGTGGGACGGAGGCCCCAAACCTCCGGCTTTTGACCATTTCATTTCCTTCACTTTCGTACTGCTACGCACCTCGATTTTCCTCGATTCGAGCGTATATGATAACCTTCAGGTCCAAAGTATCCGTATCACAGCCTTCAAGGAAGGCATTATGATCGAAGACGGCTACCATGCAAAAAGGAAGGCACAGTTACTCTAGACCGGAGTAGCAATGGAACATGATTCATGACATGCATTTATTAGCGCACCGTCTCCGCTCTCGCATGATCCTGTTCAGGTTGCGTTCACAGTTTTGGAATTTGCGGGAAGGCATATAGGTATAGAGTGGGAGAGATGCGGAATTTGCGGAATTGTGGAAAGAAGATCATATACGTATCAATCGGTAGAATTGCGGAATTTGCGGAATCGTGGAATTTGCGAAAATGAAGAATTTTGGAAAGCAATTCTCCCAATCTATACTTATCTTATCCTTTTCCACAATTCTTCATTTCCGCAAATTCCGTGATTCTGCATTTTCACAATTCCGGAAATCCCGCGATTCTCCCAATCGATGCGTATCTTTATCGTTTTCCGCAAATTCCGCAATGCTGCATTCCGCAAACTCCAAAACTGTGAACTCAGCTCCATACCATATACGTGAAGACAGCCTAGTGCCGTAAGAGTCCTATGATCAATGACTGTACACCGATCGATTCCCCAAGGAAAATGCTATCGAATGATATACAAAAACTTGGTGGTGATGGATGTTATTTTCGTCATTTCCAGCCTTTTCCTTGTAGTCGAACGACGTCTCAAGCTAATCGGCCGCGTGCGATTCACGTGCACGGCCATGGAAAAGCGCTTTTGGCGGATGGGCATTTCATCCAGGAAAATGCCTATAACTGTGCTGTAGCTCAGAATCTTGGCCTTTCTCCACGCGCTCACATCACACATCATCTGCTTGCAATGCCGGCTGAACAAAAACCACAAATTCTTCCTACCTTCCTCAAAAAACTTTGACTCACATCATATTTATCAGCGACGGATGAAGCATAGCCACGGTGAAGAAAACGCAATAGGCAAGCCGAACTGAACGAGCAGTATAGCAGAATACAACAAGAGAGCTGTGACCACGCCGAGATGAAGGCGATATGTTTTCGGAGAAAATTCGTGCCTTTTTGCTCTTATTCGGCAAAGCGTCCTGTCAAGAATTCAGCTGTACTTTTCAGAACAGGGATTACAATTCGGCTTCGATGCCTTTTTCAAGTCGGATAGGTTTCGAAATTGTGGGGAAATGTACAAGAACGAAGAGAACATTAATAGAGCATTTCAAAAATAATTTAAAAATTTCAACTTCGACAGATAATGCGTAAACTGGAGAAGTGACTCCTACCTCAGAATCATTGTTGTACCGAGAATGACTGTCGCAACGTAAAGAAGAATTACTGACCACAGCCATGAATCAATGCCTATTGATATAAAAGATACTACCATCGGAGCGAACCACGTCACAATGTCTGCGTTCCTTGGGTCTGCCATCAATATTGATGGTATCGATAGTGTATCACGCAAAATCAATATTGGTATCAAAATGGTGAGGGATAACATGAGAATACATGGAATGATGATGGCAAGCCACTTCATTAATGTAAAAGTACTTGAGGTCAATAACCAGGAATGGCATACAGTTATATAATTTAATGATATAGAGTATGTAACACTAAAATAGGTGCAAAGTGCTAACCAGAAACCTATGGCAGCGTAGACCAAAGTAGATTCGCTACAGAAACTCAGCGGTGACAAATTGAGGACTACAGGATACGGAATCAGAATATACGGTACCAGTAGAAAGCAGATGACGTTGCATCCCAAAGCAGGGAATAGAACATTGCCGTACATCAGAAGTCGGAACGAAGTCAGTAAATCGACTTTACTCGCTCTAATCACATACACGGAGAATGCCACCACTATATCTATGGCAACTCCATAGACTATCATTGTGCCTCGTTGAATACGGAAATAAACCGCGTGTTTTTCGAATATTTCGTAGAAACCAACAAATTGCGTAGAGTTCATATCCCTTGATGCACGACAATCCAACGATGTCTTCCTGCAAGCAAAGTGTAGGAGTAATAATATTAGGGTGACCTATTTTCAAAAGAAATCCATTCGTTATTCACTCTATCATAGCTTGATTGGTTTTTCAGATAAAGGATCATGCCGAGAAGATCCGCTCGATTCCTGAACTAGAAATGGATAGAACTCGTCCAGATACACCGTTTTGACAGAGGTATCACCGCTGATTATATTAGGCTGTCGCAAAATTAATTTCGAAAGTGAACCGCATACTTCAAACTACTATAGCTCAGCCTAAACACAAGTTTATCAGTTGAAGTGAGAACCATCAGAATCTACACATTTTTGCCAACGAAAAGGTGATAATTCTAAGCATTCACTATAAAAACTACTATCACGAGAATCAACGAAGTCAAGGAAAGCACATTCAACATCGTCTAAATTAGTAAAATGTTTCTGACGCAGATGAGAATTGAGGGCTCGAAAAAAGTGATTGTCTGTGGGGGAGAGGTTGGGAGAATACGCTGGGTGAGGGAGCACTTTTACACCCATTTGTGTCAATTTTTGCTGAGTTATTTGTGAGGTGTGTGGCCTTGCGTTGTACTGCAACAGGATCGACCCACTTCTCTTCACCACCGCCGGCCACAATTTTTACAGCTTCCTATACATTTGCTCCAGATCACAACAGTGAGACTCTGCTGTGACTGGCTGACCAGGTTGCAAGAAACTGTGATGATTTACATCTTTACAACACCACCACACAGTAATCATAACCTTTTTAGGGTGAAGGTCGGGTTTAGGAAAAGTTTTTGGAGGAGCATCCTTATCTAGCCAACTAATCTCCGCTTTCTGTTATCATAGAGAACCCATTTTTCATTTTCAGTTATAATACGGTTTACAAATGGCTTATTTTTATAGCAAACTAGGAGGTTGGAGCAGGTTGTCGAAACGTGCCAGACGCTGCTCATCGGTCAGCTCATGAGGCACCCACTTCAACATCTTCTTCACCTTGCCGATTTCCAACAATGTCTGGCCACTGTAGAGTAATGTACGCCTGGGTCTTCTGCTAACGTACGAGTATTCGTCTCCGGATTTGCTTCGACGGCTCTCCTCAAATCTTGATCATTAAGCGATGACCTACGACCCCGACCCGACTTCTCTTCAAGATCAAAATCGCCAGAAGCAAATTTTTTAAATCAGAGCTCCACTGTCCGTTCGCAAGGACAGTTCGTCCCAAAAACACTGCTGAGATTACGAGCTGCCTCCGCTGCGGAGTGTTCCAATTTAAACTCATAAAGCATGATGACTCGATAGTCGCGTCGGTTCATGATTATACGCAGCCCTGGAAAAGGCCGGCTGGAAAATTTAAGCGACATTCATAGAAGTTTCTGAAAGAGCAGAAAAAAAACATCAAATGGTATGCCTGGCGTCCCTTGGGATGGAATAGTTCAGGGTAAAAAATCTACTAATTTACACATACCTTGAAACCGAAATAAAATTTGCGACAACCATATGAAAGACATATGAAAGACACATCATAGTCATGAGCGGCTAAGGAGGCAATGCTAACAAGGGCACAGCCATCCACCGTCTTTTCAGCACTAGCACACCCACACGAGGTGGGACCGTTGTAGCCGCTCTTGAGCGGCCAATACCGTCCGTATTAGGTGGTAGACCAAAACATTCGAATTGAGTCAGGTTGCCTAGACCTCCGCGCTCTGACCCTGCTGTCAATTCTCAATGGGAGCGTTCGCGCACTGTGTCCCATTTCGAGTGACTTGGCCTATAGGTAAGCAAGCCACACCGTCATGCACAACGCCACGTTGTGCTCGCCCGTCGCGACTCTCATTGATTGTAAACTTTCTTCTATTTTGTGCTCTGTCTGCGCACGCCGCGTAGGAGAGAGCATGTGACCAGCTGCCCGCGGAGTGCACTCACTACACATGATTGGCGGGATAGCCACTTGAGTATTAGGTGGTTCGCCAAAGTTTCGAGGAACTGTAGGGCAGCGGTGAAGTAGAGGATGGGTGGCGGTTGTAGAAGTCATGAAATACTGTGAATTGAAAGACACACGAAAATCAAATTGATAGTCACTTTCCTGGGGCAAGAAGGTTCTTGAATAGCTAGTGGACTGCGTCTTTGTTTCGGTTGCACGGTGTACCCTCATGATGTTGCGCTTGTTTGATTACAACCAATCCACGTCCACCTAACCGAATCACACCTGTAGACGACAATTTCCAATGGGGAACTGCTTTTATCATAGAAATGGCTGTTTCGTCAAATTATCTTCTCGTATTGCAAGTTTCATTCTCCACGCAAGCCCCATGTTGGAAATTTGTTTGTCCAAAGCTAGGTGTGATTTGGTTGGTGGACGTGGCCCGATTGTGTTCAAGCAGGCACAACACCGTAAGTGTGCGCCGTACAGTCGCACAAACGTGCAAAGTGAGCAGTCATCCAAGACCTACTTACCCTAAGAAAGTAGCACTAATCTGATTCCCGCGTGATGTGCCTTCGAGGAATCCATAGAAATTGCGCTGAAGAAGGGCGTGGATTACTGTAGAGGGGTGGTGGTGAATGTGAAGCAATGTACAATGTGCCGTTGTGCATGATGGCCTGGTTTGCTTGCAGGCACGTGGTTTTGACCGTGTCGCTGCCAGTGCAGACGTAGGTGCGCAAAGTATGAACACGGCCTTTCCTCCACTCACTATGTTGCGAATTTTGATGGACCATTTAAAGGCACATTCCAGGATTACCTGAGTGGGTTAAAGCGCTAAACTATGGAATCCGAGATGCTGAGGAATACGCGTACAAAGAAAAATTCGAAAAAAGTCCCCGAAAAGGGCAAAAATAAGACCTCCTCTCATCTGACCTTGAACGAGATTTCAGCGTGAAAACGAGCCTTCGAGTCAGTTCCCGCTGGCTGGTATCAGAAGGAACTCTAGGATATCACCTGTTCCCTCATGTCAATGTCTCCTTTATCATTGGCATCTCTTCCTTATCTTATATTATCACACAAATCGTAGGCCTCAGTAGCCACGTTGTTGCCATCATTGCCAACGTCATTGCCAGCAATCACGTCTGAAATGGGAGCGCCCGAGCTCTAGGGTGCGGCCGGGATGGCTTCGAGAGCTCCGCACGCTGCAATGACTCATCATGGCGCTTCGATATGTGCACAGCCTCCCTGTCCGTTTGGAGAACTATTAGGTCATGTGAAAGGGCTGCAATGTTTCCCTAATCCTGGAATGCGCCTTTAAATGATTACGTTGTTTTTCAGCTTCTTATGTTTCATAACTTTATTATATATGGACCGGAAAAACAGTAAGGCAGTGTTCATAGTTCACGATTCAGGCGATCACGCGATCGCGTGGATCGCGCGATCGCCCGAATCACTTAATCAATATATATCTTTTCTTTTCCGCCTGATCGAGTGATCCACGCGATCGCGTGCTTTCCGCGATCGCGTGCTTTACGCGATCGCGTGCTTTACGCGATCGCGTGATCGCCTGAATCACGTAATCAATATATATCTTTTCTTTTCCGCCTGATCGCGTGATCCACGCGATCGCGTGCTTTCCGCGATCGCGTGATCGCCTGAATCACCCAATCAATATGTATCTTTTTCCCTCCGCCTGATCGAGTGATCGCCTGAATCGTGAACTATGAACCCTGCCTAACCGTCAGGAACCAGTTTCACTAAATGATGCCGGTACTGGACTGCTAATATTATTTTTGTGAAAGTGTTCCATGAAATGGGATTGTGTAGCCTATTTGGTTTCCTGTTCATACGTTCAAGTTGCCTGTATGTATCTCTACTATCAACTGAACAATGTGTGCCAATGATATTAAGATCTACACAACTACTGATTCCTTTCAAACATAGTATCGTCTCAAAATGGCTATTGATCAAGTAAGTAACTGGTCCATAAACTGGAAGCTACCTCAGTGAAGTTAAACTCAGCCTTTCTAGTAAACGACCGACTGTTGGATGACTAGCCTTGAAAATTGTGAGCAAAGCCAGTTTCAAGATTTGTAACCTCTCCTGAGAACTTCGAACGATAGTTTGCAGCAAAAGACCAGCTAGAAAGAGTCAGAACAATTTAACTTATAATTTTGCAACGACCCTAGCTATCATTTCACTCGTGCTGTGAAAGAAAAAGCTTGATTCAGTTACAGCTTCCAACTTACCGGTTTTGGTTTCATTTCTTTCATTTCCTCGCACTTGTAAAATATAAAACAAGAGGGGCCAATTCCAAACTGAAGTCATCAATCACCAGAACCCCAGCCACGTATACGCGACTTCGAATTTCGAACCACCGGATTTCAACAGCGCAAAGCCTGTCTATTAGGTTGTAATAAAAGTTCTGTAGGATTTTTCCAAAAACTTCAATATTTCTTGCTTACTTCCAGACATATGTGGGCGGTTCAAGAATATTTTAGAGCATTATCCAAGCTTTCTGACAAACTATCACGCGGCACCAAAGCGAGGAAGCTTGCACCTCCATCAGCGCTGCATTGGGCAAGGGATGTGTGAGCTACGAGACCGTGTGCCGCTGATTCATCAGCTTCAGCAACGGCGAGATTGACATGGAAGTCAAATTTCGCCCAGAACGGTGCTACTTTGGGGACGCGGAAGGATTGCCTTTCCACGAGGTTCTGGTACAAGGCGAGTCACCGCTGCCGCAGACATCCGCCAGCTACAGCAGCTCATATCGCTGTTCGAGAAAAGCGCCGGAGAAGGTCCGCGGTCATCCTACTTCATGACGACGCCCGCTCCCACGGCGTGAGGATTAGCCACCGAGCTCGGAGCTCGGCTGAAATGTCCTGCCCCACCGCCATACTCTCGAGACATTGCCCCTTCGGATTTCACCTTACCCATCCTCTTGAATCCAAGAGAAAATCCGTCGAATGACTTGCTTGCGAAGGCAAACGCTAACTCTTTCGACTCTCGCAAGGGAAGGTACTCTACTTCCGGAACTTTAAGATGAGACCGGAGGGATCGATAGAGCTTCGAACGCTGATTATAATTGTGAAAACCAAGATGGCCAAATTGCATCCTGAAGCAAGTTACGAGGGGTCAAAGTTTGCCTGTGACTTGCTTGTGACACCTCAATGGCGAGGCGCTCCGTCATCAGCATGAGCATGTTTCATTGTCAGTAAGTGCTTTACTTCCACTTCTAAACGTTTCCTTGTATGATATTCGCGCGTATCACCTGTATCACCTGTCATCCCGTTGTTCATCGAGAGCCTCGAGCGGGCGCCAGCAACGTCTCCATTCATCCCTGTCGCGAGCCAAAGCAGTCCAGTGAACTTTTCTGGCTCCAGGGACACGTAGCGTCTCGTTCCTTTCGCGCAGAGCTTTCGTGAAGAAGTCTTACCATCGGGCCGGCGGTCGTCCAGGTGTTCGTTTGACGTCCCGAGGGATCCAGTCGGTGACCGCTCTGGTCCAACGGTCATCACGATATCGCATGACGTGTCCGGCCCATCTAATCTTCGATTCCTTGACGAATACGACGGCGTCCCTAAACTTTGATCGACGACGGAGTTCGGAACTCCGGATTCCACTCTGCACTTGCGTGTATCGGGATACTACGAGCATCATCCTCTCGATGGCGCGTTGGATGACGCCGACCGCATACTCCTCCTGCTTACGTAGAGTCCAGGTCTCTGAGGCGTATGTTAGGGCAGGAAGGACAGCGGGATCGAAGAGATGGGCGCGGAGCCGGATGTTCTTCGTCTTCTTCACTACTCCCTCGATGGTCTTGAAGGCTCCCCATGCCGCTCTTTTCCTCCTGCTCAGCTCTGGTGCTAAGTCGTTCATCATATTGACTTCCCGACCTAGGTACACATAGCTGAAGCATTCGGTGACGTTCGTGCCGTTGAGCGTGAATGGGGCGTCAGGTACCAATCCGTTTCTCATGAACATCGTCTTCGTCAGGTTCAGCTGTAGACCGATCTTTCCACACTCGCAGTCGAAATCGGCTAGCATCCGTTCCGCTTGCTGGATTGTCGGTGTTATTAGCACTATGTCATCAGCGAAGCGGAGGTGGTGTAAATGTCGGCCATCGACCTTCACTCCCATTCCTTCCCATTCCAGTTGACGTATAACGTTCTCAAGAGCGTTGAATAGTTTAGGCGAGATAGTGACGCCTTCTCGAACCCCCCTTTCACGTCGATGATGACTTCCTTGTAGAATGGCGAGATCCTGGTCGTGAAGTTTCTGTAGAGCTCACGAACTTATATACAGAGTAGGCACACCCTGGTTTCCCAGGGTTTTGATAACCGCTTCTGTCTCAACGGAGTCGAAGGCTTTCTTCAAATCGATGAATGTGAGACATAACGGCATCTTGTACTCTCGCGTACTTCGATGAGTCTAGTGACCGTGTGGATGTGATCGATTGTACTGAATCCTCTCCGAAACCCTGCTTGCTCGCATGGCTGTCCTTCGTCTAAAGTTCCACCGATCCTATTCAAGATGACACGAGTGAAGAGCTTGTAGACTACAGACAGCAGGCAGATTGGAAGATAATTGCCGATGTCGTGTGGATCTCCCTTCTTATGCAGCAACACAGTCCTGCTAGTTTTCCATGATGTGGGTACCTTGCATTCCGACAGGTAGCGTGTGAAGAGTCGGGCCAGTGTTTTGACGATAACTGGCGGAAGATTCTTCAAATGTTCCGGTCTGATCTTGTCGGGGCCGGGTGCTGTACCATTCTTCACCGACAAAATGGCGTGTCGGATTTCGCAAGGGAGAACTGATGGTACGACATATCCATCCTGCTTCAGATTGCTCCTAGGCAGTTGGACATGGCTATCGAAGGGATCCGAGTAGAAGTCGTAGATGACCTTCTCCATTGCCCCACGGAACTCCTTCACCGAGGGACTTCTCTCGCTGACGGATCTCGAGCCGTTAGGTGGCAAGGCTACGTGGCGCGACCCCAGGTGGCGGATAGGGGGCTAATCGCGGACCAAAAGCCACCATGTACCTGCCCTGAGACGCAGGTGGATCCAGTGGATGGGCTCCCTGTTTCTGCTGCGCTGGGCTAATTCATACCCTCTGTATCCGTGCAAACGTTTCTTGCATACGTGTGGGGGCGTTCTGTATGGGGCAGTTGGTATCCTGCATTCGGTCCAGCCAAAAGCTTGCATTCTAACGACTGGGAGGTACATGGGAGGGGGTCCGGGGTCGCCTCCAACAAATAAACCCCATGTCCACTTCGGGATAGCCTGGCTAACTACCCGGAGTATACCTAGCCCCCACAACAGAGCCCGGCAAGCTACTCGTGGGTTCCCATCTTGCTGAAAACAGCACCAAAATGGGCCTCATTCCCCTGAACCTCAGGGAGCCCCCAATACGGCAGCGTCGGGTAGGACCGCTCGGGAGAGGCTGCTAGAATCTCAGGGCTACAACAGGCTGCCCAAATCGAGAAGGACTAAGATGGCGATCTGTACTTACAACGCACGAACTCTTGCATCGGAAGCGAGTATCGAAGATCTGATGATGCAAGCCAGGAAGATCAAGTACGACGTCATCGGACTGACGAGGAGGCATCGCCCGCTACACGCCGTGTACGAGACTGGTGAAGAACTGTTCTTCGGAACATGCGACAGGAGAGGCGTTGGCGGTGGGGGCGTTCTCGTCAACACGCACTTGGCCATGAACATCGATTCGTACGAAAATCTGACAACCCGAATCGGACGTTTGCGATTGAAAAGATGCGGTTCAATCCCGGCTTTGACCATCTTCGTCGCCTACGCACCAACATCAAGCTACGACGAGGACAAGCTCGAAGCTTTTTATGTGGAATTGGAGAAGTTCTACAAGGAAGACCACACCTTCTTCAAGGTCATCGTCGGCGACTTCAACGCCAAGATCGGCCTTAGAGAACGGACATTGAGCTTCACATCGGGACTCACGGAACGGAATGGAATGAGCAGGGTGAAAGGCTATCTGAGTTTATTATGTCGATCAACTCCATCCATGGTAACTCACAGTTCCAGAAGCCCTCTCATCTGCGATGGACTTGGGAGTCACCCAGTGGACAATTCCATAATGAGATCGATCACGTCATCTCCAATCGAAGGTTTTGCCTGACGGATCTCGCTGTTGTTCCGAAGTTCTATACGGGATCAGACCATCGCTCATCCGCGCGAAATTCCTCTTTTCCATACGTGGAGAGAGGAGCGAAATTCAAGGAGCGAAGACCCAAGACAGTCATCAACTGGGAACACTTCGTTTCTTTCGCTGGTGTATAGGAGGATTTCGTTATCGAAAACATCGACGACGAGTACAACCGGCTCGTTGAGCATCTTCACGATTGTGCCAGGAGGGCAGAGAGTTTGAAAGTCACAAAGAGGCGTCTCTCTTCGGAAACTCTCGAGCTGATACGCCAACGTGGAGCCGCACGAGCCGCAGGTGATTACCAACTGACGTCCGAACTTGCGAAGCGATGCAGAGAGGCGATAAAAGAAGATCTCAAGGAGAGAAGAGCAGCAGTGCTGGCTGAAGCAGCAGAGGCTGGGAGGAGCATTCGCAACGCCCGCCGAGGCTTCGCCAGTTATAAGACCAAAATGACTGGTCTCCGGCGTCCGGACGGCACAGTTACTGCTTCCCGAAGGGCAATATTCGCGCGTTGGGGGTCGAATTACCCCTCTGCGCAAATTTCCGGCCGGATCCAATTTTTGGCCCAACTTTGGAAAATTAGGGGTGGTCAGGGGTTAAGTCTTGCCCATCACACTGAAGGCACGTAATAAGCGCCAAATAAGAGCATTTGCTGGGCAAGGGTCAACGACTACTCCTTTGTTAAATGGGTTTCCAGCCAATAGCCCATCAATTTTTCCGAGATTTGGCCAGCTTCTCGAATTGGCTGAAAACTTGCTCCTGGGGTAATTTGATCCCCTGAACACGAAAATCACACAGGTTTTGCGTGAAAACGTATGGCTCGTGCGCTATGGGCTTCCAAACATACCATAAAATGGTTTCTTTTTTCAAAAAAAATTTTCATAACTTCATTCAGGTAATTGTTCGACAGATTCTAAATACAGATTTGAGATCAGCATTTAAAAGCGTGTACAGTGGTATGTGTCTCATTGCAAATGGCCATTTCGACAAACCGTCTGATGGCAAAGTGCCTCACCAATGAGGTAATACAGGCAAAATTTGACCCCTCGTAACTTGCTTCAGGATGCCATTTGACAATTTTGGTTTTCACAGTTATAATCAGCGTTCGAAGCTCTATCGATCCCCCCCCCCTCCCGGTCTCATTTCGAAGTTTCATGGGAAGTAAAATACCTTCCCTTGTCAGAGCCCGGAGTCGAAAAAAAAATGCTACAAAACCTTCGGTACAACCTACGCTTACAGTGACACAATGAACAATGAAGAGTGACACATATGTCACTGATCATTTTTGAAAAGATGGCCGTGTCCATACCACGTTAGGAGTTTCTTAAGCTCTTACCTGGCTTGAGAATGCGATTAGCTGCCTGTTGTTTCCGTTTTCTTAAAATCCTCGAACCGTTACTATTGCTACATTCAGTATTGTTTATTTGAAATGTTATTTTATTGCACCTTCAAATAAATGTTTAATTGGTGAAAAAATACATCCGTGCAAAAAATATATTGTTACAATAGGAGAGGATAAAAATGAAATGCATCCCGGAGCTGAGAAGAGCAACAAAGCACGGGATTTCGGTGGCGTAATGCGCACAAAGTGAACCAGGAATAGAATCCGGTCATGTCTGAGTTCCAGTGCTTAGTTCTTGACTAAGCAAGCTAGATACAGTACAGCGTTCAACTACGACCACCTATTAGCTTCTGAGTTTTTGCTCTCACCTTTAAAAATTTCTCGAAGAACTGGCTGGATTTCTTCGTCCCTAGAATCTCTTCGTCGACCCAAATCTAACCCGAAAGAAATGTGATCACAAAACAGGTAGGGCTCTGCTTTTTGATCTCGATCTTAATCAGGTGGGGCGGCTTGCCTGAGACACACGCGAATTCTGGTTTGGTTCAAGCTCACATATTTTAGTCTTGCAACTTACCATTGCATATTCCCCTTTGAAAATGCAAGAATCTTCCTGAAAACCAAGAATTAGACTTACCCTCAGAATATCATAGCAGATAATGCCAAACTGAAAGCAAGACCATAAACACTAGTTAACAGTGACGCTCCTGACACATACGGAAGGCGACTGGCTAATTCAATCTTACACTATCAAGGTCCATGACAGGTGAAATTTCATGAGGTACACAGTGACAGCTATCGCACATCAGAAATCAAAAGCCACGTCAAGCAATACTTTCCGTAAACCATAGATCCTTCCGTAACTGTGGATTGCACCCGTATTGTGGCGCAACGGTGACACATCACAGAACTGAACCCACTTCGACACGGTCGTAAGGGCAAGTGGAAAGAGTACCTCAGACAGATAACTGGAAAATCATCATTCCTCACTATTCCGAAACATGTCGTGGTGGAAGAGGTATTTCCAGAAAACATTCTGATTTGGTTAAAAATTTGTAACCGAGATGGCTTGTCCAGTAAAACACTGGGGTGGCCTTTACCGTAAAATCGCCTAACGCCTGCGCCATGTGCGTCGGCTCCAAGTGAGATTTACCTTAAAGTTTTTGTGGCGCCGGTGCCAGACCGTTCCGCATCGAGAGAGTGTAGCGTTGCTATTCAGGGGGTCAAACTACCTCTAAGAACCAGCTTTGAGCAACTTTGGTGATCCATCCGCTTTTAAGATTTCACTCGAAGTGTGAGTAATCGCGATCTGCAGTTTGCATTACCTTCAGATACAAGTTTTTAGCCACATAGGATCGTCGATAAAAATCTTCTCTTTGAGCTCATCCAAAGTCAGGATGGTGGGGTTCTTTTGTGCAAGCTCGATAACGTTAATAGTTCTCGAGATGTCCGAGTTGTGCCTCCAAGTCATGCTCTTTGTTACCTCAGGAATCAACACCTAGGGGCATCGATAAGCTGCAAGATAGAATGATATGTAGTTGCTGAACACCGCACTCTCCGATAAAATAAACTGGCAAATGTGATTCGTGCAGAAATAAAAGCATTTGTCAGGACTTTGTTCATGGTGTCCTACGCCTAGCAGCGCAGAAGTTGGACGGCTACGCTTCATTACGAGTTCCATTCCCATAATATTTTCATTCGTTTCACAAATGTAGTGGTTCGGTAGAGGAAGGGCGGAAGGGCGGGTATGTGAAGGAGCAGGCAGGCAGACGAGTGCTCACGCACGGATTTTCGAACACGAAGGTGTGATTCACCGCGAAAACAATTTGAATCCGAACCAATTCGAAAAAAACATTTTTAAAGAATGTCGATCGCCAGGCTAGCTCTGGAAGATCAGTGTCTCACTTCTCTCCCTGGTAGTCACTTTGAAAGTTGTAGTGAGGGAAGGTAGGACATGAAAAGTAGGGGGCTGTTTATTTAGCTTCTATTGCGAAGCCGAGATAACGATTGAAACCACATTATAAGTGTCTTCAGCATACAATATACAGTCCATTTCCCAAAAACTGAGTAGGCGTGTCCTACGGACTTGTATAAACGTGTATCAAACTCTCTCAATTCTCTCACCCCGCCACACACTCTCACTCTCGCCATGTACTCTCACTCTCGCCATTCACCCAAGTTCGAAGGACACGCCCAATCAGTTTTCGGGAGATGGACTATATGTATCAAAGTAGAGGTAAAATGAACATCATGAAGTCATACAACGAATGAAAAATGAGGCAAACCTAGATATCCACAGTTAAGGACAGTGAGGCTCAGGATCAAGCATGGGTTGATCGTGATGGAAGTGGTATTTCGGGTTGAAAAGTAAGAAGGATGTGATATTCCTAAAATCACCAGAGGATCCCAACGATCACCCTGTTTGATCGAATTTTTGGTTCGGTTAGAAGTGTTTGGCCGTCAACGATGATGGCACCTAACATTATGTACAGTCCATTTCAATTACGGCTGGCAGGGCGAGGCCTACGGACTTGTATCGATCTCTCTCACCCCGCCACACACTCTCACCCAACTCTGTGGGCCACGCCCCGTCAGCCTACGGGAACTGGACTGTAAACAGCAATGCTACGGTTATTGATCGACACGATAATTTCTGGAAAACCCCTAGACTCGATCCTGGTGAGGCTCCCATGTTTAACCATGAAAATAAAAGTGACAATTTCTTATTCAAGTTCTAAGGCAGTGATAGCGTAACGTGGGTGATAAGGAATCCCTAAAAGAAGATATTCACTTGAAAAATAGGAGTCTAGGAAGCCTATGTGCGGGAAATATTTTCGGAAAAAGCACCCTTGAGCTGTGGCGGAGGCGGCCTTTTCAGCTCCAGCCGCCTTTTTTGTCCTGGTCCGGCTCCTAGTGTTGACTTCGCCTATGGATGACTGAGGTGTAGAGTGATGAGCATGATAGCAGAACGATACTTATCGTACCATATTAGAGCCGTATTGATCGAAATGAAGTGGTGCTTGACGTGCCAGCTTTCCCGAATCACCCCTACCACTGTCTTTGAGTGAGCAGCTGTATCGTAATAAGAGTCGAGATAACTGTACACGTAAAGCATGGAATATGCATGGCGGCCGCATTCCATCGAGGTTTGCGCCATGGCGCTGTTGTCGCAGGGTGCTCCAAATCATACAATCAAAGCAATCCAAACCACAGCAATACTCCTCATACCGCTTGCATCAGCTATCTAACAACTATGTAGGCTCATGTGAAAGAATGCCACTTCACCTCGTCAACATCGTTAAATCTAGCTTTTACTTGTATAGGGTGTGCCAAAAAGGGCGCTCGATCTTTAAAATGATATAAAGCAAGTTGTGTGAGAGGTATAAATGATTTATTTTTTGTTTGAAAGAGTATTCGAAGGCATTATGTATGGAAAACAACATCGTTCAAATGGCCAACTCGGCTTCGCTTGGTGGAGCGCATACGAGAAGACCAATTTTCAATGACTCTGGCGCACAAATCGGGCTGTATTTCATCGATGGCGTGGCATATGTTGACATTGAGGTCATCAGTGCTTTGTGGTTGGTTTGCGTAGACTTGCGATTTCAAAAAAAAACCCCACACGAAATAGCGCAGTGGGGTTAAATCGCACGATTTCGGTGGTCAGTTGATGTCGCTTCCGCGTGGGTAACCCTTCCTCCGAAGCGCTCGTGCAGAAGATCCATTGTGGCGCGCGCTGTGTGGCTCGTAGGGCCGTCCTGCTGAAACCACATATTCTCGACATCCATATTGCCGATTTCGGAGCAACGTTCCGCGGAGCGCGCGCAACGTTGCTCAAACCGATGAATGACTTTTGTAATAATTTTTAATGGCTTGCGCACGTTGCTCGCGGCTGAATTGGTTCATGGTGATTTGTGAAAATACACTGAATAATGACAACTAGGTTTAACTCTTTCACAAACAACTTGGGCGCCATGAGCTGTCAAAGATCGAGCGCCCTTATTGGCACATCCTATATTATAATTTAACCTGGGATACATACTGTTGATCAAAAATGCCACGAAATTACACTTGAGTAGTAGAGATCTAATAGAAAGATTTCCCGAGTGGTTTACCAACTGTTACAAACTCACTGGTAGATAATATCATATATAGGCAGGCCGACTCCGTACACCAGATTCCTTCGCTGTGTCTCGTTCATATGATATGCGCAGGTGTCGCGAGCCACCCAGTAGTAATCGTTGTGCTGCATAAATACTAAGGCATAAACATAATTCAATCAGCTCCAAGATGGAATAATAAAAAGCGAGTTTCTATACAATAACTGAAAACGGATCGATGTTCAGGGATAGCAGAGTGGTTAAGAGGCACGGATATCGGAGTGATTGAGAGAATAGGCTCACGTCTGCACTTTCAAAACCACTGGGTCGATCCTCGCCGAGGCTTAAAACCATGACATGCAAGAAATTGCAAAAACGGTAACGTTACCAGCGTCAGGCCCACCCAGTTTCACAGGCCGGCCGATGGAGAACCTTAGTCACAAGTATAGAGTCGCAAGAAGAAACAGTGATAATGCTAGGACGCCACCCGGAAGTGGCGCGCAGAACCCTCGCCCGAGTTCTGTAATCAGTATGCGAGGGCTATCGAGCGGTGAACGACCTCGGCCAAAGAAGTTATTTCTGATCGGGACTCTTAACGTGGGGTCGCTGATCGGCAAGTCCCAGGAAGTGGCTGTCCTGATGAAACGCAGGAGTATCCAAGTCCTATGCCTCCAGGAAACTCGCTGAAAAGGGGCTAAGGCATGAGTCTGTGACTGTACGAGTGAATTCATCTACGCCTGCTCACTCGATGCGACACTACTTATCCCATTGTTCTTGATCTTCGAGAAATTTGGCGAGAGAGTTGATCACTGCTACTGCAGGCTTTTTCTCGTACAGTCAATACCATGTCATTTATGCGTTCAGTCAGCAGGTAACCCATTTTGGATGGCAGTAGTTGTAACTTTGAGCTGTGGCTTTGATGTGTTGTAGCTTTGATTTGTAACTTTGAGCTGTGGCTTTGATGAGTTGTAGCTGTGTTGTAGCTTTGATTATGTGCGCTCTTTACTTAACCAGTTGGCCGAAGCACAGTACTGTGCGCGTAATATCGATCGATCGATCGAAGATGATTTTTTCTATAAACTTTACCCACGGATTATAACACGCTCCGCCCACTGTGTGCAGTTCCTCGCTCATATTAAGTGCGCTCAAGATAACTTGTACATTAGTCATTTCTACAGATTTTTTTCTGGTTTAAAGGCTGCGTATGATCTAGCTATGAGTTTTTGTGTTGTGTTTTTGTTTTTTTTTTTTGAGGTTCGCCCACTCAAGGCGCGCTCGGCCCATTGTGCTCAGGTCTCTTTCTTGACTTTCAGGAACTCGTCCCTGACCGTTTTTCCCCAAGTTTGGGTCATAGGTACCGTGGGAGGAGAATTTGGTCCATGTGTGGTCTATACTTTGTGTCCCATGTCCTACCCATACCACACATGTCCCCATCTCCACAGGCCGTTTTTCATATAACACCTGAATTCGTGACTGGCGGAGGGACGGACGGACGGACGTACAGACAGACGAAGCGTTTTGTATATAGTAGGGATAGCCCATGCACTAACCTATTCCACACCTGACCCGGCCTCTAAAGGCTGTCTTTCAAGTAGTTTCAGATTTCTTGACGTATTTTTGTTGTGAGCTCTTCCCTCTCGAAACACGCTCCTTCCACCGTGGGTGGGCCTTTTCCATCACTTCTAGCCACTCATCGCTGATCTTGCACCAAATTCTCCCAACGCCTGGCCATTTTGGAACTGAGCTGTGATTTTTCACTTGAGCACTGAATGATTCAGCAAACGCCCCCACCCCCATGGCGGGCAGATTACCTCATGATTCATGCGCTCTTTCTTGGCTTATGTTTCATCGATCGCAGCTTGAACGGAACTTCTAAGCTAGAACCGACCTACGAATTTCTGTTGTGGGTTCCGCCCATTCAAAACAGGCTCCTCCCACTTTGGGCGGGTATTTTCTGTCACTTTTAGCAGCTCATGGCTGAGCCTGTCTCAATTCTCTATTGGCCTTCTCCCGAACTGAGTCTCTTGTAACTGAATTAGAAATATTTCAAGTATCCAGTATTTCAGCGCACGCTTCCACTGTGAGCGAGGCGTAGCCTTGTTCGAGTGCGCTCCGCTTCTTTGCGAACACATCACCTATTTTGAATTGGACCTGACATCCATATGTTGTCCTTAGATAGTACCAAATTTCGTGACAGAAGACAGAAAGACAGGCTAAGCCAATTACACATAGTAGTGATCAATTTGGACTGCCTTTCTTTCCGTCTGCCTGTCACGAAATTCGCAACTTCCTGAAGGACTCTATGTATTTAGAGGTCGGGCTAAGTTTTTGACAGGAAGAAAAAAGGAAAAACTGAGTCGGTTATATAGTAGTGATCTGCTATAGTCCCACAGCTCCTACCACGAATTTTACCTAAGTTTTGTTCTGCATTACATTAATGTGTTGTGTGTTATTGTGCAATACCATCACATGCTAAAGCGTGTGATCTGTGTACGTACATACATATATACAATACCCGCCGTAAGTTTCAAAAGAAAACGCGGAAAACACGGATCCGCGTTTTTTTTTTTTGTTTTTTCGCTGTAACTCAGTTTGTTTTGTCTAAGTCTCCATAAAAATATATATTAATCGAATCAGCTCACCGAGCTCTACAATATGGTCTCTTCAAACTTTCAAAAAGCTAACTCTTTATGTTCTCTTGTACACGAAGTGCCAGTGGGCACTCATCAGCGACGTGCGCTATAATTATAACCAGGAGACAAATCTGCTGTCAACATACAAAACTCAACAGCTTACAGGGATACTGTCACAGTCATAACTGAATTGAAGTAGATTTTTGATCTTTGATGGTGATATTTCATTAAGTATCACTTCACCCAGTATGCTATAGTGTTCACCATCCGATTATTGTTCGAAAAAAATAATTTTTCTCAGGTTTAACGGTGTGCAATTTTCTCAAGAAGACATAAATCGAAAACAATAAAGAAGATTCAATTGATTCATGTATAAAGCCCATAATCATAAATTATCAATTCTTCTCAAAAGTTGTACCATTCTACCCTGTCTGACCCCTTGGTCTCATAGCAATTAGTCAGGTGACGGCTGAGACACACGAATCTAGGCCGTGACCCTGTGACAGCCTGTGGCCTTTGCCCTGTGACATGAATAATTCAGACAATTTGACTATACAACGGAACAGACTTGCAAGGAGGACATGATTTACATGAACAAATTGTCTGAATTATTTAAGGCTTGGGTCAAAGGCCACAGGCTGTCACAGGGTCACGGCCTAGATTCGTGTGTCCCAGCCGTCACCCGACTAATTGCTATGAGACCGAGGGGTCAGACAGGGTAGAATGGTACAACTTTCGAGAAGGATTGATAATTTTACTTATGATCATGGGCTATATACATAAATCAATTGAAGCTTCTCTATTGTTTTCGATTTGTCTTTTTGAGAAAATTGAAAGGCCGTTAAAACCTGAGAAAAATTATTTCTTTCAAACAATAATCGGATGGTGATCACTATAGCATACTAGTTGAAGTGATACTTAATGAAATATCAAAGATTAAAAATTTACTTTCAATTCAGATAAGATCAGACCAGGACAGTATCCCTGTAAATTGTTGAGTTTTGTATGTTGACGGCAGATTTGCCTCCTGGTTATAATTATACGTCGCTCGCTGATGAGTGCCCACTGGCACTTCGTGCCCGCGAGAACATAAAATGTAGGCTTTTTGGAAGTTTGAAGAAGCCATATTGTAGAGCTCGGTGAGCTGATAGGCAAAGCAAACCGAGTTACATCAAAAAAACGAAAAAACGCGGATCCGCGTTTTCCGCGTTTTCTTTCGAAAACTTACGGCGGGTATTGTACTTACATGTATACATATAATATTGCAATCTATCAACCACTAAGCTTAGAAAACTTAAGTTTCAGAAAAGCTTGTGACACTCTGTTCACAATAGCTAAAAACATAATACAGAAAGCTTTATTAACAACAAGGAGATTAAAGGCATACCACGCAATAATCAAAGTGGTCCCTACCTTGTCAGGGCAGGTAGACCCTTGATTAGTTGTAAGGATTGCACCCTTTTCGCGACGCTACGGCTCACCCCCGCCGCGTACGGCCCGGTCGACCCGAGCCGAGCTGAGCCCACCGAGCCGAATCACGCCCGGCATAGACGAGGGGGAAACTTGCGATAAGACAAGATAAGGTAGCGATATCAATAGCGAAGGTAGCTTCAACAGGGAAGAACAGGTGATATCGCAGCATTTTTGTGCGATATTATCGAGGAAAAGCTCTTCTATAATCTCCAATACTCGTACGAGGACTATGGGCAGGGAGCTTTATTTTTGGTAGTTTCGAGGGGTTTCGCTTCATTTTTCTTCACTAGTGGGTAAACCAGGCCCTCTACATCCTGTAACATGCGCGATAGCTCTCACAATTTTTCGCGAGGTGTGCCTTTAAGTGATATATATTCGTGAGAAAAAGGCTTTCGGGCTTGGTGTAACAGACGACCCGGTGATGATGTATCAGAAGACTAGAACAACTGATAACTTCGGGTAAATTCTATGCTGATGAGTGTTAGAAGTGAAGAAATATCTTTCTGAAGTGAGAGGGTTCAGTACTACATAGTCTTCTAGAAGATAGTCTCAGGACGGGTTTCAATCCATTTCTTCAGTGCCGGAATGGAGCGAATTTTTTCGGCATGTGCTTTCACCTGAACGTTAAGGTCGTACACTGATGAGGTTGGATGAAGTGATGTTTCAACAAAAAAAATGAAATAACCTCCGGAAATCCGTCGTAAATATTTGGGAACTTCTCGGCGTGCGTGGCAGTTTCGGCCAGCAGCAGATCAGCCCAAGTCAGGGAGTCTCCCACAAGGTATCCTGAATGCTTCGATGAAAACAGCAAGTAATTCCACCTTAAGATTGCTTTTGTAGTGAAAAAACACGTTAAAAGAGCTATGAAAACTGCGAGCATGTGACAAAGAAGTTTTCCGAGACCCCTTGAGACCCTAACTTGTAGAAGAGTGATTTCTAGAGGGTTGGCAGATAATCACAAGCGCCGGACTTAAAAATGCATTTCATATCAGACCCCTCCTCCAGTGAGTCAAACAGGACTCTGGTCTTCTGCGGCTGGCTTTGGCCGTGCTATCTGCAGAGTTTACTAGCAGAATGTCACCCAGAAGACATAGGAAACTTCAGCATCTTCTCATTTCGTTTTTCTCTCTTCATCTGCATCAAATCAGTTGATCAGCACTCACCAGATTTGCTTTTTTTGAGTATTCTCGTCATGAGAGCGTAAAATTTGTGGTGGCCCGGTACAAACACATCTTTTCCTAGAGCTTCCTGGAACGTACCTTTCACCTTGGGTTGCTGTACATATTAATAAATATGTTTTCAGAAAACTTTCAAAGTACTTCCTATGAAACCATGCAAATCAGAGGGCAAAAAAAAAGAAAAAAAGTTCATCCAGCCAACCACATCGCCCTTTTCAAAACCGAGAAGGGATCTGAAGTATGGACGAATCTCTACAAAGAAGTCCTTGAACTGGTCGGCAATGGCGTCCACTTGAGCCTGCTCCCAAGCGTCCTTGCCAGCGTAGCCTTAAGAGGGCAGTTGTGCAGCTATCGGTGGATCTATGAAAGGGCACCCACCAAATTCCCTAGCGAGGTATCGGAGAATGGCATGCGACTGACATAGTTGCTTTCCGTCAACGTCTAGCACCGGCATTTGACCGAACGGCATCTCTGCAGGCAGTAATCACTCAGCAGGATCGTTCTCGTTTTCGTGGTTTTTACTAGCGGACCTCGTACCTGCTTTGTGCTTCGGCCATTCTTCAAAGGTGATCCGTACGTCCTCGAAGTCTTTTCCGGCGACGACAAATAACTGAAAGAGAACAAGTTTCGAGGTCGCAAAGCACCAATGCAAAGCAAGGCACTAAAGCTACAAATCACGATAATATGGACCATAGCAATATCTTCTGTGGGCCAACAATTCATTTTTTGCTGGAGGATTTAACATGCCTCTCGGGAGTGAGTCATTAAAAGACTAAGTGCGCAGAGCGTGTCGCAATTCTAGGTGCCGCCCGATTTGTTGTGGTTGGTGGAAGTCATGGCAACCACGTGGCAAAAAGAATTCGACACTTTTGACACTCAACAGAGATACGGGTGATATCATTCAACTTCATGTGGTCAGTCAGTAAGACTTTACCTCCAATGTTTGCAAAGCTTATAGATGATTTCCAGATTTCCTCCATTGACAACCACCACCACCTCTGAACCATTACTCGGCCCAATAATATATGTCGTTTTTTTTGAGCAAAAATTCTTCCTATAAAATTACAGGTTTTTGCGGCATGTCATATGGCAATTGAAAGCTACTTTACTGCCCTACAAAAAATGATCTTTAGTCTTTGAGTATGTTAAGGGGCCGACATTCAAGCAGGCAAAGAGGTGGGTCTAGCTGACAAAAATTGGCCAAACTGGCAATCGACCAAAACACTATATTTCACTTTAGGAAAATCAACCTATCATGTCTCCCGTACTTAGCCCTGACCTCTTCTGCAATTTTCAATATTCAGTTGATCGAGAAGTCGCGTCGTTCTTTTTTCTAAATTCCTTTCACCGAAAGCACTCACGTTCATCCAAAATGAAATTTTCCTTTTCAAATTCATTGATCAGCTTTGCTTTGTGGAGCATTCGGAGAGATTTTCCGCTCTATCGACAATATGATTCTTTTCTGTTTTGGCTGTGATTCCTCTTGAATTTTAAAACTGTGTGACAGCGGTCCAGTTGACATTATTGCGCAACTCATTTTTTCAACAGAAACTCAATAAATCCGTAGTAATGTTTCCCTATCCCTACTCATTACCTGTACTTGACGTTTCACTACTCTTACAACTGATGGTTGGAAACTTTTTCTTGCCTCGGTTCGAGAAATTATCAAAAATCACAGAGTTGTAACGGGAAACTAAATGTGAAAAGAGAGCGACGTGATTAAATTCCAACTTCTCTCATCTTGAAACCTCGGCATTGAAGGTCGGTCCGCGGGCCTCGATTATAAGTTCCTCAGTAGATTAAGACTTGATAATCCGGATTGTCCTGTCTTCTATAGCCTTGTAAAAACCCACAAACTTGCTCCTGCGGATGTGCTATCAATGTCAGCGGACACTTTCAAGATACGACTGATAATAAGTTGTGTGGGCGGACCAGCCGATCGAATTTCATGGTTCCTCAACTGTATTGTGAGCCAGCTGTTGACCAGAATTCCATCGCATCTGACCAACACGTCCAATTTCCTTGAACAGTTGCGCAATTTACGCCCCGAAACAGATTGCGTTATGGAGTCATTCGATGTCACTGCGCTTTATACTAACGTTCAAAACGATCAAGCTTTACAAGCACTGTCCGAAATGCTGGACAGCTAATTTATAACCATAGAGACCTTTGGACTTAATAAAGCGCACATCATGACTTTAATCAAGGAATGTTTACAGTGCAACATCTTTAGGTGGTCGGGTACGTATTACCGTCAAATCAGAGGTTTGGCAATGGGTCAGCGGTTAGCTCCAGTACTTGCGATCTGCTTTATGAGCAGAATAGAAGAACCAGTACTGGAACGCCTACCATTGATGTACTGCAGATACATAGATGACTGCTTCATTATAACATCAACACAGTCCGAAATGGATGAGTGTTTTCGCCTAATGAACCAGCAGTCGCAGTATATCAAGCTCACAAGAGAAGTACCGCGCGATGGTTGGCTTCCCTATCTTAACACGCAGGTGAAAGTGTCCGATGGCATGCTCAGTGTGAAGTGGTACAGAAAAGCTAGCTCTAAGAACATCTTGATTCACGCCACATCTGCACATCCCACGACTGTGAAACATGCAGTTGTTAAGAGCATGTTCAAGACGGCTGCAAATTTGTGCACAGGTACGACAGAGCGGCGAGAGTCTATACGTCTAGCTTCTGACATAGCTGTATCAAACGGCTATGCTATACCAGAACGTCGTAGGAGGATACGCACTGAGCACCGCAACGTACCACGTCTCAATAAGGTTCCCTTACGCATACCTCTCATCTCTGACAGAGTAACTGCTGCAATCCAGAATGCCTTGTTCAAGCACAGCTGGATGATGATGTCGTCTTAGTGAATATCCCTAACGGCAACATCAAAAGCCAACTCGTGCGAAATAGGCTTTACGATAAGCGTTGCGTGTCAGAGAATTATGTTGCATGCCCGTATGGTACAACTGGGGATTGCGCCAAAATTGGTGTATCAAATTGAATGTCGGTCATGTAACGCAACATACATTGGGGAAACAGGAAGAAGCCTAGCAATACGTATCAAAGAACATCTTGCTGGTAAAAGACTAGGTAACACAAGAACACCTCTGGGAAAGCACATGACCGAGGAGCATGGCGGAAACGACTTTGATGTGAAGTGCAGTATTCTAGCATGCGAGACTGAGATTTCTGCCAGGAAAGTGCTTGAAGCGTTTTGGATTTCTGCAAGAAATCCAAGAATGAACAACCGAAATGAGTGCTTATCCATTACGAATGATCTCTTGCCATTTGCGCCACATTGCGAGCTACTGATATGAGGGGGAGACATGCATGTCCCCATTATACTATATATATAAGGACAGCATGACATCTCTCATTCACTGACGACAACTGACACGGAGTGGCGGCGTACCACTCTCGCGGTGGTGGATTGGTGAGTTATATTCTTTCGTACAGGGTTCTCTCCGGCGGTTCCTTGATGTTTTGTCAGAACCGCTAGAGGGATGAGGCGTTTGATGGTGTAGTGGAATAAATCCTTTATCTTGAGCCACGTTTAGGCCTTTGAGGAAGACGATCTGGTCGAAACGTTAGGCCGATAATAAAGTTTCCACCTAACAACCTCGTTGGCACAATACGAAATTATAAACAGAGCGACGTGACTTTTCAAGCAACCATTTGGTAGAACTCGCAAAAGAGGTCGGGGTCGAGCACGGGACCCATGATAGGTTATTTTCCCAAAGTAAAATATAGTGTTTTAATTAATTGCCGATTTGATTAATTTATGTCGTTTGAACCAACTACTTCGCCAGCCTGAGATCCGGCTTGCACAGAGAAACTGAACACGTCATTTTATGGAGCAAAAAAATCCCTTCCAAATGAAATATGACGTGCTGCAAAAACTTGTAATTTTATAGGAGAAATTTCCCTTTGAAGACAACACTACTTAAAGGAATCGTCCACGGAAAATGAGTTTTTGTGTTACCCATATATTTATGTTGTATTTGCCTAATGTTGGCCTCATGCAAAATTTCACGCGAAAAAATGTGAATCTGGCTGAGATACAGCACCACAAAGTGCGGTCCCAGTGGGCGGGGCCTCCGTGTAAAAGCCTCGTACCGCATCCGCCGTGGTCGGAGACGCATTGTAGGAACAGAAGGTTACGTAAACAGTCCCACTCTTCGTTCCCAACGGCGGCGGAAGACGGGACGAGGCTTTTACACGGAGGCCCCGCCCACTGGGACCGCACTTTGTGGTGCTGTATCTCAGCCAGATTCACATTTTTTCGCGTGAAATTTTGCATGAGGCCAACATTAGGCAAATACAACATAAATACATGAGTAACACAAAAACTCATTTTCCGTGGACGATTCCTTTAAGGAATGACCTAATACACAAGCTTGTAGTGATTTGTGCCTTCAAATTTCACTATCAAAAAGCGGTATGGCCGAATAATTTTGATCAAGGAAAGCAACGTTGGAATTACAGAAAACCCATACGCCACCTTCCAATTCCTATGTTGCCCTTTTGAATCCGCATACCTGACGAATAACCTCACCAAGCCCACGTCCAGCGAAATATGTCAACTTATAGTGAACCATTCTGAAACACAAATTTGTTTCCACTTTTCAAGTTCTATTGTAAAACGACGAGAATCACATACATTCATACAAACACGAAATTTATTATAAAGACAATGGCGACGGTCTTAAGTGTCTGCTGTTTTCGGACAATTTTTATAGCAAGATATTCACGGGACAAAAGAAAAAATGAAAGACCCATGTCCCTTTCACAACTTCCATCTGAGCAGCCATCACTCTTTATCAACTTTGATGAATTGGTGGAACTTGAAAACCCCACCGCAGTCTCCCTCCCTACAAGATACCTTCAGACTGCTTGGATGTTGAGCTGCTCGACTAGTATGCTTCGGACAACCTATGGTGTAGAGACTGCGCTACTCTCTACAATCCAGTAGTTTTTCCAGATGCCACCCTGACGAGGGTATGGGACCTGCGCGACGACCTTCGCCGCGTTCATCATTGTATCAGGCCAAAGGATCTCGTATCTAATTCTGGGGACATATTATGATACGATTATTGGAAATGTTTGCTGATCATCTTTATCAGTAAACTTCATGATATACCTCCACATTTTTCTTAGATCAAGTTTGAATTTCAGGAGAGAGCATGTGAATCCATGGATTTGCTGTAGCCTAGCATGAAAGATTTCTAAAGAGTGAATATAAACGGAGTCAGTGTAGCTCCGGGGGGGGGGGGGGGACACGGCTTGCCGTCACGCCTCGAGAGACTGCTAATGACGCTGTCAAGCACCTTTCCTGAGAAGGCTTAAACAAATCTGGGAGAGCTCAAATGGCTAAAAGAACGTCCGCACGGCTATTCGTATTTTTGCCCGACCCATAGGCGTGTTATTTAACATGAAACTTGGAAAGATCTGTGAGAGAGGTTGAATCAAGAGAATGGAGGTATGACGGTTTGTGGTACGCTCTGCCTCAATATACATAGAGTCCAATTATGGCCTACTCATAATTTTGTAAATGGACATGATGCTCGCACGATGGCGGTAGATTACAGAAGGAAGGAAACCGGCCAATATGTCGAGGGTGTGGCTAGTAGTGCCATCCTCTTTCGTAACGAGGACGCGGTAGTTTCGTATTGTCATTACACATACTGCAGACGAGATAATTGCAATCGATTTCAAGGTCGATGCTCGATGGTTTCTTTGCCGGGGCCTTTAACCAATTTTGTTGACAACGGAAGTATGGCTGATCAACGAACGTTGTCAGCAGGCTCTCTATCGCATGACAAGATAAGATTGACAAAAAGACAACGATATACAGCTTACATGAAACAGAATTGTGCGAATGAACACCAGCCCATAAAAGTTTATGACGTGATGAAGGTAGAAACGGGTAATGGTGCCCTCTATTGAAGTCTGTGACGCCGTAACTTTCGCCCTTTCGGCGGCGTTTATTCATTGAAGCTCTTACCGATTGTGATATGAAGAATGCAAAGAAGCAGTCCGAGGTGAAAAAATACAAATTTAGCGGGTTCGGACTTGTGATAGGCTCGTTGGCGATATCAGTGGAAAAACTCAAACGGCATGTGCAAGGGCGTTCGTTAGATCAATTGTCGATGGAGATCCAGATCAGAATGATCGCGATGGAGCACATGCTATTGGAGGGAAGGTCAAAAATCCAACGAAGAAGGGTTCCGGCGAAGGTGTGAGGGTTTCTGGCGATCTGGGAGCAATAGTTATTGGATCGAATGCGGATCTTTACTGGAGTGCGGCCTTTACTCGCGAGCAACATAAAGAATAATTTGGTTGTGCAAGGGCGGAAAATGTCAGCTGTGGAGTAAACAGGGGTCTGAGGATGCGAAGTAGAGCACAGTGCTTTTTAGGCTCCTTAACAGGCCCTGCGCCAACCGGCAGAGCCCCATCGCCTTGCACTAACTGAGAAGATCATGTGCTATGTATGACTGCCACATATTACAGTTTCATGCGGCTTCGATCGCTACGTCGGTAATGCCATGCTCGTAAAAGCTTGTCTGAAGCGAACGGGGGAATTCTGATTCCATTTTTCGATTTTTGGACGCTTTCTCCTTTTTCTTCGTTTTTCTTCCTCAACAACTTTGCTTTCACTGTCGACGGTCTACTAAAGTATCCCTGATGCTAACAACCTCCAACGGCTCCGGGAAGCTGCAATGCGGCGATGGCATGATTAAAGCTGGTTCAAAGGACTGATGTGCACACCTATGTGGGCACCAACACTTGACAAATTCGAATTTCGCGTAATCTCGTATAAAGGAGCTTCTTGATTCAGAACAAGACAAGCTTCACTGAAAAGACATTCTTTTTTAAGACCATGGACGAAAGTGTCAGCACTGATATCTGATCACTCTACTCTAGAAAAAACGGTAAAGGAACTCATAGGTATGCAGGCGACTCAATGAAACGAACCGTGCGGGAGATGCTTGTTCCATCGTGTTGACCAAAATCATCCACAGTAATTCATCATCGCATTAGGAGCCCTTGAAATGGTATTAGGCTGAAAGTATTTTGGTGCAGTGTCACACAAAGAGACAGGTTTTGAGCAGGTTACACTGCCATCAACAATAACAATAGAAGATGAGGGGGCACCCTTTGAGCACAGCACTACAAATGCATCGAGTACGAGAAAAGCGAGGTGACGTTCAGTGGTGATTGGTTAATAGGAATAGCTATTACATACTAACAGATAATACAGAGATGAAAACCTTGATGAGTGAGATGGAGTGAACGTAAGTGGTGGTGGTGGGAAGGCCACATGCATATGTACTTGCCATACACCGTCAGCCTTTCGGCTAAAGTATGATAAGTGACCAGTATTCTTTCGCACACAGTTCCTCTTTGAGAAAACGACACGGCTCGCTCTGAATATTCAGAATCTTTTGAATCTGTAGCAGAACGCACATCAGCCGAAATGAGTGCACAGAATCCATGCATATAGTATGACCTGGGCACATCTAGGTAGTAAGGAATGGCCGCTCCAGTACGACCTCCTCCCCTGTTGGAAGGAGGTCCAAATACGCCCCTCTCTTAGAACATATACACAGCTAACTACTGCTGATTGCATAGTATTCCTAAGCATTTTGTTACGGTAATTTTTGTGCTGATCACTCGCATTCCATCATATTTTCTCACATAACTCTCTTACAATTACGATCCCCCATCCCGCCGTCAAGTACGACCCCCTGTCGAGGAATTGTCGACTCTCAATGTGCCCTGAAGATGACCTTTCTAATTATTTGTTTTGAAGACGACGGTCATAATTGTGAGCATAGGCATGTAGATAAGCACGCGAGAAATTTATTTATTTATTTATTTATTTATTTATTTATTTATTTATTTATTTATTTATTATGCACGCATAGTGCGCTATAATATTAGGCAACAAATTATAGCAAAGAAAATCACCTGCAAACCCCCATTTCACTTTTGAATGGTCATAGATTTGTGAAATTCACGAGCTGCAATATGAGAAAAAGTTTTCGAAAAATGAATAAACCTTAATGTAGGCTAACCAAGCTTTCCATTTTTGCAGCATGGGAGGATTGGTAACAAGCTCGTCTGAGAAGATAAAGGATTTAACTTGTACATCAGCTGATCAGCAAGCCTTGTACCTGATTCTGAATGGAATTTCGGCACCGGCTCGTCTCAAAAAAGGAGCGATCTACACCGCGACCTTGTCCCGACTTTATCTATGCACGACTTAACAGCGATGCTAGTGATATGTGGGCGTGCACTGTTAACCACAATTAGTTGAGCAGCAGATAAGCCACGATGGCAGCCAGATGATGGCACCTTCCGCTTATCGTTCAGCTTGGGACCGTTGCTGACCTCTGCAATTCCGACCTCCCTCCTTATCCCGCCCGTCCAATACGACCCCCTCTGTGTGAGAATTTCGACTCTCAGTGTACCCTGGTCCCATTTATTGAAATGGAAATTATGTGGCGTACATATGTGGCCGTCAAGCGAATGTGGAACCATCGTAAAAACTCCTCACTAAAAAAGTTGTGGGAAAACTAGTAAGCATAAAATCATTTTAAAAAAAAACACAGTAGTCGTGGACTCGAGTTTCTGCATTCAGGAAATGGGAGAGGAGAGGATAGGGAAGATGCTCACAGACACTAATGGAATTGAAAGAAAATGCTGCGAAACAAAGTAAAGGCTTTGGCAAAGGATGCCGATAGGGGCGCATGGCGATGAACTCGAAATACCTGAAATAGCTTGTACCAGATTTCCAGTATAACCAAGTATAACTATATTTTCTTAGCTAAAAAATGAAAATCGAGTTCATCACCTAATGTAGAGGATTCATGTAGACCACTGCTGATAAGGAAGGTCAATAAATCCACCTGCCTATTCTCAACGAGGTGCAGTCGCTCTACATATGCGCTCTGAGAAACTCATCTCAAATCTGTTCTCCAAATTTGCGGAACAGCTCTACGAACGAAGTTATGAAGATTTTTCTTATTTTGCGTTCGCATCGGCGTTCACAAATTCATCAAACTATGATCCTTCAAGGATGTTGTGGGCGCTAGAGAATGTAGAGGTTGATTTACCTTTTACCGTGATACAGCTGTTCAGTGGTATTTGGTTGAGTATGAGGAATATTGCAGAGTAGCAGAACACGGCAGATGGAACGCCTTTATTGTATGCGTTACAGGAAAAGGTATATGGCTTCGACCTCCCGGTCTGCCACAATGTTTATGCCCCGCCCCCGCCAGACGCAGGTTGTGAGGAATCATCGCACACCTGGCGATGATAAACGAGCAACTCAAAATTGCATGTGACCAGCCCTGCACACTTTTCCTTTTGAAGATGCAATAGTTTCTCATCTGCATGTTGCGTGGGAGGTGGTTGCAGATGGTTTTCCAGAGAGTCGCGCTATAGCAACCTTTACTTTTCGTCGCAAGGAAGTAAATGAGTTATCTGGTCTTCAACCGGATTTTTCTCCAATCGGCAAGGCAGTCTCTACTGTATATAAGACCATTTGTCTGTCTGTACGTCTGTACTTCCGGCCCCTCAGTCCGTCCGCCTGCGATCGTCACGAAATTAGGCACCAAGCCAAAATCCACAGACAATGGGCGGAGCATGCACTGAAATGTTCCGTTCTCAAACCAAAAATTGTTTGTTCGTTTCGAAAATGGCTCACACGTGGGGAAAAGATGGAATGAGGTCAGCCATGACTGTTTGAAAGCCTTGAAAGAGGGCTGGGCGCAGTTGGCGGAGGGCACCCCAAATGGGCGGTCCTTGAAGCAAAACGTTATGACTCTGTTCCAGCGCGGCATAGAAACTGGAAAAAAATTTATATGGATGACCAACGTCCAAGCTAACTGGAACAACTTTGAAGTGAGAGACTATCCGCCCACAGTGGTTGGAACGTGTTAATAGTTGGGTGATACTTACTGCAAAAATTGCAGTTTATTTCTAAAATGGTCAGAAACCAGGAGAAAAAAGAAAGAGGCAGTGGTAGCTAAAGATGTGGGAGAAAGAGCCCAACGTGAGTTAGAAATTCGTAATGTGGGTTTGGGTTGGTGACCGAAAAAAAGATGAATAAGTGCGAGAGAAAATGCTCCCACGAGGATTGGGGCCGAGTGGGTGAAGCCAAAATCGAATCGCGGTTTGCTCCTTACGCTACTTCACCTATCACGACCGCCTCTGCTTCTAGACCTCTCTAGGCCACGCCTACGCTATCCGCGTAGACGAAAACTGCGGAGACTTTGGGAGTATGTCTCCTCTGGATCTATTTTTTCGTGTGGAGCTTTGTATGTGATAAGTAGCCACTACAGATACAACATCCTTCATAAAGGGATGAGCAACTCGAATTTCGAGAGCAATCACTTTAGAGCATTCTTTCTCCTTCTACCGCTTAGGAGCTTTAGGAGGGGGAATTTGAAGGAGGGATATCGGTCGGAAGGAGTCTCGGTCCTTCCACTACTTCTTATCACTGAGTTTTCGTGCCGTAAGACTTTCGGATGAAGTGAGGTAATGATCAGACCAAGCTGCTGTAGTGCCCACTGCAGCCTCAAACAGCCACCACGGCAGGTCCATGTTAAAGAACTCACGAAGGACCATCATGAAGCACTTCAATGGGTTGGTGAAGTTACAGACGTGGATATTCAATATGGTTAAGACAGTGAAGATGATAAGTAGCTTGCTTTCTTTTCTGGTTTTGTTGGTATGTTTCGTTTCAGTGATGACGGGTATCAAGGAAAGTTAGCAGAAATGCTGCGCAATTCCAATCGATTCACGGAAGCCACGGTCTAGTAGTGTCGTATTAGGTTGGTAAGTGACTTGACACGGGGGTCCACATCGATATCACGCTCGAGATATGAATCGAAAATAGGTATAGGATTTTGCCCTAACCAGAATTGAGATAAAAGGTTGCTTCGGCTTAGTCCGGGCGCATTCGATCTCGTACTTGGCAAACGCAGCGCCCTGCAATGTAAATCAGTCGATCAACCGAAATTTCTGCCTTTATGACCGTGTATGCCAAGTTAACGAAGAAGATGATACCGATTTGTCTTACGCTCACGTCGAATTCATTTACAGTTTAGAGGGGTTTTTTCACCAAATCTTTCGAATGGAAGCAAAGTAGCTTCCGCTAACATCCTGTGAAATGCGACTGCGAGATTCCAGCTTGCTTGCTTATCCTTGTATTGGACCCTTCAAGCTCATGTTTCATATCGTATAATGCAGGACTTACAGGAAAAGAAAGGAATAAAAGGGATATGAAACAAACAAATTACAGAAAGCGATTGAAGGAAGAAGGCGGAAAACAGGAGTATCGCAGACACTCGAATTGGTTCAGGTCACACGAAGAGACTGCGGCTCTCCTTGGTTCTCCGGCTACGGCAGAACTAGCAAAAGACTTTCTGCCATCGGTGAATTCTTTCTGGTGTTCTGGCCTGCCACAATTCTTTTATGGCGGGTCTCAAGATTGAGGTGTTCAGTTGAAACAAAAGCTCTTTGCCCTCATGTCAATAGATGGAATTTGCGACTAGTACAATGGGATATTTGCTTACAATTAGACTGATCAATTTACAGGATTATAGACACTGATGTGAGGTGTGGCTTGCTAAAAAGGTCGCGTCAGTGATAGGGGTGCTCTCCGATTTTGCAGGAATGCAAACAAACAAATAACTGCGCTGAGGATGTTAGAGTTCCACCATATCGAGAAAGACCAATGAGAATAGGTGAGTCAATACTAGAAGTGACGAGAGCTTGATACATTTATGGGACGTCTGACTACGTCCTCCCTTGCACGTCACCCGAACATGTTCTCCATACATGGATGCGAGAATCCAAAATGGATCTGTAGCGGAACTCGCTTCCAAAAGGCGCATCGTGCATGCTCACCAGCGTATAAGTAGGAAAAGCCATACACGGTGATTTTGAAGTGTCACATTGATCTCCATCTATTTTTGGCCTTCGCAAGTCTTTATACACCCTAAATTAGATTCAGCTGCCATCACGATTTGAATGGAAGTAGAACGCGTGGCGCATCCCACGATGATCATGACTGATGCCAAGATTTTATCCCTTCACTTTAAATACTGTCGTGTTTCCAGTAAAATGCTCTTAAGGTGGACACACTAATGTTTGCTGGCCACGACACAACATCAACGGGATCTAGCTGGGCTCTATGGCTCTTTGGCTGCTATCCTGAGATACAAAGGAGGGTTCAGGTATGAGCGCTGGCTCGCTTACAACAGGATCTCGGGATTATGTTAGCATATCCTGTTTTGTTGGCTCTTCAATTTTCGTGGTCTGCGGTGCATGCAAGGAAAATTGTGAGTTGCGTGGATGGTCTGTTTTGAAACGTCGGTCATGTCTTTTAATTAACCTATTTGGCCATTTTTCATAACCGATTGCCTTTTTCGTTATTTCTTATTGACCGCATTATCAATGAAGGAAAGTGTATACTATACGAAACTTGCTATTATTAGGTTGTCCGGATTTTCGGACTGAAATCGGAAAACATTGTGTAGTTAGCAACTTTATTAAGACCTGGGGGGGGCGGCTTCGCCGGCCCCGGAAGGCCGCCTTCGGCGGCCTGGGGGGGGGGCCGGCTGGGCCGGCCTTACAGGGGCGACTCTCGGCTCGCCGCGTAAGCGGCGTTTCGCGGCTGTTGGGGCATATCTACCCTTCAGCAAAGCCGGCACAATTCTACCATCACTCGTTCAATAAATGGGGGTTCCTCTGCTGCGTTTGTACCTAAGGGTAAGATTGTGATGTAAGAGGAAGAAGTCGGTATTAGTATGTGATGCTTTTATTTTTATGTTTCAATCAATAACGATGATTCATTAGTATTTTTGCTGAAATGTAACGACCTTATCCCAGCATCTCCCTACGTCTGTTTAGATCTATTTCAAATGATTATCATACATTTTAGCGCGCGCCCCGCCGATTCATGTGTGTGCCTTATGATTCATTAGTATTTTTGCTGAAATGTAACGACCTTATCCCAACATCTCCCTACGTCTGGTTAGATCTATTTCAGATGATTATCATACAATTTAGCGCGCGCCCTGCCGAAATGGGCGGAGCGTAACATTGTTCATGTGTGTGCCTTATGACCTTATTATTCCAGCTTCTCCTTGCGTCTGGGCTCTTTTGGAACCGAATTATATTACCACATTTTTAGCGCGCGCCCCGCCCACAGTGGGCGGAGCGTAACATTGTCCATGTATGTGCTTTATGACCTTATTATTCCAGCTTCACCTTGCGTCTGGGCTCTTTTGGAACCGAATTATATTATCACGTTTTTAGCGCGCGCCCCGCCCACAGTTAGCGGAGCGTACTATGTCTATGTGTGTGCCTTATTACCTTACTATTCCAACTTCTCCTTGCGTCTGGGCTCTTTTGGAACCGAATTAGATCAACTTCAGATGATCATCACATTTTTAGCGCGCGCCCCGCTCACAGTGGGCGGAGCATAACATTGTCTTCACCGTTGATGTCCCCTTACTACTCCCTATATATCACTTTAAAAATTCAGTGTCCCAGCTTTGCTGCGACGCGAGATTTGATTTTCCCCCCCATTCGCCTTCCGAGGCTCCTTATCAGCCCTTATCAGTTGCTATCACTTCCGTTCCCTCACCGTTGATGTCCCCTTACTACCCCCTATATCACTTTAAAAATTCAGGGTCCCAACTTTGCTGCGACGCGAGATACGATTTTCCCCCCATTCGCCTTCCGAGGCTCCTTATCAGCCCTTATCAGTTGCTATCACTTCCGTTCCCTCACCGTTGATGTCCCCTTACTACCCCCTATATCACTTTAAAAATTCAGTGTCCCAGCTTTGCTGCGACGCGAGATTTGATTTTCCCCCCATTCGCCTTCCGAGGCTCCTTATCAGCCCTTATCAGTTGCTATCACTTCCGTTCCCTCACCGTTGATGTCCCCTTACTACCCCCTATATCACTTTAAAAATTCAGGGTCCCAACTTTGCTGCGACGCGAGATATGATTTTCCCCCCATTCGCCTTCCGAGGCTCCTTATCAGCCCTTATCAGTTGCTATCACTTCCGTTCCCTCACCGTTGATGTCCCCTTACTACCCCCTATATCACTTTAAAAATTCAGAGTCCCAGCTTTGCTGCGACGCGAGATTTGATTTTCCCCCCATTCGCCTTCCGAGGCTCCTTATCAGCCCTTATCAGTTGCTATCACTTCCGTTCCCTCACCGTTGATGTCCCCTTACTACCCCCTATATCACTTTAAAAATTCAGAGGCCCAGCTTTGCTGCGACGCGAGATATGATTTTCCCCCCATTCGCCTTCCGAGGCTCCTTATCAGCCCTTATCAATTGCTATCACTTCCGTTCCCTCACCGTTGATGTCCCCTTACTACCCCCTATATCACTTTAAAAATTCAGAGTCCCAACTTTGCTGCGACGCGAGATATGATTTTCCCTCCATTCGCCTTCCGAGGCTCCTTATCAGCCCTTATCAGTTGCTATCACTTCCGATTCCTCACCGTTGATGTCCCCTTACTACCCCCTATATCACTTTAAAAATTCAGAGTCCCAGCTTTGCTGCGACGCGAGATATGAATTCCCCCCTATTCACCTTCCGAGGCTCCTTATCAGCCCTTATCAGTTGCTATCACTTCCGATTCCTCACCATTGATGTTCCCTTACTACCCCCTATATCACTTTAAAAATTCAGGGTCCCAGCTCTACTGCGACGCGAGATATGAATTTCGTGACAGACAGACAGACAGACAGACAGACAGACAGACGGACAGACAGACTAAGCCGATTATATATAGTAGTGATCGTGTACCGTGGAATTTGGAGTATTCGTAAGGTCTGAAGTTGGCGTACAGAAAGGTTAGGTCGAGCCCCACAAGTAGCGAGCACGAGCCGTTTGTTCTATGTTTGTGGTCGAAATTTCTTGAGTGATCCGTCACCGTTGACGAACTTGTGGTACCAGTAGAAGCACGTCGAGCGACAGGGGACTCGCCCCTTTATTGTTTCCTGCAGAAAGCGATGGGCCTCGTTCGCGGATCGGGCAGAGCCGTATTGTAGAAGCAGAACTAGTCGGTAGAGCATCTTCTTGTCATCCATTGCGAAGGCACTACTGGGGACAGGAGATGATATGTCGCACATGCTGCTGAAACGCAAATCCCTCAAGTTGGGTCCGCTCATCGGATGACAAAGATGTTGTTTTGAACCATACCACGCATTTAGTCCGAAAACTTTCCGGACAACCTAATATCACAGTGGAAATACCTTGGTAGGCGTATTGTATAGAGCTCCTTGTCGAAAAGAGCGGTTTGTGACAACTCAAACGGTTTTCGTTCCAGGAAGAAATTGATGAAGTGTTGGATGACAGTGATTATATGTATTTTGCCTGAACATCTCCCTCAACTCAAGTACTTGGAGTGTTGTTTGAAGGGTCATTGAAGGCCGAACTGAATATGCTTCTAGTTATTTCAAAAGAGATTGTGAGCTGTTAGTTCATGTACGCACAATTTGTAGGAATCGCTCCGTGTATGTACAATAGTTCCGATGATAATGCGTCAGCTAGGTGCAGACCAAGAACTGGAGGGTGTCACACTACCGGAAGGCACACAGGTGATTATAAATCAGCATGAAGTGCACCGAGACCCAATGTACTGGCCGGATCCAGAGAAGTTCGATCCAGACAGGTGGGTTTCAAGTTTTTGGAGGAAAGCAAACCAGACGCTTTTGACAAGCGGCTGCTACCGTAATCATGTTTTCGCGCCAGGGCGCGTATCGTCGCTACTCGTTGTCACCACACACTCTCTCTCCGTTTCGTCGTTCTCCCTGCGCTCTCCGCGTAGGAGAAAGCATGCGGCAAACTGCCCGTGGATTATACTACGCAAGCCGTCTAGGGGGCAACACCCATTGACCGGCGAAGGGCGTCAGGCCGAGAGGGGCTGAGGGATGGTGGAGGGGTGGGGGAGGTGACCGGTTACGGTGGCGGTGGGTGAACCGCATCCGGTTTTTTGGAGCCGCATGGAATGATAGCACGCATGCGGTTCGCTGGGGAACTGTACTGTTGCGGTTACGTTTCGGGCGAAAGATGGGTCACGGTGCACACCTATGTTGTGGGCTCAGGAATGTTTTCGGCCACAGCCCATACTAACCCCTGCGCCGAAGGTTCCTTCCCCTGCAATGCACGCGAAGCGCGCGCCACGAGTAGCGTTAAAACAAACTTAGGTGCTATCGCAATGAGGGGGGGGGGGTTGGGATCCCACAACTGGACCGTACTTTTACCCAAGCCGTGTAGAGGAAAAGAGCTCTTCCTTCCCTTCCAAGGCTTAGGCAAAAGTATACGACGCGTGAATGTGTAGAATGACCCATCAAGGATCTCTCCAGGATGCTTAGATAAGCAACTTTTTACAAGATGCCCCCTCCCTCTTTGCGATAGCACCCAAGCTTAAAACATTAAAACATCTGCTTTTAAGTTCCTTCGTTCTAAGTGTTTAAGGTAAGCAAACCAGACCCAAAACACTTGGAAGATGTAAGGAGGCATGTGTTGGCCCTGCCACGAAAACCTATTACTGTAGCAGCCGATTGTCAAAAGCGTCTGGTTTGCTCACCTCCACGTTTTGGCGGAATCCTATCATACTGGTCATCGACAGTTTCAGATTCCTACCTGAAAATAGTGCCGGTCGCCATCCATTTGCGTTCATACCATTTTCGGCTGGTAGCCGTAATTGTATAGGACAAAGGCTAGTTTTGTGAATATTTTTGTTTCCTTCCAGGACATGGAGAAAAAGGCTATGGAAGTAGTCAACATGTGTTTATGCTCTGAAAACTTGTAGCCAAGTGTTTTGCTATTTTAGTGTGCTAAAAAAAGAATCCGGGCTCGCAACGTGGCGTGTGTGTGAGGTAGGAGCGCCGTATATTTGGGTCTTGAAGCGATTACCTTGCCCTGTGCCACATTTAGAGCGCAGTACACTTATAAGGCCGCGTTAATACTTTGCGCACCGACGGCGTCGCCGCCGGTGCCGGCGTCAAGTGACGCCGGTGCGCAAAGTATGAACGCGGCCTAATAGCCCATCAGAAGCCGACTACATATGACACCTCTGGCTCGCAGTCTTCGCATTGCACGCCGCGTTGGGAAAATCTGCTCTAACGGTACTACCTTCAGGGATTTGTTGGTTTGGGGTGAGAATAATGAGAAGTTTCCGTGATTGGCTGTTTCCAGAAAAATATAACATCAAGTTGTTATTGTCGTAATCATTTGGGTTTAGATTCGGTCTAATGGAAATGAAAGTTGTGGTCACATGGATTTTACGCCACTTCAATGAGATTTCTGTGCAGAAAAGATGTGATGTAAGTTGCTTTCTCTTGTTACGGACAGTGGTATAATCAGGCTTCTGCAATGTTCAACAACGCGTTGTTCCAGCTCAAAACAAAAACTGAAATCATTCTGCGACCTGAAGATGGTATCCATGTACATTTGGAAAAGAGACGTCCATTGGTTTAAAGGCACCGGGAGGGGGGGAAGGGCTGAATAACGTTTACGAAAACAATGGCGTCTGAAAACAAACATATGGGTTCGGTAGATACAATGTGTAACGAAACCGGCGTTGAAAAACGCGCCACAAGGCGCTATTTGCCCCCAGGGCGCGCTTCCGTCCGAACTGCAAGCTTCCGTGGCCGAGCCACGCTTCGTTCATTTTGAAGCTTGTCTTCGGCCTGATGTAACCTTATTTTTGAATTATTTCCTCTTTACTGTTTTCTAGTGACATATTTTACTTGTTTACTTATAGATCTTCTTAATTGTGCATTTCTATACCTGAAAATCTCAGAAGGGTCAAATAAAGTCGGGGGGAGACGCAACCTTGCGTCGACGTCGATGCTCCTTTCCCTTACTAGGCTTAGGCTAAAATTGATATTCCCTCCTCCCACATTAAAAAACATCTGTCAAAGCACAGGTCTCATCTGCTTTAGCCTAACCCTAGGAAGGGAAAGAAGCTTTGACGTGGGTGAAAATTTTGCCTCCCCCCCCCCCCCGACTTTATTTGACCCGTAAGTACATCTAGAAACAATATAAGAAAGAACAAAGTGAAAACTAAAAGGAAAAAACAAATCTATATTAGAACCATCTTCTTTTGGCACCATGCCAAGGCGTCAAATTGGCGAGTTTGTGCAATGGCGGCCACTCAAGCTCGTCCACACTACGTCTGTTCTACCGTAAGCCAAAATTACCCCCTTCTGGTGTCTTTAAGGTGAATATTTGCTGAACTTGGAGTTGTAGTGATTTTGAGATTTCTTTGCTTTTAGTTCGGAATCGGGAAACATAGCTATTAACATAAAAGTTGTCATATGTCAGCGTGCGCAGTCCGACTGGCTGTCAAGATCTTTCTGTTATTCGTTTTGTTGTTGTTCCCTTTTTTGTGTTATTTTTTGTTTTTGACTTACCATTACTTGATATATTTATGTTGTTTTGTTAAAAATTTGACAGAGTAATTGCATGAACAGTTTTAGTTTAAATTTAATCAAGGTTGGTATTAGCCATGATTAGGTTCTTTGTCTCTCGATTCACTGAATAAAAACTAAACACACGTCGCGATTTTGTCGAAATAAAATTTGCAGTGATTCCACAGGCGTCAGCTATCTTGTCGAGGTAGTACTTTGTAGCAATGAACCACTTCAAAATTTCGAGGTAAAACCAGGATCTCAGGGCCTTCGATCTCACGCTAACGAAATTCCGGATCTGGAATATGATCAAGTTCATGTGAGGAAACAAAGTGTTAGCTGCATGCTTCTTGGGTATGTGTTTGCAAGCGTGTCAGCATGTTTGGTACGTTGTTATGAGCATTTGTTGACGATCGCGATTAATTATGTTGAGTGTAAATAAGACTAAGTTCAGAATATGAGGAAGATGATACCGTTACCACCTGTTGCCATACAGTTTGCTTTGAATCCATAATTTAATTTTAAAACTAAATTTAGTATTGCTGATTGTTGGAATTGAACTATAATATAATATTAGGGATAGTGCATGATTAATGCGGCTTTTCATTGCTACGTTTTTCTGCTGTGGAAGTTGACATTTTGACATCTAGAAAATCGGAAGCAGTCCTTGATTCCGATGGCGAAAACGCTCCCATATAATCGTTCAACACGCTTTTGCTTAATTTAGGTACTGTTTCTGCCAAATAAAATTGTTGAAAAAAGCCGCATTAATTATGCTTCCAATAATATTGGGTCATTCCATAAGTAGTGTCGTTTTTTTCATACGAAAATTTTTTCCATAAATCCACGAGGTTTTGCGGCATATCATGGATCATTCGAAAGAGAAATTCCTGCTCTATAAAATTACATGTTTAATTCTGAGTATGTTAGAATAGAGCCGACACTGAGGCTGGCAAAGGGGTAGGTCCAGCAGACAAAAATTGGCCAAACCCGCAATCAATTAAAACACTATATTTTACTTGGGGAAAACTAACCAATCATGTGCTCCGTACTTAGTCCCGACCCCTTCTGCGAGTTCCACCAATTGGTTGCTCGAAAAGTCACGTTGTTCTTTTTCCACATTTAGTTTTTCCGCCACAACTCGGTGATTTCAGACAATTTCTTCAAACCAAGGCAGGAAATTTTTCTCAACCAATCAGTTGAAACAGTGGTGAAATGGTATGAACAGGTAGTGAGTAGGAGCACGGAAATACCACTGACCTGATTCCTTAACTTTCTTAAAAGTAAATTGTGAAAAAATGTCAACTGGACCCCTATCACATGATATTAAAATTCAGTATGAATCGCAGCCGAAACAAACTAGAAAGATGTTTTCGATAGAGCAGAAAAAACTCTTCGAAGTGGTTTATGAGACAACGCTAAGCAAGGGGTCTGAAATAAAAAGTTCCATTTTGAATAAGTGTGGGTGCATGCGGAAAAAAAGATTTTAGAAAAAGAACGACGCAACTTGTTGATCAACCTAATATTGAAAATTGCAGAAGAGGTCAGGAGTAAGTACGCGACAGATGACTGGTTGATTTTCCTGAAGTGAACTATAGTGTTTTAATTGATTGCCGGTTTGGCCAATTTTTGTTGGCTGGGCCTACCTCTTCGCCAGCCTAAATGTCGGCCCCATTCTAACGTACTCAGAAACTAAACATGTCATTCTGTAGAGCAGAAAAAACTCTTTCAAACATTGTATAAGATTATGCAAAAACCCGTAGTTTCATAGGAAAAATTTATGCTTGAAAAAAAAAACGACATTACTTATGGAATGACCAATACAAGAGGATAAAGAAAGAACAAAAGACCCAGAATAAAGAGGGTTAATAGGGCAACTGAACGGAGGTGGTGTACGGAAAGTTGGGGCTCACTCCCATTCGCACCATGCGGGGATCAAACCTGTATGAAAAGCCCGCTCAGGCCAGTTTATACTTCCATCCATCCCTGGGGTGAATTAGTACCAGCCTTCCGTCAGTCAGTGGGAAGGGAAATCCGTGGAGCATCCCAGCAAGGGATGGATTAATGCTAAAACATCTGAAAACATCTATCCTTTATCCTTTTAGGTGTGTATGTACCGACACTACGATTATCTGTTTAAGATCTTCTTTAATATTTTTAACAACGGTTAATCGGACTTTATAAACAAATCTGTATCAAATCAATATGATGGTTAACCAACCTTGTTTCCCCCAATATTAAAATGTCGTGGTCAGGTGGTAGATTTCCTGTGGTTGTTCTGTCTAGACCTCGATATTTCGACTTTCAGGTGATCGAAGGTTTTACCCACGACGGAAATCGAAAATACCTTTAACCGTTGACCTTTAACCTTTAACCCTTTAACCATGCATACTTCAATTATGCGTATTTTATATGAGTTCACTAAATCATCGGTTGGAAGCATAGCAAAACATCAGGCAAGAAGAACTTAAAACACTGGAAATTTATTGAAAAATGTCAACAGTCCATCGAAGTATCATTCTGTCCATTAGTGAAGATCAGCTCACTCTGTCAGAAGCTAATAAAGAAGTGTAGTCAGAGTGGTGTTTCAAAAATGATTAGTAAGCTGCTAACATGTGACTGTATTCGTACTTTTGAGTAGAAGGAAGCCCTTACCTAGGCGTTCACTTTGGATGGACTCGCTCCTTGAAAACGGTAATTCGTTAACTCTTGCAATGCAAATGAAATTATGAACTCTTCTTGAAAGAAATCGTCCACGGAAAAGTGAGCTCCTTCGTAACCAAATATCCGCAAACAAAGTTTCACGCGAAAATGTGAGAGTTCGGCTAAGATACAGTCCCCGAATTCTCGGCCGGGTGGGCGGGGCCTTCAAGTAAAAGCTCCGTTCCGACCTCCGCCGCAGTGGAGAACGGGGAGTGGGACTGCTAACGTAACTTTCTGTTCCTACAATGCGTCTCCGACCGCAGCGGACAACGGGGTGGGCACTTGTTCGGTGGCCCCGCTCACCCGTCTAGGACTTTGTGGTGCTGTATCTTTATCGGATTCACATTTTTTGCGTGAAACTTTGCCTGCGGCCCATTTTAGGCAAATACAACATAATATCTGGGTAACATAAGAACTCATCTTTCCGTGGGCGATTCCTTGATGATTAATGACGATTAATGCAGATGTCGGGAAATACCTCTTGATTTTCGCACCTCATGAACACTTCTTCGCACCATAAATGCAAAGCATTCGCACTATAGGTGCGAAACTGTGCGAAACTTTTCATTCGTATCACTTTGTACCCACCTGATTTTCAATATCGAGTCTTACTGAAGTATTTATGCCATAAAGTGTTCCACGGATTACAATAGTTCAATGACTTTCAAGTTGAGAGTTCGACGCTTCCAATCGTAGCCCAATATGGACATTACCAATTCGTTGGTAGGACTTCGGCTATGTCATGGTCTGAGTTCTAGAGGCTGCTTGCACTACCACAACATTAAAATGTTTTGCGAAATGATGGAAGTCAAGATAGAGAGCACGAAGTCTAATCGCTGATATCTCGCTTGCGCCACGAATGTGAGTTAGGTGAGAGAAGCAAACTAGTGGAGATAGAGTTCGTTTGATGACTTTTTTTGGGGCAGAGAGCCCTCGGTGATCAGGCTGTTTGCAGTTGTAGCGCCTTGAAGAGTCGATCGTTAAAGGAATCGTCCACGGAAAATGCGTTTTTGTGTTACCCATACATTTATGTTGTATTTGCCTAATGTGGGCCTCATGCGAAATTTCACGCGAAAAAATGCGAATCTGGCTGAGATACAGCACCACAAAGTGCGGTTCCAGTGGGCGGGGCCTAAGAGTAAAAGCCTCGTCCCGTGGTCCGCCGCCGTTGGGAACGGAGAGTGGGACTGTTTACGAAACTTTCTGCTCCTACAATGCGTTTCCGACCACGGCCGACGACGGAACGAGGCTTTTCTCTTAGGCCCCGCCCACTGGGACGGCACTTTGTGGTGCTGTATCTCGGCCAGATTCGCATTTTTTCGCGTGAAATTTTGCATGAGGCCCACATTAGGCAAATACAACATAAATACATGGGTAACACAAAAACTCATTTTCCGTGGACGATTCCTTTAAGTAGAGGTCCGACCAAAATATTGGGTTGAGGAATAAGTCCCCGCGGTTTTTTTCAACCCCGTTTCTTACGATGTTCCTTTCATCTTTTGACAAAATTTATACATGTTTTCGATAGAGCTTTTTTTTGCTCTAAAAAATACCACTATCTGTTTTTCGATTCCTTCGACTAACTAGTATTTGTGAGGTTTGGAAATGAAGTGAGCTGAAGGCAAAAAATTGGCACTTGCGCACATCATTTTTCTCGCCTACCATCAAGATCAAAAAATGTTTGTGTATATGTTTTGATAGAGCTTTTTCTGCTCTACAGAATGGCACTACAATTTATTCAAATCGCTCAACTTTTTCTTCTTTTTAAAACTCACAAATGCAGTACTCGCAAAAGTGTGCATTTTCGTTATCCACTCTCCCTCGCCTACCATCGAGTTTGAAGAGAATAGGTATGCACTCGATAGAGCTTTTTTTGCTCTACAAGATAATACCACTCTTCCTTCGTATGCTCTCATATTTTAGCATGTAGCAAGAAGTTTTCACCTGTTTTTCACTTCAATATTGCATGACGAAAATAAATTTTTTCGGCAGAATGTTTTGCACCATTCGATAGAGCTCTTTTCTCTCTACAAGACAATGCTTACGGTTTTTGTTCGAATTAATTTTTTAGACGATTTAAAAGTCGACGAATTTGAGCATTTTCATAACATGATGCAGGAAATGCTCAAATTCGTCGACTTTTAAATTGTCTAAAAAATTAATTCGAACAAAAACCGTAAGCACTGTCTTGTAGAGAGAAAAGAGCTCTATCGAATGGTGCAAAACATTCTGCCGAAAAAATTTGTTTTCGTCATGCAATATTGAAGTGAAAAACAGGTGAAAACTTCTTGCTACATGCTAAAATATGAGAGGATAGAAGAGTGGTATTATCTTGTAGAGCAAAAAAAGCTCTATCGAGTGCATACCTGGATATTCTCTTCAATCTCGATGGTAGGCGAGGGAGAGTGGATAACGAAAATGCACACTTTTGCGAGTACTGCATTTGTGAGTTTTAAAAAGAAGAAAAAGTTGTGCGATTCGAATAAAGTGTAGTGCCATTCTGTAGAGCAGAAAAAGCTCTATCAAAACATATACACAAAAATTTTTCTATCTTGATGGTACGAGAAAAATGAGGTGCGCAAGTGCCAATTTTTAGCCTTCAGCTCACTTCATTTCCAAACCTCACAAATACTAGGTAGTCGAAGGAATCGAAAAACAGATAGTGGTATTTTGTAAAACAAAAAAGCTCTATCGAAAACATATATAAACTTTGTCAAAAGGTGAAGGAATTATTGTGAAAAACGGGGTTAGAAAAAATTGCGGAGACTTATTTCTCAACCCAATAGCTATACCATCATGTTGTGCTATGACACCGTACTTGAGAGTGAGAAGATCGATGTGACGAATTCTGAGAAATGATAACACGATAAGGCAACCAGTCTGTAATTGTTGTAACATCGTAGATGGTGACGTGATAATATGCACTGCCATGAAAGCCTGTTTCCTCTCTGAGAATCGTGTGCGCGTTGTCGCAAAAGGCGTGACCGAACGTTTGCTGACGTTCGGTTACTTCCTAGCCGTTGATGGGCCAAATAGCGGTCTGTAAGAATCCCTCGCTTACCTCATAAAAGGATAAAGATGAGGTTTATGGCTTTATCAATCCCTTCTGTGGGATGAGCTGCGTATTCTGATTCCATTCAAAATTATAGTAGCAGATGAATGCGATCTGACCTATACGACGGTTTGAGGGGGCCAGCCTAGTACAAGACTTTGTTGGCATGAGCGGGCGTTGATGCGGGATTTGATCCCCGCACCATGATGGTAAGAGTGCGCGCTACCTGTCACTACACCATCTTCACCCTCGAGTTCGTCATCTAAACCAATCAATTTGTGTTTCGGTTGTCCGTCGATTTGTCGGTCTGAATGCCTGCCCGTCCGTAAGTGGATGGTTGTAATTGGACATGAATTGTCCGCTCTGTGTTGGAGGAAACTAATTGGTGCCGGATTAGCAACGACAGCAATAGAATATTTTTGTCGTGATAACACTTGCCCTTATATAAACGTCTGCTAAAAAACACAGTCTTCTGTGGTGTGCTGATGACGCACTAGATGTCAGCGCAATAGGATGGTGCGTCGACATGAAGGCTGTTGGGGGAACAATACGTTCAGGCTACAACGGGCTATGTTGTGGGAAACTGAGAAAATGGGTACTGTTAGGCCGCGTTCATACTTTGCGGTGCCGGCGGCAGGGCGTGGCTGCGTGTCTCTGCTCCCCTCCTGTTCCACCCTGTCTCGTTGCCAGCGTCGTCTCTGCACCTTTCCCGTGCCACTCTGCCTCGCTGCCTATGAACGCAGCCACGTATCGCCGACGCAAAGTATAAACGTGGACTTAAAGTCACGGTAAGCTCCATCACTCATCAGATCATGCACAGAAGACAAGAAGGGGGTGATGGGGCGCACCATAAATGGATACACGCTGAACTTTCATTTCTATGATTTACAATAAAACCTTATTTTTTGCTAGCTGCTGGGTTCCTAAGTTACTTCGAATCCTAATAGGCTGCAGTTTTTCATGTAATTCCAAATCTTAACAGTTTTTCTAAATGAGATTTCAAGTATTTATTAGCTTCATTTGAAGAAACTCATCATTTTTGCGGAGGATGTGGCACCTTAATTGTGTAAGTTGTGCTATCGTTGAGTGCACAGCAAGTGCTGCCGCGACGCGACCGCACCTTTAGGTTCTGTATACTGCCCCTCGGTGGTATAACTACCGTTATATTTCAATTGCTAATTAATTGAAAGTAATTAATCAGGGAAAAGAAATTTGGACACAAGCGTGAAAAATACTTTTTTATTTTATCGATCCAATTATTTTATATATCAACATGATGTAATGCTATATTTATGTGCAAAGATCAAGGCTGAATGGTTGATAAAGAACACGTAAAAAGAGAAATCAAAAGAGTAGCGAGTAGAGGGGATAGCTATGAGAAGCGTAAACTCTTAGATTGAGCTGGAATGAGGGTAGAACTTGGTACGTAATCGGTTCTCCCCTATTGGTTCAGTGCCATCTCTGACTTCAATAACATTTCGAAACTACAAGAGGAAGAGGTGGAAAAGGAAATCGAAATTCTCATGAGAGTCGAGTGGAACATCGACCACATAGGAGAAGTCAAAGTGTGAAAGGTTTTTTTTACAGTACTGTCATACTTCCAATAAAATAACATCTGATGATATCAGCACGCGCGGGCAAGGGGCTTCACGAAGCACATTTTTGGATAAAAAAGGACAGGGTGATCACTCTAAAATAAATAATTACTGTTGTTACAAGAGTGCTGAGTTATGGGTAAAAGCTTCGGCCTTGAACGGGACTCGAACCGACATTCCAGGCTTTTCATGCTATTTGTATGTATGTTATTATATTGCTGCTATCACTAAACGATTACTGGTTCTTTAAAGGCACATTCCAGGATTAGGAGAACATTGCATTCCTTTCACATGACCTAATAGTTCATCAAACGGGCAGGGAGGCTGTGCACATATCGAAGCGCGATGATGGGTCATGGCAGCGCGTGGAGCTCTCGAAGCCAGCTCGGCCGCACCCTGGAGCTCGGGCGCGCCCATTCCAGACGTGATTGCTGGCAATGACAGTGGCAATGATGGCAACAACGTGGCAAATGAGGCCTACGATTTGTGTGATAATATAAGATAAGGAAGAGATGCCTATGATAACGGAGACATTGACATGAGGAAACAGGTGATATTCTAGAGTTCCTTCTGATACCAGCCAGCGGGAACTAATTCAAAGGCTCGTTTTCACGCGGTAATCTCGTCTAAGCCCAGATGACAGGAGGTCTTATTTTTGCCCTTTTCGTGGACTTTTTTTCGGATTTTTCTTAGTCGGCGTATTCCTCAGCATCTCGGATTTCATGGCTTAGCGCTTTAACCCACTCAGGGTAATCCTGGAATGTGCCTTTGAAGTCATCACCTTGATTCCATCCCATGAATTTGTGTGTGTTAGAAATTAATCTCCTATTATTATCATCTGAAAAAAATGGAAAGTGTTTTTTGAAAAATTCGAGTTAATTTAGGATAAGGATGATCTATGACGACGTGGTCTGTCTCTTGGTTGATCTTTGGAAGACGATCCTAGAAAGGCCATAGGAACACCTTCGTTGTCGACGAAACCGATATCTTGACGGGATATGATCGGCTGCCCACGAAACGTGCCAACTTCAGACGCCTAAACATGGTAGGTATTTGACAGTCAGTCGGATTTATGATTTGTTGATAGTGACAGTCTGTAGACACTCTACATCCAGTACTCCGCGCACATAATAGCCGCACCTCTACCGCCCCGCTTCTCTTTCACCTTTGTTGAAATGAATCGTTATAGGAAGGTCATTATAGTGTGTCTAAATGGGAACCTGAGTTACTTGAGAGTAATGCTTAGCGGTTGCGAAAAATCTATCTCAACAAATGCTCAATTTTTTTTGACGGAAACGGTGATAAATCGGCAGATTTGATAGTGATGGGACAGGAGCGGGTGAACAGCTGTCTCACAACTTTGTAGAAGCTACTTCTCACTCTTGCGTATCGGACTTTCGATTACTTTCATCACTGTTTCTTCAAATAAAGCAAAAAATTGCTCATTATTGGGTCCTATCCTACTTTCTGCCCTTATTCATTCTTTATCGGTCTACCATTGGTGATTTCCAGCTGATGTCAGCTGTAATTTCTTTCCGTTCAATATCACTGGAAGCTTCTTATCATTCAATCATGGCGTAACACCACTCATATTTGCCATTAGGTCAGAAAATTTGCGTCGCGGCATGCGGCACGATGCTTACGTGCTGCAACGCGTGTTTTCTGTTTTGATAGTACTCGTGGTCATCACATATGCAACTTTCTACGCTAGGATTTAAGGTTTTCTGTGTTGCAACCAGACCACGAAGGTTGGGGGACGGTTTTTTCAGAACTTTAGTGATCGATCCGAAACGGTGGTTTTTTGGCACGAAATTTCGTAAGTATGCATGTAACGCAGTTTGGTATTGTTAGTTGACACCCAGTACTACATACCGATCTTGGACCAGCGATGGCATCAGTACCGTAGTTAAATCCTCTAATGTGGTGACGACGTGGACGTCTGAGTTCCTCGTCCAATCGTTCAAGCAGCGTTTCCGAAAACACTGAAATTTGATGGTCAACGTTGAATAAAAAAATCTATTTTATGGCGAGGTGTAGAGAAAGGTGGCGCGAAATCTCACTGTCATGATGCGAGGATCGAATCCCGCACCAATGCAGCCTAGGCCTACGAAACCTTCTATCCCTCCACGGTAGGTGAATTGGTACCAGACTCGTTTAAGAGGATAAAAGCACTGGTTCAAACATTCGTTGATCTTTGCAAGTCATTGTATAGGCCAAATGGTATTGAACTGCCATCAAGATTCTGAATGGAATAGGATGCATGGCGCATTCCAACAAGGGATTGTTGACGGGAGAAATTTCTCTGTCCTTCACTTCTTTAATTTTTTTTTTACTTCTGACAACACTCAGAAATCAATGCATGTATTAGCAAAAATACAGAGCCTCTTATAATGTTGTGCACCACCACTCATAAGCTGCCCTTTCTTGTTGCGAATGCACCCTTCTAGAATGATTCGCATATGGAATGACTTGGAATCGTAGGGAACAGTGCTATGAGAGTTTGCCTTCGTATTTGTAATGCAGTCGTGGGACGGCTGTGGATCGCACTCGAGTTCTAGTTCATTAGATTGGTGCATAATTAATGCGGCTTTTTAAAGCTGCATTTTTTTGTGGTGGAAAGTGACGCTTTGACGTCTACCAACGACTACCAAATGGGAGGCAGTCCCTGATTGCGATTGCAGAAACGCTTTCTTACTTTTTTTTCTTTTTTTTTTTGTCCTGCGACTACGTCACAAAGTATGAATGCCACCTCACCTACATCTAACTTATGTGGCGTAAGTTACGTATAATAAGGTAAGAACCATGGAATTTGGAATATTTGACAAGAGTGGATAAGATTGGTGATCACTGAATCAGCTGGCTGGCCGTGCTGTTGAGCGATAACTTTGCCTCACGGCAAAATCCGTCGCTCGTAGACTGATGCTGACAGGGGATTTCAAAGGTTGACTGAGAAGCGCCTTAGAACATTGCAATATTATGGACTATTAGCGTTTTTGTCTGAAGTCTGCTCAGGTATTGATCCTGGGCTCGATCTTCGGACCATGTTTTTAATAGCGACGCTACTTGTTACTACCCCACATCTCAGTAGTAATTAAACAAAGTCAGCACAACAAACCTTATAAAATGAAAAGAAAGAGTAGACAGAAAGACTTCAGCTGTACTGGCATTGCAGAAACTGCTGTGATGGTTAGCTAGCGAAGTCGTGTAAACCTGTTCCTTTTCCGTGCGCATCTCCTAATCAGGAGGGGCGTGGCCTATTTCGGCCATTTTTTGTCCGGTGACGTTCCACCCGACAGTTTTTGGTCTTAATTAGGAGGCCAAACATGGAAGTATAGAGCGCATTACGTACTGTCCCCAAAGGTAATCTCTGAAATCATGAAGGCCGAATCGGCATTCGCTCATGCTTGCCGTGATTCATCGTGAAGGCCGTGAGAAAAAGACGTGTCGAAGCCCTTTCTGGTCTCTGCGAGACACGATCACCGCTCAGTCAGCGGCAAGAAAGTTGCGATATTTATTGACGAAGAAAACATGGAAGCGTTGAATATTGGTCTTCACTACTATTTCGCCAGCCATGGACAACGTGAGCGTTCTGTTTTCTGAAAGTACCCACATATACCATCATGAAATATGTACGCATCCTACTCACCAATCTTTCTTCTTTTTCTCAGTTGCCGCACTCTCTTTGTCTGCAATGAATCAACATTGCAAAATCTTATAGAAGATAAAGAAAACTTTTGTTTGAGCTCATAGTAATACTCACTTTACGAAACTTCCTACAGATACAGGCGCGGTCGCGATAATTCTTTTTTTAGGAGCCCTACAAAAAAATATTAAAGGAATCGTGCACGGAAGAATGAGTTTCTCTGCCACACATATTTATGTTGTACTTGCTTAATGGAGGCCGCATGCAAAGTTTCAATCGAAAAAGTGAGCATCCGGCAAAGATGCAGCACCTCAGATTGGCGGAGTCTCCACGAAATATCCGCCCCGTCATCCACCGGGGTTTGAGATACATCTTGGGAAGAGAAAATTACGTAAACAGACGCAGTCTCCGTCTTCGACCGTGGCGGACGACGAGGCAAGACACTTACCCGGGGGCCTCGCCCCTTCGGTCGCTACTCTGACGAGCTGTGTGATCTCGCCAGATGCTCACCTTTTCGCCTAAAAACTTTGCATGTGGCCCTCATTAGGCAAATACAACAAAAATATATGGGTGACAGAGAAACTCATTTTTTCATGCACGATTCCCTTCAACGATACAAATGAAGGGACAAGAGCAAGTCAGCTGATTGCCTGTACCGCATCAGTTCAGCTTCTCAGATTTCTGCTCTCATGATAAAACAAGCAACATCGAATCTCATATAGTAGGTGTAAGGGAAACGGAGGAGGAGGGCCATTGTCGCATACCCGACCAATGGACTGGTAATTTTTCTGAAAAGTCGAGAAAAAACACGAATGTAGGGGCTGTAGTTTTGCAGTGTTGATCACACGGCTTTCGAAGATCAGAATTTGTCGTTTGACATATGCGCCTATCACCAGAGTGATGAAAAAATACATGGAATTTTCCTTAAAGACACCAGAAGGGGGTATTTTGGCTTACGGTAGAACAGACGCAGTGTGGACGAGTTTAAGTGCCCCCCCCCCATTGCACAAACTGCCAATTTGACGCCTTGGCATGGTGCCAAAAGAAGATGTTTCTATTATAAATTTGTTTTTTCCTTTACTTTTTACTTTGTTCTTTCTTATGTTGTCCTAGATGTCTTACATGAATGCTAATATAGTTGGGAATGGCCACTCCACTGCGTTGGGAGTCAGGTGCTACAACTAACGTTGGCCCACGGCCCGTCTCCTACAGCGGACAACTCGGACTGGATGCGCTGATGCGAATGGGATGCGAATACACACCGCAGCGTCGCGCTTTTGAGTCCGGGTTTTTTCGCTTATTATCGCTTCTAACCTCGAGTGTTCATTTCACGATGCTCATTTCTTTGCATCTTGCTCTTGTTTCGGACCCCCCTCCGGTTCCTTTAATGCTTCTGTGATTTTGTTCACAAATGCTAACAATGCAACACGATATTCTAATGGGCGACTGCAGTGTCGGCTAGGATCACGGAAACTCAGTTAGGTTTTTCGTAAGCCCGCGGATATCTCAAGAGCACAATGAAGCCGGAGGTAGACCAGCAACTTTTTGGGAAACCTACTGCATCCTCGCTACTACTGCGTCGACGCTCTATGTTTATGGCGCTCGACTGAATCTTCCTATCTTATGGTGATCGGGTGGCGAGAACCCGCGCAAATCTGTTGCGAAAGCGCACGCGAATCTTGCCACAGTTTGGCACCATGCCAAGATTTTCGCGAAGGTTTGAATTATATCACAAATTTGCGCGAGCTCTCGCCACGATGTTGTAGTATGGTTCGGTCGAGCGTGAGAAGGAGAGCACGTCGCCCACGTGCTGCCGCGGTCGGGGCGAGCACATTATTTTGTCGCCGTCACCACAGCAGACGGCGCTGCCGCAGAGTGTGGAGGCGGCCTTAGAGTGAAGAACACGCAGAACTTGATATTTGTAGATTTAGAAGATCTAATATATGTAAAACTGACTCTGGCGGCTCAGCCACGACCTCTCCAATTGCTATGAGTACTGTCTTGGTACCATTACCTCCTGACCTGTCACAGTATTTATCGTAAATATGAATCATGTTTACATTGAAGGAAAAATGAATGGGAAACCTACTGGTCTACTTTCGTTTGGATACTCCCGCCTTGTGAGAGTACTGTCTTGGCATCCACACCTCCTGTCCTGTCACAGTATCGTAAATATGAATCATGATTACATTCTAAAAAATGAGTGGGAAACCTACTGGTCTATTTTCATTCGGATACCTCCACCTTTTGAGAGTACTGTCTTGGCATCCACGCCTCCTGTCCTGTCACAGTGCAGTAGATTGTAATCAGTGATAGAGCTCAGAGCTTTTACACATGCAAAACTGAGGAACCTACTGCGGAATTGGTGTTTGAACTCTCCAACCTCGCGCGACGCTCTCCTGCATACCCAGACCTTCCGTCCTGTAAGATAAGCTTAATCAGTCTTTTTTCGACCGCCCTGTGCAGTTTATTCCCAGCCAAGATCGTGGTGACGTTCGAATGTGACTTTTCAAACCTTTTTCAACTGTCTCAGATTTGTTTCTTTCTACAGGGAATAAGCGCTGCTCGATTTGTCCCACTTTTACGAATATGGTACATATTTGCTTATCCCTTTGTGAAAGTGAAAGTCTGACAATGCGCGAAAATATAGAATGAGGCTGTTCTGCTATTGAAGGAGTTGTCAGGATGTTTGGGAAAGTGGGTTTTGATTAGCGCTAAATCTGAAGAGTGTCGGACTGCTAAGGGTCTCAGCCATAAACTGTTTCAGTTTCGGAGAAGCGATTCGTGGAAAATGTGGTCGCACATGGTTGTGCAGTGGGGTCGCGCGAGCACCTATTTTTTTAAGTTTTGGCTAATCAAAGCTACTTCCGGTAGTCAACTACATCTGTGTTCAAAAATTCAATACTTTGAGGTACCACCTGCAACTCATTCTGCATCTCTAAATGGGACAAACTATTCCTTCTAATGCTTCATCTCCTTTTGCACTGCTCATATTTGCATTTGCCTCCGTTGCGATCAAACTGGAACGGTGAAGTGAACTCATTGAAAAAGTGCCCTTTTTGCAGTGCTTCAAAATTTTTCTGATATTTTTATTTATTTCAAAATTCTGAAGAAAGCCTATATCAGGAAGAACATTTTCCGTCTATCTAACAATAAGGAGTACGATAAATAGGTTGATCTGAGTTCGCGCGCTTTCAAAATTAGCTTCACTTTGTGAACGAGCAAAACCTGGCACAACTTTCCTTATAACCTAATAATTTAGACAGGTTATGATAATTGCCTGGGGACCCAACAACACGGTTCCCATAACTCGCAAACACGCTATTTCAAGCCGAAATTGTATAATATTCAAATGCTTTTTTGCCTACATACACAACGACTTGAGAGGGATAGATGGCGTACAATGTCAGTGTTTTTAACACAACGAATATCGAACCATTCCATCCATATGAAAGGGTTGGAAGGCTTTGTTGACCTCACCGGCCACTAGTCCTTGATTTGCTCCCGGGGTAGATGAATCGGAGCTAATTGTTACTACGCCATTTACCTCTACTATTATCGCAGTGCAGTTCACTAGAATCATTACTTCGAACGAAAACCTCTACATGGGAAAGAAACAGGGGAACATACTGCGGTAATTCTGCCTCGACGATTCCTTCTTCTTCGGCACTCGCTTGAATATCCTGCTCTCCGGTCCTGTTACAGTACACCTAGTGAGTACTTTCGAAACTTACAAGGGAAGGTCAATGGGCCAGCCTGCTCATTCCCCATATAGCTCATATGCTATATGGTTTCGAGACACTGAACTCAAATCTGCCTTAAAGTTTGCAGAAGGACTCTGTAGGTTATAAAAGCCTCCTGAATGAGTAATACTATTACATAGACGGTGGATACGCGATCCAGGTGTTTTCGCGCAGAACCAGTTGTTTCCATCCTGGAAACAAGTCGAATTACCCCTGGAAACATCTTTTCGGCATAGTCGAGATACGGACAGAGCTTCGCAGGGACCCCTACGTAACTGAATGGCAAAGCACTCAACAAAAGGGAAGTTGCCGACCATTTCAAGGGGAGGTTCTTCCTTGATTTGTGGTACGCTCGTTTGTTGCCATAGTGTGGTACATACCTGTGTTAGGTATATGTCGGTTATTTTATTACCAGCTTGGTAATGGTTGGTAAGATTTGATAAGGAGCGTAAAAAGGCTAGAGTCGTCGAATACGTTTCGCTTTTCGCATTGATGCTGGAGCGCTTGCACTCACAGGTGTTCTGCGGAGTGGGGGGGACATTAATGGTAGGTGAATCGCATTGATAACGATTGATAAGATTCGATAAGGAGCATGAGAAGGCGAATGTTGCCAAATCCGTTCCGCCTCCGGGTTAATCCCATAACTCGGACACCCATAGCTGTTCAGGAGGGTGAGACGGGCACGTCATTGGTGGGTTATTCCAATTGATAATGGTTGATAAGATTCGATAAGGAGCGTGAGAAGGGAAATGTCACCAAGGCCGGTTCGCTTTTGCGCCTAACAGTGGGATGTTCACATTCGCAGGTGTTGTAGGGTACGGGGACCTCAAAGGCATTGTTCGGTTTGGGAGCCTCAGTGAAATTGATAACGTCTTACAGTGGCTGCTAAAAACCGTTAGGAATCGGATGGGATGAGATCCTTTACGTCGCTTGCCACTACTATACGACCGCTTTAGCAGAAGCGTGTGGTACTCAGTGCCATTGGGTGAACATATTTTGTTTGTTCTGATATCACTAGCCGATGTATCGACCGCCGAATCGCCTAGCATTCTGAAAAATGGTGCATTTCTCTTGATACTGTGATTTACATTGATAATCATGATACAACCTATAGTTGTGATAGCAAAGCAAGCGGCTCATTCGGAATCATTTTCTAATGCTGTACTGGCAGCAACACTGTGTATCGACCGCTAGACTATGTGAAATTCCGAATAGTGAAACATGTTTACGAAAACCATAAACGTCGATACTCGGTATGTGGATCTACCATCAATGTGTAGGAATTAGATGCTCAGCGAATAAAAAAAATTGTCACTGATCGATGCAATCGAATACAAAACTGTCTATCTCTAAACTATCCAAACTCCCAATGATGACCTAAACCAGTCGGCTGGCGCACACTACTGCGCGCGATTCATGTCGATGACGTGCAAAATGGGTTCGATGCCAAGCGACTGAAGTATGTTACTACCAAATTGTTTATTTATCACGCCATTTTCTCTGCTTTTTTTTCCAATTCAACAGCGCAGCTGAAAGCAGAGGAAAGGAAATTTCCACTCAATCTTATACGCAACGTGGTCGTGCCGATCATACCAATTTTGCACAACATCGCCCATCGCGCGCAGTAGTAAGCGCTCGCTGACTGGTTTTATTGGGTTGGGAAATAAGTCCCTGCGGTTTTTTTCAACCCCGTTTTTCACATTGTTCCCTTCATCTTTCGACAAAGCTCATATATGTTTTCAATAGAGCTTTTTTTGCTCTATGAAATGCTTATATCTGTTTTTCGATTCCTTCGACTCCCTAATATTCATGAGGTTTGGAAATGAAATAAGCTAAAGGCAAAAAATTAGCACTTGCGCACCTCATCTTTCTCGTCTGCCATTGAGACCAAAAAATGTGTGTGTATATGTTTCGATAGAGCTTTTTCAGCTCTACAGGATGGTTCTACGTTTCATTCAAATCGCTCAACTTTTTGTGTTTTTAAGACTCCTGAAGGCAGTACATAGCAAAAGTGTGCACTTTGATTATCTTCTCTTCCTCGCCTACCATCGAGGTTGGAGAGGATGTACATGTAGCCTTTTTTTGCTCTACAACGTGATACCACTCTTTTTTTGTATCTTCCCATATTATAGCATGTAGGAATAAGTTTCCACCTGTTTTTCAAATCAAAATTGCGCAATAAAAATGATTTTTGGCGGAGTGTTTTGTGTCGTTCGATAGAGCTCTTTTCGCTCTACAAGGTAGGACTTACGGTTTTTGTTGAAATAAATTTTTGCCATTTTTTAGATCATTCAAAAGTCGACGAAACCGAGCATTTTCGACAGATTGTGTCAAAAATGCTCGATTTCATCAACTTTTGAATGATCTAAAAATGGCAAAAATTTATTTAAACAAAAGCGTAAGTAATATCTTGTAGAGCGAAGAGCTCTATCGAACAATACAAAACACTCCGTCAAAAATTATTTTTATTGCGCAAATTTTGATTTGAAAAACAGGTGGAAACTTATTCCTACATGCTAAATTATGGGAAGCTACAAAAAAAGTGGTATCCTTTTGTAGGGCAAAGAAGCTCTATTGAATGTTTATATGTACATCCTCTCCAATCTCGATGGTAGGCGAGGAAGAGAAGATAATCAAAGTGCACACTTTTGCTATGTACTGCCTTTAGGAGTCTTAAAAACACAAAAAGTTGAGCGATTTGAATGAAAAGTAGTACCATTCTGTAGAGCTGAAAAAGCTCTATCGAAAACATATACACATGCATTTTTTGATCTCGATGATAAACGAGAAAGATGAGGTGCGCATGTGCCAATTTTTGCCTTCAGCTTATTTCATTTCCAAACCTCATAAATATTAGGTAGTCGAAGGAATCGAAAAACAGATAGAAGCATTTTGTAGAGCAACAAAAGGTCTATCGAAAACATGTATAATCTTCGAAAGATAAAGGGAACAATGTGAAAAACGGGCTCGAAAAAACCGCGGGGACTTATTCCCCAACCCAATATTACAACTGATAGCTTTCTCATGTAGAAAATGAAAAAAGTACCGCTTACACTATGCATCTTGCTTTAGCAAGAGATCTTTTTGCATTGCGGTGTGAATTGCATTTCAGCTAAAAACGTGTCTCCAAAGGTAACTCAACCTTCCCAACATAGAAATAAGGCTCGCTCTGTGAGAAAACGCTGGCTAGTGCGCTGCGGGCGCCTACTCTTCCTATAACGATTAGTGCTCACTTGAAAAAACCCTTATAACTTCGTTCGCAGAGGCCTTCCCCAAATTAAGAGAGCAGATCTGAGTTCACATATTGTGATGTGCACCTCACTAATTGTGAGAATGGCCACGCTTACCCATTGACCTTACCTTGTTGGCAATGACTCGGTCTTTTGAAGAAGAAGGAAAGGAGTACTCACTCTGGTAATTTTTCTTGGGCGTATTCATCTATCTCATCGAAGGTATCAGCTGAAAAACCGGGTGGTCTTCATGTGACAAGATTTTCTTTATTATCAAGTATTACCTACCTGACTGAGCCCACACGCAGAGTATGGTCACCACCATGATCAGCAGGCGGAGTTGTGTAGTGAGCAGACAAGCCATTTTCGATAATTTTGACAAAAGTACTCTTTTCATCAGGCTTTTATGTTGTTAATTGTATGACGAATGGAAATGCAATTTCAATAACGTGAGCTTTTCTTCATCGTGTCATAGATTGTTGAGCTATCCAGTCACTATTGAGCTGATTCATTCGAAAATTTTTGCAATAATTCTGATGTCGTCCAAGTAAAATTCAATATCCGCTAGAATATCTGGCATGACGAAACGAACCGCTATTAGAATTGAGAATATCGTCCAATTGCAGATTGCATGATTTGTGTCTTGTTTCGAGTTTGCAAATACAGGTTCACAGTAACGATCAACTAAGTACAAGCAGTCTATATCCACATATGCTGTGGTGGGTCGAGGGCGTGTGCCTTGTTAACCAACACGGAAGTTGTGTCATGTTTGATGTAGGTCATTCTTAAACAGCGAAATTGTTGATTGTTCAAGTAGGAAGAAATGGGAAGATGTCATAATTAACGTCAGGGGTCAATGGAAACGGTGTAGGGCGCGAATCGCAACGAAAGGTGCTCATCATATCCTCTAACAAGAGTACAAGGTGCACACGACATTTCCCACAAGCAAACGCGCCAATTCTCTGCGTATTGCTGCCACGTAACAGGCCCGCGTAGTTTTCAGCGATGCGGTGTGCGGCGCGCCGCAACATTCGTCCACACTGAAATTAATGGTACATAAGGATGTCATTTTCGGTTTTGCAAAAATTCCAAAAAAATTGTTCCAAAACTGCTGCACTACTTGCATCTCCTACTTTTATTGTCAATGAACCCTCGAATCATCGTTCTGTCTCTTTTGAGCGTTCCCTATTTATTTATATTGGGTATAATGTGACTTGCTTATTCTGAGGCTAATCTCGAAGCCCGGATACTGGACACCTGGGATGGAAAAGAATTAAGACTCTTTCACCACAAAATGTTTAGTGGCTGGCCGTTTTATCAAATCGGAACTTGTGCTTATGACTCGCGCTTAGTACTGCTTCGCACCATGTTCGCACCGTCAAGAAATGTCGTGATTCCTTGTTCACCCATATGCATACTTTTCTGGAAGAAAAGTAAAAACTGAAAAAGGGAAAAGTGTTGAATCTGGCGTCAAAAGGAATTTTTGACGAAGAGTACGATCCCCTCGAGAATGTCATGAAGGTGCTATCGCAATGGGGGGGGGGCATCTTATAAAAAGTTGCACATCTAAGCATCATAGGAGATTTGGTCAATCTGCACACTTAGGCGTATATTTTCCCCTAAGCCCTCGTGGGGAGAAGGAGCAATTCCTTTCCTCATCTAGGTTTAGTTAAAAATAAACTCTTTAGTAAAATGCCCCCTTCCCATTGCGATGACACCCTCGTAAAAAATACGACCCTTTTCCTTTCCTTCCGTGCGAGTGAAGAGAAGGCGAAGCCATATGAGGCTCTCAAAGGATCGAAGCACCGCTGCGATGCGTCAGAAGGTGTGTATACGAAGGAGCCATTTAATTCACGCCTGATTTTGTTTAGCAGTTGATTTCTAAGATCTTGTTTTTGGAGGGGGAAGATGTAGTTGTATTAACTCAACTTGACAGAAAGTGTTCCCTTTCTTGATAGTTTTGTAAGCTCGCTAGCGTCAGTGAAAAGTTAAAGAGAAAGTTTTCCCATAGAACAGTCCATTATGCAGGATGCGCCGCGCATTCTAATTCCCTTCGGATCGGGGTGCTGGGTTAATGCGATGTGGCCTATACAATGACATGCAAGGCTAGCCGATGTACAAGTCAGTGCTTATATCCTCGCGGACAAGTCTGGTACCTATTCACCTACCCCGAAGGGATGGGAGGCTTGGTTGGCCTGGGCGGGCATCGATGCGGGGTTCGATACCCGCACCATGAGAATGGAGTGCGCGCCACCTGTCACTACACCACTGCTTATTCGAAAAGTCCTCTTTATCGCATCGCATAGAATGTTGAGGTTTGCAGTGTTCTATATGGGCTATAAACCCATCATCGTGATTTTTTTTAGTTTTCGAGTATGTCACATACGAAAGCGAAACCAAATTCTAACTTTCAATGAGTCAATTACACCAACTTACAGCACATTTACTTGCTTTTAATTGTATTCTTCCCTTCAGTAAGTTAGATGTGCTGCACGTCAAACAGATGCAAATACTCAGATCCCAATTTATGAACTTTACCTCGCTCATCTGGCTCTCTTCGTTTTTTTTTTTTTCTGTTTTTGGTAGAAATTTGGAACCATGCTCTACAACAATTTGAGTGCATCACCCCGAATAGGAGCGAATTGAAGTGCTGTAGAGGAAAGAATATATTGGATCATTTCATAAATAATGTCGCTCTTTCTTTAAATAAAAATTTTCCTATAAAATCACGGCTTTGTGCAGCATCATTTGTCATTCGGGGGAGATTTTTCTTCTCTACGAAACGACATCATCAGTTTTCTGTCCGTCATAATGGAGCCGATTTTGAGGCTGGAGTGGTTGGTCTGGTCCAGTCGGCAAAAATTGACTACACCGTCTATTAATTATAAAATTTTCTTCCACTCCGGAGAAATCAATCAATCATGTCTCCTGTACTCAGTCTCGACCTCTTCTATAAGTTCCACCAAATGGTAACTTGAAAAGCCGCATCGCTCTTTCTCCAATTTTGATAGTTCCGCCACAACTAGGTGATTTCTAACAATTTCGTCTAACCAAGGCAAGGACATTTTCTCAACCAGTCCGCTGAAAGAGTGGTGAAATGTGTAAGAAAAGGTAGTGAGTAGGGACGGGGAACAATATCACTGATTGGATTCTTCAGCTTTCTAGTGGAAAAAAGAATCCCTACTATATACAAAACGATTCGTCTGTCTGTACGTCCCTCCGTCCGTCCCTTTGTCGTCCCTCTGTCTGTCACGAAATTACGTATTATTTGGAAAACGACCTGTGGAGATGGGGACAAGTGTGGAATGGGTAGGGCATGGGAAAGGAAGTAAAGGCCACACATGGATCAACTCAAGCTCCGCCCACGGTAGGCGGGGCGTACACTGGAATCTCTGGTTTTCAGCCCTAATATTGTTGATTGCGTTCGAACGTGCTCCAAACGTAGGGAGAAGATGGATTTGGGTCAGCGATGAGTTTCTGAGGTCAGGAAAGAATGCAGGGCACAGTGGGCGGAGCATTTGTGGTGATGGGCGGAGCTAGGACGTCACATAAAAGACAATCTGTGGAGATGGGAACACGTGTGATATGGTTAGGGCATGCGACAAGGGGGCGGGGCTGCACTAAAATACCCTATCCCCAAACAAAAGCAGTTCGGATCGACCTACTGGCGCACATGGTGTTTCGCGCGCAGTAGTGTACGCCAGCCAACTGGTTGTGAAATGATGGCGACTGACCGCTACTATGCGGTATCAGAATTCAATCTTAACCGAATAGTTCATACCAGCTGGCTGGCGCACACTACTGCGCGCGATTCATGGCGATGCTGTGCAAAATGGGTTTGATCGGCACGACCAAATTGTGTATGGATTTAAGTGGAAACTTCTTTCCTCAGCTTTCAGCCGATTTATTTACTTGGATAAAAGCAGAGATGTTTGGATAAAAGCAGAGAAGGTGGATAAAAAAAGCATTTTGGTGTAATCATACTTCAGACGCTTTGCATCGAACCCGCTTTAGGCCGCGGTCATACTTTACGTGTCTGCGGCAGGGCGTGGCCGCGTATCTTGCGCCTCCACACTGCCTCGTTGCCTGCGTCATCTTTGCACCTCCCCCGTGCCACTCTCTCTCGCTGCCTGTGAGAGAGTGGCACGGGGGAGGTGCAGAGGTAACGCAGGCAACGAGGCAGTGTGGAGACGCAAGATACGCGGCCACGCCCTGCCGCAGACACGTAAAGTATGACCGCGGCCTTACACGTCATGTACACGAATCACGCGCAGTAGTGTGCGCGAGCCAGCTGGTTTAGGTCATCATTGGGAGTCTGAATAATTCAGACATCGATAGTTTTATATTCGGTTGCATCGATTGGTAACAATTTGTTCATTTGCTGAGCATCTAATTCCTACACATCGATAGTAGATCCAAATTCCAATCATCGACGTATATCGTTTTCGTAAACATGCTTCACTATTTGGTATTTTGCGCAGTTTAGCGGTCGATACTCAGTGTTGCTGCCAGTACCGCATTAGAAATGATTCAGAGCGGAACGTTTGCTTTGTTATTACAAATATTGGTTACATCATGGTTATCAATGTAGATCGGAGTATCAAGAGAAATGCACCATTTTTGGAACCCTAGACAATTCAGCGGTCGATACATCGGCCAGTGATATCAGAACATAAACAAAATATGTTCACCCAATGGCAGTGAGCATCAGACGCTTTTGCTAAAGCGGTCACATAGTAGTATCAAGCGATGTAAGGTTTAATCTCATCCAATTCCTAACGGTTTTTATCAGCCTCTGCAAGTCGTTATCAATTTCACTGAGGCCCCTGTACCCAACAGTACCATTGAGGTCCCCCTACCCTGCAATACCTGCGGATGTCCACTTTTAGCCGCAAAAGCGTACCGGCCTTGGTGACATTTTCCTTCTCACGCTCCTAATCGAATCTTATCAACCATTATCAGTTTGGGTCACCCACTTATGGATGTCCCCATCCCACTCTGCTAAACACCCATGAGTGTCAGCGCTCTTGGATCAACGCGAAAGGCGAAACGAATTTGACGACATTTGCCTTCTCTGCTCCTTATCAAATCTTATCAACCGTTATCAAGCTGGACCATCCACCGTTATTGACCCCATCTTACCCCGCAAAACACTTGTGATTATGAACGCTCCGGGACCAATAAGAAAAGCGAAACGAATTTGACGACATTTGCCTTCTCTGCTCCTTATCAAATCTTATCAACCGTTATCAAGCTGGACCATCCACCGTTATTGACCCCGTCTTACCCCGCAAAACACTTGTGATTATGAACGCTCAGGGACCAATAAGAAAAGCGAAACGAATTTGACGACATTCGCCTTCTCATGCTCCTTATCAGGTCTTATCAATCGTTATCAAGGTGGATCAACCACCGTCATTGACCCCGTCTTACCCCGCAATACACTTGAGAGTATGAACGCTCCGGGACCAATTAGGAAAGCGAAACGGATCCGACGACTCTACCCTTTTTACGCTCTTTATCAAGTCTTAGCAACCGTTATCAATTTGGATCACCCACCATCAATGTCCTTGGCCAAACCTGTAAAACACCCATGAGTGTCAGTGCTCTAGGACCGATGCGAAAAGCGAAACGGATTCGACGACTATAGCCATTTCACGCTCCTTATCGAATCTTATCAACCGTTATCAATGCGGGTCACCCACCATTAATGTTCCCGTCCCATCCCGCAAAACACCCATGAGTGTCAGCGCTTTGGGATCAACCCGAAAGGCGAAACGACTTTGGTGACGTTCGCCTTTCAAGGCTCCTTATCAGCGCGTATCAGCTGTTATCACTTTCGTTCCGCCGCCGCTGGGGTTCCCTTGGCACCCCCTATATCACTTGTAAAAATCAGCGTCCCAGCTTTACTGTGACGCGAGATATGAATTTCGTGACAGACAGACGGACACACACACACACAGACATACTAAGCGAATTATCGACGACGAATGTATCGACCGCTCGACTATTTGGAATTTCATATAGTCGAGCGGTCGATACCCCCTATTGTTGCTAGTTCCGCATTAGAAAATGATTCGCTTGCTTTGCTACCATAAATCTCGATCCTATCTCAATAATCCATGTAGATCGCAGTATCAAAAGACATGCACCATTATTTGGAACATTAGACAGTTTAGCGGTCGATACATCGGTATCTGATATCACACGCAAACAAAATATATTGTCCAGTTGCACTGACGCTTTTACTATAGCGGTCGCATAGTAGTAGTAAACAGTGTACCGGATGCTATCCCATCCACTTCCTCTTACCAACCTCTGTAAGCCGCCATCATCACAGTCACCATTACTTCCCGTACCCCGCAATACCTGTGAATGTGGACATTCCACTACCGGTCGGAAAAGCGAATTGGACTTGGTGACATTTGCTTTCCGACGCTCCTTATCGAATCTTATCAACCTGTATCAAGTTTGGATCACCCACCATTGATGTTCCCGTTAAACCCTGCTAAACTTCTATGAATGTCAGCGCCCTAGGGTCTATGCGAGAGACGAAACCGACTTGACGACATTCACCTTCCGACGCTCCTTATCGAATCTTACCAATTGGTATCAACTTGGGTCATCCACCAATAGTGTTCCCGTTCCACCCTGCTAAACACCTATGAATGTCAGCGGTCTGGGGTCACCGCGAAAGACGAAACGCACTTGACGACATTTGCCATTTCACGCTCCTTATCGAATCTTATCAACCTTTACAAAGTTGGATCATCCTTCAATGGAGTTCCCGTACCGCCCTGCTGAACACCTATGAATGTCAGCGCTCTAGGGTCAACGCGAAATACGAAACGCACTTGACGACATTTGCCTTCCGACGCTCCTTATCGAGTCTTATCAACAGTTATAAAGTTGGCTCACCCACTATTGATGTTCTCGTCCATTCCCGCAAAACACCTATGAGTGTCAGCGCTCTGGGACCAACCCGAAAGGCGAAACGACTTTGGTGACATTCGCCTTTTGAGACTCCTTATCAGCGCGTATCAGCTGCTATCACTTTCGGTCCACCACCGCCTGGGTCCCCTTACCACCCCCCCCCATATCATTTGTAAAATTCAGGGTCCCAGCTTTGCTGTGTCGCGAGATATGAATTTCGTGACAGACAGACGGACACACACACACAGACATACTAAGCGAATTATATAGAGTAGGATATATAATCCGCTAAGCATGTCTGTCTGTCCGTGTGTGTGTGTGTCTGTTTGTCACGAAATTCATATCTCGCGTCGCAGCAAAGCTGGGACGCTGAATTTTACAAGTGATGCAGGGGGTGCCAAGGGAACCCCAGCGGTGGTGGACCGAAAGTGATAGCAGCTGATAAGGGCTGATAAGGAGCCCCGAAAGAAAATGTTGCCAAATCCGTTTCGCCTTTCGGGACGATCCCAGAGCGCCCATATTTATAGGTGTTTTGAGGGTTGGGACGGGGACATTAATGGTGGGTGGTCCAGCATGATAACGGTCGATAAGATTCGATAAGGAGCGTAAAAAGGCTAGAGTCGTTGAATCCGTTTCGCCTTTCGGGTTGATTCTAGAGTCCCGACACTCGAAGGTGTTTTGAGGGGTGGGACGGGGACATTAATGGTGGGTGACCCGCATTGATAACGGTTGATAAGATTCGATAAGGAGCGTAGAAAGGCTGGAGTCGTCGAATCCGTTTCGCTTTTTGCATTGGTCCCGTAGCGTTCATAGTCGCAGGTGTTCTGCAGGGTAGGACGGGGACATTGATGGTCGGTGATCCAGCTTCATAATGGTATATAAGATTCGATAAGACGCGTAAAAAGGCCAGAGTCGTCGAATCCGTTTCGCTTTTCGCATTGGTCCCGTAGCGTTCATAGTCAGAGGTGTTCTGCAGGGTAGGACGGGGGACATTGATGGTGGGTGACCCGCATTGATAACGGTTGATAAGATTCGATAAGGAGCATGAGAAGGCGAATGTCGTCAGATTCGTTTCGCCTTTCGCGCTGATCCAAGAGCGCTGACACTCATGGGTGTTTAGCAGAGTGGGACGGGGACATTAATAGTGGGTGATCCAAACTGATAATGGTTGATAGGATTTGATCAGGAGCGTGAGAAGGAAAATGTCACCTACGCTTTTGCGGCTAACAGTGGAATGTTCACATTCGCAGGTATCGTAGGGTACAGGGGGGTGTAGGTTGGGACACACGAATCTAGGCCGTGACCCTGTAACAGCCTGTGGCCTTTGACCTAAGCCTTAAATTATTCAGGCAATTTGTTCATGTAAATCGTGTCCTCCTTGCAAGTCTGTTCTGTTGTATAGTCAAACTGTCTGAATTATTCATGTCACAGGGCAAAGGCCACAGGCTGTCACAGGGTCACGGCCTAGATTCGTGTGTCCCAACCGTCACCCGGGTACAGGGACCTCAATGGTACTGTAGGGTACAGGGGCCTCAGTGATAACGGCTCACGGTGGCTGATAAGAACCGTTAGGAATCGGATGGGATGAGATCCTTTACGTCGCTTGCCACTACTATACGACCGCTTTAGCAAAAGCGTGTGATTCTCAGTGCCATTGGGTGAACATATTTTGTTTATGTTCTAATATCAGTGGCCGATGTATCGACCGCCGAATCGCCTAGCATTCTGAAAAATGGTGCATTTCTCTTGATACTGTGATTTACATTTATAATCATGATACACCTATATTTGTGATAGCAAAGCAAGCGTTTCATTCGGAATCATTGTCTAATGCGGTACTGGCAGCAACACTGTGTATCGACCGCTAGACTATGTGAAATTCCAAACAGTGAAGCATGTTCACGAAAACAGTAAACATCGGTAACCGGGATATGGATCTACCATCAGTGTGTAGGAATTAGATGCTCAACAAGTGAACAAATTGCTACCAGTCGATGCAGTCGAATACAAAACTATCGATGTCTAAACTGTCCAAAATCCCAATGATGACCTAAACCAGTTGACTGGCGCACACTACTGCGCGCGATTCATGTCGATGACGTGCGAAATGGGTTCCATGAAAAGCGACTGAAGTATAATAACATCGAAATGCTTTTTTATCACGCCATCTTCTCTGTTTTTTTTTTCAATTCAATAGCTCAGCTGAAAACAGAGGAAAGAAATTTCCACTCAATTCCACACACAACTGTGGTCGCGCCGATCAAACCCATTTTGCACAACATCGCCATGAATCGCGCGCAGTAGTGTGTGCCAGCCAACTGGTATATAGTAGGATAGCCCTGCTGAGCGAGAGATTCGGAAGAAAAAAATCTAATTTCGAATAAACGTGACTTTTGACAAAAAGAGTGACGCGACTTCTCGACCGGCCAATTGGTGGAATTTGCAGAAGGAGTGGAGGCTGGGCACATGAAGAGTTTTTTACAGTGAAATATACAATACTGCCCATTGAAAAACCGACGGCAGGGGACGGATAAAACGTCGCAAACCGTCGCACCGTCACAACTTCGTTGAAAAAGTGTAAAATGGTAAAGAATCAGAAGCGTTGGATTTGTCTTGATGCGACGACTTCAACGACCTATGAGATGTCGAATTTTGATCAGTAGATCACCACTCCTCGCCGAAATCTTCAAAGATTTTTTTTACCCTTTGGCAAAGCTCCGACTTTTTTGAGCCTACGTTCACATGTTCAGTTGTTGCTCGCCCATGTTCCGCACAAACATCATCTTTTAGTGAGTTATCGTCAAGTTTGAGGATAGTTTTCGGCACGAGGTTTCCACAACATTTTCGAAACTTTTAAGCTCATTTCGTCAAAATCGATGGACTACTTGAAAACATTACACACCGTCCACAGACTACTGGCTGCGTACTGAAAGAATCACCTTGACATCCGAATTGCAGGTAAGCTCTTCTTCCATGATGAAGCTTCAAACATCAGTTAACGGCGTACCTTGAATGCTAGAGAATTTCCTTTCTCTTTCTTAAAATATCATTGATCAATGTCGCATGAGGTCTTCGAATATAACATTCTACGTTCCCAGAAAATTAAAGCGGCATTCAGGAAATGCCCCGAGTCACGAATTCAAAACGGTGTTAATTGAATTTATGAATCTGGACGTACACTAAGTAATTTCAGACGGAAGTTATATTGATGTTCAGTGTCAAAAATGCTGTTCATCGGTGCAAAGACAACTGCGAGATTTTTGAACTTTCAGCACTGTTCTCGTTTTCTTTTCAAGCGTTGTCGGCTCCAACGCCGTCTGCTGGCCTTTTAGACACCGTTCATACCAGATTAAATGAGAGTATTGGCGCATCCGCGATTTGAGAAAACTGGCGCATTCGCGTTCTGTATGAGATGCGTAAGATGAGAGTATTGGCCATCCGCGATTTGAGAGAATTGGCGGATCGGCGCATCCGCGATTTTGGCTATTTGCCACAATGCAAATGAACTGAAGTGGTGGAACGTGGCATCGCCAAAAATCTCTAATCGTGGATTCGCGGATGCACCGATACGCCGATGCGCCGATGCGCTAGAAATCTCATTCAGCTGGGTATGAACGCAGCCTTAATTACTCTGCGGCGCTCTGCACAGATGAGGTCAGTGCCTCGCGGTATCATCACATCACATCACATCAATATACACTATTGACCGTGCATTGATACCAGAAACATAATGATGTAGAGAAAACTACGTGATAATTTCGCACCGCACTTGTTCTAACGAGTCATCCTTTGTACTGATTATTGAAACCAACCAGTCGGATTAGCCGGCTGACGCCGATCAATCCTCGTAGGACCGCCTGCGGCCACCCAAGAGGTCGGCTTCATCGCTCCCGCAGGTGGCTTTGCCGGTTTTGTAGCGGGGAGCGACTGTCGGTGTGCCTCTAGAGCAGCGAGCCGACTTTCGCATGCCTCTACGAGCGCACTGTTTCGAGTATACGCCTTGATTGAGTAATATGCGGTTTGTGGATATTGTAATCAAACCGCCGACTATCATCGGCTTCGGCTGGAACTGGGAGATACCATACTCACCTATACCCCCAGCCCACTGAAGACACTTCCCTATGAAAGAGTAGCAGGATTTGATCCGAATTTGAAAGGAAATCGAAATATTCGGTATAAAAGTCGAGAAGATGGAGCAGAACGGTCAAAAAATCCGAGAAGTAAGACCCCCTTCCCACCGTTGATCCCACTGTGCGAGGCACAGTCAAAGTTGGGAGGAGTCACGTTAGAAGGAGCGGCAGCACGTGGAGGTCTCTTTTCGAGAACTCGAAAGCGTTCGGGTCTTTGGGTTAAGGATCAAACCATGAATACGTCACCAAGTTCACGATAGCAGAACTGTCCACGTGTGGTTGCCATGTTGCTAAAGCGAACAGATGATTTGGCCCCTACCGATTCCTAACTTGCCCGACCTCTCCAGCCCGTTCCTAACTTGCTTCTCGCATCCTTGTCCAGTCCTTACTGAGCGGCCTCAACAGACCCATTTCTAACCTTCATGATTTCTGAAACCCGAGTGAAAACTTAAATTCAGGCTTCCATCGATCTCGGCGCAAGTCCCGCCCATGATGGACGGAGCTGGCCTTAGAAGCTATCTGCTCCGTACATATGGGTTGGCCCCTACCCAATCCTAACTTGCCCGACCTCTTCAGGACCGTTCTTAATTTGCTTCTTGTGTGCTCCATGCACTTTTGTCACTCCCTATTCAGTTCTTACTGAGCCACCTTAACAGACTCATTTCTGACCTCCCTAATTTTTGGAACTCAAGTGAGGACCTGAATTTGAGCACCCATCTATTGCGGCCCATGGTGGGTAGAGCTAGGCCTAGTTCTTCTGTGCTCTGTACGTTTAGGTTAGCCCCTACCCAATTCTAGCTTGCCCGACCTCTCCAGACTGCAGTTCAGATGCATTATGCGGTGAGCGAACAGACAGTCACACACACACAGACAAACATACACCCCAGACTTCTGGTTTATATATAGAGTAGGATGGTTTATATATGAGTTTTTTCTCACAGTGAAATATCAGGTTGTCGAAAAAGTTTTCGTTCTTTTAAATACGCGCTTTTTCCCTCCAAACTGCTTTTCAGCATTTTCTTCTGTACATATACATGTAGTACAAATTCACACGCATCTGTAGGTATCATTGTCTTCCATCTCCCGGATAACCTTTTTCGGCAAAATATACACAGTCCATTTCCCGACGGCTGGCAGGGCGAGGCTTACGGACTTGTATGAACGTGTATCGATCTCTCTCACCCCGCCACACACTCCCACCCAAGTCTGTAGGCCACGCCCTGTCAGCCTTCGGGAACTGGAATGTATATCAAAGGAGTACTTTCGAGACATTCTACTATATGATTTCAAATATGGCCTCCAGCAACCGAATCCAGTCGTCGTATAAACGGCATTCGAAGAGGGTTTAGTGTCTGAACTTGTGGCCCAACTTTGGTTTAAACGCTTTCGAGAAGGCAACTGCAACGTCAAAGATTCCCGGTCTGAACCCCCATCGGAGGTCGACAACGAACGATTTCCAGTGCTGGCTTGCAACACTATACTAACAGCAGACCTATACTGTCAGCAGCCGTATATTCTGGTCACGAAAATCACAGAGAGAAACTTCCGAACCATCACACGATTTTTTCCTGCACGATAGTGCTCGCCCACATATAGAAAAGCGACTCGCCAAAAATTCCCGAGCTTGGATGAAAAGTGCTGCCCCATCCACCTTATGGCCCTGATCTTATCCATCGGATTTTCACCTTTTCCTTTCCCAATCTAACGCCATCTGAAGAAAAACCTTCGATAATGAAGATGACATGGGACGGTGTTGTGCAACTTCTTCAAATCAAAGCCAGAACAGTTCCTTGTGGATGGCATAGCAAATTTGCCTGAAAGGTGGCGGCGATGAGTGGTAGAACAAGATGGTGATAACCCTGTCTCATAGTATGCTCTGTGTTTTGTAATAAAGTGTAAAATGAGTTTCTTCAAAAAACGAAAAAAAAACTTTTTTGACATCCTAATATAGTGTTTTAACTAATTGCTTTCGCCTGCCTGAATATCGACATCATTCTAACATTTTCAAAAACTGAATATATTTTTTATATATATAATTCGCTTAGTATGTCTGTGTGTGTGTGTGTGTGTGTGTGTGTGTGTCCGTCTGTCTGTCACGAAATTCATATCTCGCGTCGCAGCAAAGCTGGGACGCTGATTTTTACAAGTGATATAGGGGGTGCCAAGGGAACCCCAGCGGTGGTGGACCGAAAGTGATAGCAGCTGATACACGCTGATAAGGAGCCTTGAAAGGCGAATGTCACCAAGGTCGTTTCGCCTTTCGGGTTGATCCCAGAGCGCTGACACTCATGGGTGTTTTGCGGGATGGGCCGGGAACATTAATGGTGGGTGACCCGCATTGATAACGGTTGATAAGATTCGATAAGGAGCGTGAAATGGCTATAGTCGTCGAATCCGTTTTGCTTTTCGCATCGGTCCTAGAGCGCTGACACCTATGGGTGATTTACAGGTTTGGCCAAGGACATTAATGGTGGGTGATACAAATTGATAACGGTTGCTAACAAGGGAGGTCTTTCAGGTCATGACGCGCTTTTGGAAAACGGTTTTTTCCATTATATGGGGGTACCTACATGAAACATATAACTGACTTCCATTTTTGCTTTGCGTTCCTACAAATGCCAAAAAAGGAGTGAAAAAATTTTTTCTCAAAAAGGCGATTTTAACCCACTTATTGTAACGCACACCCCTTGTAACTTTGATCACTTGCAGATCCAAAGGAGTTCGTCTATTTCATATCCAAAACAAAGTCAAACACGGTAAAAAATAAAATTTTGTCTCCACCATGTACTAAAAGTACGTAGCAGTTTAATAACGGTTCCCCGATGTACGACTACTGCGGCGACCGGGTGGCCTACTGGATACGACGATGGACTCTCAAACGGACGAAGTGCATAGGTTGGTGGTTCGAAACCCGGCGTTGCAGAACTTTCGCATTTTTTTTGCCTTCACTGTTTCATCTTCACATATGTCTGTTTATGCCAAATGACTATAATTTCCGTTGACAGCATGCCAAAATGACTCTATTTACAAATTGTCAATGAATTTGGTGATGTGACCTTTTTGAACATGAAAGGGCCCGTAGCGCTCGAATTTCGCGATTTCGCACAAAATGAGTGCCATATTCGTTTTCAGGGGGTCAAACTACCCCTAGATACACATTTCTAGCCAATTCCATATTTTGACCCTAACTTCGAGAAAGTATGTTTGGCGGTGGTGCATGGTGCACCTTCTATTCGTACAAGAGAATGACAAACAAAACCGATGAAAATCAATGTAATATGCACAGCACGAGTGCCTATCGCTTTATCTTCACCTACCAAGCATTGAGCAAGAGAAATAGAGAGAATTTCCGGACAAGTAATATCGCCGTCTCCATCGAATGTGCAGTCGAAGGTATACCAACGCCCAGCCAAAATTTTCGAATTTGGGTCAAAACCTCGATTGGGATGGAAACTTACCCCTAAGGGTAGTCCGACCTCCTTAACACGAATATGAAATCCGTTTTGCGCAAAAACGCCTCGTTCGTGAGCTATGAGCGCTGAAAGGTCAAAAGGCTGGACTGTCAAACTTGCTGAAAACTGACAGTAGAGGGTAGTCTGGAATTCTAAATGTGATTACTGTACTTATTTTTCATATTTAAGTGTTTCTGAGCCCAAAAACTAAAAATCCAAATTTTGCAAAAATTTGACCTCGGCGGGGATCGAACCATCAACCCCGTTTTTGGCATTCGTAAGGGCGCGCAGCAAAAATGGACATCAGTTATATGCTTCCTGTATGTACCCCCATACATGCAAAAAGCGGCATTCAAAAAGCGCGTCATGAGTTGGAAGACCTTCCCTGTAAGATTTGATAAAGAGCGTAAAAAGGGTAGAGTCGTCGAATCCGTTTCGCTTTCCTCATTGGTCCCGGAGCGTTCATACTCACAAGTGCATTGCGGGGTAAGACGGGGTCAATGACGGTGGGTGATCCACCTTGATAACGATTGATAAGATCTGATAAGGAGCATGAGAAGGCGAATGTCGTCAAATTCGTTTCGCTTTTCTTATTGGTCCCGGAGCGTTCATAATCACAAGTGTTTTGCGGGGTAAGACGGGGTCAATAACGGTGGTGGTCCAGCTTGATAACGGTTGATAAGATTTGATAAGGATCAGAGAAGACGAATGTCGCCAAATTCGTTTCGCCTTTCGCGTTGATCCAAGAGCGCTGACACTCATAGGTGTTTAGCAGAGTGGGATGGGGACATTCATAAGTGGGTGACCCAAACTGATAATGGTTGATAAGATTCGATTAGGAGCGTGGGAAGGAAAATGTCACCAAGGCCGGTACGCTTTTGCGGCTAAAAGTGGACATCCGCAGGTATTGCAGAGTAGGGGGACCTCAATGGTATTGTTGGGTACAGGGGCCTCAGTGAAATTGATAACGACTTACAGAGGCTGATAAAAACCGTTAGGAATTGGATGAAATTAAACCCTTACATCGCTTGATGCTACTATGCGACCGCTTTAGCAAAAGCGTCTGATGCTCTCTGCCATTGGATGAACATATTTTGTTTATGTTCTGATATCACGAGCCGATGTATCGACCGCTGAATTGCCTAGCGTTCCAGAAAATGGTGCATTTCTCTTGATACTGCGATCTACATTGATAACCATGATGTAACCTATATTTGTGATAACAAAGCAAACCTTCCGCTCTGAATCATTTCTGATGCGGTACTGGCAGCAACACTGAGTATCGACCGCTAAACTGCGTAAAATACCAAATAGTGAAGCATGTTTACGAAAACGATATACGTCGATAATTGGAATTTGGATGTACTATCGATGTGTAGGAATTAGATGCTCAGCAAATGAACAAATTGTTACCAATCGATGCAACCGAATATAAAACTATTGATGTCTAAACTATTCAGACTCCCAATGATGACCTAAACCAGCTGGCTCGCGCACACTACTGCGCGTGATTCGTGCCCATGACGTGTAAAACGGGTTCGATGCAAAGCGACTGAAGTATGATTACACCAAAGTGCTTTTTATCCATCTTCTCTGCTTTTATCCAAACATCTATGCTTTTATCCAAATAAATAAATCAGCTGAAAGCTGAGGAAAGAAGTTTCTACTTAACTCCATACACAATTTGGTCATGCCGATCAAACCCATTTTGCACAGCATCTCCATGAATCGCGCGCAGTAGTGTGCGCCAGCCTGCTGGTATTTTTTATAGAGCAAAAAGCTCTTTCAAATGATATATGGAATGGTGCACAAATCTGTAATACTATAGGAAAGATTATCGTTTGAGAGAAAACGGCACTACGTATGGAGTGGCCCAATTCATACAACAGTAGAAAAAAGTGGAAAGAAACGGTAAAAAATCCGGAAACTAGGCCCGCTCTTACTATCGAGGTCATGTTTTCGCACCCTCTGCACCACTGAAGTGGTGATGCCGAAGGCGGGAGCTGCTAAGCCGACCAGCCGTGAATCTCCGCCCTCTACAGGTGCATGCCATTGATACCCATCGGAGCTGAACGCCTTCAAACCACTAGTAATCCCCAAGACGTGCCTTTCACTGCGAATTTCGTTGATCGATAATTCCGCAGATCAAATCTTCCGAAATTACGAATTCCTGCGAATTCTATTATGAAGGCTACGCCAACGTGGTGGGGAGGTGGGGAGGGGGACATGAGATACCGCTGACACGATTTTGCTTGATAACTTCAAGCGAGTTCGTGCAGTCGTCGTGTTTCAGGCCATAGTCTTGTAAAAAGAGCTCAATACATCTCATTTTGGGTGCATGTTTTTTGAAGTTCCAGGGCTAAGTACTTTTCGTAGCTTCAACTATTCAGTTTGAGTGGTGAACTTGGTAAATCTGCTCACTGTGAGATATGATACGCTTTCATGCAATTCTTCGGGGAATTCTTCCATTCTACGTTTGTCTTAGTAACGTAATAAACGCAAACAGAACCATAAACGAGCATGAAAGGAAGCGTCCCCAACAGTGTAAGTTTTTGTGTTGCCCATATATTTATGGTGTATTTGCCTAAAAAGAACTCCATGGAAAGTTCCACGCTAAAAAAACAAGAATCCGGATGAGATACAGCTCCTCAAAGTGACTTTCGAGAGGGCGTGGCAACGAAGGCTCTTACAAGGGAAGGGTTCAAACTTTCAATGAAACGTTATTGAGACCCAGATGGATCGATAGAGGTCTGAATACTTACCATAACTATGAAAACCTAGGTTGCAAAATGCCTTTTTGGACCATTAGGAGGGATCAAAATGCTGCTGATGCCTCATTGGCGAGACGTTTTTTCATCAGCATGACCAGCGCTGTCTCCTGGCACTGTGGTTCACCGGTGGCGTCCCGGACCTGTAAGCGCGTGGTCAAAGGTTTGTTCCTGTCGAGCAGATCTTTTTGCATTTTGTTTTTCATTGTCAGGAGGTGCTTTTTCTCACTTCTGGTTTCCTTGTGCTGGCACCTAGCCGCACCCCTCATTTACACTACCACTGATTCTTGTTATGTTAATGCTACACTGATAAGGGAAGCGCCAAGTTGTATCACTCGACGCGCTTTTGGACGCTGATCTCAAATCTGCCTTCAAAATTTGCCGATCGAATCCTTCGAGTGGGGTTATGAAGGTTTTTCTGGAAGCATATGCGATTTGCATGGGGTGGGTCCGTGAATGAGATTTACATGAAGGCAATTTTTCGCTTACCATACGGCTTTATTTAATGTCTGGGGAACATCCCAAAAGTGTTTTCATGCACAATAACTGTTACATTCGGTTCCGCGCACCTCTTCATACCTCCAAGATAGCAGAAAACTCCGTGGTCCAGCTTATATGAGCAGTCTCCCACAGCACACGAATTAGACGTTGTTTCGTAAAACGATTGTGATATTCCCACAGAGGAGGCTGAATTATCTCTCTATGCAAACTTCGCATTTCTCATTTTCACAGTTGTAATGAGTATTCAGAGCTCCATCGATTCATCTGTTCTCATTGTCAGTTACATGTTCCATGAGAAATTTGAACCTTCCCCTGATGAGAGCAAGGAGGCAAGGAGGAATCGACCACGAGGTCAGGGACGCGGAATGGGAAGCAAGTCAACGTTGAGCGCAAAAATTTGAACTGCGTTCTTCCCGCGGACAGCTGCTCAAATGCTGCATGACGGTATGGAAAACGAGCTGCGCGTCTTCCAGTTTCCCATTTCTGCTTCGGAGCAAAGATTTATCGGTTCTTCAAGTGTTTCTATTCATATACTGTATATGATAGTGATACTGGTAGGAATTAGAACTAGAGAATTTCCGTAGACGATTTCTCTAAGTATTCATATGTTCCCGCTGATATACTGCTGTAGATATTGATTTTGATATTTTTGATTTTTGATAGCTGCTGATTATCGCGAAAGTCAACTTGCTGTGGATACTGTTAATACTCAGCCATGACACGCCTCAGAAGAAATAGATAAATATTTTTGAGCATGTGAAAAAGATTTATTAACCTTTACTGAAAGTGATAAACATCAATTTTACAAAAAACCACTTTCAGACGTAAAGGTAGTTTATCAAGTGAATTCATTACGGGAGTGCAGGAAGGAATTTAAGGGGCGGAAATAGTCTTTCAAGGTATTCCTGCGACGCTTTTGGCATGCCGTAAAACGACTCCAGGATCCTTAAATGTAAATGAAAAGAAAGAAAGTAAGAAAATTAGCGAATTAGTTACGCATACGTGTTAGATTCCAGAGGTTGGTGCACCTCTCCATATCGTACTTTTTTAGCAGTTGTCATCAACTGAAGCGAGGCGGGTCTTAGCAACATATTTCTGAAAAATGCGAAATAAACTTACAACGCTAAGAAATTGTTCAGCAAGCGGGTCTTCTTTCTCGACCTTCCTGTAGAGTTCTCTGAACGATTCCATTTTTCTGTGCACCTCTGTATTGGTTTGTGCTATGTCGTTGTAGTAAGAGTCCTTAACGACAGTGAGTTCAGTGAGTGACCTACAATGACTCTTGGTTGTTTTCTTTTTCCCTCTTCTCACTCATTCATTGATTCTGCGAATTTTCCGAAATGCAATACCGAGAGACCAAGAGTCATCTCTGGTTTTCCATTGGGCGAGAGTGGCATGGATGAAGACGCGGAAATGACGCAGCCGTACCTTGCCTCGGCACCGCAAAGTGCAAAGGCGGCCTCATAAATATATGCTGGATTGGATTTTGAGATGAATGATATGGAAACAAAAATCAAACCTTATCAAAACCTCCGTTCTTGTTGTATTTAGTCGCCACTTCGTCAAGGAATTTAGTGTCTTCACTAGTTAGTTGAAAGAGTTTATATAAAAGGTCCGCCGAGTAAACTGAAAACATGTGCTTAACCACATCCTTATCTGCTTCCCATCTTTAGCTTGCTTAAGTTGCTTTGAAACTTTGCTTCGATGCGGTCGACTGAGTCGGCAACGGACCCGCTACGGTACGTAATGATTACAACTTGCGACCCATTTGCGTTTCATTTGATGATGATGCACTCTAAATTTCTTCGAAATTCTTGTGCTCGCCTTACCTTAGGACAGTTGCTCAAGAGTGTGTCATAAACTTTTTGAAATTCCTTATTAAGCGTACGGATATCGAGTCACTTTGTTGAAAAGGGGTATGTTTGATATTCCCGCAGATGTCCATGGTCGCAATCAGAAAATCAAACTAAGCTGGAGGACACATTTTGAATGACGGAGTCTTTTTGGAAGCGGTGGTTGTGGCAAAGGCGCGAGAATTCCGCGATGAAAGAATGCGATAGTCGTATATTGCGAGAGACGGTCCCCAAATACAACTTTTAAAGGCACACCACGCGATAATCCGATTAACGGCTTACTTTCGTGGGACGAGTAGGTCCTTGGATAAGTGCTCAAACTGCATCCTTGTTGCGGTTGCACGGTGCACCCTCACGGTGTTGTGCCTACTAGAACAAAACCGAGCCACGCCCACCCAGCTGAATCATACACGGCGTTAGACGGACATTTTCCGATGTTAAGCTGCCTTCGACATCGAAACGGCGGTTTCATTTAATTATCATCCCTTGAAGCAAGTTTCATTTTCCATTTGAGCGCCACGTTGAGAATTTGTTCATCTAAGGCCGGCTGTGATTCAGCTGGGTGGGCGTGGCTCGGTTTTGTTCAAGCAGGCACAATACCGTGAGGGTGCACCGTGCAGCCGCAACAAGGATGCAGTTTGAACAGTTATCCAAAGACCTACTCGCCCGACGAAAGAGCGCCACTAATTGGATTATCGCGTGGTGTGCCTTTAAGCCAAATTGATATGGTGGTTCATAGTTCACTCCTTCTTCACCATCAAAATCGAAGGCGGTTTGGCTGTGTAGGTGAAATCCCGAAAAAAATTTCAATGAAATCTTGTTGACTCTTGATAAGTTTTGACAAAAACTTCATTGTTCCACACTCACTCTTCTAATAAACAAAGGAGGCGGTCAAGTACATTGGAATTGTGACCCCTAAGGGCAGGAAGGTCAGGGGCTACGAAGATATCTTGCGGTACTCATTTTGCTAAGTGAGGAACACGCGTACCTCATCGAGGAATAGAGCATATTGCGAAAGTTTCGAGGCCTTCGAGAAAGCGCCTACAAGCATCTCCATAAAGAAATCACAATCTAACAGCGAAATTCCACAGCTTGCATGGGGTTGTGGTACATCTTGCGCCCGCCGTATGTGATAGACCTTAACATCACTCCCATACCTTTTTTTGCAAATTCGAAGAGCAGCTGTGAGATCACTGTTCACCTTTATAGGGCATCTGATCTTGGATGGTCATGGTGACAAGAGAGCCTTCTTTTGTTGAAGAACTTTTAGAAAATTTCTTCTTTGAAAGGCACAGGGATTCGTCAGGAGAATGGTGAAAACTGTGAATACGTCTTCTCTGAGTACAGATCTTTCCACCTCGGAAGTGGTGGCGAAACTCGCATTGGAAAAGCGTGGTTCCGGGTATTATCACGATCCCGCAGCACGGTGTGCCGATCTGCAATGCATCAGCCAGGCGAGTTATCGGCGAAGACGGAACAACGTTTGCGACTGGCTGATTTAGACCAACCAGCTCTGCAATCTTTCCATGGCTAGGTACGCAGAGGAACGCGAAATAGAAGCATGTTTTCGCGGTTCCATCGCGTTCCTTCTCCACTGTTGCATTGCTCACATGGGAAGGATACCAGGTCGAAGTGGCCATTTGCAATGAGACACACATTAGTTGACGCGTTTGGACGCTGATTCCAAATCTCTATACACAATCTGACAAACGATTTGACGAGTGGAGTTATGGAGGTTTTCTGAATATCTGATATCATTACTGGAATGTTCGGAAGCCTGTAGCTCGCGAGACAGACGTTTCGCACAAAACAAGTGTGATTTCTGTTCTCAGAGGATCAAACTACCTCAGTGGACAAATTTTAAGCCAATTCGGGTATTTGACCAAACTTCGGAAAATTTCATGGGCCACTATTGTTATGGTCCTACCCCACGCGAATCGTCACGTCTACATAGGAAATTACAAAAAAAACATTACTTATCCTTGACCACCCCTAATTTTCCGAATTCGGGCCAAAAACTCGATTAGGCTGAAAATTTGCACAGAGATGTTACTCGCGCCGCAGGTAAGATTTAGCTGACAAGGGAGGGTCATCAGGTCGGTCCGGCCTTTTGCGATGGGATGTGTACCACTGTACTCGTCTTGGGACGAGAAACTCAAATCTGCCTTCCAAATTTGCGAAACGATTCTGTGAGCAAAGTTATGAAGGGTAGTCTCCCGACATGGTCGACTCTCTCTCTCTCGCATGTTCGCATGAGTGGACGTGGAATGCTAGCTCAGCAAGGTGAGTTGTGGTGTACTGGATACGATGGTTGTTTCGCAGGAGACGGGTCGCAGGTTCGGATCCTTTGTGCGATTGCTCTTTTGCTTTTTCTCCCTTCAGCTCATATGAACCCAGAAAGTGCGTATTAGTAAGTATTTGAAAGGTTTACCTCTTCATTCAACATCAAGAGGGGACAAAATTTCACGTTTCCTGATTCATGCATTTTTTCAAGATCTTCATTTATAGAGGGTATGTGGTACGTTATATCCTGTAGACTTGAACAGAGCGTACAGTTGTACAGATAAGTATGTGGTATAATGTATAATGTATAGTGAGACAGATTTGAAATCAGCTAAATGGTTTCTTCGATCTAGTATCCTTCCCGTGTGACCGCGCCTCCTTTCTTATTGAAAAATAGCCAATTCATCTCCTCCCCGATGTCTTTAATAGAATCTCGTTATAAGAAATTGATATGTGGGTATGTATAGACATGGCAGTTGGGGAAGCTTTTTGTCAAGTCTTTCGCATTTTTCTGTGACTAATTTTGAATGTCTTGCAAGTGTTTACACGTGATTGACTGGAGCCGATCGTGCACTTTGTAAGCGTTATGTTCAATTTCCATTACCAAGTCCAGTTCTCCTCGTCGATGACGTTGTAGTCGTGGTGGTGGTCGTTGTAGTAGTTGTTGTGGTCGTTGAAGTAGTTGTTGTGGGCTCCGGAGTTGTGGTCGTTGTAGAAGTTGTTGTGGGCTTCGAAGTTGTGGTCGTTGTAGTAGTTGTTGTGGGCTTCGGAGTCGTGCTTGCTGAAATTTCACCCAGCTGAACACCAGTATTTTAGTTCTCATTAAAGGCAGCTTTCGGGAAAATTCGGACGAAAAGTATAAGAAGTAGTGAATATGAAAGCCGAGATGCCTAGTAACAGGAAAGTGTAGAAAAAACGAATGGAAGTGGCCAAAAACCCAAGAAATAGAACCCCTTCCCACCATTGGTTCTGGGCGCGGACGACCTTTCCGTCAAGACGCGGGTAGTCCGCATAGGTTTTCCACTGGCATTACCAAGACGTAAGCATGAAGGGATGTTCGGAAATGCGACAGCATCTATTTTCATGTGGTCAGTTTCAAGCTAAAAGTGAGAAAGCGCGCTCGATACATTCAATCCTGCCGATCTCCTTGACCAACCGCACCGTGACCAACACCTAATCACGTCGCCTGGAGGCGGGCTGTCCTTGTCCAAGGCGGCTTGTCCTGACGAGGCCGCCTCCGCCACAGCTCAAGGGGGCGCCTTCCGCGAGGGATTTCGCCATGCATAGGCCTTCCAGACCCGTAGTTTTTCACTCAATGCCTCCTTATGGGATTCCCTGTCACCCACATTATCCCGAACATGTCTTTAAAGTAGTGCTCTCAAAGAAGGCGACTGTGAAAGAAAAGCGAAATGAGATGCCCGGGACACTTATCTTCTCCCATTGGTCTTGGTTACCGCCATGCTTTTTTGTAATCTGTGAGCACTGATGAGTGAAGTGAAGCTGTTATGTGCGATGATTGCGAGAAAAGCGCGACCTTCTCTGTTGCGGGAGCAGACAGTCATGTGAGGACTGTATCTTCGCCAAAAACAGTTTTGGAGTCAAAGGGAAGAAGGGAAAGAGACACTACTTTTCACTGACGTCGAAACTCCTTCCCTCCCTAGGCTTAAACTGAAACACATCCCCTCCTCTCACACGAAAAATCCTTTCCAGGCAGAGAAAGGAGCTCCGAGATCGGTGAAAATTTTGCGGTTCCCACCCTTCTCTCACTTTGATTGACCCCAGGTTTTAGCTATGCCATGTTTGTCGCGCGTCTCATGGCACTGACGAAGAGCGGTATAAGAAACACCAGTTGGCTGGCGCACACTACTGTGCGCGGACACAGCGTCAAAGAGTCGACCGAAACTGCTTTTGTTTTCTTGAGCACGGAGGGTATCGGTGCACACTTCGCCCATCGTGTGCGGAACTTGACTTGGTCCACGTGTGCTCTTTACTTCTTGTCCCGTACCCTGCCCATCTCAAACTTATCCCGATTTCCACAGGTTGTTTTTCATGGAACATCCAAGCCCCACCCAACGCCACAAATGCTCAGCCCACTGTGCCCAGGCCTCTTTCATCACTTTTGAGAACCCATCTCTGATGTTAGTCCATCTTATCTCAAAGCATGACTGCTTGAGGTTCTTATTAGAACCCAATTAACGATTTTCACTCTAATAAGAGTGCATTCCAGTGCACGCTCCTCCCGCCGTGGGCAGAGCTTATCATGGTCCATGTGTGATCCTTACTTCATGTCCCATACCCTACCCATACCGAGAGGTGAACGACCTCAGCTGAAGACGCTTGTTCGAATAGGGACTATAAGCGTAGGATCACTGTCCGGGAAGTCTCGAGAGATTGCCGACATAATGAGTCGACGAAACATTCCAAATCCTATGTCTCCTAGGAACACGCTGGAAAGGCGTCAAGGCAGAGGAGATTGGAGAGGGAGTCAAACTCTTCTGCAACGGCGAGGACACTAAACGGAACGGAGTACATCGCAGTAGCAGATTCCCTCAAAGATTGCGTTTGCGTCGTAAACAAGATCAACGGCCGAATTATGGCAGTAAGGATGGGAACAGAGGTGGGGGGGGGGGTACCGAACCATAGTAAGTGTATACGCACCACAAGCCGGTTGTCCCCAGCACGAGAAGGGCTAGTTCTATCTGAGCCCTGGACGACGCCATCAGGTCAGTTCCGCAAGGCGATTACCTCACCGGAGCAGGTGATCTAAACGGTCGCGTCGGCAGAGATAGAAGGGGCTCAGAAAGGTTGCACGGAGCGGTCTGCAGCACGTACTTCGCGAAACGAGAGAGTCAAAAGGTAACCTGTAGCAGTGGAGGGGTACAAACGGAAGTCAGCCATGTACTCATAAGAAAGTCAGCCCTTAAAACTGTGAAGGACATCAAGGTACTGCCAGGAGAGGAACTCACCACCCAACATGCATTGCCGTAGAGCTCCCTGAGAAAACAAGACTCAAGACCGAGCGAAGAATCAGATGGTGGAAGCTGTACAAAAGTAAAGGGATGATCTCAAAAGGATTGTACTGGATATCGGTCTCCCAGACCCTAACGGGCCAACTTATGAGACTTGGAACAGAGCAGCTGAGATAATCCTAAAATGCGCGAAGGAAACGCTGGGGGAGCCCTGAGATGGCTTTAAAGGAGACAAAGCAGCGTGGTTCTGATGAGGAGGTTTAGATGGTAGTGAAACAGAAGAAGGAAGCATACAAGCGGTGGCAGACATCGAAAAGCTCAGAACAGCGTGGTACCTACAAACACTGCAAGAGGCTTGCCAAGGCAGCTGTGGCCAAAGCAAAGAATATAGAAATGGATGCGTTGTACGAAAGGTTGGGTTGGAAGGAAGCAGAAAAGTTCGTCTTCAAGGGCTAGGCTGGCTAAAGCGGGACATCGAGCCACCCAAGACATCGGGGTGGTCAAGGCCGTAAATAGCAGCGAGGGTACCATTCTGAGGAAACCAGTCGAGGTCCAGAGGAAATGGCGAAAGTACTTCGACGAGCTTCTGTACGAAGAATTTTCTCTAAGAAAAGCCAATGAATGGAGGCTACGCTGGCCCCATTCTGATTTGAACAACGGGAGAAATCCGTCAGGTGCTGGGTAAAATGAAGAATGGAAAGGTCGCTGGTCTAGATGGGGCACCAATAGAGGTATGGTACTTGAAGAATACGAGATGGAGTGGATTACAGACTTTGTGGGCATTGTCGGCCAAAGGAAAAATTTCGGATGCGTGAAGGACCAGTACCGTCGCTCATTCAAGCAGAAGGGGTACCTGGAGTGCTCCGAATACTGTGGAATAAAGTTGACAGCTCATACCATGAAGCTGTACAAACGGCTGATTGATTTGAGAATAAGGGCGCATCACCATCTCTCAGATGCAGTTTGGGCACATGCTTTGGCGGTCCACCAGGAACGCCATCTTCATCCTTAGCCAAGTGATGGAAAAGTACCGTGAAAAGCATTATCCCTGCTACTTAGCCTTCCTGGACCTTGAAAAGGCCTTCGACAGTCTGCCACGGCCAGTAATCTGGAACGCGCTACGAGAACTACAGATAACAGAGCACCTGGTCTCCATTATACAAGACATTTACGAAGGGGCTGAGGCTGTCATACGCACCCGCAGGGACTGACAGTGAAGTAGGGATTTCAATAGGGCTACGTTAAGGCTCTGCTCTAGGCCCGCCTCTCTTCCTGCTTACACTGGATGGCATGGTAAAAGACCTGTTGAGGGACCGCTGAGGACCATTCTCTACGCTGACGACATTGCCTGATAACGGATACCACAGAAGAACTTCAGGCGAAGGTGCAAAGATAGCAGGCAAAGCTGGCACAAAACAGCTTACGAGTGAAAATTTCTGAGTTCCGAGGACTGTCCAGGGTCCATCGTGGACCGCCGTGGCAAAAGCATTGAAAGGTTTGGGATTTGCGATACCTGGGAAGCGGTATAGCCGAGGATGGTAAGGTTGATCAGGCAGAGAATGCTCGAATAAATACGGCATGGCTGAAATGGAGAATCTGCAGGAATGCTCTACGATCGAAAGTGCCCCAGTATTCCAAAAGACAAAGTACACCGATCAGTGATAAGACCCGCAATGCTCTTTGCCAGCGAGTGCTGGCCCATAACAAGGAATCACGAGAAGCAGCTACATTCCGTAGAAGTGAGGATGCTGAGGTGGGCATGTGGCTGGACACCGACAGAACTAAGAAAGAGGACGTCAGGGTTGTCATGCAAACGGCACCGGTCCAGCTGAAGTTGAGGGAGCCGGCTGATATGGTATGGGCACGTGCTGAGAAGATCGTCAGACCACCAAATTGAGAAGGCCAAATAGAGTTCAGAGAACCCGGTAAGCGACCACGAGGAGCCCCAAAGAGAAGGTGGAGGTACGTCATTAAAAGAGAACCCACGGAAGTAAAGGTCACGGCACAAGATGCCTTGGATAGAAGAAAGTGGCGGCAACTGACAAAAATCTGACGCTAGGGAGAAGAAGTCGCGAGTCCATGAGAGACGGAGGGACGGACGTAGACAAACGAAGTGTTTTTTCTATAACCCGTTGGGTGGCGCACATTACTGTGCGCCTGACACCATTGGCATCAGTGGGCCAATCGGAATTGCCTTATTTTCAATAAATTCACTCAAATTTACCCAATGACATATCACGCCCTGCCTAATGTAAGCAGGTTTTCTTTGGGTTTGTTTGAGATAACTTTGACATTGGTCATTTCTGCCTATTTTTTCCCGGTTTCAAGGCCACGTAGGAACTGAGTGAGGATCCATGTTTACACTTGACTTCTTATAATGCCTTACCCGACCCAAGCTTGTCCCTACTTCCACAGGCTGTTTTTCATGAAGCGATTGAGTTGCGCCGACCGCCACAAATGCTCTGCCCACTGTGCCCAGGTCGCATTCACGACTTTCAGAAACCTATCCCTGACCTTAATCCGTCTTTCCTCCACGTTTGGGTCATATTAGAAATCGACTGACAATTTTCGGTCCGAAATCGAAACATTCCACTACACTCTCCAGGCGGAGCCTAAGTGGGTCTACATGCGCTCCTTGCTTCTTATACCATCCTACTTATTCCAAACTTGTCCCATCTCAACGGGTCATTTACTGTGTAACTTTCAAGCTGTCATGTGAACGTTCAAGAATATAACGTCCACCTACCTTCACGGATGCTCCGCCCACCGTGCACAGGCCCTCTTTCATGACTCCCAGAAACTCATGCATAATCTTAATCCATCTTTTACCCACGTTTGGACCATTTTTGAACCCAGTTGACAATTTTCGGTCCGAAAACAAAACATTCCAGTGCACGCTGCTCCCACCGTGTGAGGAGCTTAACTCGGTCCGTGTGTGGTCTTTACTCCCTGTCCCATGCCCTACCCATACCACACATGTCCCTATCTACACAGGTCATGTGACGTCCAAGCCCCACCATCGTGCTCGGGCCTCTTTCTAAAATTTCAGACCCATACCTAACCTTAGTTCATCTCTACCCCATGTTTGGGCCATTTTTAAAGGCACCATTAGGGGTAAGGGAAAACTGAGATCTGGAAGTACATGTTCTCTGAAACGAACCTTCCACTTCAGAAGGGGTCACATGTGGTGAAAATCGCATAAAAAACGCGACTTGGGGTGTTATGGCGGCCCCGCAGCTCGTCATGCCGTTATGCCGTTATGCGTCCGGGGGAGTCGACGTGGAGAGGCGGGACAACAATCGCAGCCGGCTGGTTGAGACTCTGGCCTGTCTTCAGTCCATTCCGAGCAGAGACGCAGAGGACGAGAGCGAGAAGGGGGAATTTCGGGTCCCATTCCTCGGTTTCTTCACGATTTTATGTCGTTCTTTTTCTACTATTATATTACTGAGCACCTCTACTTTCGTAATCCCCGAATTTGCCAAAATTGCCCCTAACGGAACGAGCAGTTTTCGATGAGGACCGGACGTTTCAAATAACGCTCCGTCCACAATGAGCGGAACTTAACTTGGTCCATGTTTGCTATTTACTTCTTGCCCCGTACCCTGCCAATCCCAAAATTGTCTCTATCTCCAGTGGTCGTTTCATATATTGTAATACATGATTTCGTGACAGACGGAGAGACGGAGGAGGATAAGGATGTGGCTCAGCAAAGACAGGTCACAACATTATCGATTCCACGGTTATCCATCCATTGTTGCCATCCTTTTGTCATAGGAATGGCTGAGTGTGCCCTCGAGCGGTGAGGTCCACTATCATCTTCCGCTCCTCTGCGCATATCATGGTAGCGGTCTGAGCCGACTGTGACTTAATTTTAATTACCATTGTTAGTGCTATCGCAGTGAGGGGGGGGGGGGAGCATCTTATGAAATGTTGCACATCTACGCATTTTGGAGAAGTCCTTGAAGGGTCAATCTGCATATTCTGGCGCATATTTTTGCCTAAGCCCTAGTGGAGGAAGGAGGGAGCTTAGGTAAAAATAATGACTATAGTGGGTTGCCCCCTCACTGCGATAGCACCCCATTGCGTTATCAGTTACTTCGATTACACTCTCGGCTTAGTGTAGTTCGAAAAGCACTGCTCCTTCGACAACCCAACATACCTGCATGCCATCCCGGAGTGCTGAGACACCTAGTGCGACGTCAGCATGTCGCAGAATGACGGCGAGAGTACAAAATAGGTATTTATAAGTGGGAGGTGCTATTACTAAGATGATCCTGGGCTCTCGCCACGATCATCATACTTAGTGTGGTTGGATTAAGCGTTTCACATAGGGAGAACGTCACCAGAGTGCCGCCGACGACGGCGGCACCTACATGGTTTTGACGCCGTCGCTGCAGGTGGCGGCGTGAAATTGCCGTCTTCGCCGCCAGTGCCGATGTTAGTGCGCAAAGTAGGAACGCGGCTTACCAATCGCTACAGAAGGTCAGGCGATTGCGTTATCGCCTGATCGCCCAATCGTTGTCTGTTATCCTAGTGTTAGCGTCCGATCATCTAATCACCTGAATCGCAGGCTGACCAGTGCGTAGGGCAATCTTGAGAGTCGGCAATCACATATGGGTTTCAGGCGATGAGGGGGCTGTGCAAAATGAATAAGGTACAAATCGATTGGGCGATCAAAGGATCTATGGATCAGACGGTCACGCGATCGTTTATATCAGAAGCTCCAATCGATACGACTCATCCATAACTTTCTGCCCTCTTCCCGAGCTTAGGCTAAACTCACATACCTCCACCTGCCTATGTTTGTTATGTCTTTCCGCCCGAATCGCCCGATTCAGGTGATCGCGCGATCGTTTAGATCACACGATCGATATGCATCTTTTTCTTCCCGCCTGAATCGCGAACTCTGAACACTACCTTAGGTCTCGTCTCCACCCCTACCAACCCACATTGACCGTGTCTTAGCCTCTCCGCTTCATTTTTTGATCGCCTTATCACCGGATCAATACGCATCTTTTGCTTACTGCCTGGAGGTGTGAATTGCGAACTCTAAGCAATGCCGAACCGGCCAGTTTCCTAATCACTATGCATCTTTTTCTATAGACAATCGCATCTTCGCTTAATCGTGACGCAGCCCGATTGTGTTACCGTCACCCTGCTACTTAATCGATACGTCTTCGCTTCCTTGGCTCTGAGATGCACTTGTCACTACTATGGCTGCACCTTTCTTCCCATCTAACTACTCTGAGTTTGGTCCGTTGAAGCTTTTCTGGCTGAAACATACGGAATCTCTTACTTGTTGTAGTAGTAGTTGTAGTCGTGGGCGTAGTAGTAGTTGTAGTCGTGGGCGCTTGTTTCACTGTGGTAGGGTCCTGGTTGCGAGAGTATGCGTCGACATCAAAGATCAGCAGGAACGTGACGAAAACAATCTTCATTTTTCTGCCGACGTTGTTGAAATGAATGCAAACCGCAGCCCACCTCTTTTATATGATCCCTTATCATGCCTTCATAATCTTCGGCTTGATAACGCTGTGATCGTTTCTGAAAGCGGTCGTATAAGACGATAAGCATGAGGAAGGATGAAACATAAAGTGTTGGCGTCAGTCAGTCTTTTGTAGGTATGCGCCGCACATTCTAATTGAGGAAAGTGGTAGCAGGTGATTGCGACTCTGCCTACACATTGACTTTCGGTGCCAGCCGAAGTACAAGTCAGTGCTTTAATCCTTCCAGACGTGTCTGGTACCTATTCACCTACTCCGGAGAGATGGATATTTGGTTGGTCTGGGCGAGCATGGATGCCGTATTTGATCCCAGCACCACAGAATTAGGGGAGCGCCATCTATTAATGCACCACCTCGGTCCAAGCATACATAACGCTCTGAAATTCAGTACTACCTGGTTACAAGGTGATCACTCGATTTCTCTGTAGTTTCCGAGGTGGCACTGCTTTTGGAGAGTGTTTCACGAGTTTTCTATAGTGGAGTCTTCCTGAAAGCACATTTCGGGATTGTGGTGATATTACAAATATCTCAGTAGTCAGATAGCTAGACGCGCAGCCACGTAGGCTCCTCTCCTTGACCGAGGCGTTTGTATGAGTTTCCAGAGCACGGAGAGCCAAAGAAGGAAGCGCGACTCGATCATGCAGCCCAGGCCCGCACATTTCAGATGTGATTGCTGGCAAAGACGCTGGCAACGATGGCAGCAGCATGGCAAATGAGGTCTGTGATTCATGCGATAGGATAAGATGAAGAAGAAATTCCAACAGTGAAGGAAAAGCTGATAAAGGGAGACAGGTGATGTCTCAGGGCTCCCCATTATATCATCCATGGAGAACTGGCTCAATGGCTCACCTTCACGCGGTAATTTCGCACATGTGCAAATGCTTGGAGGCTTCAACACGTTGGCGACACTGCGTCCCAATGCTGGGGCGCACGTTTTCTGGCGCGTGGGACAATGCGCCCCACTGGTGGGATGCAGCACAGAAAAATGCCTTGTATTAACTGATTTAAAATCCACAAATAACCAGTTTTGATGATCATGCACAAGGGTGTCTAGGGTAAACATGGTCCGTTCACAAAGTTTCTAATTATGCTATGGGTACATTAGAAGTGACCTTCTCAGGAAGAAGTGCTTTTTTTAGATAGATAAGTCTGACCTAGAATATACAAATCTTCTAGTAATACACATAACAAATAAATCAATTCTCAGCCAAGATATTTATACTCGCGAGACGCCGTCTTTTGTCACATGGTCGAGCAATTCCTATCATTACCATGCCGTATCAAAAACCTCGCTCAATATTTTGTAGAACCGCTCAACAGGCGCGCAATTAAGCGAGTTTGGAAAGGTGGTATCAAGAACGCTTTCTGGGACAATGCGTCCCAATGCTGGGACGCAATTCTCGGCATAGGCGAGCCCACGATGTCCCACGTGGAAGAACGTGCGGTCGCCAATGTGTTAATATTGCAATTTTCGGAGGCTTCTTTTAGATTTTCCTTGAATGGCGTATTCCTCACCACCTCTAATTTCATAATACAACGCTTCAATTTATCCTCGATCATCCTTCAATGTGCCTTCAAAGCGATCATCGTTACAGTCTTTTAGGATAAAGTTTTAAGTTATCAAGTGCATGATGAAGTTTGATGCTACATCCACTGCCGTGTCGTACACGACTTTTTATTAAGACCCATTCCTCGCTCGCTGATGGGTGGAGTAACAGTTGAACAGTGACTTTACGTAGGTCACTATTTATATTTCGGGAATAGGCAATACTGTTATCATAGGAGTAAATCTGATGATTTCATCGTAAAGTTCGCCTTTCCTGAACCATATACCCCATCATTCAATTTGCCGCACAGCGCTTTTTATTTATTTTATATTCATCTGAAAAATTTTGTTTTCTCAGGAAATGAAAATGAAATTTAAATTTTTTTAAGGATGTCCAAAATTAGCAGTTGTTCAGAAAACATCGATGCTGTTTGCAATATGATCAACCAAGATCGCCATGTCACCCATCCTAAGATTGGGGCATCCCTAAACATTATTTCCACCAACAAACATACAATTTTACTTGAACACATGGATTTGCAGAAAAAGTTTTTTTAGAACCCACACAATTTGACAAACGCACCGAAAAAGGCTTGTGTCGACAAAATTTTCAAAAATTTATAAAATATACAAATAGCGCCGTGCGGCAAATTGAGTGATGGAGTATATAGTTTAAAAAGGCGAACTTCACGATGGAACCATCAGATTTACTCCCATGATAACAGTATTGCCTATTCCCGAAATATAAATAGTGACCCACGTACAGGGTCAAGCGTCCAGATGAGGAAAATTTTTAAAAAACACGACCCCCCCCCAAAAGGAAGCCCCAATACGACCCCCCTCTCTCTGCACAAAAACCATCAATTAAGCATTTGTCGATTTTTTAAATGCTCACCACCAATATACAACTGAATGGACACAAAAACTCGAAAAATATGTGATACATGTGGAATTCCCAGTACTATACACTCAATATATAATCTATGAATCCTAGATTCCAGATCGCATCACGCTTCTACCTCATAATCGAACAATTTCAAACAATAATTCAGAATACTCTACACATCTAGAGAAGTTAAAGATCTCATGTCAGGCGACGGCTGCGACGCGGCGATCACGATGGAGCGCGGTATCTTCTCCATACTGAATTCCGACATTTTGGAGATAGTTCAAACTTTACCTAGAGCTCATCTTTCGAGCAACTGTAAACTGTTTTCCTAATAGCTCCCTCAGACCTATCCATTGCCCGTTTGCTTTCCCCAATGGTTGCTTAGTTCTCGATATGGGTTTCCAGATGAGGATTTGATGAGGAAAATTTTGAAGTGTTTTACGGAAATGGCCATAACTTCCTTCAAACTCAACCATATGAGTTCGTTTTGGTGAAGCAGGATCTGCTAGGTTGTCGCTTTCGAATGACTACCTGAGCTATGCCATATCTTCAAAACGAAGGAAGTTAGTTCGAGGGAAGCTTGATGAGGATTTGATGAGGAAAATTTCGAAGTGTTTCACGGAAATGGCCATAACTTCCTTCAAACTTAACCATATGTGTTCGTTTTGGTGAAGCAGAGTCTGCTAGGTTGTTGCTTCCGAATGACTACCTGAACCTTGTCATATCTCTAAAACGAAGGAAGAAACCCTCAGAAAAGCCAATTGAGGAAAGCTTTTTTTCGCCGAATTTGCGAGATATTCCTAAGATTCTTCAGAGTTACTGAAATTTCTCTAGTATGCATCTTTCGCTCTGGAAGGCCTAGTGGGAGGGCAAGAAGCGTCGGTCAGCTTTTCTGTGGAATGCGCCATGCATGAGGATCTCATCCACATTCTCAATGAATACAAACGTTTTTTTCGGTTTGTATAGTGGCTGCTAACACGAGATTACGTACTTGCAATCGTAGTAATATATGAAGAAAGTCCATATCAGCTAATTTTCCGTTTTCATCCCAATGTTTTTGCAGTGTAATCCACGGTAGTACCTATTGATAGATATCGCTTTCCACGGTTAATCGGTGAATTTCGTGAATTTCGGAGGTGTCGCTGTACGTGGTTTCCGTGTCAGCAGACCAACGAAAGGTCTATTGGCATTGACCAGTTTCGTTGGGCCATGCATGAGGTTTCCATGATCATTAAGTTAAACTAGTTTCAGGTACCAACCTAATTAGTCAGTTTTATCATTTCTTCCCTTACACATTAGACCCTCTGCGTGAGAACTTCTGTTGATCACTAGTACCTCAACGACTACGACCCCCCCCCCCCTTCCTAGCGGACCAAATACGACCCCCCCCCGTTGAGGATTCCTCAACGGAGGCTTGACCCTGCCCACGTATTGGTTGTCGGCGGTTTAGAGCGGTCTCTCCACGCCCTTTTGCCTGCAGTGGGGCGTGGTCGATCCGCCCCTGGCGCCCGACAACCAATGGAGAGTCAGTTGGTTACTCCACCCATCAGCGAGCGCGGAATGTGCCTTTAAATCACTACAGAAGTGCACGAGTTATCAAGACCAGTAGAAGCGAGGCAAATACAACTACTCCGGAACATTTTACTTCTGATATGTAGTGAGGTGAAGTAAGCGCTTTGAAATTTCGTTAGCGAAGGATTAATTAAGATGGAAGTTGCAACCGTTCAAAAAATAAGGGCAAAATGACCATAGAGGAAGATAACACGCTGCATTCAGATCTAAACGCATGTGCCGAAGTAATGGAATGAGATCATGGTTGAGAGGGCTCTAGCGGGGACTCGTTCTTGTGTTTTCAGACTCGTTTTTCAATAAGTTCCCGCAACGTCACGCTTGACCTTGGTGTACATCCTTCGCATGACCGCCACCGCACTGTTCCTAGGGTCCTCGGCGCCTTCTCCACGTAATCAGGAGGTCCGAGAGGTTTTTATATTTCGATGAGAATGTTTCTTAGCCAGCGTTGCTTTCATGGATTTCTGCATGCGATTCACGCCGTAAGCAACTACGAGAGTTACTACCAGAAAATCGAGTTTTAGTAGACGATTGTTTCGATTTTTGGAGGAAGCTCCTTCTGTTACCTTGTTGCAGTATTCATTAATCATTCAGTGTACATCTGTGAGATCTACGACGCATTACTGCACGTCAAACATGTAAAAGGATCTTATCTTATAATATTTGACGTATAATGGATAAGATTGTACCAGCGAAAGCAGTGCAGTGATAAGTCCCACTGTAAAGGTATGGAATCAATTCTCGCATCCACGCCCGCCCAGGCCAGCTAAGCCCTCCATCCCTCCGGGGTCGATGGTTTGGTATCAGAATCGCCTGGGAGGATAGAAACGCTGAATCTATATCAGGTGGTCGTTGCAAGTCATTGTGTAGACCAGACGACATTAACCTGCCACCCCGATTCTGAATGGAAGTGGAATGCGCGCAACACGACTAGGAATTCACTGAGTACGAATAGTTTATTCTTTTCACTTCATCATCATGTTGACCTCCTCCCACCCCCTCCCCCCACCCGCAGTTGTTCGATTTGTGAAACTTTTGAAGAAAATTTTTCCTTCAGAGTTACAAGTTTGTGCAACAAGTCATATACCATTCGAAAGAGATTCTTCTGTTCTCCGAAATGAGATGTTCAGTTTTTGAGCATGTGAAGTACGAAATAAGCGAAGCGACTTATCAAGCAACCAATTGGTGGAACTCATAGAGAAGGTCGGGATAAAGAACGAGACACATGACTGATCGATTTTTCCGGAGGGAAAAATAGTGTTTAATTGATTGCCGCCTTGATCAATTTCCGTCGACAAGCCAATCACTTCGCTAGCCTGAAGATCGGCTCTATTACGACATGCAAAAATAAGCATGTCCTTTTATAGAGTACAAAACTCCCCACTGAGCATTTCACTCTTACCAACCACTTCTCCGCCGTCTTTTTTCCTCGGACGTTACCGCTTGCAGTACACGGCAAGAACGACATTGAATCGGGCCCGCTTTCAGAACTTATTTCCGGAGATTGCCTGTGAAAAAAGCCGATTCAAAATTTGATTGGTTTGTGTGCGGCGACGCGAATCTTTAACGCTTTTTTGTGTGGGACCCCATCGGGAAAACAGGTCGTAAATTCGCTCGTCCGTGGAAGAATTCTTTCGCACTATTGCACTACTGACACCCTCTACTCCCACAGAACTACTTCTAACATTGTCTCGGAACTCACACCTCATCTTGAAACCCTGGAAAGAAAACAATTCCATTTTTTTCAGGGTCGTATATGTTGCACAGAATTCATGTGAGGGCCGAATAATTGCGCACGGTCGCGTTCATACTCTGCGTAGCCGGCGGCAAGTCGTGGTTGCTTGTCTGTACGTATCCGCCTATGCCACCCTTCCTTTTTGTGTGCGTTGTCTCTGCACCTCCTCCGCGCTGCTCTGCCTCGCAGCTCGCGAACGCAGCACGGCCTTCCGGCGCTGAGTATGATGTGGCCTGATATAGGCTCACACTGAAAGCCACTTTATAGGTCAAATACTCGTCCCAGACGATAACATTAGACTACAGCTCCAATAAGCTAGGTCCCAAAAGCAGCAGGAACAATAATTCAAAGGAATCGTGCACGGAAAGTAGATTTTCATCACTAATATATTTGTTGTATTTGCATAACAAAGGCTACATATAGGGTTACACGCGAAAAAAATGGGAATCTGGCTTAGATACAGTTCCTCGAAGAGGGGCCTCCGAGGAAGTGCTCTCCCCGTCGTCCGCCGCGGTCGGAGACGCATACAGCTGTATCTTTGCCAAATTCTCACCTTTTCGCGTGAAATTTTCAACCAAATACAACATAAATAGATAGGTAGCAGAAAAACCCATTTTCCCGTGCACGATTTGTTTGAGTGTTCACGGAGGGCTGTCCTTAGTATACATGAGCACTAGGGAATCCAAGCAAAAAGCGAATGGCTCAGTTCCTAGAGAGAGACGCGCTCGAAAACTTTTGACAAGGGCTTTTGCTAGTCGGTACATTCCAATGTAAGCTAGCACCTTCCGCAAGCGAAGCGTCGCTTGACTTCTCATTAGTGCCACATAGCGCAGTTCCGCGTGGACTCTGATCGATAGTCATGCACGCGGTGCGGCACGTAATTCGTCTGTGCAGGTGTCAGTATAAAGCATACGAGTTCCTCTTCTGAGGTGATTGACATATTTAGTTCTTCTCCACTGTCGTCCTATTTACCAAGTCAATTTCGGTGCTATCGCAATGAGGGGAGGGGGGGGACATCCCACCATGGACATAGTTTTTACACAGGTCCAGAAGGGAAGAAACCCTCTTCTCCCCTCCACTAGGCCTCAGACAAAGCTATGCACCGAAATGCGCAAAATGATCCCTTAAACATCCGGGTGTATGCCATTTTGACAAGAAATTCGCGTGGCCGCGTTGAGCGCGCGACGTAATAGGGGAGCTATGGGCACAGCATGGTATGGGTCCTGACGCGACTGCAGATGAATTGTAGGGCACCGTCACCGTTGCAGGACCTATCCAATATGGCGCGCATAGCTCGCACCATCGCGGTCGCACAACGAACACCGTAAAGCGGATTTTTTTAATAGTATACACCCCACCCTCCAAGATTCGTAGATGTGCAACGTTTTATGAGATGCCTTTCCCATCCCCATTGCGGTAGCACCTCGTTTTCTTTCGATCTGAACAACCAGTTTTCGTTTTCTGTATATTTATCACTCAGGCTGAAAGTACTATTTGGTGAGTAAGTAAGGTGAGAAACGTTCAACGCATCCTAGTGAGGGCATTGATTCGGTTCCACGTACCTCGATACAACGTAGGGCATTTTTCAAAAACGTACGGGGAAGTTGTGTGTTTCCGTACTCTTACTCGTGCTCTTATGCTGCCTAGCGCAAAGACTTTTCCTGTGCAACCGGTTGAGGTGATTCCATGAAAATCAATTTATCCTTCACGGTCATTAAAACCGTGGATGACGGAAGCAGTGTACTATACAGGGGTGCCAAAAAGGGTGATTTTGCTCACGGCTCACATCCGCCAAGTATACAAAACATAGGGAAACGAAGGAGTTAAAAGTATTGGGGGCGAAATAATCTCAAAACGTTCCTCTAGAAACAGTAGCAAGCTGAGACTCACTACTTTCACCTTCATCAAAATACGCAGCCTTCAAATGGCACAGTCGGACCTCAGAGCACCTACGGTATCAAGATCCGCATAAAACAGTGGAGCCAGCTTCCGTGGTAGGTCTTTTGTGTGAAGCTTCCTAAGAATTTGCCCTTCGACTCATGGAAGGCATAGAGCCCTTGCTGCTTGCACAACGCTGCTATGATCCGAAGTGTCATTATATCCCTCGAAGCCCCTCCGAAAGGTTTTCAGTGGTAATGACACGTTTTCTTTCTTGGAACTGAAGGATGTTGGGAGCCTGGAAAAAACGGAATATAGGGCATCACCCAATATGAATCCCCTCAGGTACCCAAAGAGAACGGACCCTAGCAAGGTGAACGAGAGTGACGAAAGCTCGGATTTTGCCTTGTTGAGGTGACACATCATATATACCGGGTATAAGCTCCCGGTCCTTTCGTGCAGAAGGCTGTTACGGTGTTTAGTGATAGTATGAGGTGTGTGCTTGGCTTTGGAGATGGAAATACCTCGTTGAAATTCACTGTAGTTCGACTAAAGTAGGGTTGAGTGGAGGAAAAAAACTCTCCATTTTTGGCCTCCCCTGTAAACTGCGTTCCGGGAATTATTTAGTAGTGCAAATTGCCTAATAATTTTAGTTCCATCACTCTTCAATATTGACCGACAAAAAACTTCAAAAGCTTCATGTAATTACAAACTGCAACTGTGCAAGCCATGCTTCTGGCGACATTGCCAGGCGTTCATCATAAGGAATATACTATTTTGTGAGATAAAGGGACCGTGCACAATATTATTACGATTGTAATTCCTCTTTAAAGGAATCGTCCACGGAAATTGAGTTTTTGTGTTAGCCATATATTTACGTTGTACTTGCCTAATGCTGGCCTCATGCAAAATTTCACGCGAAATGATGTGAATCTGGCTGAGATACAGCACCACGAAGTGCGGTCCCAGTGGGCGGGGCCTCCGTGTAAAAGCCTCGTCCCGTCTTCCGCCGCCGTTGGGAACGGAGAGTAGGACTGTTTACGTACCCTTCTGTTCCTACAATGCGTCTCCGACCACGGCACACGACGGGACGAGGCTTTCACGCGGAGGCCCCGCCCACCTGGACCGCACTTTGTGGTGCTGTATCTCAGCCAGATTCACATTTTTCCGCGTGAAATTTTGCATGAGGCCAACATTAGGCAAATACAACATAAATATATGGGTAACACAAAAACTCATTTTCCGTGGACGATTCCTTTAAATCACCACGGTCAACTATTTGAACAGAAACACGATAAGGCTAAAAATTTCTTTGTTATAGCGCAGAAATCGGAAATCTGAAAGGGCAGCAGTTCGTCTGATTCCCCGCCGGACAGCAGTCCAGATAGCAGTTGCCGTAGGGAGTAGTGCGGTGCAGAACTTTGCACCCAAAGTTAATTTTGAATACTTTCCGCAGTGCACTATCGGTCACGTGACCGCGGCTGACCAGCAACCCTGTTGACCACGCCCACGATACCCACGTGGACAAATTCGTGACAACGAATTTCCGGAGTGTGGATTCCCCGTAATAACTTTGCAGGTGATTTGTAGCGAACCAACACGTCACAACTTCATGAGGCAAAGGGAAAACGGTGGGCGGGGGTGGGGTTGAAAAAACTTGAATTTTCGCGAGCGATTCCTTCAGTAGGAGGGCGAGACCACTCTTAAAAAAAAGTGCGGAACTATTCGGCTATTACAACCCCAGTGGGGGTCGATTGAGGCAAAAAAATTTTTTTCATGTTTCATTGTTCGCAGCTTGGAAGGAGTTTCTAGACTATCCTGGAACAAGCTAAGAATTCCTGTGATAGACTCAGCCTACAAAACACGCTTCAACCAATGTGGTACTTTCGATCACATTAAGCAGCTCATGGCTGACCCTGTCGCAACTTCTCCCAAGGTCTTTTGTAACCGAATTAGAAATATTTCGAGTACCGAATGTTTCAGCGCACGCATCCACTGTGAGCGAGGCGTAGCCTTGTTCGAGTGCGCTCCGCTTCTTGATCCATACACTACGTATTCCAAACTTGACCCGAACTTCAAATGTTGTCCTTCAAGAAGTACCGAATTTGCGACCTATAGTCAGAAGGACAGGCTAAGCCAATTTTTTATAGTGGTGATCGCGTAGTCTGTCATTCCTTCTCTTCGTCTGTCTGTTACAAAATTCGGAACTTTTTGAAGAACAAAGTCGATTTTAGTTTTTGGACAGGATGAGAGGAGGGGAAACCGAAAAATTTATCCAACTGAAGGCTTTGGAAATGACCAAATCTTCAAAAAACAAATAAAATTGAGAGCTTATAACATACTGAAACGAGCAGGTGTGCAAAAAGTGACATGGAATAAGGCAAGGACTTTGTTACACGTCATTTGGAATCATGACAGCAGTTCACCGCACGTAGGCACGTAGCTGGTCATTCTCACAGTTTTCGGTCGAATAAATTTTCAGCCTTCACCCCGCACCCCAATCTGCTGATATGCTTTGCTTCATTGAGTAAAGTTGCCTCCAGAACATTAAAAATTTGAATGGGAAAGGTAAATGTAAACCATAGTTATGGTTAGAATCCAAAACCGCATACAGTAGCGGTCAAAAATATATGCGGTTTTGGACATAACCATAGTTTTGGCCGACGTTTACAAACTCTTTTTTATTAGTAATTTGAAGGCAACTACTACTCCATGAAAAAAGTATCTTGGCGAGTAGTATGCAGTGTGAAGGTAGTAAATTATCAATCTGGAAGCCCCAAAAATGGCCGAACCTTTCAAAAGTTCAATTAGACATAAAAAGCTTATAACTCAACGAAACGAGCCGTTATGCAAAAAATAGTGCGGAATGAGGCTAGAACATTATTACCCGTCCTTTGGAATCCTGACAGCACCGAAGCGCCGTGTTGATCATTTTCAGTGTTTTCAGTTGAATAATTTTTTCCACCTTCGCAATGCACACTACTTGGCTGATATACCATCTTTCACTGCATGACAGTTGCCTTCAGAACACAAAAAAATTTGAACGAGATATGTAAACGCTGACCAAATTTATGGTTAAAATCCGGAACCGCATATATTTTTGACCGCTACTGTATATTTTTGACCGCTACTGTACATATATACATACATGCATAATGATATGGCAAAATCTTGTAGTTCCACCAAGCTGAGAAAACTAAAGTTTCAAAAAAAAACCTGTGGCACTTGATCGCAATAGCTAGAAAAACATGATACAGAAAGCTTTATTAGCATCAAGGAGATTAAATGATATGCTTGTGATAAAAAAGGCTTCCGGGTTTGGTGCAACAGACGACCCTCTGATTATGTATCAGAAGACGACAACAACTGATCACTTCGAGTAAATTCTGAACTAGTGAGCGTTAGAAGTAAAGGTATAGTCTCCTACGCGATAGTCTTAGGACGGGTTTCAATCCATTTCTTCAGGGCCGGAATGGAGCGAATTTTTTCGGCATGTGCTTTCACCTGAACGCAAACGTCGTACATTAAGGAGGTAGGATGTGGAGTTGGTTTCAACAAAAAAAAACTGAAATAACCTCCGGAAATCCGTCGTAAATATTCGGGAACTTCTCGGCATGCGTGGCAGTTTCGGCAAGCAGCAGGTCAGCCCAAGTCAGTGAGTCTCCCACAAGGTATCCTGAATGCTTCGATAAACAACACAACTTATTCCAGTTTAACCATTGACGACCGCGGCATTTACACTTGCCTGACGCGTAGAACCGCGTGAGATTTTCCCACGCTCCGCGTGTGACACGACGTCGTGTCACATGGTCCCACAGGGACACCTTTTTTGAGGAGCTACCAATTTTCACCTTTTTGCACTGTAATTGGGTTCCCACCTGTATTTATGATAATGTATAGACCACATTTGTATTAAGCTTTCCCCTTTCAAATAAAATGGACGCCTTTAATGATGAAAGTGAACTATCAAAATATCGATGGAGTGTTACTAGAAAGTGGATTTGAGCGATCAAAGGCGTCTCACACACCGTTTCGAGAATGGTCACCATGGTGGTACATCAGGCTTCATACCAACTAAATACTTACATAATTATATTCGCATAACTCTTCTAGTCTGTCGTGCGACACGACGTCGTGTCACACGGTCCCACAGGAACACCTTTTTTGAGGCTACCAATTTTCACCTTTTTGCACTGTAATTGGGTTCCCCCTGTATTTATGATAATATTGGGTTGGGAAATAAGTTCCCGCGGTTTTTTTAAACCCCGTTTTTCACATTGTTCCCTTCATCTTTCGGTAAAGCCAATATACGTTTTCGATAGAGCTTTTTTTGCTCTACCAGATGCTACTATCTACTTTTCGATTTCTTTGAATACCTGATATTTATGAGGTTTGGAAACGAAGTAAGCCGAAGGCGAAAATTGGCACTCTCGACACTTCGCCTTCCTAGTCTACCATCGAAATCGAAAAATACATGTGTGCATGTTTTCGATAGAGCTTCTGCAGCTCTACAGAATGGTACTACTTTTTATTTGAATCGCTCAACTTTTTGCTGATTTTAAGACTCACAAATGCAGTACACACCAAAAGTGTGCACTTTCGTTATCTTCTCTTCCTCGCCTACCATCGAGATCGAAGAGAATATTCAGGTATGCATTCGATAGAGCTTTTTTTTACTCTACAAGATGATGCCACCCATCTTTTGGATCCTGTCATATTTTATCATGTGAGGATAAGTTTCCATCTTTTTTCAACTCAAGATTGCGTGATGAAAATAAATTTTTTTGGCAAAGTGTTCCGTATTATTTGATAGAGCTCCCTTCCCTCTACGAGATAGTGCTTATGGTTTTCGTTCAAATTATTTTTTGCTATTTTTTAGATCATTTTAAAGGAGTGCTAAGTCGACGAATTCGCGCATTTTCGTGTCGATCATGCTCGATTTCGTCGATTTGGCACTCCTTTAAAATGATCTGAAAAATTGCAAAAAATAATTTGAACAAAAACCATAAGAGCTGTCTTGTAGAGCGAAAAGAGCTCTATCAAATAATATGAAACACTTTGCTAAAAAATTCATTTTCATCACGCAATTTTGAGTTGAAAAAAAAGATGGAAACTTATCCGCACATGCTAAAATATGACAGGATTTAAAAGATGGGTGGCATCTCCTTGTAGAGCAAAAAAAGCTCTATCGAATGCATTTATGCATATCCTCTCCAATCTCGACTGTAGGCGAGGAAGAGAAGATAACGAAAGTGCACACTTTTGGTGTGTACTGCATTTGTGAGCCTTAAAATCAGCAAAAAGTTGAGCGATTCAAATAGAAAGTAGTACCATTCTGTAGAGCTGAAGAAGCTCTATCGAAAACATACACACATGTATTTTTCCATCTCGATGGTAGACTAGGAAGATCAGGTGTCGAGAGTGCCAATTTTTGCATTCGGCTTACTTCGTTTCCAAAGCTCATAAATATTAGGTAGTCAAAGAAATCGAAAAGTAGATTGTAGCATCTGATAGAGCAAAAAAAGCTCTATCGAAAACGTATATAAGATTTACCGAAAGATGAGGGGAACAATGTGAAAAACGGGGTTTAAAAAAACCGCGGGAACTTATTCCCCAACCCAATATATAGACCACATTTGTATTAAGCTTGCCCCTTTCAAGTATGAATGGATGCCAATGATCAAAGTGAACTGAATCAAGATATCGATAGACTGCTACCAGAAAGTGGATTTGAACGATCGAATGGCGTCTTACATGCCGCTCGTGAGAACGTGAGAAAGACCACCAAGTGGTACACCAGGCTTTTCTTTCACCTCTTGGCCCAGACTGTGGTGACCAACCCTAGATTCTCTTCTGTAAAACTAAGGTCACTAAAATGAAACTGAATGTTTACGAACTCGAGCTTGTAGAATCATTACTGCATTGTGATGAAACACATATGAATACGCCCACTCACAGACTTGAAGAGTTATGCGAGGGTAAGGCGAAGCAAAGTACAAGGGCGCATGTACGCAGCATTTCATGCCAGAAGAGTCCGTACCTGTTGTGACAGATGCAGGCACTATTTTTGTTTTGATTGCTTCAAAATGACGACAAAAAAAGTGGTCAACGGTCGCTATTCACCCCTTTATTTGGAAGCGCAATAATTCAACAATCAAAAGTTATTTTCTTAGACCACGCTTTGTGCAGAAACCCTTTACATTTGAAGTATACATAATAAAGAAAAGATCAAATAAAGTTTGAAATGAAGCTTAAAATATAAGTTGCAAGGTTGTGACATGACATCGGGTCAGACGGTCCAAGCGGCCAACATGATGTGACAGGACGTCGTGTCACACGGTCGCCAATGGGTAAAGATTGCTTTTTCAGTGGCCTGAAAACTGCGAGCGTGTGACAAAAAAGTTTCCGAGAGATGGAGACCCTAACTTTTGAAAGAGTGATTTTTAGAGGGCTAGCAGATCCTAAAAGCATCAGACTTACAGATTCTTCCACTTCACATCCCTCCTCCAGCGGGCCAAGCAAGACCCTAAAGTCTTTCTTGGCTAGCCTTGATACTTATTTCTCTCTGAAACTTCACTAGCAGCAATGTCACCCAGCACACCAATAGATAACTTCAGCAATACCCTCTTTTCATCTACATCAAATAGGTTGATCATTACTCACCAGATTTACTATTTTTGAGTATTCTCGTCATGAGAGCGTAAAATTTGTGGTGGCTCGGTACAAACACATCTTTTCCAAAGGCTTCCTGGAACGTACCTTTCACCTTGGGTTGCTGTACATATCAAGAAATATTCAAACTTTCAACAAATAACTTTCAAAATACCTCTATATGAAATCATGCAAATCAGAGCGAAAAAAAAGAAAAAATGAAAGACATCTAACCAACCACATCGCCCTTTTCAAAACCAACGAGGGATCTGATGTATGGACGAATCTCTGCAAAGAAGTCCTTGAACTGGTCGGCAATGGCGTCCACTTGAGCCTGCTCCCAAGCGTCCTTGCCAGCGTAGCCTTAATGGGCAGTTGTGCAGCTATCTGTGGATCTATGAAAGGGCACCTACCAAATTCCCTAGCAAGGTACCGGAGAATGGCATGCGACTGACAAAGTTGCTTTCCGTCGACGTCTAGCACCGGCAATTGACCGAACGGCATCTCTGTAATCATTTAGCAGTATCTCTCTTGCTTTCGTGATTCTCGCTAACGCACCTCGTACCTACTTTGTGCTTCGGCCATTCTTCAAAGGTGATTCGCACGTCCTCGAAGTCCTTTCCGGCGACGACGAACAACTGGAATAGAACAACAAGTCTCGAGGTCGCAAAGCACCAATGCAAAGCAAGGCACTGAAGCTTCAAATCACGATAATATAGACATAGCAATATCTTCTATGGGCGAACAACTCACTTTTTACTGGAGGATTAGACATTTATTGCTTCTCGGAAGTGAGTCATTAAAAGACTAACTGTGTAGAGCATGTCGCAAATTTAGGTGCCGCCCCTTTTGTTGTGGTTGGTGGAAGCCACGGAACCACGTGGCACAAAGACTTTTGACGCTTGCTACGAGATAAAATAGGAGAGCCCACTTAAAGCGTAGGTAATGTCAACAGGATACGGGTGATATCGTTCAGTTTTACGTGGTCAGTCACTCAGACCTTGACTCCAATGATTTCAAAAGTTCCCAGTTCCCAGTTCCCAGATTTTTTCAGGTGACACAATCACCAGCGCCTCTTGGTGATTACCGGCCCAATAATATACTGGGTCATTCCATAGTAATGTCGTTTTTCAAACAAAAGTTTTTCTATAAAATTACAAGTTTTTGCAGCATGTCATATATCATTTGGAAAAGACTTTTCTGCTCTGCAAAAATTGCTATTCAGTTTTTGAGCTTAGAATGGGGCCGACATTCAGGCTGGCGAAGAGGTAGGCCAGCCGTCATAAATTTGCCAAGCCGGCAATTGATCAAAACACTAAATTTCATTTAAGGAAAATCAACCAATCATATGCCCCGTACTTAGGCCCAACCTCTTCTGCAATTTCCAAAATTTTGTTGATCAAAAAGTCGCGTCGTTCTTTTTCTAAAATCTTTTTTTTTGAAAGCACCCACACTTATCAAAAATGGAATTTTTCTTTTAAACTCCATGCTCAGGGTTGGTTTATGGACCACTTCGAAGAACTTTTTCTGCTATATCGAAAACATCTTTTTAGTTTGTTTTGGCTGCGATTCATATTGAATTTTGAAACTGTGTGACAGCGACCCAGCTAACATATGTACTTGCGCAATTCATTTTTTCAACAAAAATCAAAACCAGGTAATGTTTCCTCGTCCCTACACATCTGTACTTGACGTTGAAATTGTCAAAAGTCACCGAGTTGTGACGGAAAAACTAAATGTGAGAAAAGAGCGACGTGACTTTTCAATCAACCATTTTGTACTTTGTTAGAAACTGAGCTCGCCAGTTTATGGAGCAGAAGAATCTTTCCCGAATGATATAAGACATGCTACGAAAACTCGTAATTTTATAGGAAATGTTTTCGTTTGAAAAAAACGACACTACTTATTGAATGACCCAATACCCCAGCTTAAGGTGATTTGTGCCTCCAAATTTCACTATCAGGGAGCGGCTGATCAAGGAAACCAACGTCGGAATTAGAAAAAACCCATATTGCACCTTATATTTATTACGTTGCTTTTTAATCAGCATACCTGACGAATAACCTCACCAAGTCCACGTCCATCAAAATATGTCAACTTATAGTGAACCATTCTGAAACTATTTGAAAAAGGACGAGGATCACATACATTCATACAAACACGAAAAGTACAAAAACAATGGCGGGGAAAGGGGGGGGGGGGGGTTAAGTGTTTGCTGTTTTCGGACACTATTTATAGCAAGACATTTGGGGCCAGAAGGAAAAGCGAACGACTTATTTCCCTTTCACAACTTCCAAAGTAGCCATCACTTTTTATCAACTTTGCTGAATTGGTGGAACTTGAAGACGCCACCGCAGTCCCTCTCCCCACAAGATACCTTCGGATTGCTCGGATGTTGAGCTGCTCGAATAGTATGCTTCGCTCAAACTGTGGTGCAGAGGCTGCACTACCCTTTACAGTCCAGTCGTTTTCCCAAATGCCACCCCTACGAAGGTATTCAAACCGAGACGCTAGAGGGATGACAATCCTGGTACGCTCTGCCTGATTATACACGTTAGAGTCCAATTATTGCCTACTCATAGTTATAAATGGACAAGATGCTCGCACGATGGTGGTAGATTACAGAATGAAGGAAACCGGCCTAAACGTCGAGAGTGTGGCTAGTGCATCATTCTTCGTGTCGAGGGGGCGGATACTTCGCATTGTCATTACACATACTATAGACGACATAATTGCATTCGATTTCAAGGTCTACGCTCGATGGTTTCTCTGCCGGGGCCTTAAACCAACTTATGTTGAGAAAGGAAGTATGGCTGATCAACGAACGTTTTGAACAGGCCCTCTATCTTATGACAAGATAAGATTGACAAAAAACATTCACAGCTTACATCAAACAGAATTGTGCGAACATGAACCCCAGCCCATGAAAGTTTATGGCATGGTGAGGGAAGGAAGAGGTAGTGGTGCCCTCTACTGAGGTCTGTGACACCGCGACTTCCGCTCTTTCGGCAGCGTTGATTCATTAAAGCTTTTACCGATTGTGATATGAAGAATGCAAAGAAGCAGTCCGAGGTGAAAAAACACAAATTCAGCGGATTTGGACTAGTGATAGGCTCGTTGGCAATGTCAGTGGAAAGAATGAAACGCCATGTGCAAGAGCGTTCGTTAGGCCGATTCACGATGGAGACTCTGATCAGAAATATCGCGATGGAGCACATGCTACACATGCCATTGGAGGGGAGGTAGAAAATACAACGGAGAAAGCCGGCGAGAGTGTGAGGGTTCCTCGCGAGCTGAGAGAACTATATTCAGGTAGGGCAACTTTTCAACTATCTAAAGCGAACATTATGTGAGTTTATCTGAGTTAGCGCGCTTTCAAAGTAGGGTTTATCTTGCACACTCGCAAAACCGACCACGACTCTGCTTACGACCTGATACATTACATAGAAATGGTAGGATGGATGCTGTACACGGTGCAAAGTGTTCCTCAGATCCCCCTCAATGAGCGTGAAGAGGCCTTCTTCTCTAGCCTACAGCATTCTCGATTTATGAATACGGTTGCCATTGTCGATTAAGAAGACTCATGATATCTGAGTTGGCTTGACATCTGCGTAATGGAGTCATAGCAGGGCAACTTACTGAAGGTCCAACTTACTGTTATGGAAAACCTTAGGCCTTCACGAGTCGGCCAACATCTAGGGGTTCCACAACACTATGCCTCAGATGAGTCGTTGACCATCGGTTAAATTTAGCAATGAATCAGCGATTCAAGAAAAAGATAATGGAAATATCCAGTGAAGTCCAGTGAAGTTTTAATACAATGTGCTCAAAGGTTGGGTCCGAATGTAACGAATGTATGATGCTGCGCGTGGGATTACTTGGGTACTGAGCAACTTAGTGAGTTTTGAACCATTGTTAGGTTTATGAAGGGCAGAAATAGCCGAAATAATGGTCACAGTAATATCCTAACAGAAGTAAATTACTGGAGCGAGGTTCTGCGGACACAGAAAATTTATGGAGAGAGCTTGAAATCCATAATCATTGAATAGCAACAGTCATGAGGTATCGAGTCATGAATACAAACGACTTTTATGATATATTAACTACGGGAAAAACTATGGTCCAAATTTTAGAGGGTCTGCAACCACGAAACGAGGAAAAGTAAAGAAGAAAAGGAATAAGGAATAGAAAAAAAAACGGGAACAAGGCAATATGTAGCTGCTCAGGTGTTCTACTTAAGTACGTATGCAGGAGGTTAGAGATCATGTTTCTACCCACTGATGACTGATGTGATATGGTAGGTACTGGTACACTGAAAAGTGATCTCGAAGAAGAAGTCATCATTATCCGTAATCATATTTTGTATTTACATGGGCGTTCAAAAATCAAAATTCATCAAAATAGATTTAGATTTAGATTTATTGCATGTACAACGGGGGTACATGGAACGTCAGGAATAAAACAAAAAAAAAACACCAACGAACAACATAACCCGAGGAACAAAACTGCTTGTGTTAAAACTAACAGTCATGCTAATCAAAGCAAATAGACAATACATAAAAACCAGAAAAAAACAGGAGAGAGAAGCCTACTTCATATTTGTCCCAGTGTCAGGTACGAATTAAAACAAAACCTAAGTAGCCCTCATGCAAGATACTTGTGCAATGCCCCTTTGAACTGAACTAGACTCCTAGGCAAGGTGGATCTTTTGGCAAATTTACCAAATTCTGAAGCAGCACGCCCCACAAAGAACTTGGCTCTGACATTGGACTTAGACCTAGGAAAATAGAGTTTATACTTATCACCTCTGGTAGAGGACGGCCAAAGGGTAAGAGCGCCCCTAAAGTCTACTATAGACCTTCCCGAAAGTATTTTGAACATCATTATTAGGTCGTGGACCTTCCTCCTACGAAGAAGTGAATCAATTTCTAAAATCTTATTTCTAACTAGACCTCTGGGAATAGCACTATAACTGAAACCCAGTGCCCTAGTGAAAACTTTTCTTGTGAAACTATTCTGAACCGCTTCCAGCCTGGCACTAGCTTTCTTAGTCTGAGGAAAGAAAACTGTAGTTCCATACTCAAGAATGGGACGTACATAAGCCTTATACGCTCTGATAAGTAACAAAGGATCTCTAGTATGTAGACTCCGCATTAATTGAAAGAGTCTTTTTTCAGCTTTATTAGCTATTACCGTGCAGTGAGAATCAAATGTCAGTTTATGATCAACGATGAAGCCTAGATCTCTAACTGCTTTGACTTCATTAAGTTGTAAACCATCAATGGAGTAACAGGAATTAATTCGAGAACTCCCCAAATGGAGAACCGACGTTTTATCATAAGCTAAGGGGACCATCCAAATTTTGGACCATTCGACAACAGCATCAATAGCTTCCTGGATGATTCTACCATCATTTTCCGAAGTTACGGTCTTGTAAATTTTGACATCATCAGCAAAAACTTTACAGGTGACCCCAATACCTTCTAAGATCTTAGGAAGTTCATAAGAGTAAATACAAAACAGAACCGGTGAAAGGACACCACCCTGTGGAACTCCGCTTGGTGCAGCTCTGACCCTAGAATATGAACCATTTATTCGTACTTGGAAAGTACGCCCTTGAAGAAAGGATTCGACCCACAGAACTATTCTTTCATGCACACCAATATGCCTAAGCTTCCATAATAGATTCGAATGATTAACTTTATCAAAAGCCTTTCTAAAATCAAAATACACCACATCCACATCACTCTTATTATCTAGAGCCGTTGTCCAATCATTCAAAGATTCCAACATTTGAGTTACCGTTGACCTGCCTTTCCTTAAACCATGTTGAGAGCTCGACAAAATCATATTGTTTTCCAAATGCTCGACTAAGACTCTCTTTACAACCTTTTCAAAAACTCTGCAAAATATGGAGGTGATACTAACCGGCCTGTAGTTGTTTGACATAGAGAATGGGGGCTTTTTAGGAATTGGAGTAACGAAAGAATGCTTCCACCTTTCTGGAACTTCGGCCCGGAAAAAGCTCAAATTGAATATATACCGTAGCGGGCCAACAATCGATGGCAAAACCTTCTTAACGAAATAAATTGGGATGCCATCGGGAGTTAGCGAGTGGCCACTCTTCCAACTGGACAGAAGCTTCAAAATTTCTTGTTCACTAAACCATAAGGAGTCTTGCATTTGAGGAAAGGAGTCGGAGAGCTCACTGCAAGGTTCTTCATGCTCATTATTATTGACAAAAACTTTCTCAAACACATCCGCAAAGACTTCGGCTTTATCAGTATCCGATACCGCTACGGACCCATCTGTTTTCCATAAGGCTGGTATCCTTACTTTGGAAAATTTTTTAGAGCTGATGTATCTGAAGAGAGCCAGCGTATTCCCGTTTTCAATGATTTTCTTTTCAACGTGGCAGTGGAACTTGTACATCTTTTTCTCGAATCTATCCGCAACCTTTTTGTATAAACGCCAGTCCTCTGGCAATTGAGACAACACTGCCGTCTTGTATGCTTTAACTTTCTTGTCAAAAAGGAGTTGAAGAAACGGCGGAATAAAAGTAACACTACTCCCGACCCTACGAAAGGGGACATACCTATCAATACACTCCTTTAGCACAAACAGTAATAATTCATACATATCATTAACATTGAGGCCGGCGAAAGATCCATACCAGTCAATAGAGTCTAGATAGGAACAGATGAGGTTGAAATTGGCTTTCTTGTAATCCCGCCTGAGTGTTTCCCTCCTCACTAAATTAGGCATCTTAATGCAGAACTCAATGCTGGCGTGGTCACTGGATCCTATTGGAGTACCCACCTTGACCCCACTGACAAATGATCGTTCGTTGCAAAATAGCAGGTCTAATATGCTGCCACCCCTTGTACCCAAGTGCACCAATTGATGAAAGCCATTATTCGTCACCAGGTCAACAAATTTTCGACAGACCCCAAGCCCCGTGAGTTCAGATGCAGCCCAATCTACGTGAGGAAAGTTAAAGTCACCAGCTAGAAGGCAAACCTGCGAATCAGAACACAAATCGCTAAGGCACTTAATTAACAAATCACACTTTTCACTAGGACACTTGGGCGCCCTGTAACACAGTATTATCCTGCATTTTCCTCCCCCAACATAAAGATCAACAGCAACTAACTCATAACTTTCCGGAACGGATTCCATAAAAATCAAAACTGGGCACAACGTTCGTTTGATCAAAAGGAGAACACCGCCACCCTTCCTACGTTTCCTGTCGCATCTGAAAATATGACCCTTCAAGGAGCAACTCGGAAAACGGTCACCGCTGACAGTATGTCGACCGATGTTTGACCCCGCACGGATGATAACGGCGAAATGGCAGTAAAAGGTGGTTTGCGATGTGACCAACCCTGCACAGTTTTCCTTTTCAAGGTGCAATAGTTTTTCATTTGATTACGCATTTGATTGCTGCGTGCGAGATGATTCCAGATGGTTTCCTAGAGGGTTCCGCCTCGAAGACCTCTTAACCTTTGAGCCGCAGGAACGTAAATGGGTAAACTGGACTTCAACGGGATCCAATCAGCAAAACAGTCCCCATTGTATATAAAACCATTCGTTTGTCTGTACGTTTGTACTCCCGTCCCCCCCCCCCCTGTTCGTCCATCTCCGATCGCAACGAAATTAGGCATTATGTAAAGATCATCCTGTTTAAATGGGGACAAGTTCAATGTAAAGCATGGAAAGAAGTAAGGAGCACACATGCACCGAGCCAAGCTCCGCACACGGTGAGCGGAGCGTGCACTGAAATGTTCCGTCCTCAAACCAAAGTTGTTGGTTCGGTTCCAAAATGGCCCACACCTGGGGAAAAGATGGAATGAGGTTAGTCGTGACTTTTTGGAAGCCATGAAAGATGGTTGGGCGTAGTTGGCGGAGGGCACCCCGAGTGGGCGTTCCTTAAAGCAAAACCTTATAACTATTGGGAGGAGGGAAGAACTCACCGGCGTGCGCATGCGGCGCGTGCTGGGTGACGTCACAGCAACGGCGCGACGCGACGCGACGTTGTGCGATGGCCTGCGTTACGAACATTGCGCTTCAATGAGTATAACCTAGCTGTCACTTCACCAAACTCTTGAGATGGCCACACTTTTCTACTGTGTTTCCCTGCATTGTTATACATGAGAAGGAGGCGGTCTTTAGAGCAAAACGTTACGACTATTGGGAGGAGGGAAAAACTCACTGGCGTGCGCATGCGGCGCTTGCTGGGTGACTTCACAGTAAGCGCGCGACGCGACGTTGTGCGATGGCCTGTGCTGCAAACATTGCGCTTCAATGAGTATAACTTAGCTGTTGGAGACTTCACCAAACTCTTGAGATGGCTCTTGAGAAACTCTTGAGTCTGTCGAAGTAGCAAGGCTTGTCGCAGTACTTTTCTACTGTGTTTCCCTACATTGTTATGCATGGGAGGGAGCATACACAGTTTCCTGAAACTATTATATCATTGGGCAGGGAGAATCCATACGGTTGGAGAAGCTTGACACACCATGCTATCGAAAGTAGTCTGTCGAAGTAGCAAGGCTTGCCGCAGTATTATGTGCTCGCCCTTAGTTATTAGCGGAGTACGAATAATGTTATCCTCATCGAAGCGCAATGGTAGGAGCTCAGGCCATCGCTCACCGTCGCGCCGCGCGGCGGCTGTGACGTCACCCAACACGCGCCACATGTGCGCGCCGCTGAGTTTTCCCGTGGAGCTACGACTATTCCAACGCGGCATAAAAATGAAGAAAATCGATAGGGATGGCCAACGTCCAGGCTACCTAAAATATAGATGAGGTGACGGGAGATCCGCCCACAAGTGGTGGAGGTGTTATTAGTTAAATGATCTTACTACCAAATTTGCAGTTTATTGCTAAAATGGCCTAGAAACCAGGAGAAAAAAGAAAGGGGCTGGCAGTGGTAAAATGTGAAGGAGAGAGTCGAGCTTTTTGAAAATTCCTGATATTGGTTCAAAAGGGCTAGGGGGACCGAAAAAAGTTGAGTAAGAGTGACAGAAAATACTCTCGTGAGGAATGGGGCCTCTGCAGTCTTCAGCATCATCTCACATCGTGCTGCACATTTCGATTTTGGCTCCACCCATCTCGCAAGGCCCCATTCCTCAAGAGAGCATTTTCTGTCACTCTTATTCATCTTTTGCGCAAACTGTAACAATTCCCAGCGCAATTATTTGTTTACTCACATTCTTGCAAAATCGTAGAGCAGTCCTATCACTGACGCCACCCTTTTAGCAAGTCACACGTCACATTTTGCCCATAATCCTGTAATTTGATCAATCTAATGTAAGCAAATATCCCATTATGCTAGTCGCAAATTCCGTTTATTGACATGAGGGCAAAGAGCCTTTGTTTCAACTGAACACTTCAATCTTGAAAAACGCCTTAAAAGAATTATGGCAGGCCAGGACACCAGAAAGAAGTCACGGAGGGCACAAAGTCTCTTGCTAGATCTGCCGTACCCGGAGAAGAGAGAGCCGCAGTCTCTTCGTGCGACCTCACCTGATACCAGTGTCCTGCGGTACTCCTGCTTTCCGCCTTCTTCCTGCATTCGCTTCCTGTAATGTGCTTGTTACATATCCCTTTTATCCTTCTGTTTCCTATAAGTCCTGGATTATCGATATGAAACATGAGCTTGAAGGTTCCAATACAAGGCTAGGCAAGCTGTAATCTCGCAGTCGCATTTCAAAGAATGTTAGTGAAAATACCTTGCTTCCATTCGAACGTTTTGATGGAAAAACCCTCTAAACAGTTAATGGATTCGACAAGAGCGTAAGACAAATCGGTATCTTTATCAACGTTATCATGGCGCCATCTTCTCTCCTCAGTGGCTAATATTGGAAACCGTACAAACGTATTTATGCATTTCGTTCTCTAACTATAATTACTGTTCCGAACCATATCCAGTATTGGCACTTTATCTCCTGCGGAAGGACGAGAGGCACAAGCAAGGGCGCTGCTGCTACTACATATACCTGGGTTTTAGCCTGCCTTGGTATTCCGCGGTATATGTCGCGACGCGAATAGGGCTACTCACGGGGCAAGCCGCGGACAAGACGAGTGAGTGCCCCTGCGTCGTGGTTTTGAGATTCAGCTGCGCGGGTCCTGTGCTCCGACCTCACCTGCCATGCGGATCCCTGCGGTCCTGACTCGACAAGGTGCCCCGAATTCCAAGACGACTCCTGCGAAGATACTCCTGCGTGAACACCCAACCGACAGCTGCGAAATCCTACCCACTACAACTCCCACATCGATAGTTCCATGTGTTCTTTGTGTTTATGTTATTTGTTAACAAACAACCAGTCAATAATCACTGACAGAAAGAGCAAAACAGTGAAATGCAAAGGGTGTGAGAAATAACCGCACGATGGACGTGCTATCGACACACATAGAAACAAAGGAAAAAAAACCAAACTCCTTTATGTGGGGACTTCTGCGAGTTATTTAACATGTTAATAATAACCAACAAAAACATAACATCCTAAACTGCGCCCTAGACCTAAGGGTCGACGCCCTGCCTAACCTACGGGGCTTGGCACTCCAAAGCCCTCCTGACCATGGTCAGGCACGTGGCCGTGGGCCTGCGCCACTACCGGTCACGTCCTGCCAGAGGGGCAGGAGCTACCTGCAATCATCCTTGTCCTCGTCGGATGCGTCGTCCTTGCTGGCGTAAGCGGGCAGCTGCGCGGGGGGGCAGCTGCGGTGAGACGAAGTCGATCCTGTCCGGTCCAGTGCGGTGCAGAGCTAAGAATGCCAACCCAGTCTCCCGCAATCAGGCCCATGGGATTGCGGCGGTTGGTCGGCGGTTACTGTATTGTGCGCGGTGAGACCCCAGTGCGGACTCTGGCGATGGTCCAAGTTGGCATGCGGCCCTTAGGAATTGACTGCGCGTATGATATGACGTCGGGGCCGTGCAGGGACCAGAACAGTGAAGAAGTCGCACGAAAGTCGCGACAGTATAGTAATCTCTTACGCTCATGGCTATGTTAACCTGGCATGGCACGGTCATAAGGGCAGAAATCTCGGTTGTCCGACTGATTTACATTGCAAGGCGCTGCGTTTGCCAAGTACGAGATCGAATGCATCAAGACTGAGCCGGAGCAACCTTTTATCTCAAGTCTGGTTTGGGGGAAATCTCATAACTATTTTCGATTCACATCTTGAGCATGATATCGATGTGGACCCCTGTGTCAAGTCACTTACCAACCTAATACGACACTACTAGACAGCGGCTTCCGGGAGTCCATTGGAATTGCGCAGCATTTATGCTAATGATTTTTTCTTTATATATCACAGTCTGCTGCGTTGGAACCGATGTGAACTTATGCTTTTAGCGCTACTATTTAGGGTCCGCTCCATTCAATGTGCCTGCTCCCAAATACGTCAACTACTCACCGTCAACCCAATTCTCATTCTTCCACGTTTGAGTGTTGAAACCGAACTAGCGATTTTGGGTGTGAGGACCGAACATTTTAGTGAACGCTCAAACAGGTCATAGATAGAGCTCAATTTGGTTGTGTGCCCCTCAATTCTCGTCGGACGCCCTACTCATCTCAAACTGTTCAAATCCGTGAAATTCGAAGCGACGGATTGACGGACAGACGACAAGCACATAGACGACAAGATCCTCGACAGGGGGCAACAAAAGTATGACCGATTGGCAAGGCTACGCTATCCCGCCAAAAAAGGGTATCAGCATGAGTTCACTGGTGTATGCGAACAACAAACATTTTAATCATACTTTTACCTTTATATGTTTGCAGGATATACGATACGACGACCGCCATTGTTCTGCACAGAATGACAAAGACGACTAGAGTAAGCTTCTGTCATGGATCGCAGATGATCTCATGCAGATGGTTCCATACTTTCCTAGGGGTAGCTTCCAGGAAATCGAGTGAAGTGCGAGGAGTTGCTTAGGTATTGCACTTCGAGAGGCTCGAAATGGAATAGTCGAGCAGCATATTATTGGGGCAGGCTGAAAGAAAATTGCTGCGAGACGGTGCGACGGAGTACAAATCATGCAAGTCCGACGATATTCCGTGAAACCAGCATCACCACCACTAAATCAACGATGTCGTCAAGAAACACTTAATTTCTAGATAATATCTCATTTCTAACCCAGACTGGGTGAATCCTAGCGGGTCGCAGCCCCGGCCCACAAGGCGTGATCGCGGCAGCAGCGGCCCAAAACAAGCTTGAATACTTTACCACCAACGACCAGCAAACGCCATGAATTTTGCCCCTCACGGCAATAATTTTAGAGTATCATGAGTGACGAACACTACCTAACAATATATATTCGATTCTCTGAAGTCTACTTTAGCGGAAGTTCAGGACGATCTGCGCGAGGTCACCTGTGTCTGACGGTCATGTCAATTGTATTTTTCGTTTGGATTGTTTGTTTTGTTTCAGTTCGTAATGGCAAAAAAACATAATACAGAAAGCTTCATTAGCAACAAGAGATTAAGTGATATATTTGTGATAAGAACGGCTTCCGGGTTTGATGCAACAAACAACCCGGTGATGATGTATCAGAAGACGAGAAGAGCTGATAACTTCGGGTAAATTCTGAGCTGTGAATGTTAGAAGTGAAGAAACATCTATCCGAGGTGAGCGGGTTTAATACTAGTCTCCTAGAAGATAGTCTTGGGACGAGTTTCAATCCATTTCTTCAGTGCCGGAATTGAGCGAATTTTTTCGGCATGTGCTTTCACCTGAACGCAAACGTCGTACATTAAGGAGGTAGGATGGAATGATGGTTAGCAAAAACTGAAATAACCTCCGGAAATCCGTCGTAAATATTCGGGAACTTCTCGGCATGCGTGGCAGTTTCGGCCAGCAGCAGATCAGCCCAAGTCAGGGAGTCTCCCACAAGGTATCCTGAATGCTTCGATGAAAACAGCAAGTTATTCCAGCTTGAGATTGCTTTTTCAGCATTTTCCCTTTTCATCTGCATCAATTCAGTTGATCAGCACTCACCAGATTTGTTATTTTTGAGTATTCTCGTCATGAGAGCGTGAAATTTGTGGTGGCCCGGTACGAACAGATCTTTTCCTAGGGCTTCCTGAAACGTATCTTTCACCTTGGGTTGCTGTACATATTAACAAATAATTTAAGAAAAGCTCCGAAATACCTCTGTGTGAAATCATGCAAATCACAGCGCAAAAAAAAGAAGGAAACAGAGGACATTGAACCAACCACATCGCCCTTTTCAAAACCGACTGAAGTATGGACGAATATCTACAAAGAAGTCCTTGAACTGGTCGGCAATGGCGTCCACTTGAGCCTGCTCCCAAGCGTCCTTGCCAGCGTAGCCTTAAGAGGGCAGTTGTGCAGCTATCGCTGGATCTATGAAAGGGCACCTACCAAATTCCCTAGCAAGGTATCGGAGAATGGCATGCGACTGACAAAGTTGCTTTCCGTCGACGTCTAGCACCGGCAATTGACCGAACGGCATCTCTGTAATCACTTAGCAGTATCTCTCTTGCTTTCGTGATTCTCCCTAAAGGGCCTCGTACCTGCTTTGTGCTTCGGCCATTCTTCAAAGGTGATTCGCACGTCCTCGAAGTCCTTTCCAGCGACGACGAATAACTGGAAGAGAACAACAAGTTTCGAGATAGCAAAGAACTAAAACTACAAATCACGATAATTAAACATTTGTTTGAAAAAAACGACACTACTTATGGAGTGACCCAATACACAAGCTTGTGGTGATTTGTACCCTCAAATTTCATATCAAAAAGGGGTCATGGCCGGATAATCCTGAACAAGGAAAGCAACGTTGGAATCATAGGAAACCCATACCCCACCTTATAATTCCTACGTTGCTCTTTTTAATTCGCATACCTGACGAATAGCCTCACCAAGACCGCGTCCAGCGAAATATGTCAACTTATAGTGAACCATTCTGAAACACAAATTAGCTTCCACTTTTCAAATTCTATTTGAAAAAGGACGAGGATCACATACATTCATACGAACACGAAATGTATAAAGACAATGGCGATGGACTTAGGTGTCTGTGTTTTTGGACACTCTTTAGTAAGACATTTAGGGGCCAGAAGAAAAGTGACTTATTTCGTTTTCACAACCTTCATCTGAGCAGCCATCACTTTTTGTCAACTTTGATTAGATGCTCCATATTTCCATCCCGAAAGCCTTTGCTAGGAACCGCAGTGAGGCACTCAATAAGAGCAAGCACATTCTGCTTGTGGAGGGACCCATGAGAAATGTTTTTACCCCATGTCATCCATCCACCACGACTCAACGCGCTGTAGAATCCACTGGAGCGGCACGAGCGATCTGACTTTGTTCCCCACCCTCTCGCAGTCCATCCTCCCGTCCCTGTTGTTATAATGAGTGACTAACTCTTTCGGAGGTTCAGATCAACACAGCTATACTCGAACCATGCTGGCTCATTACGGTTTCGTCTGTAATGTGTTTTGGGTGGAGACAGCGCAGTGCCGTTAGACAGCTGTATGATATTACACCTTAGGTTGGCTACAGAAAGACTTCATGAATATAACATATATCGCGAGACGTAATCCGCTCATTTCCGCCCTCCTTCGATGTGAAACTACACGAATTTGGTTAGCGGCAAAAATACCGTCTACTTGACAAAGCCTTGCCATACCAATTAGAATGATACCAGAAGGTAGATTATGGTAAGATCGCTTTTAGGCTATACACAGTCAAAGGCGGCGGGGGAGAGCCCGACGGTGGTGATCGCCGTGCAAATCATCCTAAACCTTTGCCAAAGTAGACTCCAAAGAATCGAACTGATTGTTTGGAGTAGTGCGGGCTTCGACCTCAAAGATATTCCAAATGGAATGTCGAGCTGGTGAGAATTCATGCTATACAGCAACCATTGAACTGCGAGATGTTGGAGTCACGAGGTTGTGCTGATAAGACCATTGTGGTCGAGATCACGCTTTGTTGGCCGGTCCGCTACCAGCATCTGATTTAGATCCGAAGAGAGGTATTATCTAATTATGTATGTGTCTCTTGATGACATAGTTGATCCGATTCTGTTGATTGGTTCCTTTCTTCTAAGCCCAAGTTCAACTTTCAGAAGAAAGCGTGTGAATCAATGATCATGGATTTCTTGTAGCTTAGCATGAAAGATAACGAAAGCGTGAATATATACGGGGGTCAGTGTAGCTCCGGGTGGGAGAGGGAGGGAGGGAGAAACACGCCCTGTCGTCACTCCTCGGGAGATTGCTAGAGAGACTGTCAAGCTCCTTTCCTGTAAAGGTTCAAGCAAATCTGGGACAGCCCAGACGGATGAAGGAAGGTCAGTAACTGGAAGGACGGTGCTGCCGGCACGGTTTACTCGTGTTTTTCCCCGACCCATAAAAAAAAGATGAAGGATAAAGCTCTTGGCGGTGATCAATCCCTTCCTGGAATGCGCCGCACATTCTCGTCCCATTCAGAATCGTGATGGCTGGTGAATGTGATGTGGCCTATACAATGACTTGCGCTGACCAGCCGATGTACAAGTCAGTGCGTTTATCCTCCCAGACAAGTCTGGTACCAATTTACCGACCCCGGAGAGATGGAGGGTTTGGTTGGCTTGGGCGGGTGTTGATGCGGGTTTTGATCCCCGCATCATTATAGTGGGGTGTGCGCCACTTTTCACTACACCACCTCGAGATGTGTGAGAGACGTCAAATCAAGAGACTGGAGGTATGACGGTTTGTGGTACGCTCTGCCTGGATATACATACACTAGCGCTCAAAAGTCTTCGACCAAACTTTTTGTCATAACTTTTTTTCTACTTGACCAAAAGTGACAAAATTTGAATATGTGGTGCCTGAACCTATTGTCAACATTTCCTTCTACTTGAGTGCCGCTTGAGTCTTTTCTTATTTTTTTACAAGAATCTACTACAAGACCACCGAAAAAAATTAAAAGGCTGGTCAAGGAAAACGGCTCTCTTTACAAAAACAAAACAAGCAAGCCTCAGAGAACAATAATATTTAGTAGAAAGACCACGACTTTCGATGACAGCGGCACAGCGGGACGGCATAGCGATGACACTCCAAAAACAAAAAATTTCATATAACCACACCTACACCGTTGAGCGCCAAAATAGTATATTTAGTATGCAGTGTCTCCAAGTACAACATACTGAAATTTCTCTTAGATCGGTCTAGTCGCAAAAAAGTTACAAGTGAAAAACTCAAGTGAAAAACCATTTGGCCGAAGACTTTTGAGCGCCACTGTATGTGCACAGAGCCCGACTATGGCCCACTCATAATTATAAATGGAGAAGATGCTCGCACGATGGTGGTAGATTACAGAAGGAAGGAAACCGGCCAATATGTCGAGAGTGTGGCTAGTGCATCCTTCTTCGTGTCGAGGAGGCTGTTACTTCGCATTGTCATTACACATACTACAGACGAGATAATTGCATTCGGTTTCGAGGTCGATGCTCGATGGTTTCTCTGCCGGGGTCTTAAACCAACTTATGTTGACAAAGGAAGTATGTTTGATCAACGAACGTTTTGAACAGGCTCTCTATCTCATGACAAGATTGATAAAAAGACAACAATGCACAGCTCACATCAAACAGAATCGTGCGAACATGAACCTCAGTCTGTTGAAGTCTGTGACACCGCGACTTCCGCCCTTTCGGCAGCCTTGATACATTAAAGTTTTTACCGTTGTGATGTGAAAAATGCAAAGGAGTGGTCCAAGGTTGAAAAAACACAAATTCGGCGGATTCGGACTAGTGATATGTAGGCTCGTTAGTGATGTCAGTGGAGAGACGGAAACGCATGTCAGTGGAAAGGCTGAAAAGACATGTGCAAAGGCGTCCATTAGATCAATTCAGGATGGAGACCCAGATCAAAAATATCGCGACGGAGCACACGCTATTGAACAGGAGGTCAAAAATAAAAAGAAAGCTTCCGGAGAGAGTGTGAGGGTTCCTCGCGAGCTCAGAGAACTATATTCAGGAAGGGCAACGTTTCATCTATCTAAAGCGAGCATTACGTGAGTTTATCTGAGTTATTGTGCTTTCAAATTTGGGTTTATCTTGCAAACACACAAAACCGACAGGACTTTGCTTACGACCTACATTGCATAGAAATGCTAGCATGGATGCTGTACACGGTGCAAAGTGTTCCCCAGATCTCCGTCAATGAGCAAGATGTGGCCTTCTTCCCAGAATCAGCGATTCAAGAAAAAGATGATGGAAATATCCAGTAATAGTCCAGTAAAGTTTCACCACATTGTGGTCAAAGGTTGGGTCCAAGTGTAACGAAAATATGATGCTGCGAGTGGGATTGATTGGGTACTGAGCAAATTAGTGAGTTTGAGCCATTGTTAGGTCCATGAAGCGCTGAAATAGCCGAAACAATGGTCACAGTAAATATCCCAGAAGAAGTAAATACTGGACTAAGGATCTGCGGATGGAGAGAATTAATGGAAAGAGGGAGCTTGAAATCCTTAATCATTGAATAGCAACAGTCATTTATAAAGTATCGAGTTATAAATACAAACACTTTCATGCCATATCAAATACTAACAGCCCCTATCCATGACTACATTGCTCTCAAGCATGGGAAAAGCAAGATAAAAAAACTATGGTTCAAGTTTCAATCACGGAACCACGAAAAAAAGAAGAAAAGGAAAAGGAAAAACTGAGAACAAGGCAGTATGTAGCTCCTCCGGTGTATGACCCTTCACGGAGCAACTCGAAAAACGGCCACCGCTGACAGTGTCTCAACCAATGTTTGACCCCGCACGGACGATAACGGCGAAATGGCAGTATTAATAGGTGGTTTGCGATATGTCCAGCCCCGCACAGTTTTCCTTATCAAGGTACAATAGTTTCCCATTTGCAGGCATGTTGCGTGCGAGGTGATTGCAAATGGTTTCCCAGAGAGTTCCACCATAGCGACCGTCGCAGAAACGTAAATGAGTGATCTGGACTTCAACCGGATCCAATCAGCAAAACAGTCCCCATCGTATATAAGACCATTCGTTTGTTGACTTCCGTCCCCCCTGTCCATCCGCCTCCGATGGTAACGGAATTAGGCATTATGTGAAGATCAAGATCAACCTGTTTAAATGGGGACAAGTTCAGTGTTAAGGCATGGGAAGAACTCCCCCAGTGCATCAAGCCAAGCTCCGCACACGGTGGGCGGAGCGTGCACTTAATCTTAGGTAAACTAAAAATTGTTGGTTCGGTGCCGAAATGGCCCACAAGTGGGGGAAAGATGGAATAAGGTCAGCCATGACTTTTGAAAGCCATGAAAGAGGGCTGGGCTCAGTCAGCGGAGGGCACCCCTAGGCGGTCCTTAAAGCAAAACGTTATGACTCTATTCCAACGCGGCAAAGAAACTGGAGAAAGAGTCGATGTGAATGATCAGCGTCCAACCTAATTGAAACATAGTTGAAGTGAAAGGAGATCCGCCCGCAATAGGTGGAGCGTGTTATTAGTCGGATGACACTTACTGCAAAAATTGCAGTTTTTTCTAAAACGGTCTGGAAACCAGGAGAAAAAAAAGAGTAGTAGTAGCTAAAGATATTTCTGAAGGTCTAGAAAAAAGGAATAAAGAAAAGAGCAGTAGTCGCTAAAAATGTGGAAAGCAGAACGTGAGTTAGAAATTCGTAATGTGGGTTCCAAAGGGTTCGGATGACCGAAAAAATGAGTAAGAGTGAGAGAAAATGCTCTCAGGAGGAATGGGGCCTCGCAGAGATTGGTGGAGCCAAAATCGAAAAGCAGAGCACGATGTGAGATGGTGTTTAAGACTGGTGATTCTACTCATATTTAAAAGGAAAGTACATACGATTATTGTACCACATCAACAGATGAACCCAAAAGCACGGGACAAGTTTTATGGATTATGCGTATCGATCGGAGTCTCGGTTTATTGTAGAGTGCCGTAAATGGATAGTGGAACACTGTATGGGTAATGCTTCAGCGGTGAAAATTTCATAGAGTTACGTGCTAAAGATGATGAGCAATTTTGCTTTATTTCAGTGGTAATGGGTATTGAGTAATTTTCACAGGAAACAGCACTGCTTATCAACCTACTGACGCCCCTTAAAGGATGCGGGCAGTAGTGTGCATAAATACACATATTGGTGAATACACATGGGGGGTGGGGGTATCATTAAAACAGAAAATTTGCTTCGAGGAGTGCGGCATGAGAACACGACTCGCCGTTTTAGTAGGGTCTTTTAAGCGATTACCTTGTCCTGTGCCGTACCTAGAACACAATAGTCGTTCTAGTATCCAAATGCTTACGACGCCACTACCTGTCTAGCAGTCATGCGTCCGCAATGCATCGTTGATTCATCAATTTCTAGCACTGAGCAAACAAAGGCTACCCAGCGTCACCAACGAGCAGCCTCGCCATGTGTGAAGATCCTCAATGTGAAATGAACAATACAAAAAGAGCCGGCTGTGACAAATCGTAGTATTGGTGCACGCCAGCTCAGTAAGGGTTGCATAAAATCCGCTGGCATGTTAGAGGAAAACTGAAACGCCTCACACAAGAAAATTTAACTCTATCGATTTGGGATGAAGGCTGATGGAAAAACCCTCTAAATAATGTACACGGGTTACCACGGCAGTCATGAGACTTCGCACACTTTTTTAAAAATGGATTTAGTATCTCATTTACTCATCTAAGATATGAATATTAGGCGGACTAATATTGGTAACTTAGTTCTATTTCGGGTAATACTCTACTCTTTACATCGCTCCTCACCATACCTACCATACCTTCAGTGACGCACTGGATCAAGTTTATGTTCAAATAAACAAATAAATAAATAAACTGTTAATGGATTCAACGTGACCGTGAGGGAAATCGGTATCATCTCTTTGTCAACGTTATCTTGGCGCCATCTTCTTTCCACAGCCGCTAATATGGAAACCGTACAAACGTATTTATGCATTTCGTTCTCTAACTATAATTACTGTTCCGAACCATATCCAGTATTGGCACTTTATCTCCTGCGGAAGGAAGAGAGGCACAAGCAAGGGCGCCGCTGCCTGGCTAAGTCTGCCTTGGTATTCCGCGGTATAGCTATCTCCCACTCTCATGGCTACGTTAACCAGGCATAGCATGGTCAAGGGCGAAATTTCGGTTGATCGACTGATTTATATTGCAAGGCGCTGTGTTTGCCGAGTACGAGTTCGAATGCGCCAAGAATAAGCCGAGCAACCTCTCATCTTGAATCTGGTTCGGGTGAATTTATTACTATTTTCGTTTCACGTCCTGAGAGTGATATCGATGTGGACCACCGGGCCAAGTCACCCTCTGTATGTCGCGTTTATAGACACCAATAGAAGCCGCTATTTTCTTAATCAAAACCGACAAACAAAAGTCCCCATGTTCCTTTTAAAGATCGGCGCAGTCTTTTTATAGAGCGGTCACGCAGAACCGAACTATGACCTTCGGTTCCTCTCGAAACATGCTATTACATGTGAAAAGGTGGGAGAATGATGACAATTCGGGAGGGCGCCGTTAATGGTGTCTATAACTAGACGTGGATCGCGTTGTAGTGACTCATTCTCGCTCCTAACTTTCACGTCGTTCAGTGCCACCTGAACCACTCATGAGAGTTGTTGCCTGGCTTTCGAAGGGATTTTGTAGATCGCAATTACATCCATCTTAGCACGCCTTCACGCTTTTTTACTGGTGATCAAGTTAATTTCAGCCCATAAGAAGTTGCCAAATATCTCTTACTTCCAGTAGAATCCCTTCCACTCTCTCTGTTTCGATTCAAAGGATAGCAGATGAATGCCGAATTTAGATTGGAGCTTGCCTTCTTTACCAGCTATCACCTTTTCAGCGTATTATCTTGGTTTGCAGGATTGATCGATTAATCACCAACAGCGGAACATGCTACTCATCAATTTCTTGGGTGTACATATTTTCAGTTTAACAAAGCTCGCTGAAGCATCCTCAAAACGAAAGCAAATGAAGGGCTAAGTTTGGAGGAAATAACTGATGCTATGAGCTATTGCAAAATTACTTTCCTGTTCTTTCTTCCCTTCCTTTGCTCTCTGACACGAAGTTACCCGATATCCTCGCATACTCTTACCGGATGAATCCAAATGCCATGCACCGACTTCTACTGTTTTGAAACGCCTTTTCCTTCCGTGTACTTTGCTCCCTCCCAAAAACAAAAATGCAGTTCGTGGCACCCTTTCGCTCGGAAGGGGCGTAATTCCATCGAATGGCCGCGGGACAATTGATTGCCTGGCAATAAATTCAAATGCTGTGTTGTACTTTCCTGAGCAGCCGTCAGTGGCTTAAAAGAAGCGGGATGAGTCTAACCTGTTCCCTAAGCAGCCTAATTGATATAAGGACGCATTCTCGAGTCGTTTCGTTGTCTCGAGTCGAAATAGGGATCATTGAGATGGTTATGAAAACGCACGAAATTGCACTCCTGCCGTTACACGTTCTCAGAGCTAAAAAATTCCTCAAACTCTACCCACCCCTTCTCATTCACCGATGCATTGCCTTGACCACTGACATGGCCTTCCCCTACTGCCACTTGCATTTCTGTTTTACGCCCGCCTTTACCACTCTCGCTGCGCCTGTTCTACAAAGTGCAAATCATTTTACCCCTTGCTGGTACCAGCGCATAAGTCAATCGCACTTCCTGGCGTTTCGCAATCCACGCAAGCCGATTGATCTTTGGATTGCAATTTCAGTAACTTCAACGATGGGTTAAGAGTACCCAAGCTGTTCGAAATGAAGTTTCATGACCCGAAGTTCGCTCTACCGAGATTTTCGTTGTTTTTTTTTTACATTCAGTCATAAGCCAAGTTAACAATGATTGGTAAACCATGTCTGGCGTTTCACGAATATGACCTTTGCAACATTTGACCTTTAATATAGTACATCTAGCGAACTTACAATCACAAAAAGTGTCGAAAGTGCTGTTGAGGGGACTATAGATCACAACGATCGCAGACCAATTCCTTTCTTGACTTACCACGCCCGTCTCACTTCAGTCCCTGAGTGTGCGCCTCACAGCGCGTCCACTCCTACCTTTTTCTCCTTTGATGTTTTTGCTTCACAGTAATGTCCTCTAAGCTCGTTTGCAGTTAGAGGTGTCCAGTGATCGTCTACTGAGATGATTCATGCTCCGTGTTGGTGCTGACTGCTCTTTTAATATCCTTCCTATCTCAGTGAACGTGAACCCAAATATGAGGGTGAAATGTTGGGTAATTCTGATTTAGGGTTACACAACATTTCAGAGTAATTTGTAAGGTGACCCAAAATGGTTAGTATAAAAGAAGAATCTAAACATTCTGCCTTGTTTTTTCTCTCATTGTTTTCATTACATTAAAAGTTGATTTTTAATGTATGAAAGGCGCTAGGTCGATAGGAAGAATTTCAGATTAACCCATCTTAACCTACATCCTAGCCCAAACAGAACCAAATTTAACCCGGTATCAGTGAACAGCCAACGGACTACTACACTTCTTGCTCCTGATAAATGTCATCCGAGTTGTGATTTAATATGAATTTCGAAGGTTACTTACAATTAGATCGGGTTGTTGTTCGCGTAGGAAGACCTTGAATGCTACCGTTTCACCACAGGCATTATCATGGCCTTGATCGAGCCTAGTAAGCCGGTGCGAGGTTACTCTGTCGATTGCTTTCACATATTGAGAATTCCGAAAGTCTTTTAGGGCAGTGAGAAGGCCGCAAGCGTAGAAAACTTGGAAGAGCTTCACATGACTGTTTAGTAAGATTGAGCAAAGACAGGAGTACAAAGGGTACTCGAAAAGGGTGGCTGAGAAGAGCTTTACGGTCAAGCTGGTAGGCAGCTATTCCACGGATCTTCAATAACTTAATGAATCTTCTTGCTCACTTTTCGCAGTGAAAAGTGGCTCATGGGATGCCCGTGCTGGATAGGAGATTTCAGCCTAGTAAATGTAAATCCAGTCCCAGCACAATCATAAACTGCCAACGAAGACAGTGATATAAAAAAGGAATTCGAGCCAAGGGTGTGTAGATTTCTATCGAGCCTAAAAAGGTGAGGGCTCGATGGCGGACAAATCTTTTGCCCACCTACCCCCCCCCCCCCCCTCTTCACTTAGCGCTGTCCCCTACAGAAAAGGTTTGCAACATTTTGTGAAACCAATAAAAATCACGACTCTATCTGCCTGCCATCCTGGTCTCACACTTGCATACATCTGTGACGTAGCACTGATTTCTTAGAGGCAGTGGTAAGGGCAATTCGGGCAGAACATGAAAAGTTGATTGAATATGAAAGTCAGGGTTCTTAGTAGAGCGAGAGTGAAAAACTGAATGAGATGTTCCAAAATGCGGGCCAATTAGAATCGTTGGGGAGGGGGGAGGGAGGGGAGACGCAACTTCTCACCGACGTCGAAGCTCCTCTCCCTAGGCTTAGGCTGAAATTCATATCCCATCCTGCATGAAAAAGCATCTGTTAATCATATATTTCATCTGCTTTATCCTAAGCCTTGAGAGGGAAAGAAACTTCGACGTCGGTGAAAGTTTTGCTCCTCCCCCCCCCCCCCCCTCCCCTCCCCCACCTTATTTCAATCAACCCGATTTTGCTACATATCGTCATCTTAGCCCTTAGCTTTCATTTGAATGACTCACTTCAGCTCTGCACATCGTCCCTATTAGTGTCTTCAAAATACCAAGCAAGGGTAAAAAAAATCAGTAAAAGTGAAAGAATGTGAATAGACGACAGGGTGCTTTCAGCCGGACCGTAAAATAATCGCGAGAGATCGGAGGCGCGATGGTGCTTATGTACCTTTCGCGCTTTGTTTATCCACATAGTTCCTTGACTTCGCCGCGATCAGTCTGCAGTACAAATGCCTTTGGATTGTCTCCACCATCCCTAGAAACTCTTGCACTTTGATTTTAGAAGAATCGTCCACAGAAAATTGAGAAAAATGAGTTTTTTTGTTACCCCTATATTTATCTTGTATTTACCTAATGTGCGATGTAACGATGCAGAGGGTGGGCCCCTGAGGCCAATGCATTGTATCGTAGCTCAGCCCTATAAAAACGGGCCCCTGAACGTGGGAGGAGAGTTTTATACGAAGGCATGATTGTAACCAACTAGGATGTGTAGCTTTGACCCGAGCTCAGGCAGGTAAGAGCTTTGGGTGGGTAATTGACAGTGCAACTTTGTTCTCCAATGCCTTTTGTACCTTGCATATTCGTTTTATTGGCTCCTTTGGAAGAGATGTTACCTCACGCTCAATCGGAACCCTCTACATCCTCTTGCAACTCACCTGTGGAAAATTCTCCATCCGAGTTGTGTGCGTGTGCGACTTCTCACTGTCACTCTCTCCATGCTTCCAATTACAAGACCAAGTCATCGTCAGTTCTTTTCCAGCTCAGAGACTGCTTACTTCCAAACTTCTATCATCACAGGTACACGTACATGTGACAATGACCTATTTAAAGCTCCGAACTTGTGCCAGTCACTGTCCGTTCTCGTTTTTATTCCCTTGTATTTCAGGTCAACATGGTCAACTACAAACTGACATACTTTGACGGGCGTGGTGTTGCTGAAACTACACGTCAAGTGAGCTTTATAGTTCCCTCTCTGTTAGAAAGAAAATGAGCTAATACTCACATGCGGTTTATGGGTTTGTGTTATGATCCAACACGCTGCCATGTGCTTTGTCATTAGTATGCTCCTACTGTTTCTGTCTATTGTACGGCTCGTTGAGCTCGAGCGTGTGCCATGCAAGGAAAAAATTCGCGTCGCGACGTCTGGCGTGGGACGCAATGTGTGCGAGTTAGAGATGTCGCAATAGTTCAGTCCTAGAGCGATGGCAGTGTTCTACGCCTCGATGTGGACGTAATCGCTTTCCGACTCAACTAAAACGGAGCCCTAAGTCCCACCAATAGGGTCGCTCGCCACACGCGGAAACACGAATTGTCTGTCCTGTGCCATTAAGCAGTGTTTCCAATTGCTGACCACTCACTAACGACGGGAAGCAGCACCTATAATTGCTCGCAATTGGACTCCATCCCACATCTTCTTGCAGAGCCTTTGAAAAGGGATTACATAAATCACTTGCCTGCAACATCCAAGTAACGTCGACATTTCTGCAGTAAGCGTGGAAAGGTAGCGGTTCTTTCTGCTGGAGTCTGCTGTTATAAATTTCGTGAAATTTTAATGAATGTGACATCTACCAATTGCGATATGCTGCGCGCAAACACATGGTTTACTTTTTCAACGTGCAAGGCTACGGTTAATCCTTGCTAAGCTGCCATCCGAGGGATTGTGCGATCGCATGTGTCGTCGAATGCACCCCTACTTGAGCTATTTTTCCTCACTCACAGTTTCGCCACTCACTGACCGTCCCTCAGGGGAAATAGAGAGTTCAAGAGGGTGCGCAAACGACTCATGCGATTTGTGCAAACCATAACCTCAACCTAATGAAGATGAATCTTGGTTGTGAGCGGTACAATATCCTCGAACAAACTAAGTTTTCATGTAATCTGGTCAAGGAAACCTCACACAGGAGACTACAAAGGTCGGGAAATATCTCGACAGGTCACCGGAATCGCTGAAAGGCAGTCATAGAAAAAACCGTTTTCATTAATACGTTTTTCTTATCGTGCTTCTCTACTTGTAAAAACAATTCAAGCAGATGGTTATGTGCGATACCCATGAAAGGACAATAGTAATGTCCTTGTCTGATGGAGGATTTTTTATGGCCTCAAGTCGCCAATTTTTAGCTTTTCGCCCTTGCCGATCAAAAGTTCGAGGATGTCCGCCTGTCAAGAGAAGCATTCGCTCCATTGAAAGAAAGTGAGTGGGCTCACGGTGGTAGTCTCCTCGTGTTAAAATTAGTGTTCTGATTTCAGGCTTCCCATTTGGACAAGTCCCTGTGCTCGAGGTTGATGGTAAGCAGCTAGCTCAGTCACTTGCTATCAATCGCTACTTGGCGAAGACTTTCGGTAAGCGGAAAATTGATCAAATTTTCTCAGATGATATAATAGACTCACACCTGCTTGAGTATCTCGGGCAGCTCGAAATTGTGGTCCTTGTGATTGTGCTGTCGAGTAGTGCTATCTCTGATCTAGGAATGTGTGAGGAATTCACGGACTGTAAGAATAGATTGAATGGCTCTGACAGTGAAAATCTTTATATGTGCTGTAGCATCTATGTTCCGCTCCTCCAGAAAAAGGGCAGAGAGGAAAAGAGATGGGAGGTCGCTAGTTAGGTGGTCGCTGCCACTGTGCTTTTAATCAAGATGCACAGCCTCAGTATGTTATACATACTGCCACATGAATAAGGTACTTGTTTTTAAACTGATCAAATAAAATAATAAATGGGATGATGAGTCTTAGCTATGAACCTGTGATTTCCAAAGTTAAGGAAATGAAATTTTGCGGGTTAAGGCTTGTGTTTGTATTAGGGTGGTGCGTATGATAGAGTCACATGCGGCTTACTTACCCCCGAATTTGTGGATACCTTCCCGATGTCCTTTGCCCGTAACTTCACAAGCTACGATTTGGAGAAACCATGGATATAAGATTCGAGTGCGGCCAAATAATCGAACTTCTCTTCTTTCACGTAATGCTCAGCACTTCATTGGCAGAGACAGTAGTCGTTGCTGTAGTTTAGGCTGGTACAACTCTGACTGCGGTATACTGGGAAAATTAGGAGCAAATAGAAGTGACATCAAATGAACCTACCTCAGACCCCTGAGACTATTCTCCACTACTTTGCCCACCTCCTTCCCTTACTGATGAGCACAGAGGGAGATTATCTCTAAGTTAAAGCTTCGTCTAAGGGTACGTGCGAAACGGATGTCAAACTACTTCTTTGCTCCTCCCCTCACCCTCCCCTGAATCTTTTTAGACATGCTTTCTTTGTTTACAATTGTATATTTGTTTATGCATCAACGTAGTAATACTAGCTTCAGCTGCACGCGTAAAGGGCGCCTGGCGACTTGCTTGAACAGTCAGCTCTGCAACCAAGCTGTAGCTTCAATAAAGGGATCTGTGAAAACCTAAAAGAGACGTGATCAGTCCTAACCAATAAAGGAGCATTGAATGAACATGTTTAGAGGAGTAATCATAGAAATTACAGGCTTTGCTGGCAAGGATGATTTCGAATCAGCGATCATGGACTCGTTGGCCGATCAATACACTGATTACCGTGGCGAAATCAAAACTTACTGGTATTCTGCTCATGGCTTCATGCCTGGAGATCCAGTAAGTAAACAATGGCTTGCTCTGAGGAACTGGGTTTATTGAGAAATTACTGGATTATTTAGGAGAAGCTGAAGACTGAGGTGCTCATGCCTGCTCGTGATAAATTCCTCAAATTTGTCACAAACTTCCTGAAGAAGAATGCTTCCCACGGTATGGTCTTACTTGCTGTAGATTAAATTGTTTAACACATAAATGAGTGAAGAGTGGTAAGTAGGCAATGGGAGGATAGCCACCGGTTTAGGCCCTTGAACTGAGATCAGGATGTCACTTGTCCGCTGGGAAGTGTGGAGGAACCGTCACCTTGAACTCGCTCTTATAGGCTTTTGTTGCGTCACTCTCTTCAATAGATCACTGAATTTTGAAAATCACTTTTCCCTCAATGCTTTGATACAACTATGGAGGGTATACCGGTTCATGGCCATGATTCCACTCGTTAATAATTTCTTCCAGTACGAGTGTACATCGTTCGAACGTGCTATAGTCTCAGTCATTCAAAGTTTGTTATTAGAACTTCACATATTGCAGGTTACCTCGTCGGTGACAAGATCAGCTGGGTGGACGTACTGATTGCCGAGCACTTGGCCGATATGTGCCGAATGGTTCCTGAGTACCTCGATGGATTCCCAGAGGTGAACCTAATTTCTCCTTGCGCTGCACGCCTATGAGTTCTGCTATCTCAGTTTACCAGTCGATTCCAATAATTAAGCAGTGCTCCAAGGACAAACACGGGTTGCGGTAGCTTTAAGCGGCTACTAACATGGCATGTGCAACAATGAAATCGAGCTGACGTAAGGGGATGTCGTTCTAACACCGGGTCACGACATCCTCACTGTATATGTTCTGCAGTGTCGTACTGCTGCAACCTTCAGTGTTACTTCTGTCAACTAAGGGTGTAGCAGCAAGCTCTTCACTGGGGCCTGCTGAAGAGGGAGCGCTTGCAGGGTCGTGAGTGGCGTGATACAACTACAGAGGTTTTGCTACAAATATGAGCATATTGCTGTGATATGTTCTCGATCCGCTGAATTTATGCGAACAGCTTCAATCAGGGCAGGGCAACATTATCTGAAGTTAAGTTTTCGAAGTATTAGCAAAATCGAAGTGCAGCTGTGAACCAACCATAAGTGTGCTGCTAAATGTCCAGTTGATCAGTTTTTGCGACCGAAATGGGTGAACCATTGCCACTGCTCTCGAACTCCAATTTTTCAAAATTTAACTCTACATTTCAGGTCAAAGCCCACATGCAGAAAATTCAGGAGAATCCGAAAATCAAAAAGTGGATCGAAACCCGTCCCCAGACTTCGTTCTAATTGTCTGTTGCTGGAAGAACATTATACACTCATTTCGTTAGCACTTATGTTGTCCCGGTGTTAATTTTTTGCCTTCTGGCTTTTCTTAATAAATGTTTGCTATTCTGCTCTGCGGTTTTTATCTGAATATGTCATAACTGAGAGGATGCAAATTCTCATTGCCATGGAAGAACAGCTACCACAGCTCAGAATGGAAGCAATTCAGACAGATGACCACTAGTGATCCAAAAGACTCGACACCAGCTGTCTCTGAGACATTTCCTTACAACCAACGCATGTAGTGTAACAAGTATGAAAATTGAACATAGCGGCACTACACAACCCCAAGAAGGCCCGCTGGTGTGCGACCATGCTGCTGGGATTAGGTTCTCGACATACTCTGCACTTAAAGGAATCGTTCACGGAAAAATTAATTTCATTGTTACGTTTATATTTATGTTGTATTTGCATAATAAGGGCCGCAGGCAAAGTTTCACGCGAAGAAGTGAAAATTCGGCCGAGGTACGACTCCCCAGATTCTTGACTGCATGGACGGAGCCTCCGAATAAAAACCCCATGCCGTCGTTCGCCGCGGTTGGGAACGGAGAATGGGACTGTTTACGTAACCTTCTGTTCCTGCAATGCGTCTCCGAGCGCGGCGGGCGACGAGGTGGACACTCTCTCGGAGGCCCCGCCCACCCGGCCAAGATTTTGCTGTGCTGTATCTTAGCCGAATTCTCGCTTTTTCGCGTGAAGTTTTCATGCGGCTTTTATCAGGCAAATACAACATAAATGTAAGGGTAAAAATGAAACTAATTTTTCCGTGGATGATTCCTTTAAGTTTATCACAATGAGTTTCAACAACAAGGGAGAAACCATGTATCAGCAGTACTATATTCATTCTGAATCGATATTATAGCAAAAGCAAAGTGATTCATTGTGAGTGAGATGGAAGTCGAGTAAAGGAGCTCATATCGTCAAGCAGAACATTCTAATTCCTAGCATTAAGCTGGGCAGCTTCTTTGATTATGTTTATCCAGGAACCTCTAGTATAGGGTGTGCCAATAAGAACGCTCGATCTTTGAAATGAAATAAAGCAAGTTGTGTGAGAGGTATAAATGAAATCTATTTTTTGTTTGAAAGAGTATTCGAAGGCATTATGTATGGAAAGCAACATCGTTCAAATGGCCACCTCGACTTCGCTTGGTGCATGCGAGAAGACCAATTTTCAATGACTCTGGCGCACAAATCGGGCTGTATTTCACCGATGGCGTGGCATATGTTGACATTGAGGTCATCAGTGTTTTGTGGTTGGTTTGCGTAGACCTGCGATTTGAAAAAAACTCCACAAGAATTAGTCTAGTGGGGTTAAATCGCACGATCTCGGTGGCCAGTTGATGTCGCCTCCGCGTGAGGTAACCCTTCCTCCGAAGCGCTCGTGCAGAAGATCCATTGTGGCGCGCGCTGTGTGGCTCGTAGGGCCATCCTGCTGGAACCACATATCCTCGACATCCATATTGCCGATTTCGGAGCAACGTTCCGCGGAGAGCGCGCAACGTTGCTCAAACCGATGAATGACTTTTGTAATAATTTTTAATGGCTTGCACACGTTGCTCGCGGCTGAATTGGTTCATGGTGATTTGTGGAGATACACTAAATAATAGCAACCAGGTCTGACAACTCTTCCACAAACAACGTAGGCGCCATGAGCTGTCAAAGATCGGCACACCCTATAGAATAGAGTTACCGCATAGGTTTCTGAGGCTCCGTTGTGACGATCAGAATCTTCTTTAGATTCCGCACGCCTGCCATTCCGTTAAAAAATGAAGTAGACTGCAAAAAAGGAGCCCACACGGACTTGAAATACATGAGCCAAATTCCGTCCATGACAGCTGCAGAGACCAAAGGTGAAGTTTCAGAACTTCGATCTCTACAACAAGTGCGCTCAATGTTTGTCATCATTTTTCGTCTGTATTCATCAAAGGTTCGGAGTGAGCACACGCCTATCGGAATTACGGGCTGAACTCTGACCGATGATGATGGCGGCAAGGTTAATACGCAACAATTGTTGCCACCTCTATGCGGGGACTGTGAGTTTCGCGTAAGTTGGAAACGGCTGAGTTGTAAGTGAAGTGTAACATCTAAAGCATGCATGCAGTTATTGATTTAGATATTTTATAGCTGCTGATATCCGCCGCAGCCCGGGATGCGAGAGTTGTTATCATTATACTCTATATATAAAGCAGAAGTTTGGTGTGTTTGTCTGTGTGTGTCTGTCTGTCTGTCCTCTATATATAAAGCAGAAGTTTGGGGTGTTTGTCTGTGTGTGTGTGTGTGTGTGTGTGTCTGTCTGTCCGCACACCGCATAATGCATTCTTAACTGATATGCAGCCTGGAGAGGTCGGGCAAGTTGGAATTGGGTAGGGGCTGACCCAAGCGTACAGAGCACATAAAAACTGAGCCTAGCTCCGCCCACTGTGGGCGGGGCTTGGGTGGAAACGGCCGATGTTAAATTTAAGTCCACGATCAAGTTTCAAAAAGCAGACAAGCTAGGAATGGACCTGTAGAGGTCGGGCAAGTTAGGGATTTGTTGGGGTAAGCCAAAATGTACGGAGCACATGAGAGGCAGGTTAAAACCAGAAGGCTGGTGTGTTTGTGTGTGTGCGTGGTGTGTGTCCGTTTGTTTGTCACATAATCTACTCTCAACTCAATTGCAACGTGGAGAGGTCGGGCAAGTTGGGGATGGATAGGGGTTTACCAAGGTGTGCGAAGCTCATCAAGGACTAAGCCTAGCTCCGCTCACCATGAGAGGGGCTTGCGCAGAAATGGTCAAAAAATCGGCTAAAATAAGAGTAGGCCTGTAGAGATCGGGCAAGTTAGGATTCGGTAGGGCCTCATCTCAACGTATGTTGGAGGGTGGGGCGAGTTAGGAGTGGGTAGGGGCTGACCTAAGCGTACAGAGCACATAAGAGCTAAGGCTAGCTCCGCTCACCATGGGCGAGACCTGCGCTGAAACCGATGGGTGCTCAAATTTAAGTCTTCGCCTGTGTGCCAAAAATCGGGAAGATCAGGAATGGGTCTGTTGAGGTCGTGCGAGTATGGACTGGGTAGGGTCTGACCACAGTGTAGGGAGCACACAAGAAGCAAGTTAGGAACGGACGTGCAGAAGTAGGGCAAGTTAGGATAGCGTAGGGGCCAACGCAAGTGTACGGAGCACATAAGTCCTCAATCTAGCTCCGCCCATTATGGGCGGGGCCTGCGCCGAAACCGATGGGTGTTCAGATTTAAGTACTCGCCTGGGTTCTGAAAATCGGGATGGTCAGGAATGGGTCTGTTCAGGTCGTGCGAGTAAGGACTGGGTAGGGACAGACCAAAGTGTAGGAAGCACACAAGAAGCAAATTAGGTACGGGCGTGTGGAGGTCGGGCAGGTTAGGATTGGGTAGGGGCCAACCCATGTGTACAGAGCACAGAAGTTCTAAGCCCAGCCTCGCCATAATTGCAATATTAGTACCACACTCACAACGTGACTGTTTGTCTTCGGTTACCATTAGGAAGTGATGTGGTATAATCGGGTGTATCTCTCGGCATTCAGTTAAAGGCAGCTTCAGGGAAAATTCGGACAAAAAGTAAGAGAAGTAGTGAATATGAAAGCCGAGATGCCTAGTAACAGGACAGTATAGAAAAAACGGATGGAAATGGCCAAAAACCCGAGAAATAGGATCCCTTCCCACCGTTGGTTCTAGGCGCGGACGACCTTCCCGTCAAGAGGCGGGTGGTCCGCATAGGTTTTCCATTGGCATTACCAAGACGTAAACATGAAGGGATGTTCGGAAATGCGACAGCATCTATTTTCATGTGCTGAGCATCAAGCTAAAAGTGAGAAAGCGCGCTGCGATACTTCCAATCCTGCCGATCTCCTTGACCAACCTCACCGTGACCAACCACTAATCACGTCGCCTGGAGGCGGGCTGCCCCAAAGCAAGGCGGCTTGCCCTGTTCAGGCCGCCTCCGCCAATGCTCAAGGGGGCGCCTTTTGCGGGGGATTTCGCCATACATAGGCCTTTCAGCCCCGTAATTTTTCAGTCAAGGCCTCCTTTCGGGCTTCCCTGTCACACACATTATCCCAAACACTGTCTTTAAGGCCAATATTTCTTCTGTAACGGATACATGCACGTCCTCTCGAAACTTTTAATTTTTAGAAATCATTTACTACGGAGGGCCTCCGAGCTCACGAAGAGACACTTCCAACTGCTGCCGCTCCTTGAAGTGTGGCTGCCCCTCTTCGATTGTGCCTTACACACTTGGATCAACGGTGGTAAGGGGGTATTCTTTTTTTGACCGTTCCGCCCCATCTTCCCTACTTTGGTACTTCTAAATGCTTCGATTCTCTTTTTGTGTTCGGATAGAACCCTGCGATTCTTCAAAGGGGATTTGTCTTCAATGGGCAGGGGTTACGTGGGTGTGGTATCTCTTAGTTTCAACCAGAACCGTGATAGTTGGAGGTTTACCTACAATATATACAAGTCACATATTATCTATTGAGTTGGGGAATAAGTCCCCGCCGTTTTTTTCAACCCCGTTTTTCACATTGTTCCCTTCATCTTTCGACAAAGTTCATATATGTTTTCGGTAGAGCTTTTTTTGCTCTACAAAATGCTTATATCTGTTTTTCGATTCTTTCGATTACTTGATATTTATGAGGTTTGGAAATGAAGTAAGCTTGAGGCAGAAAACTAGCACTTGCGCACCTCATCTTTCTCGTCTGCCATTGAGACCAAAAAATGTTTGTGTATATGTTTCGATAGAGCTTTCTCAGCTCTACAGAATGGTACTACATCTTATTCAAATCGCTCAACTTTTTGCTGTTTTTAAGACTCGGAAATGCAGTACTCGCAAAAGTGTGCACTTTCGTTATCTCCTCTTTTTCGCCTACCATCGAGATTGAAGAAGATGTGCATATATGCAATCGATAGAGCTTTCTTTGCTCTACAAGATGATACCACATTTCTTTTGTATCCTCTCATATTTTAGCATGTAGGAATAAGCTTCCACCTGATTTTCAATTCAAAATTGCACAATGAATATGATTTTTTTGGCAGAGCGTTCTATACCAATCGATAGAGCTCTTTCCGCTCTACAAGATAGTGTTTACGGTTTTCGTAAGAATACATTTTTGACATTTTTTAGATCACTCAAAAGTCGACGAAATCGAGCATTTTTGACACCATATGACGAAAATGTTCGATTTCGTCGACTTTTGAGTGATCTAAAAAATGTCAAAAATTTATTCTTACGAAAACCGTAAACACTATCTTGTAGAGCGGAAAGAGCTCTATCGATTGGTATAGAACACTCTGCCAAAAAAAATCATATTCATTGTGCAATTTTGAATTGAAAATCAGGTGGAAGCTTATTCCTACATGCTAAAATATGAGAGGATACAAAAGAAATGTGGTATCATCTTGTAGAGCAAAGAAAGCTCTATCGATTGCATATATGCACATCTTCTTCAATCTCGATGGTAGGCGAAAAAGAGGAGATAACGAAAGTGCACACTTTTGCGAGTACTGCATTTCCGAGTCTTAAAAACAGCAAAAAGTTGAGCGATTTGAATAAGATGTAGTACCATTCTGTAGAGCTGAGAAAGCTCTATCGAAATATATACACAAACATTTTTTGGTCTCAATGGCAGACGAGAAAGATGAGGTGCGCAAGTGCTAGTTTTTTGCCTCAAGCTTACTTCATTTCCAAACCTCATAAATATCAAGTAATCGAAAGAATCGAAAAACAGATATAAGCATTTTGTAGAGCAAAAAAAGCTCTACCGAAAACATATATGAACTTTGTCGAAAGATGAAGGGAACAATGTGAAAAACGGGGTTGAAAAAAACGGCGGGGACTTATTCCCCAACCCAATATTCCCTGCTGCAATGTGTGCCCCCTATACACAGGGCCTATTCCTGCTGCAATGCGCGCGGAGCGCGCATGCGAAAGTTGGCTCGCCGCTGACGCGGCGAGCCGAGAGTCGTTCCCTGCTACAAAGAAGAACGCCCCAGAGCCACCCTTCGGGGGCGGCCAAGCCGCCCCTACGAGGATTGGCCGGCGAAGCCGGCCAATCCGAGTCCAGGAGGGTTGGCCGGCTGACGCCGGCCAACCCTCCTCGACTCGGATTAAAATCAAATTAAATCAACCCGACTGGTTAAAAAATATCCTAAAAACCTATCAGGGTTCATAAAACTCTCCGGTCGGATGGTAATTTCGGATGTTATTGAGAGTGCAATATGTACTTTGATATCGTGCTGTTCCAGAGTCTCATAATTATGTGAATGCTCAACAACAATTGAATTGACACTCAAAAATATTTATTCAAAAGTCTCAAAAAGTCCATAAACAGTCCCCAATCTTCCGAAATATTTTTACAATATTTCGGTTTTACACCTTTTAAGGCCCTGCTATAAGCGTATGGAACAGAAAATCGTTTTTGACAGGGCCTGGAGAAGATGTGAAACCCAAAGTATTGCAAAAAGATCCAAAAAAATTTTTGAGTCTTTTGAGAGAGCTTTTGAGTATCTTGAATAAATATTTTGGAGTCTCAATTTGTGTTAAGCATTCACACAATATACACCGGTTACATAAAGCCAGCAGATCCCTCCCTGCTCTCCTATAAAGATTCCACCCAGTTTTATATTTGTATAGCAAAGGGTTACCCAACGGAAATCTCTCCAGATTTTATAACTTCAATTGGTTTGCCGTTTGAAAGACAATAAAATACATTGATTATGGACGATTGAACACTTTTCTATTCGTTTGGACCAGTTGCAGTCATAATATTCACCAAACATAAACTCAAAATGTAACTACACAACTGAATACAAGTGGGATACGTGGCGCAACCACCAATGCCACCCTTACTGGTGCATGAAAGAAGCTCTCTCAAACGCACTGGTGAGTAGAACTCATGCTTCATAGTTCAAAGAAACCGGAAGGGGTCCGAAGAAATAGAAAGATGTAATGAAATGTCCATTTTGTAACGAACATTCATGGTCAGAAGCGATAACCGGTGGAAAAACCCGGATTCAAAAGCGCGGTGCTGTAGTGTGTGTTCGCATCACATTCGCATCACTTCAAACTGCACACACTAACTTTTCGAGTTGTCCTCTGTAAAGATGTCATTTGTTGTCTCGTAGAGTGTATTTCATTCATTCGTCATGATGTGAATATGTGTAGTTGGCAGAGCCCAGGATTGTGGAGGATTCTCATGGAAGCGTCGAGCGAAATCTCGCTACAACCCCACACCACACAAAGCTTTTGAAAAGTCCGACAGCCAGCAGGTGAAGCCTATTGAGGGAGTACGGAGCCTAGTGGAGGAGGAGGGACTGACGAAACAGAACGAACATTCGCGAATATTCTCGAAGATCATCGGACATGTCTGTAGGCATTTCTGGTCCTATTAGTATCTACTCCGATTCGGTTCAGGAGGTTTGCAACCGCGTCCCACAGGGCCAAGGCGTTAACGTTTATACGTGACAATGCCGCTCCGTGAATAATGAGAACACATGTTTATATGAACATTAAAATACACAAATCAATAGCAATTACTAAAATAACGCCATGAAAACTGATGGAATGCTGAGCAAATAGCCTAACACAATGAATAAATAGCAGCATTACTTACAAAATTTGTACATTCGAAAACAAAATTGCGATTTTGATGCAAAGCAAATTCACTGCTTATGAGGAGCAGCCATGATGGGAATGCTTCGCTTCTGTGTAAGGCCATTGGTATTCTTTGGGGCTTCGACGGACAAATGTCCCTTGTCGTCGAGTTGAGTACGAACCGCTTTCAGATCCACACTCTCGGGCAGCAACCATTTGCGGGTGAATGATCTGAATAATCAATACGATCAATATTTATTCAACAGATAAAAAGTAGTAGATGGCTTGGCCGGACTTACCTGTGAATGGAGGTGTGATCGTTTTTCTGCTCCTGCTTGCCTTCGATGGTCAGCTCACGTCCATCCACATGCACACTCAACTCTTGTGGGCGGAACTGCGACACATCCAACGAGACCGCGAATTTCTTGTCGTCGTCCACAAGCTGAAATGAAAGGGACCTTCATGGGGTTCATTGGTATGAACGGCCCATCAGGCCGAACTTCTGACATACCTGCTGAGTTTCGTTGGCCACATGAAGCACCGACTGGTCAGCATCTCTCCAATACGGGAAAGTGCTCCTCTCGAAACGATCCAGATCCCTCATTGTGTCGTACATCACATGGCTCATGAGACGAGGAATTACGGAGAGGTCCATAGTTGAGCGAGTGGCTTGACAGCGAATTCAAAGAAGCGTTCACACAATCAGGTAAGGGTGAAGGCCATGAGAGTTGTGCGCCTTATATACCTCTCGCGCGAGATCTTCGAGAACCTCCCGGAACATTCGCTGGTTATTGTGTTGTTTGTGTTGTCGGCGCTCCTCGTGCTATCTCACCCGTGCCCCGCCTACCGCGTGACTCATCGATGGCGCTGCAAAGCCGAGAGGCGGGATGAGAAGGATCTCGAATGTTCCAGAAGAATCCCTCCGAAAGGTATATAAGCACTGCGCAGAGTGGCGATTTCGGCACGTCTAGTTCAACGTTCTTCCCATTTAACGATGCCAATCTGGATTCAGCCATGCTCTGCGGAAAGGGCGATTTTGCTCCGTTTCCTCGACGACGTCTTCAACGAGATCGACAACACCATCAGTGTGATCGACCGCTTCGAGAAACCCACTCGTCCATCTCTACGAAGACGGAAAGAAGCCGTGGTGAACAACTCCGGCAAGGTATGGAAGGATTCCAAAAGCTCTTCGGACGTTTCCACCTTATCGCTCACCCTTACTGATGAAATCCTTTCAGATTACCGATGACGAATCGAAACTGGCCATCTCCTTAAATGTTTCAAAATTCAAACCAGAAGAGCTGAAAGTGAACATCGACGGCCGAACTTTAACTATTGAAGGCCAACAAGAAGTGAAGGATGGCTCGAGCTACACAATGAGGTAAGTCTCGTATAGGTCGAACCCCTGGCATGTCTTGTTTGCCACGGATATTCCTTGAAATTCTTGCCTTTCAGGTCATTCGTTCGACAGTGGAACCTTCCAGAAGATGTAGACGTCGAGCAGATACGATCCACCCTTACTGAAAATGGCCAGCTAGCCATCGAGGTGCCAAAGGCTAAACCGGCTGTCACTGCCAGGAACATCCCAATTCAGAAGGCTATCAGTCAGCAGTAAATATGTATATGCTAACTATTGTATCGATCTCACCTGAGTATGATCGATTCCTTGCTAATGTATAGCTTTACGGTTCCTCCTTGTAAGAAAATTTGTTTTGTTTATTTAATAAACAGTTGTACATAAGAGACTGTGCCATAACAAACACTGAGTTGACAGTCAACTACATTATATAGAGCAGCTGTGAGTGAGATACCAGTGGCAGGAAATGGAAAAGACCAAAGTGCTCGATATATTGATCACACCGGAGTACGCCGCTCGTTAGACTTCTGTTTAGATTCGTGCAAGCATTTGAATGTCAGCCTCGGTCCCAGGCTGGACAAAAGGTGCCCTCAGTAATTTGTAAAAAATATGTTTCAATGTGAGTGATCAACACAAAACTTACAGTAATGAAATACTTAGTCATAAAATACAAAAGGCTGTAGTTACTGTAAAGGTTATGAGATGTTCAGATGGGGGTCGTATTTGAGTCCCCGTTGAGGTGGGGGGGGTCGTATTAAAGCCATTTTCCTCGACACCTGTATGTGCCCAGTATGTAAGGATGGAGCCCGACTGGACTATGGCAAATTTTTTCGGGCCATCACCATCGCTTTGAAACCTTCCCAGATACAAATCGATCGATATGGTGTTGCTGGAGCACCACGACCATTTAGGCGCTCTCGGCGAAGGCCCTTGCTTGTGCACTCCCAGGTGTAGAAGATCTGCGCGGACCAAATACGACCCCCACCCTTTTTTGGCCTCAAAAATATCAATAGCTTTTGTCGAATTGTTAGTGGCAATGTGCCATATTGCTCTGTATTCTTCCTGGAGCAGAAATATACTTCTTTCACATTTTCTCGCACGGATTCGTTGTGGAACAGAATTCGCTTCTCAAGTGCTTATCGAAAGTATAAGTTCTAGTGCTTATCGCTGACCTCTGAACTAACAAATCCTAACACTAAGTCCCAAAACACTTGTAGTCATTCACCCGTATCCGCTCAGCAATCATCAGATTATGCACAGAAGAGTACTTTTTTACCTATCTAAGCCTTACGTGAGGGGTGTAGAGTCCCCTTAAACTGAGGCTCAAGTTGAAAGCTTCGGCAAAAATAGCACCGGAAAAACAAGAAGAAAATAGCACTACAGTGAGTGCCCCACTAAACTACATACATTGGCACGCTCCCGCTTCCTCCGTTTCGACTCGAAAAACTTTTTTTTTTGAAGATTTCTCAATCAATGCGTGAGCCAGCGAGGTACTTCAGGGAGATCCACTGTCCCAAGTATCACTCCACTGGAGTAAGGTAACGAGGGCCGGGACGTGGCGTTGCTGCAACAGCATATGGATCTATTTTTATCCGGGAAATGTGTTGATGCCCCTTGGTTCCCATGTGGCTTGGCAGCAGCCGCTCTTACAAGCTGCTCGAACCAGGTAGCCATGTGCGCTCAAATTCAAAGACGCAGACGAGAACAATCGAGGGCCCGAGTCGATGACGCGCCCGAGTGTTCATGGTTGTGGAACAACGCCGTATCGATCGATTTCTATTTGGGAGAGTCTCAGGGCGATGATGATGTGCTCTGATGGCGCTTCCATGTGCCCATACCCCTGGTCCCTACAGCTCAGGAGACACAGGATGGCGCAGCTGACGTTCATATTACCCTTTCTGTACATGGAAAACCTTTATTGCTAATACATGCTTTGGGAATGAAATCGCGGTACTCTTCAAAGGGAAGCTGGAATGAAGGCGTTCTTCACAAAATCGATCGACATCGAATATTGCTCTTACCATTCCTGCGAAAAGGAAGCTTCATTTTGTACTGTAAAGTTCAAGGAGTGGTGATCGTGAGCAGCAGAAGCTGAGAGTGGAGTTTCATAAAATGTGCACTCCAGAGATCAGCGGAATAGGAAGGCACATTAGAGCGGGTAAAACGTACAAAAGCCAAGGCATTCAGAGTTAATCCTTTATTTGTTAGTAGCGAATCCGTACCAAGAAACGTGAAACTCACGTCGATAGAGCGCCTAAATGCTCGTAGTGCTGCAGCAATACCATATCGATCGATTTGTACTTGGGAAGGTTTCACTGCGGATGGTGATGCGCCCGAAAAAATTTGCCATGGTCCAATCGGGCACGATCTCACATCCAGGTGTCGGGGAAAATAGCTTAGTACGACCCCCCACCTCAGCGGAGACCCAAGTACGACTCTATCAGATTAAACGGTAGCTAATCCTTTACCTGAGGGTGTGTAGCGGTATTACTCTTCTGCTGATACAGTATGTTCTCTATGTGTATGTACGGTAGGGGTCAAGGGTGTGTAGCCGAAGGCGTCGTCCAGCGTCGTCCAGCATCCAGCTGTAACCAGCTACTATGGGTCAGGTCACCCATGGGTTTGCTTCGGTACGATTGATTTATCACTGATTGCAAGATCTTGGCTACGTACCTGATCCACTTATGTCAAAGATGAAGGCCGAAGAATAAAGGCAAATATTTGTAAAGTTAGATATGTAACAAAGTTAGATATTTGTTAGTTACATGATTAAGTTAGGGCATTTTCCATCAAATACAATTTATAACTGAAAGCAGATATGACATATGATGAAGGTGGATGCTATTTACTGTAACAGTCCATAATACAATATTTCAGTCTCACAAGAATGTTAATTCCGCCATTTTGATAGTGAATTACCCTCCACACAACACTGGTGACCTGACCTCCTGGAACAGTGGTCGGAACACTTGCACGCCACCCAGGAGGCGGCCTGCATCCGAGGTGGGTGAGGGTCTTTAGTTTATAAAGTATACGGTAGGTATACGGTAAGATAATTACAGCTCACTTCGCACCTCCTAGCCCTGTCTATGGGGTGACCTTATTTAATTGCTCGCACCAACTGTTGACCCGTGAGTAAAAAATTAATGCACATATAAATGGGTAAAGGTGAAAGTGAATAAATGAAAATCATTGGTAGTTCGCAGTAAAAATTTTCTAAGAACTACTGAATAGGTCCTGTAAAAAGGCGATTTCCTTGTTTGGGATGGCGTTGCAACAGCAAGTCGAATAACTTCCTTTCGACACGTCTGTCTTGGGAGATATAATGCCGGGTTTGCCCTGGACCATGCAGCTCCTAAAATATCCACTCGCATGTGACCACCCTTCTGAATGTGAGTCGCTACGCTGACAATCCAAAAGGGACTAGTTCAAGCTGTATCCATATCTTTTATCTTCTACTCTTTCGGATGCACTTCCCATGTACCGCTTTTTGGGATTGTATTAGTCTTATTATTTCGGGACTTACTAGGGAAGGTATTTTACTTCCCATGGAACTTTGGAATGAGACCCGGGAAGATCGATAGAGCTTCGAGAAAACCAAAATTGCTAAATGACATTCTGAGGCGAGTTACGAGGGGTCAAAGTTTGCCTGTGACTTGCATGTGAAATCTCAATGGCGAGGCGCTTCGTAATCAGGATGACTAGCGCAGAGCCAGTATTGGCCTCCGCGGCTCGGCGGTAGTGCCCCGGTTCCGCAGGCGTGATATCGTGGGTTTGCTTCCCGCCGGTGCGGTACTTTTTGCATTTTGTGTTTCATTGTCAGTAAGTGTTTTTCTTTCACTTCTAAACGTTTCCTTGTATGATATTCGCGCGTAGGTGGTCGAATTACCCCTCTGTGCAAATTTCCAGCCGGATCCAGTTTTTGGCCCAACTTCGGAAAATTAGGGGTGGCCAGGAGTTAAGTAGGAGTTTTTGAATATCCTTTCACGAAAAATCCTGCAAGCTGAACATGATAACCTAAACACACCTATCACACTTGCCCATCACATTAAACGCACGTAACAAGCGCCAAATAAGAGCATTTGCTGGGCGAGGGTCAACGACTTTTCCTTTGTTAAATGGGTTGCCAGCCAATAGCCCATCAATTTTTCCGAGATTTGGTCAAATTCTCGAATTGGCTGAAAACTTGCCCCACAGGGTAATTTGATCCCCTGAACATGAAAATCACACTGGTTTTGCGTGAAAACGTATGGCTCGCTCGCTATGGGCTCCCAAACATACCATGAAATGGTATTACTCTTTTTTTCAAAAAAACATAACTTCATTCATGTAATTGTTTGACAGATTCTGAATACAGATTTGAGATTAGCATTTGAAAGCGCGTACAGTGGTAAGTGTCTCATTGCAAATGGCCATTTCGACAAACCGTCTGATGGCAAAGTGCCTCGCCAATGAGGTGTCACAGGCAAACTTTGATCTCTCGTAACTCGCTTCAGAATGCCATTTAGCAATTTTGGTTTTCACAGTTATAATCAGCGTTCGAAGCTCTATCGATCCCCCCGGGTCTCATTTCAAAGTTCCATGGGAAGTGAAATACCTTCCCTAGTTAGTGTTAGGATTTGATTGTCCAGAGATCAGCGATAAGCACTAAAATTTATATTTTCGATAAGCACTTGAGAAGCGAATTCTGTTCCACAACGAATCCGGCGAGGAAATGAAAGAAATATATTTCTACTCCAGAAAGAATACTGAGCAATATGGCACATTGCCACTAACAATTCGACAAAAGCTATTGGTATTTTTGAGGCTTGTAAGGGATTCGCCGCGTCGGCATCGAACGGGTGTTTTTCCTTGGGGTGTTTTTCCATGACTCATTTGAATATTTCAAGGCGTGGCAAGGGGAGGACGCGCAGCTTCGAGGAGACAGCTGCCTGCACGGACCGAGGACGCCCGGACCGTTCTTCTCCATCTCTTGGGCGACGCCCTCGACAGCCTTCATCCCGCTCTCCGGAGGATCTCTCTATGATATCGTGCCATGCATCTTGCCGATTGTCTTATTATGTATCTTCCCATTATGCCTTTTCGTGCGACTCTCATTGTATATATCTTCAAAATCTTTTATGTATTTGTTCTTGTATTAAGGATAAATTTCAGTATATTCTATGGCTAGAGGCAGAGGCACATGAAGAGCACCTTCCGCTGGGCGCGCTCGCTTACTGGTAGCAGCGAGTGGTTCACCCCTCGCTATGTGGCTGGACCGATGGCAAGGAGTTTTCAGGTGCATCGTTCAGCTGGGCTGGTGTGAGATGGCCACTCGCACTTTGCCGACGGCTGGTCGCCTTCGCATGTGTGAACTCCGCTCATGCAGCTGTCTCCGGACAAAGGACACGGACCCATGTTGCTTTTCTCATGGTCCTTTTTGGCTTGTACCATGCACACCCAAGTACAAATTTCGAAGCCCTTTCTTCTATATTAGCTTTCAGGGAAAGTTCATGGGATTTCATGGCACCGTAACCTTTGTCCGTCGAACGAATTTTTTTAGAGATGCGCGCTACCCTGGGGTCTAAACCGACCGACGCGTCAGGATTACAGAATGCCGAGCTCGAGGATGTGAAGAGAAGTGAGTTGTCCCGCGACGGAGTTGATGAAGGTGCACCGTTTTGTGATTACGTGAAATAGCCGCCAGTAATGTTGTAGCTAAGATGGGACGTTAAATATTAGGTTCTTGCGGCATGTTGGAGTCCACCGGTGAGTAAGGCGTCTCGTGTAGCCATGGCATTGTTTCAGATGGAGTCTCATAAATAAATATATTGCGTCGCATATAAAAAAAGATAAAAATAAAATCCGTGCGAAACGGACCAAAAAATTATTTCGTTTTTCAACCTGCATATTCTTTAATCAGAATTTCTTGAATAATTTTTTCTACGGCCCGGCGGGTCAGAGAACCCCTGCACTCAGACGGACTTGCGTATGGTTTCGGCTGTTTACCCCTAGACATTGTTCAGCCGGTGCCTACGGAAAAATTGTCCAATTTCAAGCTACGAGCAGCAAGAGATGCGAACTCTGGGGGCTTGGCAAGTAAATGTGCAGGTAGCGACGATCACAGCTGCTGCGCCATGCTCAACCTATCGGTTCCTCTTAAATGGCGACTGCGAATCTTTTCTGAGAAAGGTATATAATAAGCAAGTTGATTTCTCTTAGTCACGTAATCTCTCTTTCGCCTAATACCCAAACTTTCTAAATGCCTGTAGCATAGCACTAATCGTCGCCGGCACGTCTATTTGCGCATCTGGCCGCGCCTCGTCGATCGTACTCATCAACACTTATGGACGCAATATGGAACTTATCCGTCAGAATTGGGTCGCCATCACCCCCTCGCCGTCTCTTACAGCAGTATCGCACTTGAATGAGTATTACTCAGTTTATCCTTTTATCCGCACTATCCGCTGAATTTGCATTTTTTTCTTGCCTCAATGGCTAACCAGTTGAATTTTTTCTGCTCTGAGTTTTTCTTCTATAACTCATGCTTTTCTCGACTCATGGTCTTCAAAGAGACCGGCTTTCCCCCCGGATTACAATATTGTTATCTCGCAGCATGAGGAGCATGCATTCCCAGCATATGTTCGCAGCCTATCTTTTATTTTCTTTCATTATCGTTCCCATCGCTGATTCATATAAACATCCTCTAATAAATATTCGCAGATTAAAATTGAGATAATTCGTATCGCTACGGCCTTTCTCATATCTTATGCTCTTTTGTTGCCACTTCATTCCATAACATCATTTTCACACATTAAAGCAGGATGGGAAATCAGACAGAGGATCCTTGGGAATTTAAGGCCTCCCCACCCAGATGCGTCATCGGATGCCTGGCCCAAGCCATCCATTATCAAGTGGTGAACAATTTAGGCAGCCAGTTGATTGTGGTCCTCCCCTCGGTCACTCGGCTGATTCTCTCTCGTATTCTTCTGCTACTTGTAGCTGCGGTGCAGCCGATAGTCAACGTCCCTCTTCATCTTCTCCTCCTTGCGGAGGGTCTCCGATGGACTCCAGCTTCTCGCCATCGAGGACGGCTAAGGGACGCGACTTGTGTACATTGGTGACGTCCACCAACCAACACCTCATGCAAACGACCCTCGGGAATCGAACCTCGCTCTCCACGGTGCATGTAGTGTGATGAGCATCCCGCTCCAGGCGCCAGCCGTACCGGTGGTTCCCTCGGTCACAACCTCCCGCGCGCACCCGGAGAGCCCCCCAATCGCGTCGCGTACAAAGGAGCACTGGTCAGTGGCACTTCTGCAGCCCCTCGGCAGATGTTGGTCTCTATCATCAGGTTCCCTACGCCGCACGTCCCCTTCGCCTTCATAGACCTCCTGGGCGAATCCGCATGCGCGGCTAGCAAGTCTTACTACAACGAGATCGAGGCCAACACGTGTAGGATGGTCATTCGCGAGCTTTTCCGTAAGGGCGTCCCTGCGGCGGCTATCTGCGTTATCACATTTTACAGGGCACAATCGTCGCCTGCAGGAGCCGATGGCAGAAATCGGTGTGGAGTTGACAACGGTCGACTCCGTTCAAGGACGAGAAAAGGAATTTCTTCTTTTATTGACCACAAGAACGCATTTCTCTCCAGACACGGCCGACTTCCTCGACGACTACCACCGCCTGAATGTCGCCATCTCCCGCTGCCGCCAGGGGCAGTTCACCTTCGGCCACGCCGACGCTAAGGAAGGTCCCCACCTGGAAGCGCGTCATGGAGTGGGCCGACTCGCTGAACGCCGTCGTGCCCCAGGACACGCTCCTGACGTTCTTTGGCCTCATCTTCAAATTTCAAATTTCAAATTTATTACATGTAAGCATGTACATGTAAAAAGAAGCAATCCACAATAAGTCCTGAGAAACAAAACACAACTTCAATAAAATGCAAACACTGAAAGCTGAAAGGGACAATTGGATAAGATTACAAAGCAAACATGAAACAACATGGTAAACGGAAATGAGAAGTGAGGCTAGAGCAAGAGGAGTGTATTAGCTGATACAACGTAGGTAACGGCAAAGCTCCTTTTTGAAGCCGCTAAGAGATCCCGGTATGGAGTTGTTTTTGCTCATTTTGATATACTCAGAAGCTGCCCTGAAGGTGAAAAACTTGCGTCTGAGTGAGGACTTGGGTCGCTCGAGGACAATTTTAAGAGTTGGACCTCTGGTCGTGGAATGTCTTAAACGGAAAAATTCACTTACTTTGAGGTCTACTAGTCCATGTAAAATTTTGTAAACCATTAAGAGATCATTCTTCTTTCTTCTGAGATGAAGGGTATCAAGATGGAGCATTTTGTTTCTGATAAGGCCACGAGGGATGCTGTTATAAGTGAAACCCAGTGCCCGTATGAGCACTTTCCTGGTGAAGCTGCTTTGAACACTCTCTATTCTCTTGATTAAAGAAGAATTGGCTGGAGAAAATACGCAAGTGCCATACTCAAGCATAGATCGAACGTATATCTTGTAGGCGTGGATGAGTAGTGAAGGGTCCTTGGAAGACAATGATTTGAACAAAAGGTAAAGTCGGTGCTCCGCTCTATTGACTAAGTTCCTACAGTGCTCGTCAAAAGAAAGATTTGCATCAACTGTAAAACCTAGATCTCTAGTAGAACTGACTTTTTCAACAGGAGTTCCAGAAATGTAGTAAATAGAATGAGGGTTACTTTGTCCTAGGTGAATGATTTTTGATTTGGCTGGCGAGAGTGGAAGTTTCCAAACCGAAGACCACTGAGACACAGCTTCTATGGCTTCTTGTAATAGTGCAACCGATTGACCATTTTCGATCCTCCCGAAAATTTTAATTTCATCAGCAAACATTTTGCATTTAATTCCCGCAATTTCAGCAGCTTCAGGCAAATCATACACATAAATTGCAAAGAGGAGTGGTGACAAAACTCCCCCTTGAGGAACCCCGGAAGGAGCATAGCGAATGGTGGACAGACAATGGTTCACCGTAACCTGAAAAGTGCGCATACAGAGAAACGCTTCTATCCAAGTGACTATCCTAGGATGGATCCCCACATTAATTAGTTTAAGGAGAAGAAGTTCATGTGGGACTTTATCAAAAGCTTTTTGGAAATCGAAATAAACCACGTCTATATTTTGCTTGGAATCTAGGAGTGTGGTCCAATCATTTATTGACTCAAGCATCAGCGTTTCCGTGGATTTGCCTTTCCTGAAGCCATGCTGACATCTAGGCAAAACATTGTTTACAACCAAGTAGTGGTCAATCCTCTTTTTCATAATCTTTTCGAATAACCTACAGAACAAGGAAGTAATGCTTATGGGCCTGTAATTTTGCGGATCATGAAAGGGAGGCTTTTTCCTAAGCGGGATAACTATGGCATGCTTCCATCTGCAGGGAACTTCGGCACGAGAAAAGATCAGATTAAAGAGATACTCAAGCGGAGCAGAAATTTGCGAGAAGACTAGCTTGATAAACGGGAACGGAATATCGTCAGGCGTGATGGATGAGCAGTTAGGCCACTTAGAGAGCAAGTCAGAAATCTCACTACGATTGAACCATATGGAGTCATGCATGCCTGAAAAGCTGTTGGACTGCAAGCGAGGAGGACTACCCAAATTGGGGTTAGAATAAGCAGCTTCAAAAACGTTAGCAAGTAATTCGGCCCTATCTGAATCAGAAGTTACAATTGACCCGTCGTCAAGTCTAAGGAAACCTACTTCTTCCCGCTGTTTGATTTTATTGTTGATATACTTAAAAAGGGCTGATTTGTTTTTAGACTGTAACACCTTTTTCTCCATGGAGCAGTTGTATTTATGAAGCTTTTTCTCAAACTTATCAGAAGCTTTTTTGTAGTGATCCCAATCCTCCGGTTTATCTGAGGTAATAGCCTGTATGTAAGCCTGCTCTTTCAAAGAAGGAACTTCCGCAAATACCTTGGAATTCGCCTCGAAGCGATAGGAACTTTCTTCAAGGGTACAAACAATGCCATACAGTGTTTTAATATAAATAGAAACGTTTCGTACATGTCGTTCACGGAGGCTGAGCACTGAAAAGAACCCCACCAATCGAGAGCATCCAGATAAGAAGTTAGGCCGACAAGATCGGTATTTTTGAAATCATGAGAAAGGACAAAACTATTGCCTGGTTTTGAGACATTAAGAAAAAACTTGACAGTAGAATGATCACTTGTTCCAATAGGCGAAATAACATCAACTCTATTTACTATACCACTCACGTTGCAGAAAAGTAAATCGAGTTCGTGCGTCCCCGTGGTAGGAGATTGAACTAGCTCAAAATAGTTATGATTGCCGATAAATTCAAAAAACTCTCTCGCAGCACCTGAGAAAGAGGAAGAAACGTTATGCCACAGTATTTCTGGAAAATTAAAATCGCCCATGAGCAAAGAAGGAAAGTTACAGGAAGATAAGTCACTTATACACTTGATCAATTGCTTTGTATGATCTTGCGAGCACTTGGGAGTTCTGTAAACTAATATGAACCTATATTTGTCATTGTTGACATGCAGATCCACCGACAGAATTTCGTAGGCATTAGAAACACATTCCGAAAAGACAGTCACAGGAAAAAAACATTTCTTCACCAGGAAAGCGACACCACCTCCCTTTCTTCGTGTTCTATCACATCTAATCAATTCATAGAATTGAGACATTTCGCCTAGGAAGGGCAACAAATTATGCATTTTCTTCAACCATGTCTCCGTCATGGCTACTATGCCACAATTAAGGGTATTCACTAAGTAGACCAAAGACCTAGCATTTTTGTTTAAGGATCTAATGTTAGTTAATAGGCAGCATGTTTCAAACTCAGGATACCGAGGATGGCTTAGTGGTGTGACGAGCTAATAGAATCATTCGGAGATAATGGGACAAACTTTGAGCTAGTACTATTGGTTGGTTGGGCTTCGGACACACTAGTGGGTGCATTTCTAGCATTCGAGTTATTGGGAGCAATACTACTAACATTTCTAACAGGTCTGAGCATACGAAGACGCTCTCTTTCCTCTTTAGTTAAAGAGGGTCTCACATAAATACCTGGAACTGGAAAGTGTTTCAACATCGAAGCTCTAGATAGAAACTGCCTTTGAAAGAAGGTGTTAGGGAGTACAACCTTTAGCAGCCTAGGACGATTCCCATCAGGTCTTCCCATTCTATAGAATGTAGGGGGTGGACATTCAATAGACAAGTAATTAAGTATTTTCCTAACACAGTCAAAATCATATGAGATTCGTGCAGTGGAGCTAGGATCAGAAGACTCGATAATTCCTGAGATCACTACAGAGCGAAGTCTCTCATGTTCGCTACAACAATTTAAAACAGATGCAGAGGAAGGATTAGGAGAGGATAACTGAGGGGTAGAATTTGAGTTTTTAGTAGATGACTGCTTCAATGACTCCAATTCTTTCTTTAGGCGATCATTTTCGAGTTTTTGGATATGAAGGCTTTCTTGCAATTCGCGGCTCCGCTGAAGTAGATCGTCTATTGTTGAACTTCTATCGAGCAAATGCATCAATATAATCTTGACATGGGATGGGAGAGCGTCATCCGAGGTCAAGTTTTTCACAGCAAGAGCTAGATCATCACATAGATCGCCTGGAGAATTGGAGGGCTGTTTTCGTTTGAGAGGGCGATCCTGAACAGGAAGAGAACCACGGGGGGTATAAGAAGCATCAATATTGCATAGCAATAGCATCAATAATATTGCATAACAAATAAGCACCGGCTGGGGTGGCAAGCAAACAGAAGATTTCTTTTTTTTTCCCTGCCACAAGGAAAAACCGCCAGATCACAATGAATTCGATATCGATCGTCGCACACCCCACACGACGTCCGAAAACACGATGAGAAAAGAAAGGAAACAATAAACCTGCGACGGTGGCTTTGAATACCAGTCAAATTTCACCCTCGCCACAACGGTAGAGGCCAACGAATATAGCAGAGTAGATCCTCGAAAGGAGAATGAAGCCAAGGCCAAAAAACACCAAGCCGGAATAAAATTGATCAGAGCAGCCAGCAGAGCAACCGCACGGTACAGAGCACAGCGCGGGAATGAACAAGTAACCAGTCAAACGGTGAGCCAGTTCCTTTCCACTACTGGCTTATTTTACCTTCATCTTTTAAGTCCGGGATGGACTTGGGGTAAAGGGGGAAGGTGTAAGGGATTCGCCGCGTCGGCATCGAACGGGTGTTTTTCCTTGGGGTGTTTTTCCATGACTCATTTGAATATTTCAGGGCGTGGCAAGAGGAGGACGCGCAGCTTCGAGGAGACAGCTGCCTGCACGGACCGAGGACGCCCGGACCGTTCTTCTCCATCTCTTGGGCGACGCCCTCGACAGCCTTCATCCCGCTCTCCGGAGGATCTCTCTATGATATCGTGCCATGCATCTTGCCGATTGTCTTATTATGTATCTTCCCATTATGCCTTTTCGTGCGACTCTCATTGTATATATCTTCAAAATCTTTTATGTATTTGTTCTTGTATTAAGGATAAATTTCAGTATATTCTATGGCTAGAGGCAGAGGCACATGAAGAGCACCTTCCGCTGGGCGCGCTCGCTTACTGGCTAAAAGAGGGTGGGGGTCGTATTTGGTCCGCGCAAAGGGGGGTCCCACTGAAGCGGCTATTTTCCTCTGCACCTGGGAGTGCACAAGCAAGGGCCTGCGCCGATAGAACGCCGAAATGGTCGTGGTGCTCCAGCAACACCATATCGATCGATGTGTGTCTGGGAAGGTTTCAGAGCGATGGTGATGCGCCCGGAAAAATTTGCCATACTCCAGTCGGGCTCAATCTTTACATCCAGGGCACATCCAGGTGTCGAGGCAAATGGCATTAGTACGACCCCCCCCCCGTCAACGGGGACCCGAATACGACCCCCATCTCAGCATCTTCATAATCTTTACAGTATCCGTGACTACAGCCACTTGGATCTTATTACTAAGTATTTTATTACTGTAAGTTTTGTGTTGATCACTCATATTAAAACATATTTTTCCACAAATGAATCAACTGACGGCACCTTTTGTCTAGCCTGGGACCGAGGCTGACATTCAAATGTTTGCACGAATCCAAACAAGCTCAGCGAGCGGCGTACTCCGGTGTGATCAATATATCGAGCACTTTAGTCTTTTCCATTTCCTGCCACTGGTATCGCACTCACAGCTGCTCTGTACAATGTTGTTGATTCCTAACTCAGTGTTATGGCACAATCTTTTATGTACAACTGTTTATTAAATAAACAAAACAAATTTTCTTACAAAGAGAAACCGTAAAACTATACTTTAGCAAGGAATCGATCACACTCAAGTGAGATCGATACAATAGTTAGCATATACATATTTATTGCTGACTGATCGCCTTCTGAATTGGGATGTTCCTGGCAGTGACAGCCGGTTTAGCCTTTGGCACCTCGATGGCTAGCTGGCCATTTTCAGTAAGGGTGGATCGTATCTGCTCGACGTCTACATCTTCTGGAAGGTTCCACTGTCGAACGAATGACCTGAAAGGCAAGAATTTCAAGGAATATCCGTGGCAAACAAGACATGCCAGGGGTTCGACCTATACGAGACTTACCTCATTGTGTAGCTCGAGCCATCCTTCACTTCTTGTTGGCCTTCAATAGTTAAGGTTCGGCCATCGATGTTCACTTTTAGCTCTTCTGGCTTGAATTTTGAAACATTTAAGGAGATGGCCAGTTTCGATTCGTCATCAGTAATCTGAAAGGATTTCATCAGTAAGGGTGAGCGATAAGGTGGAAACGTCCGAAGAGCTTTTGGAATCTTTCCATACCTTGCCCGAGTTCTTCACCAGGGCTTCCTTCCGTCTTCGTAGAGATGGACGAGTGGGTTTCTCGAAGCGGTCGATCACACTGATGGTGTTGTCGATCTCGTTGAAGACGTCGTCGAGGAAACGGGGCAAAATCGCCCTTTCCGCAAAGCATGGCTGAATCCAGATTGGCATCGCTAAATGCGAAGAACGTTGAACTAGACGTGCTGAAATCGCCACTCTGCGCAGTGCTTATATACCTTTCGGAGGGATTCTTCTGGAACATTCGAGATCCTTCTCATCCCGCCTCTCGGCTTTGCAGCGCCATCGATGAGTCACGCGGTAGGCGGGGCACGGGTGAGATAGCGCGAGGAGCGCCAACACACAACACAAACACAATAATTGGCGAATGTTCCCGAAGGTTCTCGAAGATCTCGCGAGAGGTATATAAGGCGCACAACTCTTACGGCCTTAACCTTTACCTGATTGTGTGAACGCTTCTTTGAATTCGCTATCAAGCCACTCGCTCAACTATGGACCTCTCCGTAATTCCTCGTCTCATGAGCCATGTGATGTACGACACAATGAGGGATCTGGATCGTTTCGAGAGGAGCATTTTCCCCTACTGGAGAGATGCTGACCATTCGGTGCTTCATGTGGCCAACGAAACTCAGCAGGTATGTCAGAAGTTCGGCTTGATAGGCCGTTCATAGCAATGAACTCCATGAAGGTCCATTTCATTTCAGCTTGTGGACGACGACAAGAAATTCGCGGTCTCGTTGGATGTGTCGCAGTTCCGCCCAGAAGAGTTGAATGTGCATGTGGAAGGACGTGAGCTGACCATCGAAGGCAAGCAGGAGCAGAGAAACGATCACACCTCCATCCACAGGTAAGTCCGGTCGAGCCATGTACTACTTTCATATCTGTTGAATAAATAATGATCGTATTGATTATTCAGATCATTCACCCGCAAATGGTTGCTGCCTGAGAGTGTGGATCTGAAGGCGGTTCATACTCAACTCGATGACAAGGGACATTTGTCCGTGGAAGCCCCAAAGAATACCAATGGCCTTACACAGAAGCGAAGCATTCCCATCATGGCTGCTCCTCATAAGCAGTGAATTTGCTTTACATCAAAATCGCAATTTTGTTTTCGAATGTACAAAGTTTGTAAATGATGCTGCTATTTATTCATTGTGTTAGGCTATCTGTTCAGCGATCCATTAGTTTTCATGACGTTATCTTAGTAATTGCTATTGATTTGTGTATTTTAGTGTTCTGTGTTGGTTTTTTATGAAAATTAATGAATGAGTTTCTGATAAACATGTGTTTCCATTATTCACGGAATAGCATCGTCACATATAAACGTTAACGCCTTGACCCTGTGGGACTCTGTTGCAAACCTCTTGAACGGAATCAGAGTAGACCGACGGAAAATCGTTAATTGGGTTCTGATGTCACCCAGACGAGGAGCAACGATGGATTGGGGTCAGGGATGAGTTTTTGAAGTCAAAAAAGAGCTCTGGACGCAGTGGGTGTGGCGCAACTCGAGTGGGTGGTCCTCACAACAAAAACTCATGATTCTGTTCCAGCGCAGCCTTGATACCAGGAAAAATTCGCTAGAATCAACCAATGTCTAAGCTATCTTGAGCACACTCGAAATGAGCAGAGAGCCGTCCACAATGAGTGGAGCCTGTTACAATCTTCGAGTAGAGCTCAGAGAAAAAGTCAGTTCTGCGGATGTATTGATGTCCATGGTGTTAGGCCGCGGTCGTACTATGCGATGCCGGCGGCAGGGCGTGGCTGCGTATCTCTGCGTCTCTGCCTACGTCACCCTTCCTCGTTGCCTGCGTTTTCTCTGCACCTTCCCCGTGCCACTCTCCCTCGCTGCCTGTGAACGCAGACACGCCCTGCTGGCGGTGAGTATGACCGCGGCCTTACGCGTACAGCAATGTGCGCTCCATCGCTATCGCCACGTCGCCGTTGCATTGCGAGGCGGCGAACGCAGAAGCCCATATCATAAATTCGCTTTGGTTTCTGACTTTTGAATTTCTCTTTTTTCATCCTTTATCCATGCCGCACAACTTGCATGATTTTTAACCCTTTTCCTCGGTCATCAGAGTACGAGAACATAACCCATGGTCGACGACTCGTTCGTCACAAGTTTGGCCTAATTTTTTTTCAAACTACAATACCGCTCGCGTCGGGGGAGTAATTTTCGCCTTGCGACGGTTTGTTCGCGAACAAACCGTCGCAAGGCGAAAATTACTCCCCCGACGCGAGCGGTATTGTAGGCTCTTGATTTCCTTGATAAAACGAGTTGACTGAGTAGAAACCGCAGAGCGGAACCTGAAGAAGGAAGGAGTCGCTTTATGGGGGAAAAGAGGTCGTACTTTTCGAAAATCTCCCTCAACGATTGATTGAATCCATCTTGAATCAATTAACAAGCGCTGCTCAGAGTCAAAAGGGTACCTGAGGTCAGCAATGAAAACTTAAGTTGATTCATTTCAACAAAATTCATAACTGAATAGGGTGAAAGATGAATAGCATTTACCTTCCCATAGATGAAAGGTTATCTTTGCGGAGTCACTTGTAGGCTTATACGCACTTTTACTGAGAGGATCTTGAACAAAAACTTTTCTACCCTTCTCTTCTAAACATTTTCACCGATTCGATGTCTTATTCGCGGCGCTTCCAGAAGCCACCCTTCTTAGATACCATTATAACAATAGATGAAGCTGTTCGAATCGTCATGATCAGGCCACTCTCTCCGGACACTGCTGATGTTGCATCAAGGAAATTTTTTTCTCCTCCCTGCTCCCTTAAATAACTGGCGTTGTTCACATTGGAATACTAAAATGGTCTCCTTACATTAGAGAGGGCCGCCAATCGATATTCAAGGTATCTTGATATTGTTGCTACCCCGTACAAGGTGATTATCGACTGACAACATCTTGTCGCCGTAATCACCTCATCGGTCCAAGAACCACTTGAAGAAGAGATGGTCGTTGATCGACGATTCCTTGATGAACTTTCAAAAAAAATCCAACCTCCCCTTTGAGATATTCAATCCATGCCTGTATTTGTCACACCAAGTGCCTGATACTTGTGCGATGTTCGATCTTTCCATTTTTCCTTTTGTCAAGCGGGATATTATACGGTTCTACCGAAGCCATTTCATGTGTTCGTAAAAACGTCGCTGGCAGATTCTGCATTCACTTACGTACATGAGAAGAGCCTGCCTAGAGTTAGAAGCACGCCCAGCTTCAGTAGATTATCAGCGTTAATATTATTTATCCTACTCACACTGATCAGTATACACAGTAAAAGTTGATTGACAAAATAAAATAGGCGGCTCTGCACAACAACTGAAAAAATACCTTGAAGAATATATTTTGCTTATGCCATTCCTTCCCCTTACAATGAGTAGCCCAATGCTTCTTTAATTTCATAAGAACTTCGATCTCCATGTTACTGTACTGGTGCTATTTCGTTTGAGACACGATTCTTAATATACACAGTTTGCACAAGCTTCATACTTTTATGAAAGCAGTAACACCAAAACACTATCAATTTCTGTGCTAGTGCGGAATGGACCCAGAAAAGTAGGAAGTGCACAGAAGCCATAAATATCGATCAAAATCACCCTAGTTGAATATAACCAAAACAAGGACCACAGCACCCTTCAAGTGTCCCTTGACGCTGTGGTTAACTCAAAGGTTCACTCCCCACGCATTGTCGCCCGCTCTCCTCACCTCCTAGTCCCACAGTCTAATGGAATGGGTTACGTCATGCCGGCTGCCCATTTCCGCCAACGGTCTCTTTGGAATCATCCTCATGCAACTCACAAGGCAAGGATGGTAAGTCGAAGTGGCCGTTTGAAATGGGGTTTATACCAATGATAGGGCTCGGGATGCCATTCACCAATCTGCATTCCATATCTGCTGTGCGTCTCTGGGATCAGAGTTACAAGTGTTGAAAGAGAAGCAACTCAGCACATATGAGATAGACAAGTGTAATAGATGTGTGCTTCGATAGCCAAGTGGTTGTGTGCTAGGACTCATGTTCCAGGGGTCACGAGTCCAGCTCCATGCTGAATGTGACTTTTGCATTTTTCCCAAATTACTTCCCGAACGTTATAAACAAGAATTAAATGCTCCGAGAGCTTGATCTCACTACGAAAGAGTATTTCTTAGGAAATGAATCCATTTTCGCTGTTTTATCATGTACATCTCCACTTCTGCGTTTATTGCCTTTATAGTATTTTACCCTCGGGCAGAACAAGCAACCTTGGGGCAGAATATTTCTCACAACCAGCATTTTATGGATGAAGATGACCCTTTGACCTAATGTGAATTCTGCCAAGATTGCCACTTGAATGTAAGGCAGGCTGTGTTGAAGAATACTTGGCATTTGTAGAGACGTTCGTCTGGGTTTTTATTAAACCTCGTAATTATTCGGAAGAGACACAAATTTAACTAGTGCCCGTGTAAACCATGTCCAGTTCTGGGTTGATTCATACACTGACAGTGAAAAACATGTTTGTGAAGGCAATAAACGAAGAAGTGGAAATGTACACGATAAAGCGAAAATGGATTCATTTCCTCAGAAATGCTCTTTCTTAGTGAGGTCAAGCTCTCAGAGCATGTAATTCCTTGTTTGTAACGTTCGGGAAGTAATTTGGGAAAAATGCAAAAAGGCCAGCAAGGATCCGAACCCGTGACCCGTCGAACTTGAGTCCTAGCACATGACCACATGGTTATCGAAGCACACTTCTGTAGCGCTTGCCTATCGCATATGTACTGAGTAGCTTCTCTTTCAGCGCTTGTAACTCTGCTCCCAGAGACGCACAGCAGATATGGAATGCAGATTGTTGAATGGCATCCCGAGCCCTATCATTGGTATGAACCCCATTTCAAACGGCCACTTCGACTTACCATCCTTCCCTTGTCAGCATGGCGTAAGCGTGGTACAGGCGAAATACACAAACAGCATCGAATCCCCACAACAGAAACCGAGAACTGCTTGATTCAAGGCTGATGATTCTCGTGCAGAGCTTCCCTATATGGATAGAAGCACTAACCAGACAACCCACGCAAGTTACTGTGTGATCGGTTCTGCGCTTAGACACCTCTAGGTTTAAAATGAACTGCTGCACCACAGAACAACCCTATCGAACTCTTGGTTACATAACAGTTTCATGAGATGTGCACAGTGAATTTTTCATTTATTTTAGTACATGTGTAACTGAATAGATACAAGCGAGCACAACTCGAATAATAATTACAGCACAATAATGTAACAGACCAGTGGGCGGAAGGCGTACAGCTCGTCGTTCCTGTTCATGTGCCATATCTATGACATTTCTGCAACACGTAACACGCTTGCAATATATATGGCACACACCGTCAACAAGGCATGAAAGGGGGTCCCGTGACAGAAATCAAGCGGATAGATCGCCTGATTATGCCATCACGACACCGAAAGTATCTAACAGGGCGCTAGAAAACGCGTACACAAAGCAGTTTCGCAGCGAGTTTTCAAGAAGGGTCATTCACCCAACATTGAAACGAAGTGAACATGTCTCATTTGGTTGAAAAAAGGATTGATTCAAACAGTTATGGGTCGATGATTGTGTTAGCGTCAGGCGAGATGTCAAAGACGCAAGCGGAAAATTCCTTGGTTTCCCAATAGTAACTATGGAATCAACACTGCTGCCGTTCCTTTAAGAAGTGGAAAAAAGGTTTGGCGGTAATAACCAAAAGGGCAGCTTGGATGGGCTAAGCTTCACTCCACGATCAAAAGCGGTAGCAGAGTCACTATGTTGCGAACGGCGGATTGAATCGTACATGTATTATGGAACACCAAATGGAAGTGAAGCGATTGCGGTTGCTCAACAATACTCTCTCATAAGCGCTTGAATATCTTCCGAAGACAACAGTAAGAACCAATAGATAGAAGGCGAAGATCAGAAACGACCGTAAACACTTATGTACAAAGCATCGCAAGTACGCTATGCATTATTGACCTCATTACGTGACTGAGTGGAATGGTCGCTGACGCTACCTTCACGGAGGCGTGAACGACTCAGCGACGAGTAAGCACTACTAGGAACGCTGATCAATCTTCACACGGCAACTCGTATAGTACGCAACTCTCGAAACTCGTCCATTAATCCTCATCTCGCAGATCTGCGTCGCCTCGGTCGCGATGAAAATTTACTGGTGGAGAATGTAGCGGCTGTATGTGCTGAAAACACATACCTCAGATTTTCTCGAAATCGAAATGGGCTTTCAGAATGGTGAAGCATTTCAAATCGTACCTGATTTTGATTGATATTCACACCAAGAAGATTATGATCACGTTGTTGATGCAGTGGAGCAGGTTGTGGCAGCGGATCCGAAGCGGCAGCAGCAAGGCTCGGGTTCGATTTTGACTGAAAATGAAAGAAACGGATTTCTGGATAGGTCAGTATTCAATCAAATCTATACCATATGCATACAACCGTTACCCAATATAGAAAGCACGCTAGAAATCAATGTTCGGGAACTTTCGGAACGCAATGAGTACCATCTAGTAGCCATTATGTGTCATGAGTCAAGGACCACGTTGCTGTATGTAAATCAAGTTTTCTCTTCACCCTCATTGATTGCGTCAATCAACTGCGAGAATGATAGGTCGCAACGCTTAGCTGCTACGATGGATCTTGCCATGTAATAAAGAAGCGCTGAAGAGCAGGGGACAGGGAACCGTGCTTTTATGGGATGAAACTCACACGAAGCCTACGGTTCTTGCAAACATAGTTCGCTAATATAGCATATAATCCCAAAATAATAACCCATCGAGAACAATGCCACTACTGAGTAGGAGATCTTCTCATAAGTAGCTAGATAATGACACGAGTGAATGGTTACAAGCCTGAGCGAAATCACTTTCTCATAAACACAGGAACGTCAGTAGGAGCAACCGGAAACTGCTCAAAAAGAGGAACTGGAAGAGGACTTCAAATTCGGGTCATGAACAGAAAAAAAGCTGCCAGAACTCCTACCTTGACAATGGGACAAGCAAAATCGACGTGTCGACTTCGTGCCTCCTCTTTCTCCCATGAACAGTGAACGAATGGACGTTGCACGTAGTTATAGATAACTAAAGATAATAATACGTGAGAAACCCTAACGTGTTGGCAATGGGCATTTTCACTTGGCGGGCGTATGAACGAAGCGCATGTACATATTCCATGTGACGAAGACGGGTCAGGAGTAACCGACATGCCCCGCCTGAGAATATTTTTCCAGTATCTTTGAACTCTAGTATCTTTGAACTCTAGTATCAAATAAGCATGAATAGTATGAATAGTTGGTGAACAGTAAGTTTGGTATATCTAAATAATAAAAAGAGTAACCTTTCATCAATACTCTTATAGGTTTATAGCTTTTTACCAGTCAGTGCTTCATAAATATCTTTGATATCTCCAAGAACATGTACAGTCCATCTCGGAAAAACAGATAGGGCGTGGCCTACGGACTTGGGTGAATGGCGAGTGAGAGTACGTGACGATAGTGAGAGTGTTTGGCGGGGTGAGAGAGTTTGATACACGTTCATCCAAGTCTGTAGGCCACGCCCTATCTGTTTTTTCGAAATGGACTGTACTAGAACCCTCGACAGGGATCGTTATGAATGGTGGGGTTATTCAAATACAGTCCATATCACAGCAAGCGGGCATGGCCTCGGACTTGGGTGAGAGTGTCGCGAGGTCAGAGAGTTTGATACACTCTCACCCAAGTCCATAGGCCACGCCCTATCTAGCTCTGTGATGTGGACTGAATTCTTGCTCCTGTCACCAACATGAGCTATCTCCTTTCCAGCATATGTTGTTTTGTGCGGTTTGGACACTATTAGTAGTTGACAGTTTACAAGAAAATATAAATGGGGTCGAAGCCAAATTGCAGAAATGATTATCGCGCTGCGGCGAAAATCAGCAGCTATCAAAGTTATCAAAATCGATAACTACTCCGATGGTTACAAGAACTATTCGAATTGGTATTATGCCCTCTGAAACGTCCATTCCTTCAACGGAGTCTAAGAACTGCGTTTTTGTTGGAGAAGCTAAAACTGCAATGTTGCAGAATCTGGCACAATTTTGAACTCTATAAAATATCCTATGAAATTAATATCCGCTAGTGCACTCATCAGCTTTCAATGATTAACAAAACATAAAATGGCTCATAAAAGGTATTCCATTTCACAATCAGTTCAATGGGAATCTGCGAGATTAGCCAAAAAGTAGATTAATATAGCCATCTGTAGCATTCCCTATGAAAGCGTTCTGTATCTATCAAGTAACCCATGATGAGCATGAGCGCAGAGCTTGAGTAATCAATGATATGCAGGGGAAGCCAGTCAGGTTAGATGGAATGTGCTTGCTCAATTGCGTACAGGTGGAGAATGAGCTGTTACGATTGCAGCTTCGTTTTCACTGAGCAATAATTGCAGACGCGCAGACTCAGAACTTTGTGTGACAACTATTGTGAAATCACAAAAATTTTCCCACGCTCTAAGCTGTCGCTTTTTATAACTCAAAACTCCTTCCTCGCTAAAATTTGTACGTTACTCTGCAAACTATGTCATTCTCTTTTGAAACGTTAACCTTCTGCTTTGTTGAATCGTTTTTTCACTTTCTCCTTATGCGTCGGATATCCTTCCATTCCAAGCCGGATCTTCTTCAAACCTCTCGATTTCAACACCTAAACCACCACACCAATCAAAACTTTTTCTCCCCTATTAAATTTCTAACACGAAATTCTATAGTCAAAATTTCCCACCTGCTTTGCACAATCTCGATTTTCGGCATATTTGAAGAATTTGTATAAATGGGAACTGTACACAACATGGGTGGTCTCTTCACCCATTTGTGGCGGGTACTCGTCATCCCAGTCGACTACATCCTCGTCGAGTAACACAACTATATGACATTCTCGCTCACCGTGCTGAAGAAGGGTCATTTGAGAGCCTAATCGTAGCTATTCAATAGAAACTCTCAGAAGCGCTTCTATAAACTCACTTCCGTACTCGCGACTAGCTGAGGAAGTATAATCTCTTCCAGAAAATTCGAGAACTGCTCTCTTGCACCTTCGTTTGACAACTCATGCAGAAGCGCGTGTAGGTTTTGACACCTGCAAATGAACATACATCGATAACAACTTGGTAACCGTGACTGACTGATGCTCATCGAACTGTCAAAACTACGGTACACAAAACGGATTGTCGACTCTATCCAGAACACTTGACCGAGCCTCTTGATGCGCTACAAGACGTGAAAACTAAAACTTTAAAAGCACTATGAAAACAAAACCATGACTTTCCTGTATAATTAGGGTTCATAAAAACCGAAAGAAAAGCTGCCGAGTGAGCCTTCAGTAAAGGGAAACTCAAAACAAGCGAAAACGGAGCCCCACTCAAATTCTCATTTCGATGAACAGGATGAAATTGTCATAAACAGCTTTGCTGGCGCAAAACATTCCGCGCATTACTCGGTAGAGCGCATCATGGGCTCATAACAAATGGTGTCAGCAAAGATAGAGCTTGTTTTTTATCACTTGGCTGCGCATACTATGCCGTGACGGGTGGATAAGTGGCACAGAAATTCGATGACCACGACTAATGTAGCGAAAGATATATAGAGAGGTCTGTATCGCGTATAATCTTGTGTTGACTCAAAGTTCAAGACGATACTGCAGACACAGCGCCACAGCCGGACCGCCAAGAATTGCTCCTCCTTTGGGAGATGAACAATGCAACAGACTTCGCATATCCTTTCGGTCAGGCCTCACTCCCAAATCGACTACTGTGACACCTGATTTTTCTCTTCACTATCCATAACTGCTTTGATTGCACGAGCAATCTATCTTGCCCGATTACACCAAGCAGTCTTGCCGTAATCCGATCACCCGAAATAAAGAAGCATAAGTGATGGCTTGAAACAAACATTCGAAAAGTAGAAATTCATTCAAGAACTGCTTACTTCACTGTACTTGCATTGAATGGTATTAGGAGGTAATCGCACGCGTCTCGTAGTTCAGCCACGGATATGTTCGGTGGGCACCGCATCTGACCATGGGTATAGTACTCCAAAGCGACTCGGAAACACGCAGCAGTTGTACCATCAGCCACCTAAATCAAAGATTTAGATAAAAGTAATCAAAATTAACCATAAAAGTAACCATTGGTGGATCATTTCAACACAGCTGACAGTACACGGCATTTCGAACTTGCGGAACGAACAGAAAAAATGAAGTGCTTCATTTTTTAGTGAAACTACAGGATAGGTTTAGGGAAAGCTGTTCAAAATATTCCATTGATTAGTGTATACGCACTTTCACTGAAGAATAAACCACCAAAAATGTATCACACATCTTAACTGCGTTATTATAGCATGGGGAACGCAAGCAGGAACTCACCACGAATTCGTCTCTCTCGTTCGGAGTGACCAAATCGGCGCCAGCACCTCTGGCGTCACGCATCGCGAACATTCGACCAAGCATCGTGTCCGGGTGAGCCGTCAGAAGCTTCTGATCGAGCAGGAAACGCATATCGTCACACACCAGGCAAACTTTGTTCTCTGAATCAGCGGACCTCTGACGTATTCTCAAGAATTTTTCGACATAATATACTTCCCTGCATTTCTCTCACTCACAGAGAACGACTACTATATGTAGATGGAGTTCAATACTGAACTTAAAGTGAGCTCCATTCACAGTAGCGCTACATCTACTCAGTAAAAAGTGATAACATTGAGCTAAGAATTTATTGACAGATGACCATTCATACAATATCACCTTCGTGCTACCAGATGTCTGGTCAGGAATACTTGCACTTTTGTGAACACTTGCACTGCACACGAAACAATGTTGAGGAGCTGCACTGCCAAAAGGCAATAGAAATGGTCATAGGAACGTAATGAAATGAGTACTCATTTACGCATATTTGCGTTGTCCATTACAATGGTTAAAAATGTCACACGAAAATCTGAATAAGTGTGCAGGGTGCACGCTAGTCCAGTTATTCCCTCTATGATGAAAAAAACTCGATCTCACCCGTAATTATGAACTCTTACGCAGCAGTGACCTTTTCCACAACATTCGTTCTAAACCCCCTGCATATGCAAGATAAAACGGTCAAGCTACTTCGAGTATTTTTTGTGGCTTTACCTCCGAAAATTAAAGCTAAGATATTCTTCGAAGTAATGTCACTGAACACATCTGATAGGTTACCAGTCAAAGATTGTATGTTTTGTTGTTAAAACATTATTAGGGAAGAATGAGCAAACGAACTTTCTCCCGGGGACAAGTCGATTGTGGTGCCATTTTTTCGAGCGGCAAGTTGAGACATAAGCGACTCGTGGGCTGGGCCGCCAAGCGACATCGAACGCTGCCCACGGTACACTGATTGGTCCTGAAATCAGAGTGGAATGAAATAACTAATACCGCTCAAAAATCGTATGGTTGTGACGAAAGCGAATGAAAGCCGCTCTCACGGAGAAGGTCCTCTGAGGGGAGTGGGTTTAGCAGCAGCTAAGACATCAAATCCGCCACCGATCGCCGTGCGATTAGAATCGCTCATGAAAGGGACAATAATCCATGACAACAAATCATTATTAAACCTTATACCGTACGAATTGCAAAAGTGGATGGAAATGATAAAAAAAAAGAAGAAAAGAATGGAAACGAACGTGATACCCAAAGTCTAATTTTAATGTTTATGCTTGTGCTTGATGATGCTCTATATACCCCCCTGTCACAATAGTTTATTTCGAATTTTCAGAATGTTCTCCGTTTTTCACTATAACGGGAAAAGCAATACCGTCTCTCACAGTATGCCTAAGGAATCAATAATAGAGCTCCACACATAGCGGTCGCAGACCTGAACCAAGTCACATGGGAAACAATACAGTGCGTTTCATAATTATAAGGTCACCCCTGAATTTCAGTTTTTCTCGACAACACTCCATTGAGGAATCTTTTCAGTCTCATAGATGGATTCCTCACCTGAAATAACCCCCGTGTCCGATTTTTGGTAGTAGTCTCGTTTACCTTATGTTTTTAGGAGTATTTTTTGTTTTTTGCACCGTTTCATAATTATAAGGTCACCATGAAAAAAGAAAATAGTTAAGGCCCCGGCAGGTCTGTGATGGTAGATTTGTCTTCCAAATACATCTTCGAAATACATATTCAATCGTCTTGTGGCTAGCTTCTATGTTCCGAGAGAAAAGCCCAGATTTGGGATTCATGGGATGCTAGGCTCAGTTTGAGAGCCATTCCAAAAAAAACGGCAGATTCCTGTGCTCAGTTAGATGACATTCGAGAGATTCGGTGTCTTCGGATGTTTTTCAGGCTCTGGACTCCCACGTGAGATTATTATCATCAACGAGGAAAGGATTGTGGGGGCCACTTCCTACAGCACCTCCTCCATGGACCAGATTTGTTTGGAGTTAAACCATTTTTAGTCTGGAACCGCAGCGTGTACAGCAGCGAGGAAGAGCAGAAACATCACTGAAGAAATACTGAAGTAGTTTCCGAGGCCTACAGCACACCATAAGGCGGCACGACTTCAATTCATAAAGTTGTTCTTGAGCCACGGATTGAACAAAACTGAATTTGCATAGCAATTGCACTTTGCATGCGAATAATTCCATCTGAATTGTATGTTTGAGTCTGGAAATATTCTATTTGTATGGTGCTGACGGGTAGAGGTAGTACTAGCTTGGTCTGAGAAGTGCGCCGATCTAGCGGAACATTGGCAATTTTTCTGGGAGAAGTGTGATGGCCTGAGTGGTTTTTGGCAATGAGGATGCATTGAACCTTGCCTTCGAAACCTGCAGAACGGACTCCAGAGACTGAAAGAAGATCTTACGAAGAAATCGGTTGCCTTTTGGAGTCGACCGGCTCTTCATAATTGCGTCTAACAGCATGACAAGGCTGTTGTTCACGTAGGTCATTCAACGGAATCGCGGTCAAAGCTCCGGAACACGGACCTCCAGCCATAGATAACATGCAGTCTTGGTCTCAGCTCTATTGGGGAGATCTGGAAGACATCGCCGCAAAAATATTCACCCCAATAATCGGCAGTTCTGGGAAGCAAAGCTGCTGAAACAGGCTATTGTTGAAGACTGGAACAATATCTGTGGTAAGGCTCTTCGGAATTCCTTTTCTACTTCCCCAAACGGCTAGTTAATGCCGTTCTCAAACAGGAGAGAACCATAGTATTATGAGCCCCTTCGCATGCGCTGTTAACTCTAGCAAATCTTCTCTTTCTTCGGAGTGACCTTATAATTATGAAACGGCACAAAAATCAGAAAATATTCTTAGAAAAATCGGGCTAAAAGGTGATGTCATCAAAACTGGTATGGAAGAGTTTTCTGTGGTGGGGAATCTGTAAAAAATACTTAAAAAATTTTCGGCTGGCTGTGTGTTCTGAAAACCAAAAATTTGGGGGTGACCTTATAATTATGAAACGCACTGTATATGTAGGAGAGCTGTTTTATTAGCCGGGGCGTGCATTGAATATCGCGTCGCCTACTAATAATAAGACAGGAAGGTAAAATTCAGGAAAAACAAGGTTGAGGAAGTCTAAAGAGAAAAGGACATCGCTCCGAGCAACTGTATTAAAATAGCAGCAATTCCTAAATTGTATGGATGTCGTCATCAGTATTTGGCTGCTCACCTCATCGTTTTCCTCTTGTACGTCATAAAAAACAATCAAGATGAACGGGAAGTTTTTGTTCCTCCCGAGAAGGCGGGCGTGTTACTTCGCAGAACCAACGCCCTTCAACAAGTGCGACAAACAACATGTTCAGGCAGAACATGGAAGCGAGAATACGAAAACCACTGTTTCTCGCATGAACTTTAGATAAATGAATTTTCAACTATTCTTGCATCATATATGTCACTATATGCCCTCAAAATGAAGGTTTTGAAATTATGCATAAATAGAGAAATTGAGGAATCCGCCTTCCCAGATGCTCAGTGAAGAAGAAAATTTCTTAAATGCCTGAGTATACGCCGTATGGGTCTACGGCAGAGAAAGCAAAAAAAGCATTCGTACAAAGGGTCCAAAGCTGCGACCTATCTTTTGCAAAACAGACTACCTATTCAGGAGTGGGGATCGATTGGTCGAGTTTTCACTTCGCGGTGTCGCATTCACAGCGACGTCAGTAAGAGTCGCTTGGAATTCCGCTCAAGACGCAGTGGGCTAGTACCGTGCAGGATCGTAAAAAACTAAAGCTTGGAAGCTTCGGAGATTCGCCTATGTTGTTGTTGTTGCTGCTGTTGTTTGAACAAATAAAGCTGCAAACGACTCGCCCTTGCCGCGCTGTTCGCCATGGGCGGCCGCGCGAAAATTGACCAATCGATCCTCAGCCCTATCCAGTATAGCACAGTTCACCTTGTAGTGTCGTCGTTTCACAAGACTTCCATGAGCATACGAGGAGAGCTCCGACCATGTCAGTAAACCCTCCCCCCCCCCCTGAAACATTGCTAAGAGAGTCATTCCGCAAATTTTGGAAATAGATTTAAGCTTCCCGTCCCAAGATGAATACAGTGGCGTACAGCACACTGCGAATGGCCAGTACCTTCCCTTGTAAGCCGCAAGCATCCGCCGATGTCACCTAAAGTTTGCTCGAAGAAACAGATACGAAGAAATTATTGCCCATCGTATCAGCAAACAGTAAGAAACTGTGTATTTTTCAGCTAAAAAGGCTGTGTGTGAGCGAACGCGAACCCGGGCCCGCGGGCGAACTTCCCTGCGGGTGAATTGCTGGGCAACATACCCTCGGCGAAGGACTCGACCCACCTTCACCGCTTCAAGATGGACTCGTATTGATTACATATGTGCCAAAAAAGTAAGACTGCAAAGCAAATTCCAAAAGTAAATTGACTTTTTGAAGCCATGACGTGGAAATTAGCCGATGCGTTATATTATCTCTAATGAGAAAAATGCGACGAATCCAGTAGAAAATAGACGCAACAGGCTACGGCCAAATGTAAAGAGTCAACGCAGAAGGCTACGGCAATGCCAAAGTATGAGAAACGGAAGAGTAAACGACGCAGAATATTGTTGAGCTTAAAACAGTTCTCCTTAAGAATAAGAAGCATTTCGCTGCGTACCATGCAACCTACAGAAGAAAGAATAGAGAAATACACCGCCCATCACTGGAATCCATTTCTCTATGCAGAATCGAATTAATTTGATTGCAGTGCACATATGCAGCACCATTAGAGACGAGGAACCTCAATGGGTGCAGTAGCGCAGCTACAAAATGTGAGCGCTGATGAGCTTGAAAACTGGTGGAGTTCGCGTGGAGTTTCTCTAGTATTATGGATCAGTTTGTCCAGGGAACGTAACACTAACATGCTATCCCAGATTTAGCTTTCGCTCACAATATAAGGCGCTTAAGATAACACCCACACAGCAGCAGTGCCGAAAACAGCAACTAATTGAATAAAACAAATCCTAGCCTTTTTGAAAATTGAAAGCCACGCTTGCTTCTCAGTTCTCAATAAAACTTCTTGAAACTCTTTTTTGTTCCAAAGACTGAAACGAAGTAGGAGATATATTTCCGCTCTAAAAGGTGTCTAAAATAATTTCACCCGTAAATTGATGCTCCTCTGTCTGCATGACAACTATTAGGTTGTAAGGAAAGTTTTGGCCGGTTTTTGAAATTTCAACTTCGAGAGATCATAACTCGGCTCAGAGTGCATCTTTTCTCACAGAGTGAGCACCATTAGATTCGCCACACTCTTGGCAACACTATGCATACCTACACATCTCAATTTGATAAAGGGCTGATAATTTATATTGCGCGAAATGAAAAAAAAGTCGACTTCAAATCGCCACTCTTTCTGAACACACTGCTACTGAAGGAGCTGGCCAGATGTTTTGGGAAGTGGGGCATAGTTAGCGCTAGATCTGATGAACATGATAGACGAGTAAGGGCCTCACCCTGCAACTGCTTCAATTAGTGGAAGAGGATTTGTGAAAAATGCGCTTGCGCATGACTGCCGTGAGGGGTCCCGCGGCACCCATTTTTTTGGATTTTTCCAAATCAAGGCCACTTGAGGTGGTCAGCTAAGGTTGCTTGTTGAGGGCCAATACTTGTGGATATCCCCTGCAAATATGGACGCTCATCGCCTTCTGCCGTTTTAGTTAAAGCGATTTGATCAATTGAAAATTCGAGCAGCTCGTCCTCATTTCTGCACTTCTGAAACCGGAGACAATGTGTTCCATCCAGTGATACACCCCCTCCTCTTGCAGTATTCACATTTGTGGTCACCTTCGCTGGGACTCGGCTAAACAAGAACTCTTGAAGTGAAGTCACCTTAAAAGTGCCATTTTCGCAGCACTTTAAAACTTCCCTAATAAATTGAAAACCTTATGGCATTCCAAATAAAACATATATTCTGAAAGAGCAACTTTTTCTCTATCTAACGAGCACAATATGTCAGCTGATTCATGTTGACGCGCTCTGATATTTAAATTTATCTTGTGATAACGAAAAAGCGGCCAGAACTTTCCTTACAACCTAATATAAGGACATACCAAATAGAGTTGAAAGTAACAACATATTCAGATTGAAGTCACTGACAAGTAGGAGGAGGAGATTCGACCTTCACATGGCATACAAAATTTATTACGGTATTACCTCTTTGGGCATTTCTGAATTCTTCACAGTCGTAAGGTCTAAAACAAGGCAGCATCAGCAAAATTTTCGATCACAACTGTTCGTTACCAGGTCAGGTCCAAGTTTTTCTGTGATAGGGTAGCACTACTTTCAATTCTTTTCTGCGATCTAATGCCTATTCAGTGAAGTAAAGCATTTTCAGAAAAATTGCTGAAGTTTTTGTAATTCTCAAATCGAGCCAACTTGCTGCTGTTATTCGATTTCGTTTCAGCATTCAACTCGCCTATGTAAGTTTTGACTGTGATTTTCTTATCTGAAAATTGCCCCTCCAGAGGATGATGCGACCATGCATGAGCTCGTCCAGAAAACAGACACATTTCAGGTTGCAGCACATGTATGTATTAAGGTACATGGACAAAACAAAAAACGTTCCTCTGTACAGTAGATTTTGAGAAGTGAATCCGTTTCTGATTGATGGGGCATACTCAGCCTATGTTTGGAAAACAGACATGTGAGCGCGAAGTGGGTAGTGTCTCAAGCTCATGAGAGATCAGGATCGTATGTCCGCTGATCAGGGCGATAATCGGCTTCATGACATGAGACGTCAAAGAACAACACGTAAAGTTACGCAGATGCGATGGTAATAACGCTGCATCAAAACCACCGGCGAACGACACGACACGCTGTTGAGGAGGACAGAACGGTTGCCTGGGCTAGCGACTGCAACCAATGAACGCTGCTGATGTTCATTGAGGCAATGATATGTAGAAGATTGACCATCTTTAGAATAGGTGCTATAGGCGAACACTTTTGAAGCAAAAAACATACGCATTGCTCTAAATAAGTGTGCACTAAGCACGAGAACAGAGCGGCACAAGTAACGGATCGCAACAACAGGTGCTGTCGAAAAAATGGTTAGCAACGAACCACCCATTATCAAAGGACTAAACTTGAAAACGACTAAAGACCACAATACACCAACCTTGCGGCTACCAGTACTTGTTGGATTGTGTTTCAGAGCAGGCGGAAGAGGGGGTGTCGTCAAAGAGCGTTCACCTTCACCGCAAGATGAACCACCCGCTAAGGAACGAGCCGGCGATTCTGAAAACAGATGGTTCAATTTTTGCTATTTCACATGAGACCAAGGCACAAAGCACAGGAGTGGAGATTATGTACTGCGAGGTCTCAAGACAAATGACAGCTGGAGAGCCTCTAGCCAATTGTATCAGATTGTGCTAGAAATTCGTGCCGTTTTTTATGCCCTGTGTTTCACAACAACCCCTTCCTCTTCGGCCAGAGCGATGATGTGTTCGATAGCGCATCTTCTGCTTTGCAAAACGGTGATATCTTGTTTGATTCCTTCAATTTACGAAGTTTAAAAATGAAGTGATCTCAAAGCAAAAGTTCGCACTCTCAGCATTTCCTCTTCCTCGTCTGTTATCGCGGTCTGAAATATATGCAATACGTATGCGGCTCTACAGTTCCTTAGCTCTACAGAATAGTATTAGGTTGATCGAAAAGTTTTGATAGGGCTGAGATTTTCTCTGTGTTATTTTATACTTCAGCAAACAATGCAAGCTAATCAGCATTATCATAACCATCGTTAGTTACAACACTGTCCCACCTGGCGGGCAGGTCAGTGATTCGTTCTCCCAGAACTGGGCAGATTTGTAGTCAAAGAAGTCACCGACCGCCTGTTCAAGATGGTCACTTTCTTTTTTGCTGGGAAAGCCTTGAGGGGCCGGAACAAGTGGCGATCTGAGGGGGCAATATCAGGTGAATAGGGTGGATGTGGAACCGTGTCTCAACCTAGATCCTCCAATTTTGCACGAGTCTTTTTACCTATGAGGAGACCCGTGCAAGATTGGACGAGCTAGGTTGGGACACGGTTCCACATCCACCCTATTCATCTGATATTGCCCCCTCAGATTACCACTTTCTGGCCCCTCAAGGCTTTCCCAGCAAAAAATAAATCGTCAACTATGACCACCTTGGCAAGTGGTCGGTGACTTCCTTGATTCCCAATCTTCCCAGTTTTGGGAGAAGCGGATCGCTGACCTGCCCGTTAGGTGTGACAATGAGAAAAAATCTCAACCCTATCAAAACTTTTCGATCAACCTAATATTATTTTTTCAATATCATCACTCAACTGTTTGGTGGTTTTGAGGCTTAGAAATGGAATATCAGCGAAAATGCGCACTCCCGGTACCTCATCTTCTTTACATCAAGGTCAAGCAGAATATTCATACATGCATTCGACAGAGCCCCTCTGTTCTGCGAGAGGTTCCATTTAATGAATACTTTCGCATTTTAATATTGGTAATGCTTAACAATAGGGAACGCAGCGAAAATCTGCATTTTCGACAACGTGCCTTTTTCGCTAAAGATCGAGGTTTTACCTAATACGCTTAATTATGGCAATAAATTAATCAACGATGTATCATTATCCTCATATGTTCCGATCTGGCGAGGAGAAAGTCAACCTTTTTGGACCTCGAGAATCAAAATAGAAGATCTTTACATTCCAATCACTCCATTTCTAAACCTTGAGACAACAAACCACCAAACAGTCAAGAGCAAATAGCGCTGTTCTATAGAACTGAAAAAGCGCCTCCGAAAACCTTCTAGCATATTTCATAATTTTTGATCTAGATAGCAGAAGAAGAGGAATGTCGAAAGTGCAAATTCTTCATATTGTTCCATTTCTAAACCTCATAAATCTTGAACAAGCAAAGGAATCGCATTGCAGAAGATGCTCTATGCACATACATATATGAGCTTTGAGGGTGAAGAGGACGTTGTGAAATAATGAGACTAAAAAACGGCACGAACTTATTGCACAAGTCAATACATGGTCACCTTCAAGAGGTTAGACCTGATATGGAAATTAAAGGAATTTTCACTCTTGTTCCCTTTCAATAAATGCTTCCAAGGTGGAAGACTGAAAAAAATCAGATCTGACGACAAAAAACAATGCGCCCGATTCAGCTTAGCATACATGGAATGCAAAAGTTAAGCATCGATAATAGGGATAACTACCGCTTATCAGTGAACTGTCGAGAAAATCACCTGATGGACTCGTATGGCCAGAGGACGATGATGAACCATGCCCGGCCAACGACGACTTACGCCCCACAAGAGGGCCTGAAATTGGGAAGATAAAGCTATTCAAAAGGAAACAACAAAAAATTCATTTGTCGTTCGTGTCCTTAATCAAAAGATCACTATCGAGATGACATGGCAACGGAACCTGACTTCACTTTATGTTGTGAAAGACTTATTATATATGTAATATATTTACATGTATGAGTGTATGTGTCTGTTTCACCGAGAGTTCACAATTCACGTACCAACAGTCGCATGATCGTCATTAGGGGTGGTAGCAGGGTGTCAATGATGGGTGACTGATTTATAATAACTGATAAAGAGAGATTCGTCTCGAACTTTTTTTTGTAACAAAAGCAAGTGTTTACCAAGGGGGTGGGGAGAATTACGCCAAAAATCCGCACGGCCGCCCGCGGCGAGCGGCGCGGCGAGTCCGAGTTGGATTATATCGCGGGAAACCTGCAAATCCAAGATGGCGATCGTATCCAAACCTAAGGTGCGGCAGCGCGGGCGGTCGCGTGCGCGTCGTTGCTGGGGCGCGCCAAACGTTTTAAAAAATGAGGGATGGAGTGGCGCCGTAGCGATTTCAACATAGATGCCGAGATCTAATCACATTTATACTCTGCCTCATGTAGTTTGCTACGTCATGCGCTATAAAGCACCTAGATGTAGGGAGATTTTTCTATTCCTTTCGCTACCTCAATATCCGATCACCAATGATCAGCTACCGATAGTGCGAAAAGGGTCTGAAGAACTGACGTCTCACATTTTCCTTGTTGAAAATCAAACACTTTGAAGACTCAGTTTTGCGCTCAGACAGAAGCCGTGGAATTCAAGAGTGCGAAAATGGTTAGACGCGTCGTGAAATAGAACGAGGGGTTATCGCTAAATCAATACGACAAACGATTTACGAGTAATGCAGATTGTAATGAGATAACAGATACGAACAAAACGTCTTACGAGATACCCACACTCAGTACGGCGTCGCTTAGCGTGCCCCAGTAACGATGCGCACGCGACCGCCCGCGTGTCGCACCTTAGGTTTAGATACGATCGCCATCTTAGATGTGCAGGTTTCCTGAGACGATATAATCCAACTCGGACTCGCCACGCCGCTCACCGCGGGCGGCTGCGAGGATTTTTGGCGTAATTCCCCGCACCCTTACCATGGAACCCAGCGAGTTCGGTGCATCCATTTCGGAGTCGAGGAACAGGGACTTCTCAAGGTATGTTCTGACCATTTTGACTAGGTTTCAACTTCTTCAGCTTGTGAGGTTGGTGTTATTTGTTCGAGTTTTTCCCGAATATGTTTAGTGGGATCATTCCTTCGCGAGCTTAACAGGTAATGTACCCGGACAAAGTACTGCGTTATACCCACTGGATGAGATTTTGGGCGTATCGGCGTATCGGCGCATCCGCGTTTGAGATTTTTGACGATGCCTCATACTACCACGTCAATTCATTGCGGCAAGAATCCAAAATCACGGATGCACAAATGCACACATTTTTTCGATCGATACGTATATTTAACTTTACGCCGATGCGCCAAAAATCTCACTGAGTTGTTATGAACGCAGTCTTATCTACGACATGGGCGAGGAACACGCTTATACATGTGGTACCGATGCATCTAGAAAAACCTCAATCATTCCAGCCAGGGAGTGATTTGGTAGATTCTGAAAGCAGATTCGAGTTCAGCATCAGCAAGCGAGTCGTATGCATTGTCGGTTGTTGTCTGATTGAATGTGGCCACTTCGACATGGTGCCGTTAACAACAGATAGCCTGATTATGATTCGTGCCGTTATTATCTGATTAGCCTTTACTGTCCACGATTTTGGCGTTTTCTTCTTGAACGAAGAAAGTTTTCAGCACACCAGCTTTGCTGGCTTATAACATTGCGCGCATCAAGCGGTAGAGTGCGAAACGGGCTCATTTCAAATTGCTATCGGCATAGTTCCAGCTTATTCTGCTACAGATTGCAGGGAAATGGAGCGTAGCTTCAAAAGCTGAGACAATCACGACAGCGATTGAGCGAACAGCGACGGCGAACAGCCTTAAATGAAGAGTTGCACTATTCTCATGTGATCTAATCGAAGTAAGAAATTCAATAATGACCAATCGACAGCAGCGCGAAGCCCCATGTCTCGCCCAAGACAACATTTTCCTTTGCTAACAGTTGCTCACTAACAACCAGACACGCGGACAAAAGAGAAAACAGCAATGGTCGAGTTTTTCCTGCCTATTATTAGTCGCATCTACGAAAAACAGCAACCACTATTCATAACATATGACGTAGACGACGTTTGATAGCAGAACGTTTAACCACTGACGCAATATCTTCAAGTTCACGACAATCTAGTCAAAACAAAACCAGAGGATTAAATCAAATATTCAATTTATTCCGCGTCTGCCGGTTTGTTTTCCCATGACTGTTGGCGTCAACCCCACGACTTTTTCAAGTTCCGTTAGCCAATAGGCACTAAACTATCATTCATCGATTCTCCAGAATTAAAAAGGAGAGCACTTCATTTTGAATTGGCCATAGGTGAATGGCGAAAGGAGGAACAAAAGTGTTTTGCGTAATGGCTACCTGAGGAACACCCACAAACACATAATTACGACACCTTTTCCATTTCTACAAGTACAGCCTTTTGCTGGGGCTGCAGCGGCATTCTAAAGTGAATAGCGCTAATTTTCATTGGAAAGAGAGAAACGAAATAGTTGTGGTGCTAAGCAACGCCTCCGTGTATACACTGTAAAAAAACCATCTTGTAACTCGTTTCAGAAGCAGATTCCCCACTGAAATGTACACTGTTCGACTCCCAAAAAAACGCTGTCAAGTGATATATAAAAGTTTCCGAGGAGAGAAATTCGTTATTTTCGTCATTTCCAGCCTTTTACTATTTGCCAATATATTTGTTTAGCTCTTTTCGGAATCAGCTCATCGAGCACTACAAAATGGTCCTACAGGTTTCTGATTTTTTCAAACTTGATACTAGGCCATTTTTTCACATTCTGAGAAGTTTGAGAGAAAATTTTTCGAAATCTAATAAGCTAGCAATAAAATCTCTTCTTTGTGAACAGTCCCTTCTAGTAATAAAAACTAACTCAGCGCAGTGAAGAAATAGTAAAAAGAATAGCAAGACACATTAAATAAAAAGGAAATAGAAAAAACAAATAAGTAATAATCGGAAAATAGAAAAGTATCCCCATTATACATATATGAAACGCTTCGTCTGTCTGTACGTCCCTCCATTCGTCCGTCCTTTTGTCCGTCTGTCTGTCACGAAATTAGGTATTGTATGATAAACGACCTGTGGAGATGGGGACAAGTGTGGTATGGTAGGGCATGGGACAAGAAGGAAAGACCACACATGGACCGAGTTAAGCTCCGCTCACGGTGGGCGAGGCATGTCCTAAAAAGTTCCGTTTTCATGCCGAAAATCGTTAAATGGGTTTGAATGTGCCCCATACGTGAGAGGAAGATGGATTAAGGTCAGGAATGAGTTTTTTTTTTCAGGTCTTGAAAGAGACGTAGGGACAAAGAGCGAAGCATTTGTAATGGTGGGCGGAGCTTGGACATCACATGGAAAAAGACCTGTGGAGACGGGTACAAGCGTAATATGGGTAGGGCATGGGACAAGAAGTAAAGAGCACACATAGGCCAAGTCAGGGTCCGCTTACCGTGGGCGGGGAGGCCCTGAAACAATCCGTTTTCAAACCGAGTATTGTAAGTGGGGTTCCCCAAACGTGGAGGAAAGGTGTAAAGATCAGAAATGAATTTTTGAAAGTCATGAGAGATGCGTGGGCGCAATGGGCGGAGCATTTGTAGTGGTGGGCGGAGCTTGGACATCACATGAGAAACGACCTGTAGAGGGGGTGCAAGCGTGGTGTGGGTAAGGCATGGGATGTACCAAGTTAAGCTACTCCCACGGTGAGCGGAGCTTACACTGAAATACTCTGTCCTCATGAAAAAAGCAATTTCGATCGACTTATGACGCACATGGTGTTCGCGCACAGTAGTGTGCGCCAGCCAACTGTTAATAATAAAATTAAGAAGTCTGTTGACAAGATCAACGTTAAACATATAGGGAGATAGAGAAATGTATATTAACGAATGACCTGCATTTTGGTACCGAATACAGAGGGGAATAATGTGGGAGTCCTATTTCCCGTTATACAGTAACTAGTCTACTTTTTACGGTAACCAGTCCCCATATGGTGAGTGGCTGCCTATGACAATCCGGCCTTTAATTAGAGCTGAAGCGTACTTGATTGGATTTTGAGAAATTCCAGTGACTGACACTAGCCTCATGCAAACGGTTCAGGCAGCCATCATAGAGTCTCCTTATCTAACATATTAATTATTTTGAGTACACGTACAAATTGCTTTTTACTTTTAAATAATGATCGAGTAGTCGTACATACTACCTTTTGTACAATGAAGTCTCGAAGAAGTTATGCCTCGAAAAAAGAAGAATGAGGAACGAAAGTAATGGTGCACAGTGTGTAAAGCGCAGTGACAGCGATCCCTTATTCCCAGGCATGAGTTAAAACGCGACGAGTTTAATGTGTCCGGGTCGATATCGTGAGCTGGCTCCTCCACAGCCAGCCGCCTCGCCAACTGCACTCATTATTGAATTCTGTTTTGGAACACTGCATGCATAAATTACAAACACCCGCTCCTATTTAGATTGAAGGACTATGCGTTAAACGCTGTGGAAACCAAATATTTAGCACGTTAGCTAGCTTTTACTCTCTTGCGAAACAGAAAATGAACTTAGCGTATGCTTTTCAAAAGTAGATGAACACTTGGAAATTGTGTCCTTTCTACACAAGTAGAATGTAATTTGAGAAGGAATAGATATATATACACAGGGCGACAGAATTTCTAATTAGCAGACGCAACGACAGAGCCGAACAGGGTGAATTCAAGCGGTTTCGCCACCCAATTAAGCGTAATCATGATAGAATGTAAGTGGCATTCAAAGGTTGCACAGAGACGTGCGCTAATAAAATTCATTCCCATAGGATATAGTTGGTACAAATATGAAGTAATTATGCTAATCACAAATAAAAAAAATCGTTCGTGTCACCTCCGCATCATACGAACCAAATTATTACCGCCCTCTTCCAAGTGCCTCTTCAATAAGGGGAATGACACTCAACAATTTACCCGACACCAAAAAAAAAACTTCAGCAAACATCTGGCATCTGGCCCACTCGCTTTGCATTGCACTGTATGACTGAACTGACCACTGTGTTGAAACGCTCTGCATGCATGCTTCATTGGGCAGTAAGCTGTTGTTCCAACTATGGAACTGATGTATAATACTGCTCCGTCTAAGGAACAGCTGCTACCGAATATTCAATTTACCCCCAAGCACCTGTCTACTCTGAACATTGCTTTTGCATTCACGTGGCAAACATAAAACTAAAGTCCAAGCTATCCAACATTTCGGACATGCCGGCTTGATAACACGCATGCAACAGCTTCAAAAACAAATAGCAACTGTTAACGGTTCACTCTCTCACCAGAGCTGTGCTGCTTCACGTTTGCTGGCGGCTGTGAATGAGGTGGAGCGGGTTTCGCAGCGAACGACCACGTCACCTGAAAGAAAAACAAAACTATTTAATGAAATTAGAAATTATGTACTGCATGTAATTTCCGCTAAAAATGGCAAATATACTACAAATACGTCAGAACCCAGCACAAAAGGAGTTTGATATGTGCTCCAATTTTAGAACCAAACAAGAGTGATATATGAGCAAGCCTGATGATAGAGAGCCTTGCATGGGAAACATATCCTTCAAGAGCATTAACAAGAAGAAGTGGACGCACGTCACCAAGAATATGAAGGAACGGAAATGTTCATAGACAATCGTGCTATGAATATCTGCTCAATGAAATACATAAGCGAAACAGGCTCGACGCCTCTCTCTCTACTACAGGATCTCAGATAATAATGAAATCACAATCCAAACAGATCAATATATCAGGATAGCGGGTAGTAGCGCTGGACAGATGTACAACGATTTGGCTTAACAGAAGGAGCTGCACGAATGTTCTCCGCGAAGCCCATTATGGCACTAAGAAATTGCCTTAACACAATTGGAGCTCTTCTATGAATTTACGCAAAAATCCACACTGTTGTCCTCCAACACTTCAAAATGAGCACATAGCGCAGGAATGATCCAAAAAGTATTCGCAGATATCCCAAATGTTGATCTAGTCATTTCTCTTGCACTTGATAATCTAAGAACGTAGTTGCTCTTACAATGTCAACAGAAAAAGGATAAAGTCGTACAATAAGGCGCTAGCGAATAGGGGAGGGGAAGGGCAGAAGTACTACTTCTTCCTTCATTCCTTCCTAAGCATATGCAAAATCCACACTATGACCCACAAACACCTATCGTATCTCCCTCCAACTTCTCCTCACTGACTTATCGTTATTGGACCGTGTGTGAATTCAGATGCAAAGCCTCAACTCTTCATACCCCTCTCCTATATCCACATGTCGCCCAATACAGCATTCACAACATCGAAGACGAAGTTTCAAAAAAGCTTGTAAAGAAAATGTGAGTGCAGCGACGTCATTCGTGTCATTCTAGCGATAGTGTTCATGCGCATAAGGAAGTCGATCATTACGCGGAGGCCCAGGTAATCAGCAGAGGAGTAGCGGGCGACGCCTTCTGCCTCATTGAGAGAACATCGGTTTGGGAAACAGTCCTCATTCTACTGCTACACAAACAAATACAATACAACAAAGTAGAAGAGGATATATCTAAGAAGCCATTCACAGAAGAACGGAGACTGTAAACGAAGAGACGCATTGCCTTTTGTACATATCAAGAATATTAAGAGCTCGTTCAAACACAAAATTGAGTATGAAAGTTCACGAAAAAAGTTTGCCCTACAAAGAGTTTGGCTTACAGCCCGCTGAGAGTAAATGAATTGGTCCCTAAAGACCACTTACGATCTGAACCTACTCTTTACTAAACTGTTTCAATCGTTCCAGTAGTATTCCATTCACTTAAAAAAAATGGGAGTGGCAGATTGAATCGAGGAGAATGAGAGACCTGAAGGCACCGCCGCGAGGGTGAGGGAAAACTTAGAACTGTGAATACATCTTCTTTGAAAACAAACCTCAGCACTATTAACCCAGAGCTACCCCACTGCCTCTCCAGCCGATGTGGTCAAGAGGTGATTTTTGGAAAACTTCCCGATTTAGCTGCAAACCTCTACCCGGGGGTAATTCGACCCGCAGAACACGAATATGACATTCGTTTGGCGCGAAACTGCTTGGCGCCTGCGCCATAGGCGCCGACGTCACTCCATTTTGGAGCCGGCGCCTGTTGCGCACGCGCCAAGCAGTTTCTTGCCGAACATATGTCATGTTAGGCCGCGGTCATACTTTGCGTAAGTGCATTAGTTGACGCCGGTGCCGGCGTCAACTAATGCACTTACGCAAAGTATGACCGCGGCCTTAGTGTTTTACGGGTCAAAATACCCCTTGGGACAAATTTTGAGCGAGTTAGGTGATCTACCCCATTTTGGCGCCAGTGCCTGTGGCGCAGACGCCAAGCGGTCTCGCGCCAAACGAATGTCATATTCGTGTTCTACGGGTCGAAATACCTCTGGGTAAAAGTTTGCAGCTAAATTGAAGGGTTTTCCAAAAATCACCTCTTCGACCACATCGGTTGGAGAGGTAGTGGGGTAGCTTTGGGTAAATAGTGCCAAACCCTCTATTTCAGAGAGTGATGTGTGGCGGAACTCGCACTGAAAAAGCGCCGCTTGATTTCTTATCACGTTCTGCAGTCCTGCAATCGGGCGAGTTGCCGGCAAAGGCGGGACAACGTCCGTGGCTGGCCTCTCCGTCCGTCTGCAATCAACCCCGGCTAGTGTCTCGCTCTTTCTCTACTGTTACATTACTGAGCATCCCTACTTTCATATTCCACAGTCTTCCAATATTGCCCCTTCCGGTGACTCTAAATAAGCGTAGCCGACTGCCACTGAGAAGAAATGGTAGTAAAACAAGTCAAAAACTCGGCAAGCTCTAAGAATGAGATTCGTATATCAGTGCAACGAATCATACATACTCCCTCATATACTGGCTGATAAAAATACACAATTTGCTATTTAAAGTTACAGGTTGAGGGTGGTTACTGACTCAACTAGTGAACTTCATAAAAATTGCACGTCGAATTCCACGTCAACTGATTCGAGAACATTGCCAGAAGAATGCAAGAAGATACACTGCAGGCTAAACATTTGGATTTCCTGTGTTCGTAGGTACAAGAACAGAATCGCAGATATGTGCATCGATAAAATTCTTCATAGAAAGTGAGCGATATATGACGGCAACAAAGTAGGCAAGGAATCGATATAATATGCAATAAAATTGACTTTATGATTGATACGGCACGACCATTGTTGTAACCAAAAAACGTCGGGAGCATGAAAATGAACATGTGAATAATGGTAACACGTCAGGGGGGATATATAATAAGCGCTTCCTGGTTCTAAGTCACCTTAAGTTGTAATTTGAACGATCGTTTAACATGAAAAAGAAGGTATTTGTTGCCATAGTAAAGGTCCTAGAAACTGGACCTCCTGTCCCTGATTTTTATTGTGAACGTGTTGTTGCGTTCTTTCGCTTACCTTGTTCCAGCGTTCTTTGTTTTTTCCGTTTTTTCATTGTTGAAGAGGGGAAATGGTCAAATCAAGTCGTGGCCATTTCCCAGGTGTGCCGACACCGCAGTCCATCTTGTCTACTTAAGACAGCCAACAGACACGGTCCCAACAAGCCATGACAGGGGGTGAATCGCGGGACAGATGTGGAGCGTAAACTCCACCCTCCGATCGGTTCAAACAGCAAGGTGCCAGGTTCCGAATTTTAACCAACAGTCTAAAGAATAGGCGGAGATGCTGTAGTGGCAATGAGCCCACTTCCATATCCGAAGGAAAGCTTTACATTTCATCAGGGTCAGAAAATTACAACCGATTCGCCTGGGGTATAAAAATGCTGCCTTCCACATCAGCTGGTGACCACAACTATGGAATAGATGCATTCTACAACTATGGAATAGATGTATTCAGCTGTCACTACGAATCTGGATTTAAGCAGAGTTCACTGAGAGCACGCCCAATAGGGATCGATTGACGCCGACAGCTTAATCTCTTCTTTCATTCTAAGAGAACAGTGCTGCGAAAATCAAAAGGAGCGTCAACAAACCCTAGTTCTAATGTACCAGCCGACGTCCAAAACATTATAATCACAAACTAAAAAAAACATCAATGCTATGTGCTACTTTTGGACCACACAATGACGGCATTTCATGAGTTCGATAGGGGACGTTTAGCAGGCTAGAGGAACACAATCCAACCCATGCGCCTGCACATCCATCCATCGCGGTACATCTTTCTTCAGTGAAGCCTCTCTTCCATTAGCCAATATATTCATACATTACATATATCGAGTTTCCATTATGCCATTCAAGGGTAGCTCCACATCATTGGTGCCTAACACGGGTCACAAGACAAGCATCCGATTTCCACTAATCCTTCAACTGGTGAAAGACACAGCGAAGAAGACAACTTGAAATATCCCGGTACTGATACTAACAAGGAAAGTACATTTAGAACAACTTCACTCTTGCAATAAGAGCAAAGTTGTTCTGAATGAGATCCAGATGGGGAGAGGGCTTCTTGAAACAGAGATAATGTAGCTAGGTGTAATCAAAGATTATTCGTACAGCAGCTGCAGAGATCCCGTACAAATTTTTGAGGCACTTTCGTAGTCACCAGAATAAGGGGGCTCTCTGCATTGACGCGGGTGGAAGGCCGTTGCAGGGGATGTCATTGCCACACCCACGGCGTGCTATGGGGCGGGAGCGCACTCCTAATACCCTCCTACAGATAACAACCTGCTTCTAGTGAACGTTGGAATGTGCTTTTTGGAAAAAATGACGGTGATTGGCAACAGGAGATTCCGAGCATAGGAAACCTTTAACGCTATGAATTGGGATCAAGACATTTGGGAAAAGCTACAAGTATGATTAGTGATGTGCGGACTGCATATTGCAGTGTGACCTAATCTCCATTGTGCACCATCATTATTTTACGTGATGGAACAGTTGCTATGTTCATAGTGTTCCGAGTACCTTTACAGCTAGAAGTTGAAAAAACATTTCTTTAGAGCTAGAGAATAAATTACGGAAGTTTTCTCCCATTTGGGGTTACGTGATGAAAACACTTGACGAATGACCCCACGAAACAGTAAACAAATGATTCAGCCCACCACCAGAGCGCACCTGAGAAAGTGTATATCACGTTCGACAAATCTAAAAAAAAGCCTTTCTCAAATAAAAACATCCGTCACCGTCACTCAAGAGCAGTGGCACATAACACCAACAAGGTGAACATACAGTTTAAGCAAATAGACGGATCAGAGAAGACAACAGACTGCGATGTGGGAAAAGAGAGGTAAGTAGCGCGACTCAGATAAGGTTACCAGGGTCAGCGGGGAAAACGGCATTACACATATATGGGGGAAACTTGATGACATCATCAACAACTAGATAATCATTCCAAACAGTGGATTTTTCTGACGAGGAATTGAGCAAGAACTGTTCTTATTCGTTCACTCTAAAAAATTTTCATCCTACACAACCTCGAGCAATTCTGAAGACGGAGAGGAGCGATTGTTCGCAAACATCTCTAGGAGATAGGACTGACTAAGAACAGTTTTAGCGGCACGCCACAGCCTGGGCAATGTTCCAGTAAACAGAAGACTGAAAAAATATGGACAGTGTCGATAATCCACGTAACCCCGTACACCTTTCTCACATAAAACAGTAGGCTAATGAAGGAAATCAGTATCAGTACGAAGAAGGCATCGAAAGCTGAAAACTTCACGTGCCAAATTTCTGCTGAGGATTACGCAAGCTTTCTCCAAATAGTTAACATCATGGTATTAGCGGGAAAAGGCACTCAACTACACCTGACGCAATTGCGCTGTCCGACCACCGGGGACTAATAGTACGAAATAAAAATTCACTTTGTTAATGCTACAAAACCCACTAAGATCCCGAAATTGGCAAGGAAAAGCAAGATCAATGTCGAAAAAAGACTGGATGGATCTGATCTGAGAGCCAATATTGTAATAATATTGAATTGGCGAATAAAATGTGAATGTAAAAAATTCATTTTAAAGGAAAATTACCAAAGATTTGAAGGTTGAACAGCGTAGTCACCGGACACAAAACTAATGAACAGAACGGAAAGTGCATGAGATGATCACGTGATCGACAGGTCTGCACAGGATCCCAGTGAGCATCTGACTGATTCAGAACCAGTTTCAAACGATCACTTCAATGAATCACCATTGGTGTCGCAGCTCAACAGTGGACGTTATGGCTCCACAAAATCAATAGATGACCTCTGGGAAGTGATGCTGCAGGTGTAAACTATAATGGCATACCAAAAAAACCCACTATGAATTTCGGGGCATCGACGAAACCACACTAAGGTAAGGAGAGAGAGAGAGAGAGGAATTCCTAGTTTATTTACGAACAAAAGTTGGCCGCATTAATTTGAGGCCAATAAGGAAGATCATGGGACAAACCGCCACGATAAGGGAGGAGAGAACATCTAACTATCCTAATAAGCCTACTGAAAAACCTTCTACAAAACTTTGATCACTTGAAATCAGCGTAATCCTGGACGTTGCAAGTTATAAGGATTGCTCCGAGAGAACTCGAAGCGTGACAGCGCCGCGGGGACAGCGAACGCCGTGCGATCCGATAGAGGGCGTCAGGGTCGAGGCTACTCTCATACTAATTTCCAGCCTGCTCCTGCTTAAAACCATAAAAAGTCTGGACGTGTTTGAAAATCTCATTATCAGGGGTGCGAAGTGATTCCATCGCTGAGAAGAAAAGGCTAGTCACTTGCACTGAGCGGTGCGCGACTACCAGCAATGTTAGGCGACTAAATTTGTGGACGTTATATGACATTTTTATTGTCCGACAATTTCGACTGACAAGGGAGGGTCATCAGGTCGGTCCGGCCTTTTGCGATGGGATGTATACCACTGTACTCGTCTTGGGACGTGAAACTCAAATCTGCCTTCCAAATTTGCGAAACGATTCTGTGAGCAAAGTTATGAAGGGTAGTCTCCCGACATGGTCGACTCTCTCTCTCGCATGTTCGCATGAGTGGACGTGGAATGCCAGCTCAGCAAGGTGAGTTGTGGTGTACTGGATACGATGGTTGTTTCGCAGGAGATGGGTCGCAGGTTCGGATCCTTTGTGCGATTGCTCTTTTGCTTTTTCTCCCTTCAGCTCATATGAACCCATACCATGAGCTCATATGAACATTTCAATGCTACCAACTTGGTGGTTCGAGCTAACAGAACTCACATCATGAACAAACAGCTCATGCTGGACTGGGTCGAGTCTTGTGTGGTCTCTGCAGACTCTCCCCCGTCGACACTTCTGATAGTAGATTCGTGGAGCGCTTTTAAAGATCACGAGTCTATTCAATCGGTCATACCATCAAATAAGCAGGTGAAGGTCCTTAACATACCTGCAGGTGCAACAAGCATGATTCAACCTTTAGATGTATATTTTTTCCTGCCATTTAAGTCGATGTACAAGCGCTTCACTTCCTATGTAATTGCACATGATGTAAATTTTTCGCTGCACAACCGAGACTCTATCCTCCGCCTTTTGTCTTTAGTTTATTCTCAGTTTTGTTCGCCCAAATTTAAAAATTTCTTATCTTATTCCTGGTATGCGGCGGGATATTTTAGTGCACACCCTGGCGAATATGAAACACCTCTTCAATATTGTTTCCCATCTGAAGTGGTTGAGGGCTCCGACTGCTGTGTGTGTGGAAATTTTTTCTTTATTCGTTGTGCACACTGTGAGAGATTGTACTGTTTCGCCCACTTTGTGCAGGAATACCACATGTGTTCGTAAATTACTGGTTTTCAAATATTCTTGTATCTCCCATTCACCATATGCCCTCTATAAATGAAGATCTTGAAAAAATGCATGAATCAGGAAACGTGAAATTTTGTCCCCTCTTGATGTTGAATGAAGAGGTAAACCTTTCAAATACTTACTAATACGCACTTTCTGGGTTCATATGAGCTGAAGGGAGAAAAAGCAAAAGAGCAATCGCACAAAGGATCCGAACCTGCGACCCGTCTCCTGCGAAACAACCATCGTATCCAGTACACCACAACTCACCTTCCTGAGCCAGCATTCCACGTCCACTCATGCGAACATGCGAGAGAGAGAGAGTCGACCATGTCGGGAGACTACCCTTCATAACTTTGCTCACAGAATCGTTTCGCAAATTTGGAAGGCAGATTTGAGTTTCTCGTCCCAAGACGAGTACAGTGGTATACATCCCATCGCAAAAGGCCGGACCGACCTGATGACCCTCCCTTGTGAGAAAATTCTTGAAACTGTACCCGTCCCGTGGTACGCCGCGCGCGACGCGACCTCATTCGTCGATGATAGTAGCTGCACTTTAACACGCAGCAGATATCAAGGGAAACTGAGCAAATATTCAGGGTGGGCTTCATAGTCAGCTGATATATTCAAAGCAGTTACAAATTTTTGGAATTGTTAAAAAGTTAGAATTGTTAGAAGAAATCCCCATATCACCAGACAGAGAAGTTATCGGTGTCCAAAATGTGCTTTCCGAAAAAAATATGATGTATTAAACTCTATCCTTTCTAAGATGTGGCTGCAAGTCCAGTTGAAATGAAATTAAATACTTAAAAGACGCGAAAACTCTTAAATGCTGTCAAAAAATAATTTGGCAAAAATTCATGTTTTCTATGAAAACACATGCTTTAGGACGGCGCTTGAATTCGCCAGAGAACGCTGCGAGGCAAGTACAAGGTCTAAGAAAAAATGCCATAAAGTTGGAATGCGGGTTAGAAGAACTGCCATTGCATTTCTTCTAACCCAGACACAAGAAGGATGCCATTGCATGAGATGTGCGTTTAAAGAAGAGAGGAAAGCCTAAATTCATCACAAATCGCACTTCGTTTACAAGTGCACTCCTCCCTCGAAAAACGAAAACAGGAGTTGCAGAGCAATGTAAAGAGCGTCAGTCACACAAGCTTTTTCCGCTCTAGTGCATCAGGAAGATTCTGCCATTCCCAAGAATACTGGAATGTCATGTAGACAAAATCGGATACATTCCCCATGACCCGACTTCTAGACTGTTTTGTAGCTAGTAAGTATTTAGCGGTCCAGTTACTATGAGAGATGGCTCATTGATATATGTGAAAAAGGGCATGTGCCATTCTTACTAAGACACGCAACTCTAACAAACACCGTAGACGGGGTTTTGAAGCAAATTGCGAAGCTTCGCCACTTCCGAATTGCGTACTTCCTGAACCTTCCTGAATACCAGTCATGCGAAGCATGACTGGTATTCAGGAAGTACGCAATTCGGAAGTGGCGTTGTTTCAAAGTTCTATGTCTCTTAATCGTGACTCTTCTCTAACGTCATTATTATCATGCTAATGCGGTGAGGCGTAACTTTTAGCGCTGCTCCGAATCGAAGTGTAGAAATCGAAAACGGTCAAGGAAATCACAACCTTAAAATTTCACCAGCCACAAACAACCTCCCCGAAAAACAGCCGCGGCGGCAATTTTTCAAACGCCCTATACTACCCACTCGTTCGCAAACGAATGAAAATCCCCGACCTCTTCACGAGTACTCAGCACACCTAACCAGACATTGATATTTCGTGCTCTCAACGCGAATGCACCCCACAACTACCATTATTTTTTAAACAGCGGAGTGACGTAGTTAGGACAACTAAAGGTTCCGCTTTGACAAAGATTTAAGATTTGGTTCCACGTACCAAGAAAACCATCCCATCAGCCCATGCTAATAATAATGCGACAAATACTTTCCCCTTGTGCTACAAAAGCGTGAAAACCCCACCAAAAATACAAAAATGAAAAGTATCAGCATTTGGACAAAGTGAGTTGAGTGCCAGAAAGAGAAATGGGTAAAGGTCAATTTTTCTTTCAAGCAGAATCACAATCAGGTAGAACCAACACGTAAGGAGATTTAGGGAACCTTCAATCAAACTGAACTGTTGAGGACATTTCATGAACATTGAATATACATAATCGGGTGTTAGTGAACGAAATTCTCATGAAACACCAGCTTTCCCTGGAAAACCATGGCAGTAGCTTCGATCAAGAATTCAAAACAGGAGCAGCAGTAGAAAATCGAAGTCGAGATCTTAATAGAAGCAGCTAGCAAAGGAATGGAAATCCTGCGAGGAAAAAATCGATACCGCCATAGAACTGCGCTGAGCGGCCGAGCGCTGACTCTTTCTTTTGGAGTCATAGCAAACAACGATGACACCACTTTGAAGTGGAACCATACTGTCCTTGCTATTCTCCTATAATTCACGCTCTGACTCACAGAAACATTCATTTCTTCACGATAAGGTGTGCACTGAAACTGTTACTTCATGATTAGGAAAAGGCAACTGAGGTGCATAAGTACGATAGCAGCAAATTTCAGCAAAAGCAGTACGGTGTGAGAAAGGAAGAACAAGAATCAAGGTCATCCAAAGGAATGGATTATGATGAGTACGAGCACGCTTGTCTGCTGATTGCCAGAGTTCGAAACAATGGAGGGTTGCCGCACGGCGCAATACATGAAAAACGGTTTACAGAAAAGGTGTTCCAATTTCTTATCAACACGCGGTCGCTTGTGGAACCAGCGAAAATGGCGGCGACAAAAGTTTTTTAGTGTTACCAATCCTTCATGAAGAACCGATGGAACTGTAATAAAGCATGTATAGAAAACATTTTAAAGAATACTGAAGTGGCTTTCTGGTAGAGGTCTGCGTACAAAACAATCACTTTCCATTTCAACAAACTTTTCACATGCAAATTCAACGACATCTATATTTCAAACCGAATCGTTTCGTTAGGATGCATCTACCTAATCACACCATGTTCAGCGACCTCAGTAACCAGGTATTCTTTAGAACACCGGGAGGGGCAACGTTTGTCTGCGGTAAGACCTACAGTAACGGTAGTTGTTCATCAGGTTGCACACACCACACCTTTTTAAGACAAGTATGAATACAGCGTATTTTTTTAAAACGGACACATTTGCGGAATTGCAGAATTGAAGGTATGCAAAATCTTAGAAGTTGCGGAACTGTGGAATCTGCGGAAAAGGATAAGATACGTATCGATTGGGAGAATTGGTTGATTTGCGGAAGCGTGGTAATGCAGAATTGCGGAATCAGCGGGAAAGCATAAGATACGTATTGATTTCCATGCTACGAAGAGACCAGAGGATTAGAGACACTAAGGGGCGGGAGGTGTCTTTATTTCCGCGAATTCCACGATTCTGCATTTCTGCAAACTCCACAGTCTTCCGATCGATACATATCTATTCTTCTTTCCTAATTCCGCGAATTCCGCAGTTCTCCCAATCAATACCTATCTGATACTTTTCAGCAATTCCGCCCATTCCCAAAATATGAATGCTTCCTGAACGGACAAATGAGCAGAGGGAAGCACTACCGCGACGGTGAGCTCGCGTCGCAGTTCGTCATAATTGGGCGCAGACTTCCTGCCGTTTCGTCGCTAGGTGTGCGCACTCCGCGTAAGAGAGCGTGTAGCGAGCACTCGCAGAGTGTACTACGCATGATTGGTGGGGAAGCCAGCGTTGATCGCATTGGTCAGTTAGGCAAAAATGGAGGACGCTGTGCGGCAGCGCTGAAGTAGAGGAGGATCGGTGGTTTTTATCGCGATTGGTGTTCCAAATCGTGGATTTATTTGCGGGGAGGGTCTTCGGTTCACGCTATTGTAAGCTCGCCGCTGCAGCGGTGTGTCTAGAGTCGCTTTTTTGCACCGAAGTTACAAGCTCAACAACGACGTTTGGCGACATCCCCGCACGAAGTGCGCGCGACTCTTGGCTCACCGCTTCAGCGGGAGTCAAGAGTCGCTCTTTACAACGTGGTAGGCGAAGATCTCATGTGCTGCTCACGAAGAGCCTTGCCCGATGGATGAGGAGCCCTAGAGCTTAAGCATGCCAACGCGCCCCATGATGGAGGCCGCGACTTATGCGTCGCGGAACTGATTCCCTCTGCACATTTGTCAGCTTACCGGCACTCATAAAAGCTTCCATTGTTACAGGGTGAATAGAACAACATCGCCAGCAGACCGCGGCTTTCAAAAATGCGCAACGGTTTTCGAATGACATCCAACCTAACTTATCACTTCCATCTCGAGCCACACGTCTCTATGGAAGTGTAATTCATACGTCCCTCGCAAGGGATTCTCGCAACGGTGGCATATACATGGTTCACGGTCTCAGGTTGTCCACGCCAATACGCATTCAAGCCACTTAACCACCTAAATGGGATCTACAACAAATAGTAGATTCGTTCTGGGTCGTAGAGTTTGCTACATTTCCATGCATACAGCCATATGACGCCGGATAGCTTAAACTTCGTGTGCACAAGAGCGCTCAACTTTTTTGAACGCTTGCGTCAGCCATTCATTGTCCGCCTCCTGGGAAAAAGATGTATGTACATAACCGCAACTCAGCAAGCGTTCAACCCTTGCAGCTGCTCCTTCCTTTGCGTTCTTCTAAACATGTGCCCCATACCGAACAAGCCATTACAATGGGATTGCGTGTAGGTTTAAATGGGTGTACGTCAAGAGGTTTAACTATGTCATTGCAAGACAATTTAGTTGATAGTCTTGTGGGCTGGGCCAAATCACAACCGGAACTATTATCCATGGTCACTCAAAGACACACCACACAATAATTAGGTTAGTGGCTTATTTTTTGGGGCGAGTAGGTCCTTAAAGGAACCGGAAGGGGGTCCGAAACAAGAGGAAGATGCAAAGAAATGAGCATTTTGTAAAGAACACTCAAGGATAGAAGCGATAACAGGCGAAAAAACCCGGACTCAAAAGCGCGACGCTGCGGTGTGTATTCGCATCCCATTCGCATCAGCGCATCCATTCCGAGTTGTCCGCTGTAGGAGACGGGCCGTGGGCCAACGTTGGTTGTAGCACCTGACTCCCAGCGCAGTGGAGTGGCCATTTCCAACTACATTAGCATTCATGTAAGTATATCTAGAAACAATATAAGAAAGAACAAAGTAAAAAGTAAAAGAAAAAACAAATTTATAGTAGAAACATTTTCTTTTGGCACCATGCCAAGGCGTCAAATTGGCGAGTTTGTGCATTGGCGGCCACTCAAACTCGTCCACACTACGTCTGTTCTACCGTAAGCCAAAATTACCCCCTTTTGGTGTCTTTAAAGGAATCGTTCACGGAAAAATGAGTTTTTGTGGTACCCATATGTTTATGTTGTATTTGCCTAATATGGGCCTCACGCAAAGTTTCACGCGAAAAAATGTGAATCCGGCTAAGATACAACACCTTAAAGTACGTCCAGGTGGGCGGGTTCTCCGAGTAAAAGCCTCTTCTCGTCATCCACCGCCATTGCGAACGGAGAGTGTGACTGTCTACGTAACTTTCTGCCCCTACAGTGCATCTCCGACCACGGCGCACTATGGGACAAGGCTTTTACTCGGAGGCCCCGCCCACCCGGACGTATTTTGTGGTGCTGTATCTCAGCCAGATTCGCATTTCTTCGCGTGAAATTTTGCATGATGCCCACATTAGACAGATAGAACATAAACATATAGGTAACACAAATTCCTTTTCCGTGGACGATCCTTTGAATAACTGCTCAGGCTGAGCTTTTGTTAAAGGCACACCACGCGATAATCAAATTGGTGGTTTACTCTCTTGGGGGGAGTAGGTCCTCAAATGACTTCTCGGGCTGCACCTTTGTTGCGGCTGTACGATGCACCTTCACGGTGTTGTGCCTGCTTGAATACAACCGAGCCACGCCCACCCAACCAAGTCACATCTGCCCTTGAACGAACGATTTTTCAACGTGGCACTCACGTAGGGAACAAAACTTGCAGTAAGAGGAGGCAATTCGATGAAATAGCCATTTCGATGATGAAGGCAGCTTTCACGTTGGAAATTTGTTCGTCTAAGGCCCAATATCATTCGGTTGTGTGGGCGTGGCTCGGTTCTGTTCAAGCGGGCACAACACCGTGAAGGTTCACCGTGCAGCCGCAGCGAAAGTTCACCCTGAGCAGTTATCTAAGGACCTACTCCCCACAAGAAAGTAAGCCACTAATCGGATTATCGCGTGGTGTGCCTTTAAGTCTGCACGGTGCACCCTCGCGGTGTTGTACCGGCTTGATCACAGCCAAGTCACGCACACCCAACCAAATCACACCTGGCCTCAAACGAAGGATTTGCCAACGTGGAGCTCACGTGGGGAAGGAAACTTGCGATAAGAAAAGATAGTTCAATGAGAGAGCTACTTCGATGATGAAGGCAGCTTCCACGTTGGAAATGTATTCGTCTAAAGTCAAGTGTGATTTGGTTGAGTGGACGTGGCTTGGTTGTGTTCCAGCAGGCACCGTGCAGCCGTAACAAAGGTGCAGCCTGCGCAATTATCTAAAGACAATCGCTCCAGGAAAGTAAGCCACTAACCTATTTATCGCGCAATGTGCCTTCAATACGCGTTGTGAGCTAGTTGGACAATCCTGAAGCACACCTGTACTAAAGTACTTAAAGAATCTGCACTAATTTCCGCAAAGAAGTGACATACTTGAGAACAGCACGAAGCTTTCCTCATTGAGTGACTGAAATAGTTTCTTTTTAATCCTCTTGAAAGATGGGATGGAGATGAGAATTATATCAGGCTGTTGCAAAATTACCTTCGGTTTCAAGGTATGTATAGATAAGTAGATTTTTTTACCCTGAACTATTCCATCCCAAGGAACGCCAGGCATACCATTTGGTGGGTTTTTTTCTGCTCTTTCAGAAACTTCTATGAATGTCGCTTGAATTTTCCAGCCGGCCTTTTCCGGGGCTGCGTATAATCATGAACCGACGCGACTATCGAGTCATCATGCTTTATGAGTTTACATTGGAACACTCCGCAGCGGAGGCAGCTCGTAATCTCAGCAGTGTATTTGGGACGAATTGTCCTTGCGAACGAACAGTGGAGCTCTGGTTTAAAAAATTTGCTTCTGGCGATTTTGATCTCGAAGAGAAGTCGGGTCGCGGCCGCAGGTCATCGCTTAATGATCAAGATTTAAGGAGAGCCGTCGAAGCAAATCCGGAGACGAATACTCGTACGTTAGCAGAAGACCTAGACGTACATTTCTACAGTGGCCAGACATTTGCTGACAATCGGCAAGGTGAAGAAGATGTCGAAGTGGGTGCCTCATGACCTGACCGATGAGCAGCGTCTGGCACGTTTCGACACCTGCTCTAATCTCCTAGTTCGCCATAAAAATGAGCCATTTGTAAACCGTATTATAACTGTAGATGAAAAATGGGTTCTTTATGATAACAGGAAGCGGGGATTTGTCTGGGTAGATAAGGATGCTCCTCCAAAAACTTTTCCTAAACCCGACCTTCACCCTAAAAAGGTTATGATTACTGTGTGGTGGTGTTGTAAAGGTGTAATCCATTACAGTTTCTTGCAACCTGGTCAGCCAGTCACAGCAGAGTCTTACTGTTGTGATCTGGAGCAAATGTATAGAAAGTAGCAAAGATTGTGGCCGGCGGTGGTGAATAGAGGAGGGCCGATCCTGTTGCAGGACAACGCAAGGCCACACACCTCACAAATCACTCGGCAAAAATTGACCCACTTGGGTATAGAAGTTCTCCCTCACCCAGCGTATTCTCCCGACCTTTCCTCAACAGACTATCATTTTTTCGACCCCTCAATTCTCATCTGCGTCAGAAACAATTTACTAATTTAGACGATGTTGAATGTGCCTTCCTTGACTTCGTTGATTCTCGTGATAGTAGTTTTTATAGTGAAGGCTTAGATTTATTGCCTGTTCGTTGGCAAAAGTGTGTAGATTCTGATGGTTTTTACTTCGATTAATAAACTTGTGTTTAAGCTGAGTTATAGTAGTTTGAAGTATACGGTCTATTTCCGAAATTAATTTTGCAACAACCTAATAACACGACGTGTCAAGAAGAACTGAGAACCGGGACCGGGCCCTTGCAAGCCTTACATTAAGCTGACCTTTTCACATTTCAAAGAAGTCATGGCGAAAGTGCTGTTAATTGAATGCCTGAGTGAATCCTTGGAAAACGTACGCTAGATATCAAAACAACTGCGAAAATGAAGGCTCGATAAAATGAGTTACCGTTAACAATGTGAAAAGTATCTCTCTGTCAAAAATCCAGCTAACAGTTAGGAAACGCTGTTTCAACCAGATAATGGTAACTTGAAGATGGAGTGAGAAATTAGGAGAGTAGTAAAAGGCGAATAGTCTCATTCGAGCAGAGTTATAGCGACTGCTGTTACAGCCTTTTTCATAAAAAGAATAAATCCTGGAGACCCTGCCATTCTCAAATAACTCCAAAATACTATAGGCCATCAGCACAAAAACAAAAACATAAGTAATAATAGTATGTTTGTTTGTTTGTATACGATAGCATTTCTTCTTTTCCTTGGACCACAAACAATCTCAGGGATGGGAAATAGCAAATGAAAGTGTGCACATGTGATGCCACAAAGTTCTTCGAAAGCTAAATGGAGAGCAGTGGCTACTTTAAGGTTAAAGAACTTCGTCTCATGTTTTTGAAAAGGCATACACTACTATTCTAATGTACTAATGAACAAATGAATTTGCCTAACTGCATTATTCGATAAGGCGACTCGAGCAAGCAGAAGTCACATTTGTTATTTGCTGGAAAACACCTGACAGCTCATGAATAACACATCGCTGACATATTCAATAACCTCCCTCTCACAGCGTCGAAACCACGCCCTTGCAAACACTACTTCGAATAGCCTATGACACACTTTAAAGATATAACAACGGATGTGCTCATCACAATTTGAAAAAAAACAAAAATATTGTGGGAGAAATACTGCGGTTTACTTTCGAGAAAACACGACGCTATTACATTCATGAGGTCCTGTGACCACAAAGCACCTCTGAGAACACCGCACCGACACCAAGTCATAGCGCCATGCTGCATTTGATATCCCGTCACCCGCAAAGTCGCAATAGCCCTGCACTGCTTATGCTACACATCAGCGCACGCAGCACCATTTGATATTGATCTGATACCCACTAGATGTGATAAGGGGTGATGACATGCATTTAATTAGGCTTTCATTCACCGGCTTGGACCCGTGAGGGAAGCGGCAGCCTATTTCATTGAAGACACTAGGAAGTGGCAGTTTTGGGTTACGGTAAACGGTTGCACTTCGTTCAATGTTGGCAGTAGCACACACGAGGCCTCGCCATGATGTTGATGAATAGGATTATCATCCCCTTACATCACACCCCTTTATAAAGCACGGGTTAGGCGTGTTTGTTCGTCTTTCCACCCGAAACTCACTTCCACCTGAAAAACAAGCGGGAAAGGTCGGGTTAAGTGTGGGTTGGGTTAGGCATGGCAGCAGATGTACAGAGAGATATGGACCGTGTGGGATTCCGCCCACTGTGGCGAGGCGCGCAATAGAATGTTCGATGCTTGGGCGGAAAATTACATAATTCGCTCACAAAGAGCTCGGACGTCGAGAGGAGGGCAAAGATGAGCTCAGGTTATTCACACCTATGAAAGGAGACCAGCTCAAAGGGCGAGATGTGCTCCAAATGGGCGATGCTCCTTAGAAAAGCTGACAACTGGGTTCTTGAGTAGCTCAGACACTGGGAAAAATCAGTGGAGGTCTGCAATGTCCAAGCTGTGTTGACCATTTTTAAAATGAATGGAGGCCGGCCCACAGTGATGGAGCGTGCAATCGACCAGATCGTGCTCACAATAAAAAAACATACTCATAAATCCCATAGATAAGAGCGGTTTAATTTATCGGCAAAATTTTTTTAAATTCTTGAAATTCTTTAAAAAATTCTTGAAAATTAGCATTTGTTCAATTCCTCTCCAGCAACAGTCACTCCCAATGCAACAGTAAAATTAGATTTCTCATGGCCGGTTTTCGCTATTTCAATTTCGGAAGATCATACGCGGCTCAGCCTGCATCCCTTCTCACAGAATAGGCACCATTCGATTCGCTACGCTTTTGGAAACATTACGCATGCTTGCGAATCTCATTTTGCTAGAGGGCTGAAGATTTATATTGCGCGAAATAAAAAAAGTCGACTTCGAATCGCGATTTTCGCAGTACTTTGAAAATTTCTAGTACCCTAAAGTCTGATAGATAAGTCCGTCCGCACGCGGTGTCGCGCGCGGCACAGGCAACCGCAGTCTTCAAAGAACCAAAGGGATGAAGGGAATTGAGGAAGCTATGATTTGTGGATTGCATTAATAACTATTGGATGTTGTATTTGTTGATATAAAAGCGAGTAGCAACCAAAGTTTGGGTCGTACGAAAGATGAACACAGAAACTTAACAGTTGTGAGGAAAATGAAGGAGTGAGAGGAGAATCGTTGTTCAGTGAGGGTTTCAAAGCAAGGATGGTTTTGGGTAGCGGCTGAATAAGAGCTTTCCCTTATTCCTGTTATGATAATGATGCACGAACCCTCGCAGAAATGCGTCTTTCACCTTCTTTTTCCCCTGCAAAACGCGCTTCTGCTTGCCGCGTTAAGTTTTTGCAGCTGCTGTAAGCTCTCCTTCTAGTCATTGAGCCCTCTGAAACGCCTGAACAACTTATGACCAGCAGTTTACGGGAGGAATAATAGAGCTGTTTCCGTGAGATTCATCTATGTAGAATTTCAATGTTATGAATGTTTGTGACGATGAAATGGAGATTGCGTAGAAAATTTAAGACAAATGATCATTGTTACACGGGTAAAACAAAGATTTTGATACGTGGTATTTTTAGATATTAGAAATAAAGTTGGATAATGTTGAATAATCAATTTTTACAATTCTGTCGTTTTTATAATAATGGGTGCATCGCGATCCTGTGTTTTTTGAAGACCGTGCCTGTGTTCGCCGCTGCGGCGCGCGACACCGCGTGCGGGCGGACTTATCTATCAGACTTTAGGGTAATTCGAAAACCTTGTGGCATTCCAAAAAAAAACATGTAGTAAGGAAGAGCAACTTTTTATCTATCCAAGGAGCACAATATGTGAGATGATTCATCTTGATACGCTCTGATATTTGAATTTATCTTGTGAACGCAAAAAACCAGCCAGAACTTTCCTTACAACCTAAAAAATAGCAATAGAAAAAGTATAGAAAACAGTAAGAACAAAGGTATAGTTGTCGGCTATTATTGCGATAACCATGAGCACACAGCGCCAAAAAGAAACGTATACAAACGTCAATTTCATTTTCTAGCACAAACCGCTCTTATCTATGGGCCTATTATCTATGGGATTTTAGGGTAATTCTGCTCCAGAGCGATCCTGAGCCTGAACAGAGGCTCACTTAGTGTGTGATAGCGGGATGACAAGAGTAATATTAAATGACAGCACGTGGGCTACGTGGACATAGCCTCAGCTGGGATACTGAAATATCGGTTTCTGCGTAAAACGCTGGGAACGGTTTATGGACCATACCACAGAGTTTTCTCATAAAAGATGAAAATCAACAGCATCATGAACCACCGATAGCTATTGAATGAAAACATCAGTTTTTGTAGAAAGCTGGGGACGGCTCTCAGTTGACTCTATCGGGCTTTTAGCCTCATGAAGTCAAAAATCACAGCATCATTGACCACCGATAGATATTGATCAAAACTATCGATGCCATCACGAGGCGCCGGCAGTGTAATCGACACACCACTGAATCAGCTAAATGGTGGAGGCGAATGTTATACAGCACTTACAAGGGAAGGATCCTAGTTCGAAGTGGCCATTTGTAACGAGGTGTATATTACCAGACGTGTTTCTGGATGCTGATCTCAAATCAGTTTGCAAAATCTGCAAGGCGATTCTCTGCATGGAGTTATGGAGGTTTTTCTTAAGAAATAATACTATTACACGGTAAGTTCGGGAGTCCATAGCGCGCGAGCCACTCTATCTCGTGCAAAATTAGTGTGATTTTCGTGTTCAAGGAGTAAATAATCCCAAGGGACAAGTTTTCAGCCAATTTGAGAATTTGACCAAATTTCGAAAAAATTCACGGGCTATTGGGTGGCAACGAAGGAGAAGTAGTTGACCCTTGCCGAAAAATGCTCTTATTTGACGCTTATTACGTACGTTTAGTGTGATGGGCAAGTGTAACAGGTATGGGTAGGGTATACTGTTCAGGTTGAAAGATTTTTTCGTAGAAGAAAATTCAAAATTTACCACATTATCCCCTAGCCACACCCAATTTTCCGAAGTTGGACCAAAAATTTTCAGCCGATTGCGGCTGAAAATTCGTACAGAGTGGTAACTCGACCCCCTGAGCGCGAATATCGTAATTGTTTTACGCAACAACGCCTAATTCGTGCGTTATTAGAGTCTGCATGTAAATAAGATGGATCACGGAGTTTTCTGCAATCCTGAAGACAGGGATAGTAAACCAACCCATACATAATTTGGAACCTTAAAATGCATGCATATCAACATAAAAGTGCTTCTCAAGCACAAGGGATGAAATTTCGTGAAATGCAAAAAAAGCGGCCAAGCCCAGGACACGATCCATGGTAAGCCGATTGCGAGTTCGAACGCTTACCTCCATGCCATGTGTGTCTCTCAACAGCTATGAATGTCCACTCATTCATGGCCGCAGTGATGAAAACTACGTTTCAACGTGTAGCCAGCCGTTCATTCAGAAAAACCTCCATAACTCCATTCAAAGAATCGCTTTGCAGATTTTGAAAACTGATTTGAGATCAGCATCCAGTAACGCGTCTGATGATATAAGTCTCGTTACAAATGGCCACTTCGACCTGGGATCCTTTCTTTGTTAGCCTATGCGTCGGTATGCTTTTGTAATGAGCACCATGAGAGGTCGTACCAAGGAATGCGACCAGCGACCATGGCCGCATTCCTGGTACAACCTCTCTACAGAACAATGCTCTGTCGGCAATCAACCACATCGTAGAGTAACAGGAGTTGGGATCGATCACATAAAGTGCGCTCCTCACCAGTAACTGTATGCGCGACGTAGATTGCGGGACTCAACTGGTTTTACTATAAACATCATTTCTCCCACGTATTCGCTTACTTCCCCTTTCGTTGTTTCCCTTGATCGTTGCTATTTGTTGTCTCACTTGTTTGACACCATCATCTTCGCCTTGAATGACAGCGGCGTCGGCCTTCTCTGACCGCCCCCACCACACAACTTGGCCACTGATGCGTGAAGCTCGATGTGACGCACGCTAGAAGGCAATAAAACCCCAACGGCACGTTTCTTTCTCGACGCGAGTTCGCTACACTTTATTTCTTCTTGGCTCGGATCCTCTTCCCCTTGTTTTATTCAGAATCATTCAGTGTGTCTCATAAGTTCAAAATTTTGGCACTATTCAAGTAAAAACCGCAGATACTGAGTTGGTCAAAAATTTTTTTTTGTCGCTGAAACTTTGCTCAAGGGAGGGTTATTCGGGGTGTATTTTCGCAGCTATCATGATATTTAGTACCCGTTTCCCATAGGCTGGTTCACTCAGGCATTCAGTGATCAGCACTTTCGCCATTTATCTTTGAAATGTGAGGAGGCAGGCTCGATGAGGAGTTTACAAGAGCATGGCCTCGGTTTTCTCAATTTTTCTTGGCAAAGTGCGTTATAGTTCTAATCACCACCCCATCTTCAAGAGGACTAAATCGAAATTATTTCAGTCACTCATGAACGAAAACTTTGTGCCATTCTCAAATTTTCGAAATTTTGTGCAGGTTTTCTTCAGAAGCTTTCTCAAACTAGGTCACCATGTCATGCGAATTTAGCGATCGTGCCTGGTGCTGCTGTGATTTGGCTTAACTCACAAGAGCATCAAGTGAAACAATAAAACAATGAAACTGAGAATAAGCGAAAGTGTGAGAAGAAAGGGTGCCCATAACTTGAAAACCACAATGAATTCACACTCGGACCCTTGGGATGGCGTAATGAATGCAATTGCAAAACACTTACGGACTGATTCACCGTAAGCCCATAGCGACGGGCCAAAAATGCGTCCTACCACTGCCTTTGAGCCCGACGCCACTGCCACTTGATTTCGCGTAGAGCGAATTCGTTTTTATCCACATGATGTGAAACTCGTGAACAACAAGCTAGTGAAGAAAAGAACAATAAGGGAAATAAAAATCCAACCAAAGTAAATACTCCAAGTGAATTACACACCCGACGTCATGGCACGATGCCAAGGAATCGTGCGTGGAATTATAGCAACTAGACGAACAGCAAGAGCTCCACTGAAAACCAAAGTTGCACCGTATTTGGTATTCCTAAAGTGACAAAACATATGAAAAACATGAAAACATGACCCAGTCACTAAGTGGGGAAAACAGGAATGAGACAAAACACACTCACTGGGGAAAACAGGAATGAGACAAAACGATGAATGATCCAGATAACAGCTTCCTCTTTACGTAACTAGTGCGCAAGAAAACAGCAGCTTAGGCTTATCCAAACTTTGATCTAGGTTAGTACCTTACTCAACATACTAGTCCAAAACAATGATCGGTCTAAACGCCATCATGTACATATATTCGTCAACAACACATTGTTCAATCATAGCAAACACACGAGAAAAATAGACAGGGAAAATGCATATTTTAAGCAAATAGCTATGTATTTGACCATGATCCTGCACTTTACATGTGGTAGTTCTTGAAAAATGGTGCTTTCATCAACAAAAGCCAGTTAAAGCAAGATAGGCCATCAAAAAAGTTGAAGAGTTAATCTGTTTTTGTTTCCGGCTTTTTCGACACATCGTATCTATCACTCAACACCTTAACCGAAGTGGTCACTATCGGAAATTTAGATATTTTTGGAATCGATAGTTTTGTTTTAGATTGCGTCGATTGGTAGCAATTCGTCCATTGCTGGGCATCTATTTCCTAAATAATGGTTAATCCATTCGCCAGTCATCGATGCTTCTGCTTTTGTAAACATGCACCCCCATTTGGAGTTCTATTTAGTCTAGTGATCAATGCCCAGTATTGCTGCTGGTGCCGCATGAAGAAATGAATCACTTGCTTTACTATAGCAAATATATGTAGATCGCATATTGATTATTCTGTGTAGAAAGCAAAATCAAAAGGCGCGCACCACTACTTGGAACGACACGCAATTTAGTGGTCCATGCATTGGCAATTAGTAGCGAACATAAACAAAGTTGTTCACCCAATGGCTCTGAGCGAAGCTTAGAAAGCATAGCATGTACATCGTTACCTATTGCTGTGATGGGCACTTGTGGTGAGCAGTGTAAAAAATCTGTAGAGTTGTACAGAGGATACTGCCACTACACACATCGCTGAGCAACTTCTGTTCACGTCATTTTACCACTTGCATTTGTTGCTGTAGAAATCACTGAAGCGATTCCGATGTTTCGACGTTCCAGTTCATTTGCTCGCCGCTTGTCTTGGCTATTAGGAGAATTCTGCTAGCAGTTCTTCAATGCCACATTTTTCGAAGCGCTCCGAGGGCCATCTCGAAAGCAGAATCAGCCACGCAACGGAGAAGGTTACGATCTTGCATCTATGGAGCGGCTCTGGCACCCTTCCTTCGAAAGTGAGCTTTCTTTTTTGAGTGTTATGGACACATCGACAACTACATGACATATACCTCCGACTTTCCACGCCAGACTCAAAACAGGGACACCAAGCAGTATAATCATAGTATGACAGGGCACTGTAGGGGCTGCGAGGAGAAGAAAGGAGCCCATGAATTTAGGAAGTAAAGAGCTTAAATCTCACATTGATCGAGCCCGTGATAGCACAACCCGCTCTTGAACTCGACATGTTCCACTTGACTTTTCATCAGTCCTCTGCACAGTTATACAACGTAATCACCGGCCGTGAAGAAAGTGCCTTTATAATAACCAATCCACGGACGTTACACCCAGACCAAGCACACGAAAAAGGTTGCTTCGAGTTGATGGTGGAAAAGGAAGGGAGCTGCGTAATGATACCTTCTACTTTTTGATGTCAATGTCCAGAGAATTTAGAGGTATGCAACTTATTCGTACAGCAAGGAAAAAAAGAAACAACCTTCACTCCCTGCACGTTAACGCTACTGTTAACAAAACTCGGAAAGGATCGAAAAGTTTTGCCTAGGCATTTCTCCGTTATCTACCATATGGTCCTATCTTACGCTAAGGACCACTACCTACTCTGCTCCCTAGCTTACTCTCTGTAGAAGAAATACCAAGCCGACCATGGTGATCTATAATCCAACTTCCAAGCTCTCTTCTACAAGAAGTCTGTGCAGTTCCACAGGAAGGACTTAAACAGCCAGTGATTTCTTGACAATACGTTGTAGATGACGGCGGCTCACAATACGTTGAATGAATGTATAGGTGAAATAACAAAAAAAATGAAAAGAAAATTGGCCAAGGTGGTTCGGAACTTATGGACTAACTTTATAGTTGGAGTTCTGACGGCTTTAGTCTTCACTCTCCTACCTGTTGATGTTTGAGCATAAAAGGTCCCTTTCCACTTCACACATGCAGAACAGAATGAAAGAAACTCCTTAATCAGTTTTCTGAGGTAAAACAAACCGCTATTATCGTGTAAACGCAGACGCTCAAGCAATAAGATGTGGTGAGAACACATATTCCAGTCAATAAATATCCATTGATATGGATAAATAAGAGTGGAGACGATGGAAGGCGATAACGTTATAAGGTTTGAGCGATGATGAAAAACGAAGCAGCACAAAAGTGAAACAAAAAGCTAAAACGAGATGAGTAGAAATCATTTCTTCACACCAGGTTCAGATCCGATTTCTTTCTGTACTAGTCAAATACAAGAAAGCCGGAATTGAGTTCTCCGTAAATTACGTATTTCTGAAACGGCGTACCTGCTGCGGCGCTCTGGCTCTGCTTGAGCCTGGCTGATCATCACGTGCACGATCTGGCTTTAAACATCCACCACGATTTGTGTTCTCGGTGTCCAACATTACACGGTCTAGGTATCACATGCTAGACATTCCAACCATTTGTTTGGCACTATTTAACTATCACTTCCTCAGACACAGAGTCAAAAAAAATTCGCTGAACTTCGCATATGAAAGTTATTTGGATTGCTGGTCACGAATATGGCATCCGTTTTTGGCGTAAGGGCCAATTTGGTGAGCGCTGACGTCGTTCAGTGCCACCACAGCGGTGCCAGTATAATAGGGAGCACCATACTGTGCCCGCAATTTTTCCCTATGCCATAGGGAGGAAAGGAACATTCTCTTCTCCACCAAGGCATAGGCGAAAATTTGCATTTGAAAGTGCAGACTGATTGTATCATAATATCAGGTGAAATACGACAGCGCAAAAATGATGTCTCCCAACTACATTGTCACTAACTACTAGAGCACATGAACAAGACTAGCGACATTAAGTTCAACGGCGCCAGCGCAAAAAAGAATGCCATATTCGTGACCAGCTGAATAGCCCTGAATAACTATTCTGAATGAAACTGCTGGGAAGAAATTGGCACCAACTTGGTACAACAAATTACGATCCAAACAAATGCACTAAACAAATGCACTAATGGCGCCGACGCTGGAAAGAGATGACATATTCGTGATCAGCACCCCAATAACCACTATAGGTAAAGTTTTAGCGAATTGTATTTCTGAAAAACTCGCGATGTGTGGGGTAGCAAAAAAATGCAGTTTATTACAAGGTTTGGTGTAATGTAAGGTGAGGAAAGTCTAAACTGCGTTTGACGTTCATGCTCATTCAAAATCGACAACCAACGAATTCTCCCAAGTAACGCACAGTAGCGCAACCGCAACCTTGCTATCAAACGCTACTATAGTACCATGTGACATGTCCTATATTCATTCACGTCCGCGCATTCCGAAAAGGAATGTGCCACCTGTAGTAGAAACGCATTTCGAAAAGGAATGTGCCACTTGTAGTAGAAACCAGATACATAGTGTAACGTAGGCGAAAAAGCACCACATAAGCTAAGCTCACCGTCAGAAGAGCCATCAGAATCGGATCCATTAGCGTCGAAGAGAGGTCGCGGCGGTTGAGTTTGCCCAGATTCATGAAATGTGCCGCCTTAAAACTCCTTCATTAGATCTTTACATCTGACTGCATGAAGTAATCCGTGTGACAGTGGATTGTCCCATTTATGCAAATTCAATTTCATGCACAAAATATGTAACTCGAATGAGAGCATCTCTTAACGACCTGCCACTGAGCAGAGCTGTGTGCTGTCTTGCGAGACTTCGTTTAAGAAACATTCGTGGTGTTAGCGTGGTATCATAGCGATATGAAGCCTCTTCGATAATCAAAATTGGTAAATAGAATGTTTCTGCAGTTAGTAGGTATGAGAGTGCACTTGGGTGGTCGCAACCAACGGCTGAGGCCGTGGTGGTACACCTACTTCAACGCTGTCGACGAGTAAAAATCGAAAGTTATACGGAAACGGAATGACCACTTAAACGAATTAGTCGCTTGCTTACTGTTAACTGAGAATGAGTAAATCTTTTCGAATATCTGATAAATACGCTTGCTTACTGTTAACTGAAAATGAGCGAACCTTTTTAAATACCTAATAAATGGTCTCGCAGTAGCAAAAATAATCGAAAAGAACCACGAGAACAAGTGAAAACACCTGGCCAATGAACCGTTATATACAAATATCGAACATACTTCTCATACAACTAAAAATCAAGGATCGGTACGAAGACCATTTATTCTGGAAAGCGTAGTTAAGAGCTGAAAGGATCTGGGGCTCGTCACAGATAAACTTGCAATACAACGTCACCGCACCCACGAGGGCTACGCTTGCATCATGTCTACTCCAGCTGCATAGTAGACTTGGAGGAAGTACTGCTCAGCTCCGAAATTTCTGTCAGAACAGTTTCCGCTCAGGCCATTGTTTCCATGGGCTCCACCATAGTATTCAGGAACTAGGAAGATGAGGACAACTTCCATTGAGCAGTAGGAGAAATCCTCCGATAACGTCAAGGGTTGTGGAGGAGATGGATAAGAAACTCGTCATTTGAACACTGATGTGGACAATCATCTATGTAACCAAGCACCCCACCTTCTCCTCCTGAGTTTGACGAGACTGTGGACATCTCGAAAGCTCCTTTAGCTCCGAACAGGCTCCTGGAAAAGACAGAAAAATCGTTTCGGCAAAGAATTCGGAACAGAATAAAGCTGTTACGTAAAATATCACGAAAAACTTCTATATAAAATTGAACCACTGTTATAAGTGGTGGTCGAATGTAATGCAAGTCCGAAAGACTAAGAGCTGGAACAGAGAACTTTGTGAAACTTTACTAAATTCTCTGGTCCATACGACTAGCTTCTCTGGTCAGCCCACTGCACAGGTTAAGACTGCTATGCTGTCTGGAACAGCGCGCCAACTGGATGGGATAAAATACCCCTGCACATTTGCAAAGGGACGCTAGGATGAGAGACTGAACTCTAGTAATTCACAAGAGAACTTTAAGCGAACGCCAGTGAAAACCAGCCGCAAGTGTTGACAGAACAGAAGACTAAAGGTGCGTAAGGGGTAGGTGTTCACTGTGTAAAGTTGTGGTAGTATGCTCATTACACAAGTGGGCCCAACAAAATCGAAAGCAGAACGTGCTAATTTCAAGATTTCAGGATAATTGGTGATCGAATACCAGCAACAATGCGATGGCAACTGAACTACTCGAACTAAGAAGACAATTTCTCGGCGACACGATAATGTGGAGGGAGCGGAGTTCATCCTCCCCGGAGCTCCTTCTTAGACATGGGGAGGATCCACAGTTAATGACTCATCACTGCTTTACATCGCACAACATTAACTGCCCTCTCCCTTCTTATTAGTTTGTTCTGAGGGTGCAGCAATGTGGATTAAAATGCATTGGAATAAAATGCCTTCCGCGTTCAAATAGAGCCAAGATCTTTCCGATAAAGCATGGGAAGAATCTATTTTCTTTACGATACAGCTTGAAAAGGATCTGTTCCGCATGTGGGATCCATCGGAACCTTTAAGCAGATTACCTTCAGAGAGGAAGGTGTTTGACAGTGTTTGACCAACAAGAAGATATTTTCGTTGAGCTTCTTCTGGTTAACTATCTTCTACGCTGACAAAAGGTTCGAGACCACAGAATTCTTAAGGAGTCTTCTCACGACGAAATCCATTCGAGCTAAATCCCGCGAGTGACTGTGGATTAAAATAGTAGTTTGTCAGGGGTGACGGTTGGGACACACGGTCGGCAGGGCTGCCAGGGAACGCGGTGACAACGCCCATCCCTTCAAACTTTGTCTGGAAATATTTTGAAAAGCGGGTGGACTATTGTACGAATTCTGACATGAGCAATTAGTTTGACATTTGACTTTGACAAATTTGACATTCTCTCAGGTTTCATATCGCATTTCGTTCTTGTTCTTATTTCTCATTTTAATTTTCTCTCAATACGAAGAAATTCACCTTTTTGAAAGTATTATGTCACGGTAGCCCACCCAGTTACTAATACAGCGGAATACACTTGTACGGAGGATAGAAATAAACGAAGAAATTGCTGAAAAACCCATGTCACAGGACCAAAGGCCATAGGCTGTCATGGGTCGCACGCCGCGGACAAAATCCGTGTATCCCAACCTACATCTCTCCGCCCAGAGCGTTGCTAAGTTTCGCTGATTCATTCAGTTTCTCTCAAACTCGCATGCTGATTTCATACTTTGCAGCATCCCAGTTGTGACCTCTAAAAGCTAATAGATGTTGGAAACGACCATAAGTTGATACGGCTCGAATCGAATCGCACATTAAAACCAAAGCGTTGGCGATGATTTCAAACAGCAATCAAACCAAAAGGAAAGCTATGATTTGTTCCCCCGACTACCTTGAGATGTACTCCACTAATTCAGTGTAGAAAAGGAACGAACAATGGTTTCCGTCTTAATTCATCCGTCAAATATAGTTGAATGTAGTCGAACCCTACTGTAGGCCAGCTGATACTTAGCTGATGATTGCTTGAATATTGTCTACAGTCGGTGGTTGAGGTGAACAAGCACACGTAAGTATTATCAAGTTCACAGCGGTAAAGGGGATTGGGTAATGGGTGAGGTGGGTGAGATAAGTAATGATTCTGCTGACCCGCTCTTTCGCAATCTGCCAATCTATACGCATTTTCGATTTTTCCTAGTTGCTTGTTGCCTAAAGCGATCGTTAGCTCTGCACAATTCTTCATAACGATTTCTTGCGCCAATTGCACCAGACAGTTAGTATGTACTCAGCCTATTCAGGCTGGCGAAAATGTGCATTTACAATCTATAAGCGTAGACAGTGTGAACAAAAGGACCGCTAACGAACACAAGTTTATAACGACGATGACAGCGCGTTGACAGAATGAAGGGCGGGGAAAGGGCGCAAAAGGTGCGGAGACGGCATTGTGTAAAATGAAAGCGCGTTCACTGCTGGCACAGTTGTGTCAGCCAGACTGAAACGAATCGCCAAAAATAATCCTGCTACCTGAGGAACAAGAATTATGGAAAAGTTGTAAGAGGGTATGCAAAAGCTATGCAATGAAAGGACAACCCTCTTCCTCGAATACTTCGGTGCCAACTCGTCATTGGCAATTTTGCAGTGCCGCATAGTAATCTCGCATTGGAGCGCGTTTTCCCCACAACATGACTTCGGATGGTATATACTTTGCATTACTATGTGCCCAATTAATTTATGATAATGTTTTTGGTGTCATTTCATAATGTTCGTTTTGTCTGCTTATACCACACGGTAAGAACCATCTATTGAGTTTTTCGAACGTGGACACTTAGGTAAATCGTGGGTGATGGTTAGGACACACGGTTAGTAGGGCCATGCGGTGATCATCCACATCCCTTGTATTTGTTCTCTATTACAGTTTTCTCCAAAGATATTTTGAGAAGCAAGTAGAGCATTGTGCGAATGCTGAAGTAATGGGTGTAAAAGTTGACTTCAACAAATTGGACTTTCCCTGAAGCATGGAAGGCTCTATACAAATTTTCTCTCAATTTAAAAATTCACTTTTTTCAAGTATTATGTCCGGGAGCATCATTTATCCATCAATACAACGGAACAGACTTGCAAGGAGGATAAGATTTACATGATTCAATTGTCTGAATAATTCATGTTCGCAGGCCACGCCCAATCAAGTGCCGCGGAACGGACTGTATGTCTAATCTAAGTGCAGGGAATAGTACTTCCTCGTTGGACAGACCTGAGTCTATCCTTTTATGCGATTTACTGAGCAGATTCCATGGATTGCTACACTGCTCTCCCCTTTCCTCGTAACTGGGAGGTATATCACATATCACAATCCGTAGGTTGTTTTAAAAACCACGCATATACACATTGCTGTGAGCAAAACGTTCGGACATCCAACTTTGCCAGAGGAAATTCCAATAAAGCCGCCAGTTTTTCTATGGAGACCTCCAGTTGTACATCATTTTTTCACAATGCGGAATATCCATGCTGAACATTACTCAGTGCGATAGAAGGATTAGCCCTTTGGCTTCAACAGATAACCATATCACCTGATCGAAAACTCTTGCTCGGGTCAAATAAACTCGGGGGGGGGGGGGGGGTCGGGGGAGACGCAAAGTTCTCAGCCACGTCAAAGCTTCTTCTCCTCCCTAAGCTTAGGCTAAAGCAGATGAAACCTATGCTTTGACAGATGCTTTTCATGTGGGAGGAAGTGCTATCAATTTTAGCCTAAGCCTAGAGAGGGAAAAGAGCCCTGACGTCGACGCAAAGTTGCGTCTCCCCCCGACTTTATTTGACCCTCGTGCTCTTTGACTTTAAAAAGCCAAATCACCTTGATTGGAAACAATACAGCAATCTGTTACTTGGCAAGTTCGGCCCAAAATCGGTGTTATTGAGGGAAGTACGCACTAACAACATTATAATTCACGCCTCTTGAGAGTTCTGTAGCCAATCGTTCATGCTGAAGTTGGCTGCTTGTCACATTTTGAAAGGAAGTATACGTCTCATGTTCAGGTGCCATCGCTAAATGATCATCTTTCTGCAAGCACGTTGAGATGATTCCCATAACATTCTCTCATCGCGTATGCTGGTTGTCTGTGCGGACGTCTGCTTTTGCAGCTGCCTTACCAAAGGAAAATCGCAAGGAAATAATTTCGGTATTGGTTTTTTTCTATCTTTTTTCTCACCAGTCGGATCGCCCAGCTGCCGCCGGGCGCTCCTCCTTCAAGGAGGGCCCGGCTTCGCCGGGCTCTCTTGAAATTTCATTTTTTCGATGAGTGCTGAATGCGTTACACACTCTTTACATAGGTCAGCGGTGGTTACTGATATGGATAGTTACAATGAGCACTTGATGACAAAGTTTTTGAGGTGGTATGTGGCAACTGTTTGGCGCACACTAAGCAGGATGGGAGGAGCGCACTGCAAATACTTCACTATATGTAATCGTAGGTAACGAAAGGCCTAGGATCCTCAAGAAACAACTCCTCGCTGCTCTTTAAAAGCAGAGTGATAGTAGCTTCCTGCATAAGACCGGATAAGGAAACGGAAGACTGTCCAAGGCGAAAAAATTGGGATATGCATGAAGTTTCAAGTATGCCTGCTTTTCCGAAGCGCACATGGCCCACCATGATTCCGTAAAAAGATTCGATCAAATCTGAACACTAAGCCCCATGTGTCGAGTGACATGGAAAGAACCCATGTAGATTTGGCAGATCCGGTACTGAATTTCAAAGAGCGGGCACTGGAGGAGAGTAATAGCTACTGACGCCCTGTATGTAAGAGGTGAGTAGCAATGATAGAAAAATGAAATCTGAAAGGGCCGGCGAAGCCCCCCCCCCCCCCCCTTAAGAAGAAGAAGCGGGAACGGCGGCTTGGCGATCCAACTGATATCCATACGATAATGTCAACGCTCAGCATGCGATAATGCTCAGCAATTTGATGGCAAGGATTATTGTATAACATTGTTGGATTCACACTAACCCGCATATCCATTGGTGCACCCATTAGTCACAGAAATCAGAGCATGTACTCCCCCCTCCCCCTGTGAGGTGCACCATCCGTTCCGGCCCTCCATGTACAACAGCTTTCTGAACCACTCATAGCTTGAGAAAAAGATTGCAATCGTTTTGTTTCACACAGTTCCCCAATTTGTGATCGGTTCAGTTTAGGAATGAGGTGAGGTACAAAATAGGTGTTTATATAAGTGGAGATGCTATCACTACGATAACATGGTCTTATAATGATACTACATTACCCATCGGTTTCTCCCGACCTAGAGCGGTTGTTCTGCTTTTTATAATAAGGTGATATGTAGATTGTATCCTGATCATGAAGCGTAGAACGCAGTATCAACAGCGCGCAACATTATTTGGACACTAAACTATCTAGCGGTGATACATCGGCAATTGATTTCAGAACCCAATAAAATATGTTCACACAATGGCGCTGTTCATCAGACGCTTTCACTGTAGCGGTCGTGGAGTAGTGGTCAGTGATGCACTGAATTTTACCCAATCCACTTCCTAACGGCTCTTACAGCACTAAGCAGTCGTTATATTCATTCCGTCACCATTAAGGTCCCACTCCGGATTGATTCTAACAACTATGAATTTGGACACTTCACTTTATGTTGAGAGAGGAAACGGATTAGGCGACATTGGCCTTTTGACGCTCCTCATCGAATCTTATCAACCGTTATCAAGCTGGATCACTCCTGACTAATGTCCCCGTCTCACTCACAAAACACCTATGAGTATGAACGCTAAAGGATCAATGCGAAAAGCGAAACGGATTCGAAGACTCTAGCCTTTTCACTCTCCTCGTCGAATCTTATCAACCGTTATTAAGCTGGATCACTCCTGACTAATGTCCCCGTCCCACTCGCAGAACACCTGTGAGTATGAACGCTCGAAGACTCTAGCCTTTTTACTCTCCTTATCGAATCTTATCAACCGTTATCAATGCGCGTCACCCGCCATTAGTGTTCCCGTCCAACCACGCACAACACCTGTGAGTATGAACGCTCCAGGATCAATGCGAAACGGATTCGAAGACTCTAGCCTTTTCACTCTCCTCATCGAATCTTATCAACCGTTATTAAGCTGGATCACTCCTGACTAATGTCCCCGTCCCACTCGCAAAACACCTGTGAGTATGAACGCTCGAAGACTCTAGCCTTTTTACTCTCCTTATCGAATCTTATCAACCGTTATCAATGCGCGTCACCCGCCATTAGTGTCCCCGTCCAACCCCGCGCAACACCTGTGAGTATGAACGCTCCAGGATCAATGCGAAACGGATTCGAAGGCTCTAGCCTTTTTACTCTCCTTATCGAATCCTATCAACCGTTAACAATGCGAGTCACCCACCATTAGTGTCCTCGTCCAACCCCGCACAACACCTGTGAGTATGAGCGCTCCAGGATCAATGCGAAACGGATTCGAAGGCTCCAGCCCTTTTGGTCTCCTCATCGAATCTTATCAACCGTTAACTATGCGCGTCACCCACCATTAGTGTCCTCGTCCAACCCCGCACAACACCTGTGAGTATGAGCGCTCCGGGATCAGTGCTCCTACAACTAAACATACCTGCATGTCATTCCAGTGTGCCGACACCTACTGCGACGTCAGCGCACCGCAGAATGACGGCGAGGGTGCGAAATAGGTGTTTATATAAGTAGGAGGGCTATCACAACGATAACATAGTCTTAAAATGATACTCCAACACCTATCGTTTCTCCCTGTCTAAAGCGGTTGCTTTGCTCTATCATTCTCTTATCACAATCATTCATTTGCGGACGGACAGACATACTTACATACCGACATACCGACAGACATACCGACCGACATACCGACAAACAGACGCACAAAGTTACTGGTTTATATAATAGAAGGATTCCAAGCAATGCTGTGGCGAGAATGAGAGTTCGTGGCAAGAGTGGGAGTGTGTTTCGGAGTGAGAGAGTTTGATACACTCTCACCCATGTCCGTAGGCCACGCCCTATCATGCGCTCCGAAATGGACTATAAACAGTCGTGCATACTGACTTATGTCTTTGAATTCCCTAACCCATAACGGACGGCGGCGTCTTTGCGTGGGATGCTTGTGCGACGAGCTGGTTTTATTATCAAATCCTTTATCATTTTCCATCAATTGTATCATTTTTGCGACCCCTTTTGTGCACGTTTCTCTTATTAAAAGGTCATCACTGTGTGGTGGTATCGCCCCATGGTGATATACGCGGTATTTCTCTCGGACAATTACTACAAAAAAGTCATGTATCTTGGGTAGTACGATGATATGATCTCGAAGTAATATCAGATGGGAAAGAAACGTACCCCGGGAACAAAATTTGAGACTATGGATTCTGACTGATTATTGGTTGTAAATAAAACAATTGTTGTCATTTGATCGTGCAACTAGTAATAATTCGCATTTGAAGTTACTCGCATGATGTTTGTTGTATCTCTAGTTTAATTTACGCTGCATCGGTTGCGGAAACATATGTTATTCTTCAATACTAGTAGTGTATGCGGCTAAATTGGTTATTTTTATTGGGAAACTATAAGAAAAATCAGTTTAAATGTCGAACGCCACCATATGGCGCACGCCGTCGTTATGGGTTAAAGACCCCGGGAGGGGATAATTTTGGACCACGGTAGAAACTACATCAACGCTCGCAGTTGTTAATGTTGCACACATTACATGCACGACACGTTCCTAAGACGTCGAGTATGCATATAATGGGTTTTTTGTCACAACACCTTTCTTCACACCATTTCGCTTATTTTACCATTCATTGTTTCACTTGATTGTTGCTGTTTGTTGATTCACTTGTTTCACGTCACAGTGAATGAATGAAATACACCCTGTGACACCGCAAGTGACATCATCGTTAGCGAGCCTTTCGGAAAGGTGATGTTGCAGTTTGAAGAGATGCGCGGGAGATGTGAATGCTGACCTCAACGTCGCGCTGTTGTATGCGGAATCCAGATTTCTCTACCGATTACCGCTTTAACCTCGAATGTTCTTTTCAAAACAAGCATTCCTTACCATGTCCCTCTTTCTCCTGACCCCTGGCGGTTCTTTCAACAGCACTGGGCAACTGTTGATATTCTTATATGTTTCTTTGAGCTTGTTCATTGCACGGGCCTGAATACATACTTGTTGCTAGAATTCTTGAAGGAACCGAAAAAGGTCCGAAGAAAGAGGAAGATGTAAAGAAATGTTCATTTTGTTACGAACTCAAGGTTAGAAGCGATGATCGGTGGAAAAATCCGGATTCAAAAGCGCGGCACTGTGGTGTGTATTCGCATCACATTCGTATCAACGTACTGACTTTCCGAGTTGTCCGCTGTAGAGGTGTCATCTGTTGTCTCGTAATGTGAATTTCATACATTCGTGATGATGTGAAATAAGTGAAACAACACACAGTAACAAACAAGTGAAACAATTAAATGAAGAATAAGCGATAGCGTGAGGAAAATGTGTGATTACAATTAAAACCTAATGAATTCACCTTTGAGGTTTGTCAAGGTGCCGTGTGTGCACTGCGGTCACCGTCCTCCCATACCATGAACCGAAACTGCCCTTCTGGAGTCTTCAAGTTGAAATTGCAGGCTGTTCTGCCGAGCCAAATTCATTTCATTTTTTTAGGCGATCTCATTCTGTTTGAAAACTCTTTGGCACCACGCCTCTATCCCTTAGAAGAAATTCAATTGCTTGGATGGTGCCGAACGTCTACGAGGAAAATGGATCTATGAATTATAGTTAATTGCTCTCCAGGAAGTAGCATCGCACCAGTCGCTGACCAGTGACCACTCTCTGCAGTTCTCCGGCGTGATCTCGCGATTTTGCGGTCACACTCTCGTTTGCGATACTGCGACCTTGAAATCTTGCACTGCTGCAATTTTGCTTGCGGAGCCGCGACATAGCAAAGTCGCAGAGTCGAAAAAGGCGGCCCGGGCCGCCTTCATACTGTGCTGAGTAACGAAACACAGCGGCACGGGCAGAAGGGAGACGACGCACGCAGCGAGGCAGAGTGTCACAGGCGGAGATAACGCATCCACACCCTGCAACCGCAGAGTATCAAGGCGGTGACGGGCGCTTTCATAATTTGCAACATTGACGTTGACTGCGGCAATCGACGCCGGTGCTGCGAAATATGAAAGTGGCCTGAGGATTTGTTAACGAACGATTCGATTCATGTTAAAAGTATTGAATTTAGTCATGCAAAAAATAAATTTCAAGAAGAGGAGTAATCTAGCACTTTTCCAGTTGGATCGGCAGCAAGGAAAGGATAGGCGAACAGACAAAAAAGGAAGTAGTAGAGGAAATGGAAGGAACGGAAAATACAAAAGGCCTCTGGGGTCTTTTTCCATGTTGGTAAGATTTTTCTGGATTTCGCTGGTATTTTTGGAGCTTTACAGATTCTTATTGATTGATATTTTTGATTTTTGATATGTGCTGATTTTCGCCGCAGTCTCGCGGTGCGAAAGTTGTTACAAGTATGCTACGGTATGGGCAAAAGCTTCGGTCTTGGATGGGACTCGAACCTGCACTCCATGCTTTGCGGGCATATGTGCTAATCCATTACACTATCGAGACCTCTTTCACCTTAACTCAGCTTTTGAATGGTATATATTTACCAAAGCTTATCAGCACTAACACGTATAACGTGTTGAGCCGGTTGGCCAATATCAGCATCGAACCGTGAAGCTGAAAGCTTAAAGACACACCACGCGATAATCAAATTAGTGGCGTACTTTCTTGGGACGAGTGGATCCTTTAACTGCTCAGAATGCATCCTAGTTGCGGCTGAACTGTGCGCCCTCACGGTGTTGAACACAACCAAGCCACGCCCACCCAACCAAATCACACCTGGCTTGGACGATCGATCCAACGAAGAAGCTGCCTTCATCATCGAAATGGCTGTCTTATTCAATTATCTTCTCTTATTGCAATTTCATCCTTCACGTGATCGCCACGGTGGAAACTACCAAAAATACTAAAAAACTACTAAAAAATATAAGCAATAATACGCACAACACCTCAATAAGGGACTCAACGGCTTGAGCCTTTTTTATTCTCTGCCTCTTTGTATATTTCCCTAATAGTTAATTATGTTATCACTTCTTAGGAGTACTAGTTAGTATTATTTCTATTCATCAACGCTAATAAGTTATCCCCTTTTTTCTCTCTTTTTCTATCACCACTCTCACCCATTCCTTTTGGTTGTCAGCCCTACTCCCTGATAAGCCTCAAGGGCTGACAACGACAGTGGTTCGTCTGAGGTAGAGGCGAAACGAGCCATTCCTCTCCTTCTTTCTTTATCTCATTCTCATCTCATCTTTCTTCATTATCCCCTTATCATACCATGTCGATTTTATTGTTCGTCTAGGGCTAGGTGTGATCTGGTTGAGTGGGCGTGGCTCGGTTGTGTTCAAGCAGGCACAACACCGTGAAGGTGTGCCGTGCAGCCGCAACAAAGGCGCAGCCTGAGTCTTTTTCCAAGGACGCACTAGCCCAAGGAAAGTAAACACTAATCTGACTATCGCTTGGTGTGCCTTTAAGTAGATATTGATCCTGATATTACGTGTAAGTGCTGATGTTTTTGATTTATTTGATTTTTTGTGTGTATATTTTGATATACTTGTGATTGCTAATAAGCTATGATAAATTTACCATTCGAAAGCTGTTTTAAGGTGAAAGGGGTCTCGGTAGTGTAATGGATTAGCACTTATGCCCGGAATGCATAGAGTAAGGGTTCGAGTCCCGTCCGAGACCGAAGCGTTTGCCCATAACTCAACGTACTTGTAACATCTTATTGAGTGCTTGCGCAGTTTTCGAATCATTTCTCAACATTCCTTACACAGATTATTCCTGCAGTGACTTTTGGCTTAGGATGTTGGCAGACCTATCGACTTAAGTGGAAGTTGAACCTGATAGAGAAATTGAAGGAGCGTTTGAATGAGCCTGCTGTGGATTTCCCGCTTGACGAGTATGTTAACGAATTAAGGCTATGAGTAGCCCTCGTCTGAGGCGAACGACTGTCACACTTCTTTTTAGTGTTTCTCAGCTGCAGTACATGGAATACCGAAGAGTTCGTGTGACTGGAGAATTTCTTCATGATAGAGAGTTTTCTATAGCTCCCCGGGGACGCTTTGATTCAGGTCCGCTCATATTTAGTATTGTGGTAGTAATTTTCCTTTTTGCTTAGATTTATCTAATCCGTTTATAGCTCACGTGGAGAAAGGTGGTGGATCACTGTTGTCTAGCAACGATCTCTCCAGCCATGGTGCTCATATTATCACACCGTTTCGTCTTTCAAACTCAGAGTAAGCGCGTGGAAGTTGCAATAATCCGTGACTAGAGTAACTATTGAAACTCATGGAGTATAAGGCTTTTTGTAGTGATAGTGTTTGGAGGTCAACCTATTATGGAACTATCAACCAATTTATCCAACACATGCTTTCATAAACAGTGCTTTTGTATAGCTGTTATCCATATCCAAGTTGATAAATGAGTTTCTCGAATGTGAGAAACTTACACCTTACTCCAGTACATGCTTATAATTCAAAAAACCCAATGAATGAAGTATCCGTGGGAAGAGACCGTACTGTATCGATGCGTGCTCTATATCGAGGCTTTTTGTGATTCAATGTAACTTTCCTTATGGGAGAAGGAGGACGAAACAAAGTGCCACAGCCGCGTTAGATGGGGTGACGAGATTGGCAGCACCGGATGACAGATTGACGGCGCTGCGACTGCACATGTTTCTATACGAAAACACACTCATTTTCGTCCTTCATTATCGGAATTCATTTAATGCTGTTTCAGTCTTGTTATCTTGGTAAATCGTGGTTGGGTTCCTGTCTCGCGTATCTCGCCGAGCAGTCGTCAGAGTTCTCAGATCAGTGGGACAGTAACGTTTGATGCTATAGTCAGAAAAAGTGAAAAGGTAATGATAGTATAGAATACTTTCAATGGATGACAGAAATGAATTGTGATTTTAGCGTCCGCAGTTCGTGGGTGCAAATGTACCGGAAAAAGGAACGTGGTTCTACAAGGATTTCGATCAGATGGCACGGCAATACGGTACTGCTCCAATATATCTCGAGGCAGTTTATGGTAGGTTTATACAGACATTCTTAGAGTGTGTTCGGCTAAAGACTGGACCGCAGCAGTAGCATAAAGCATTTCCAAATTTTTCTGCGTTATTATCTTTCTATCTATTTCATTTTTTTGAATGCTTTCTTGCTTACCTTTCTTTCGTTTGTCTTTCACTGATCGCTCTCCTTCCGCTTAATGTGCATGCGGTCCAGTCATTCAGTTGATTCCACCAAATGCAAACATCGCTCCTGGCTTGCAAACGCCCTTGATCATATGAGCTGTGGCGTGCATCGACAACTTTCACGGATCTTTTGCCTTTCCGATGCGGGCGATCTAACACGGAAGGCCCATCAGGTCATGGTGAGCTTTCTCAAAACGGTTTTTTGCATTTTATAGGGTCACATACATGAAGCAAAAAACCGGTCTCAAATTTGGCTAAATGGTTTTGGGGGGCCCAGAAAATATTAGTTGATGGTTCGGTCCCCACTGAGTACAAATTTTTGCATTTTTCTAGTTTTCATCCATTTGTGCTCATTTAAGACCATACGTGCAAAATATGTGCAAAATCCTACTTTATATAATCGGCTAAGTGTGTCTGTTGGTGTGTCTGTGTGTGTGTATGTGTGTGTGTGTGTGTGTCTGTTTGACCGGAAATTCATATCTCGCGTCGCAACAAAGCTGGGACCCTCAAATTTACAAGTGATATAGGGGGTGGTGAGGGGACCAGAACGGTGATGGACCAAAAGTGATAGCAGCTGATAAGGGCTGATAAGGAGCCTTGAAAGTCGTATGTTGCCAAATTCGTTTCACCTTTCGTGTCAATCCCTGAGTGCCGAGACTCACAGGTGTTTTGAGAGGTGGGACGGGCACATCAATGATGGGTGATCCGGATTGATAGCGGTTGATAAGACTCGATAAGGAGCGTCACAAGGCAAATGTCGTTAAATCCGTCTCACTTTTCGGGTTGATCCTAGAGTGCCGACACTCACAGGTGTTTTGAGGGGTGGAACGGGCACATCAATGATGGGTGATCCGGATTGATAGCGGTTGATAAGACTCGATAAGGAGCGTCACAAGGCAAATGTCGTTAAATCCGTCTCACTTTTCGGGTTGATCCTAGAGTGCCTACACTCACAGGTGTTTTGAGGGGTGGAACGGGCACATCAATAATGGGTGATCCGGATTGATAGCGGTTGATAAGATTCGATAAGGAGCGTCACAAGGCAAATGTCGTTAAATCCGTCTCACTTTTCGGGTTGATCCTAGAGTGCCGACACTCACAGGTGTTTTGAGGGGTGGAACGGGCACATCAATGATGGGTGATCCGGATTGATAGCGGTTGATAAGACTCGATAAGGAGCGTCACAAGGCAAATGTCGTTAAATCCGTCTCACTTTTCGGGTTGATCCTAGAGTGCCTACACTCACAGGTGTTTTGAGGGGTGGAACGGGCACATCAATAATGGGTGATCCGGATTGATAGCGGTTGATAAGATTCGATAAGGAGCGTCACAAGGCAAATGTCGTTAAATCCGTCTCACTTTTCGGGTTGATCCTAGAGTGCCGACACTCACAGGTGTTTTGAGGGGTGGAACGGGCACATCAATAATGGGTGATCCGAACTGATAGCGGTTGATAAGTTTCGATAAGGAACGCCACAAGGCAAATGTCGTTGAATCCGTCTCACCTTTCGGGTTGATCTCAGAGTGCCGACACTCACAGGTGTTTTGAGGGGTGGAACGGGCACATCAATGATGGGTGATCCGGATTGATAGCGGTTGATAAGATTCGATAAGGAGCGTCACAAGGCAAATGTCGTTGAATCCGTCTCACCTTTCGGGTTGATCCTAGAGTGCCGACACTCACAGGTGCTTTGAGGGGTGGAACGGGCACATCAATGATGGGTGATCCGAACTGATAGCGGTTGATAAGTTTCGATAAGGAACGCCACAAGGCAAATGTCGTTGAATCCGTCTCACCTTTCGGGTTGATCTCAGAGTGCCGACACTCACACGTGTTTTGAGGGGTGGAACGGGCACATCAATGATGGGTGATCCGGATTGATAGCGTTTGATAAGACTCGATAAGGAGCGTCACAAGGCAAATGTCGTTAAATCCGTCTCACCTTTCGGGTTGATCCTAGAGTGCCGACACTCACAGGTGCTTTGAGGGGTGGAACGGGCACATCAATGATGGGTGATCCGAACTGATAGCGGTTGATAAGTTTCGATAAGGAACGCCACAAGGCAAATGTCGTTGAATCCGTCTCACCTTTCGGGTTGATCTCAGAGTGCCGACACTCACAGGTGTTTTGAGGGGTGGAACGGGCACATCAATGATGGGTGATCCGGATTGATAGCGTTTGATAAGACTCGATAAGGAGCGTCACAAGGCAAATGTCGTTAAATCCGTCTCACTTTTCGGGTTGATCCTAGAGTGCCTACACTCACAGGTGTTTTAAGGGGTGGAACGGGCACATCAATAATGGGTGATCCGGATTGATAGCGGTTGATAAGATTCGATAAGGAGCGTCACAAGGCAAATGTCGTTAAATCCGTCTCACTTTTCGGGTTGATCCTAGAGTGCCGACACTCACAGGTGTTTTGAGGGGTGGAACGGGCACATCAATGATGAGTGATCCGGATTGATAGCGGTTGATAAGATTCGATAAGGAGCGTCACAAGGCAAATGTCGTTGAATCCGTCTCACCTTTCGGGTTGATCCTAGAGTGCCGACACTCACAGGTGCTTTGAGGGGTGGAACGGGCACATCAATGATGGGTGATCCGAACTGATAGCGGTTGATAAGTTTCGATAAGGAACGCCACAAGGCAAATGTCGTTGAATCCGTCTCACCTTTCGGGTTGATCTCAGAGTGCCGACTCTTATACGTGTTTTGAGGGGGGGGGGGGACGGGCACATCAGTGGTGGGTGATCCAAATTGGTAACGGTTGATAAGATACGATAAGGAGGTCAAAAGGCAAATGTCGTTGAATCCGTCTCACCTTTCGGGTTGATCCTAGAGTGCCGACACTCACAGGTGCTTTGAGGGGTGGAACGGGCACATCAATGATGGGTGATCCGAACTGATAGCGGTTGATAAGTTTCGATAAGGAACGCCACAAGGCAAATGTCGTTGAATCCGTCTCACCTTTCGGGTTGATCTCAAAGTGCCGACACTCACAGGTGTTTTGAGGGGTGGAACGGGCACATCAATGATGGGTGATCCGGATTGATAGCGTTTGATAAGACTCGATAAGGAGCGTCACAAGGCAAATGTCGTTAAATCCGTCTCACTTTTCGGGTTGATCCTAGAGTGCCTACACTCACAGGTGTTTTGAGGGGTGGAACGGGCACATCAATAATGGGTGATCCGGATTGATAGCGGTTGATAAGATTCGATAAGGAGCGTCACAAGGCAAATGTCGTTAAATCCGTCTCACTTTTCGGGTTGATCCTAGAGTGCCGACACTCACAGGTGTTTTGAGGGGTGGAACGGGCACATCAATGATGGGTGATCCGGATTGATAGCGGTTGATAAGATTCGATAAGGAGCGTCACAAGGCAAATGTCGTTGAATCCGTCTCACCTTTCGGGTTGATCCTAGAGTGCCGACACTCACAGGTGCTTTGAGGGGTGGAACGGGCACATCAATGATGGGTGATCCGAACTGATAGCGGTTGATAAGTTTCGATAAGGAACGCCACAAGGCAAATGTCGTTGAATCCGTCTCACCTTTCGGGTTGATCTCAGAGTGCCGACTCTTATACGTGTTTTGAGGGGGGGGGGGACGGGCACATCAGTGGTGGGTGATCCAAATTGGTAACGGTTGATAAGATACGATAAGGAGGTCAAAAGGCAAATGTCGTTAAATCCGTCTCACCTTTCGGGTTGATCCTAGAGTGCCGACACTCATACGTGTTTTGAGGGGGGGGGGGGACGGGCACATCAGTAGTGGGTGATCCAAAATGATAACGGTTGATAAGATACGATAAGGAGGTTAAAAAGCTAATGTCGCCAAATAGGTTTGGCTCTTCTGGCGTTCACACTCACACCTATTACAGGGTACGGGGACCTTGATGGTGACTTTTCGAAACTGATTGCGGATTACAGGGGCTGATAAGAGTCATCAGGAAATGGGAAAGGGATAAAATCCGGCACACCACTTACTACTACTATAAGACTGCTATAGTAAAAGCGTCTGATGCTCAGTACCAATGGGTGAACATATTTTGTCTATGTTCTGACATCTGCTGCCGATGTATAGACCGCTAAATAGCCCAGCCTTCCAAATAATAGTGCATGCCTTTTGATACTGCGATCTACATGTATGATCAAGACACGATTTGGATTCGTGATAGCAAAGCAAGTGATTCATTCTCTCATGCGATGCCAGCAACAATACTGGGTATCGACCGCCAGACTATGTAAAATTCCAATTGATGTGCATTTTTACAAAAACCATAGGCATCCATAACTGCATATGGGTCAACCACAAATATCTAGGAAATAGATGCTCAGCAAATGGGCAAATTGTTACCAGTTGATGCGGTTGAATCCAGAACTGTCGATCCTAAACTATCTAAACTTTTAATAGTGACCCTTCCAGCCGAAGGATTAAGTGATGACACATTTCATTGATCCGCTTACTTTGATCGTTAGATCTAGACCTCTGAAGAATGGTGGTCTTCCATAGCGGTGCCATATTAAGTAACCAGTTGGGCTGGCGCACACTACTGCGCGCATCAAACAGTTCAGCACTCAAAATGAGCATGATCGATATCGATTGATATGGGGAAAGATGGAATTCACGGGATCCCGTTCCCCTTTCCCTTTTTCTGCGGAGGTCTCTCTTAGCAATCCGTGTGAATGATCATACCCATCAATCGATATCGATCAAACTCATATTGCGTGCTCGCCTGTCTGATGCGCGCAGTAGTGTGCGCCAGCCCAACTGGTCAATTTTTATTCTACCAGGGAACCTTTATCTCCAGTATTTTTGCGTACTAAGCGAATGATTGGTTTGGACCTGCCAACGCTCATAACAGGGGAACTAGGCGTTTTCCCGCAAATTACGTGTGATATTCATGCTCAGGGGGTCGAACTACCCTTGATGACAAGTTTTCAGCCTAATCGCTATTTGGACCCAAACTCGGAAAATTGGACGACCGATAGTACTGCTAGTGCCGTAGTAAAGAGCACTCAACGAAAGGAGCTCCCTAGCCGATATAAGGAAATCTTTGCTATCTTTTGCCTTCGCATGGTGTTGCTAGGTGCAGCTCACTTGGAATGCGTTGTTTCTGCACATGCTCGATTGCATTTAATCGAAGCTGTAAGTTGTTCGTCGGTACAAGTAGTGCAGTGACTATGTGCCCATGTCCACCCCACTGTATCGAGTTTGGGTCAAAATCTCAATTTGGATAGTATTTTGTAACTAGGGCTAGTCGAGTCTCCTGAGCACGAATATCACACTAGTTTCGCAGGAAAACGCTTGACACGCGTGCTAGGGGCGCCGAAGGGTCCAAACACTTTAACCACGGAAAGCTTGCAAATGTGGTACCTTTCGTGCACCAGCGACGAAAATTGCAGTCATTTTGCATGTGCGCAAACAGTACAGCGCTGGACAAAGAAAATTAAGAAAATGCAAAAGCGAAATCGTCCAGAGGACTTGAACCACGAACACCCCCACGACCGTGCCAATGCCAATCTATCCCACTATCCATTCGGCCAACCAACCACTGCAAGCACGTTGACCTGTGCATCCCCTATCAGCTTTCTTTGCTTCGTATAGCAGTTACCATAAGTGATTCTACATTTTTGAACGAGATCGCAGTGGTTTCGGCGTAGGTTTGAAGACAGTCTTCTGATATGCATATACTGAACGCCGCAGCTGGAAAGCATTGCAGCAAACTGGTCAAAATTGTTCCTTTCTGAGCAACTATTGTCACTCATTTTCTGGGCCCCCCAAAACTATTTAGCCGAATTTGAGACCGGTTTTTTGCTTCATGTATGGGACCCTATAAAATGCAAAAAACCGTTTTGAAAAAGTTCACCATGACCTGATGGGCCTTCCTTGTAAGGTTCCTGGTGGTTTCCTACCATTCCGACTGATACAAGTCTATTTGGTTGATTGACTTGTCAGTTTAAAGTTTTTGGCGTTAATCAATCCTTTCACTGGGATGCGCCGCACATTCTAGTTCCATTCAAAATAGTGATGGCTGGCGAATGTGATGTGGCCTATACAATGACTTGCGGTGGCCAGCCGATGTACAAGTCAGTGCCTTTATCCTCCCAGACAAGACTGGTACCAATTTGCCGAGCCCGGAGGGATGAAAGGCTTGGTTGGCCTGGGCGGGCGTCGATGCGAGATTCGATTCCCCTACCGTGAGACTGGGTTGTGCGCCACCTGTCACTACACCACCTCCGCCTGTGACTTGTCAGTACTCATGATAAATTGTAGAAGTCATTAAAAATTTGATTTTGACGGTAAGTGGCTTCACTGTCTAGCTGGAGTTCATGGAGGAACGAAGATCGTGAGCGTATGAGGCTCCAGTTGCAGACCCTGATATGATTATTCTTCAGTTTTACCGACATGTACAGTTTAGTTCGCCATATGACATGCGAGTTTTTAGAATCCACAATACCAGATGGACCTATTGGTGGGCAGTCCAACGTCAACGTGAGAAATGAGCATTTATCCTACTTGATCACATGGTGTGTGCTTTAATTCTTCCTTAGTTCTTCCTTCTCATTGGCGAATATATTAGTTTTCCTCACTGTAATGAAATTTCAGGTTTTCACTAAGTGCAGCAACGTTGGCCATGTGGTTTGTTCGTTTTAGAAAATAGATTGTAAATCTGTTAGTGTCCGTTTGTTAGTTTTCATGCATCGTCTTGAGAGACATAAACATACTCTGACATAAAACTTTTCCATTTTGGCATTCCGTTTTGCATATTTTGTTTCCAGCACATACTACTTACTTCTCTATCTTTTCTTCTATTTCTCTTGGTTCTTATTGTTATGCTGTTGCTACATTATCGTCGCACGTCAAGTAGGGCTAGGAACTCACGGGAAATGACGTTGCCGCCAGCACGTGCTGCTTGCAAGGTTCTGACCTTGTGAGCAGCTCGCTTTCTTGTGACCTGCTTCTCATAAATGGGTACATCCGTCACAAATGGTTTTTAACATACTCAAACCGCTCCGTTTCTACTGGACTGTATACCCATTATTTGGAATTTGTATCTCATCTTGTTAGGTCGTTCGTGAAGTTCCTGCAGTTCTCGGCCTCTTACTTCAAATGTGCATACTTCGGATTATACACAGTTTTATCAGTCGGTATAGGAAGCATAAGCTACACATTTTGTCGACAAGAACTTAAACGTATTAGTTGCGCTGCTGAGAACTTTAAAGGTCCAATGTTGGTGCATCGTTGATGGCCGCTTCAAATCCTGCTGTACCTTGAAGCATTTTCCGGAGTAAAGATGTTCAAACGTTCGAAGAGATGGTAATCGGTGAGGCCTGGTCAGATGAATGGTGGATCCCGCATAGCTTCGTAGCCTGCTCTTTCAACTTCTTCGGATTAGGCCGCTTCCATACTTTGCGCACCGACGCCGTCACGCGCGTGCCTGCGTCACGCGCGTGCCTGCGTCACGCGCGTGCCGGCGTCACGCGCGTGACGGCGTCGGTGCGCAAAGTATGGAAGCGGCCTTATCTGTGCAACATGGGGTCGTGCGTCTCACCCAACCTATGGCTTGGTCTGCGATCTGCGATGCATCTCGAGAGCTCCATGCACTTTTCGCGACTTTTCGGTCCTAATAGTTTTGCTGGGAACCGTGAAGCTATGAATGATCAGAGCAGCTGCAGACCACCATACCATCATTATGATTATGAGGCTGACCATTACGAGCTTGATCGTTGTCCAATCGTCATAGATGGTCCTATAGAATCCGGCTTTGATCACTATCACGATGCGGTCAAGAAATGGGTAGTTTGTGGTGTCGAACCTTCGATTGCACTTTGTTAAAGATTTCAAAAGAATTCAAATTTGTAGGGCATAAACCTTGGTATGCTTGAATATAGCTAGAAGCGGGCTTCAATTTCGTATAGGCAACCCCAGGGAAGAACCAAACAATTCAAAGTGGAACTTTCGAAACTGCAAGAACTTTCCGAAAGGCCCCATATTCGTCCACGGAGGAAGTGTGATCTCATCGATGCATTCAAGCCAAATTGATGTAAGTTTGTGGATTCATTCACACTTTTTTGTTTTCAGGTTTACTATTCTCTAGCTTCAATCTTATTAGCTGCTTTAGCGCAATCGGTTCTGTGAAGGCTTACTCAGATCTGCAGCCATCGTTGTGACGGTAGTATTCTCATTACATATCTACAGTGATGTGGATAAAAGAAATTTTACGTAAAAGCGGCTTCACTTTTCAGGAAAGTGGTCGTGTTTCAATGGCTACCTTTCGCATGTGGAACTTCTTGATATTGCTGGTGGAAGTGTTTTATAGAGCTGATTGCAATAGCGATGAAGCAGCCATACCTTCTGATTGGACCGACCCCAATGATCCAACATTTTCTCAGCGGAATCAGTTCCAAACGGGCCAGCTTACTGATGCCTCCAAAGATGCGAAGGTGCGTTTAATTTTTATATTTAAAACTAAGCAATAGCATCGAGCAGCGGTGGCGCTATTTTAGTGCCGGCAATTGTAATCGCACAAACGTAATCTATGCTAGATTACCCTCACACTCTTTGACGCAATCGTCCGACTGATTCTGACGCGGTCTGCTGTGCTTCGCAGTTATCGATCTGATTGCTTCCATTTGATAGCGATACCTGTGACTTTTCTTCTTTCTCTTCCTTTTCTTTTTCTTTCGGCTTCCCTATCGTTGTACTATACTTATTAGTCCCTAGTTTTTCTGTTCTCACCGCAGTGGTTAAAATATCCGATGAAATCAATGAATATTGACCAAGACATCAACTATAAATAGAGCTGCATCGTCCTTCGTCTCAGTTGTGTAACGGCCCGCGTAGCATGGAGGCAATTTCACCGCATGCCAAGCTTGAAATCAGGTGCAGCAGAGCTTATGTACCCAGTCGCTCTCTCATCTATCCACAAATACGCAGCATTTGATGCCTCGCTCACTGAAGGGACGGAATCACAGCTCAGCAAATTGCGAAAGTGGGTATTGGTAATGAGCTGCTGATACAAGCAGGCATAAACTGCCACACCGCAGATCTAGTGAAAGCTGAAGCTGGATGACCTCATCCTGTCCTGAAGAGATACCCCATCAGTGTGGCACGAATCGAAACTCATGGCTACTTTCGCATCCACTCATTACAACACGTTGTCTGCGTTTCATCTTGATTGGAAGCCATATACTATGAGCTATTCCTGGTCGCTTTGTTTTTTGTGCAAGTCGGTCGATTTTGCGGTTTATTGAAAATACGATTCATAAAGGATACATTAAACTGGTTAAATAGAGGCCAAAACCTTGCTTTTTTTATTGGATTTATTCAGGTGTATGTTGCTTACGATCCTACGTTACGGCTTATCCTGCGTCAAATGTTCAAGGAGCTTGGCGTTGATCCACTGGAGAAGACGTTCTTTTCGCGTAACGCAAAGTTAGTGTCATTCACGATTTCGGTTGAGGTAACACCTGAATGTGAAACAAACGTTCCAGTCCACTCGACTTTGATTCATTGTAAGATTTCGAGTTTTCTATGTAGGAAACAAAGAAGGTGAATACGTTCTTTCACGACCCTGTGCTCTTCATTTATACGTTGACCAGTCGGGTTGGCCGGCGTCAGCCGGCCAATCCTCGTAGGGGCGGCTTCGCCGCCCCGCATGGTGGCTTTGGGGCTTTCTGCTTTGTAGCGGGGAGCGACTCTCGGCTCGCCGCTAGCGCGGCGAGCCGACTTTCGCATGCCCGCTCCGCACGCTTTGCAGCCCCCCATGTATAGGGAGCACACATTGCAGCAGGGAATGGATATTATGCGGCTTGTATATATTGTAAGCAAACCTCCAACTATCATCGGCTTTGGTTGAAACCTAGAGACCCATCCATAACCCCTGCCCACTGAAAGCAAATCCCCTTTAAAGAGTGGCAGGATTCGATCCGAATACAAAAAAGAGAATTGAAGCATTTAGTAGTACCAGAGTAGGGAAGATGGAGCGGAACGGTAAAAAAATCCGAGAAAGAAGACCCCCTTCTCACTGTTGATCCAAGTGTGTAAGGCACAGTCGAAGAGGGACAGCCACGCTAAAAAGAGCGGCAGCAGTTGGAGGTGTTTCTTCGTGAGCTCGAAGGCGCTCCGTAGTGGTTAACTTTTGAAGATTAAAAGTTTCGAGAGGACGCGCATGTATCAGTTCTAGAAGAAACATTGGCCTTAACTGAATGCCGAGAGATACACCTGATTATAACACATCACTTCCTAATGGTAACCGAGGACAAACAGCTACTTTGTATGTGTGGTACTAATATTAGAATTATGGCCGGGCTAGGCTTAGAACTTATGTACTCTGTACACATGGGTTGGCAGCCTCTAAGCCCGGCTCCGCCCATGGTGGGCGGAGCCTGGCTTTGTGGCTATAAACTTATGTGCTCCTTGCACATGACACCTACCCAATCCTAACTTGCCCTACCTCTACAGGCCCATTCCTCACTTGCTTCTTGTGTGCACCCAACACTTCGGTCGGTCCCTACCCTGTCCTTACTTGCACGGCCTCAACAGACCCATTCCTGACCTTCCCGAAATTTTTGGAACCCATGCGAGGACTTAAATTTGAGCTCCCATCGATTTCGGCGCAAGCCCCACCCATGGTGGGCGGAGCTAGGCTTAAAACTTATGTGCTCCGTACACATCTGTTGGCCCCTACGCTATCCTAACTTCCCTATCTCTACAGGCCCATTCCTAACTCGCCTCTTGTGTGCTTCCAAAACTTCGATCGGTCCCTACCCTGTCCTTACTTGCACGGCCTCAACAGACCCTTCTTGACCTTCCTAAGATTTTTGGAACCCACGCGAGGACTAAAATTTGAGCACCCATCGATTTCGGCGCAAGCCCCACCCATGGTGGGGGTTATATACATATAGAGTATGATATATTATGTGATGGATATGATCCCATTCCTAGCTTGCCTCTCATGTGCTCCGTACATTTTGGTTTATCCCAGCCCATTCCTAACTTGTCCGACCTCTACAGATCCATTCCTAGCTTGTCTGCTTTTTGAAACCCGATCGTGGACTTAAATTTGACACCGGCCGTTTCCGCCCAAGCCCCGCCCACAGTGGGCGGAGCTAGGCTTAGTTCTTGTGTGCTCTGCACGCTTGGGTCAGCCTACCCAATTCCAACTTGCCTGACCTCTCCAGGCTGCAGATCAGTTAAGAATGCAGTATGCGGTGTGCGGACAGACAGACACACACGCACACACACACACACACACACACACACAGACAAACACACCAAACTTCTGCTTTATATATAGAGTATGATTCTGTGCTTACCATCACCATCAGTCATGCCTCGTCTGGTCTTAGCGGCAGTGAGCGGCCACGATAATTTCAAAACAGTTCAAATCCTTAGTCGTTGTGATCTAAATTAGAACTGAATTCGAAAGACCTGGGTGTAGCGGACTTTTGTGAGCTTCTTGGGTGAAAACTTAGTCGGTAGAGGGTTTTCTTTTGATAATATTGCTGTTTTAGAGTTTCATTGTCTTCTCTGAATATGAAGGTTATTGGATCGTACCTAGAAATGGACACGCTCGAAAATGAGCTTTCTATAAAAGAGCAAGTCCGAAGTGCGCTTCATAACATGTTCGAAGTGGCAAGTGTCTCACTTGAATAATATTTGAGCTAATGAATGTTATGGCGAACTGCAAGTGAATAGCCCATCCTTTGCTATATTTAGTACGACGAAGACAAGTCTATTCCGATTTGGCAGGAATTGCTCACATTGGCACAGCCATGGTTATCGTTACTCAACATGATTATACTTCCTCCTGCTCTATTCCTGCTTTTGAAGAGTATTATGAGGTGAGAATCCTTCTACTATATATAGGGTGTCCCAAAATTATGGGCGCAAATGTATAGCAATATTTTGTGGGCGTCAATAGAGTGAATGAAAAATCGACGCATTCATTACTTTATTCGTGTCTTGTGTAACAAGACGCAGCAGTCATGTCATGAGTTGTCCTGCTCCAGCATGCTCCACCAGGGATTCGTGCTCAAAGTCTCTTCATCACTCAACCGCCCTTGACGCGAAAGTTTTTCCACACATTCCTCCCCAAATCTTCCCCAGTGCTACCTTATGGGACCCCATACTAGGATGACGGACTCGTCAGACCTTGCTTTTAATTCAGGACACGGGCAGGAGATCAATTGAATCACGTTTTGAGAGGTTTGACGCTTGTCTCGAGACTCGCTGCGCTGCGGGATCGTGAGCGATCCCAAGCACAATGCTCGAGGCCGGCTGATTTACCCCTAGCTGCGTAAATTTGTGGGTTCACGGTTGCCTCATCCCGTAATAGCGGCTCTTAATCAGTCGAGAGGAATGTAGCCAGTGGGTACGGTCACAGTGAGACAGGTCATTTGAAGGAAGTTCACCTCTACTTCATAGAATGCTTACTGCACTACATAAGCTCCGCTTTGCAAGTATTTTTGACGAGTGTTCCAGGCATCACGTTCCTTAAAGCAAGATACTGATCTCTGAGAAGCGCTTGTCCATTATTTGACTCGGTCCTTTTCCAGCTCTCGATCGTTTTGGACATGCATTATAACGGTATTCTTCGTCGTTTCTATGGTCACCACGTATAACAGAATTTACCAGGTGGAATGTTTCCAGAATTTTTGAGTTTTAACTTCCTGGAGGTTGTTTTTTTTAGGAGAAACTGGCTCTGCGAATGGCGGAAGCCATGAATAGGAAAGATGATGCCTGTGCTCCAAACAGCATTCTGGAACAGTCTCTCGAATACCTTTCGAGTTTCATATTCTTTCGGAAGAAGTCGCCTTGCCTAAAGTTTATAGAGGTAAGTCGGAAAAGAGTTTAATGATCGACAGTATAGATATATTTACTCTTCTTAAGAATCTCGAAGGAAGTCTTGATATTCTGTACGTGGGTATTTGCGGCATCTCTACTATATCACCAGCCACAGTAACTGCCGCCGCTCTATCCCACTTGAATCATCACCACAGCCATCATAGGTGTCGAGGAAAGTAGATGTCCCAGTGCGACCCCTTCCCTCCCCTCCTCGGGGGGCAATACCACCCCAATTCCATTAATGATTGCTGCCCTGTTTTTTTGTTGACATGTGTTTTATTGCTGTGTATGCTTGCCCCATATTTCGCTTTTCTTCACATAGGTTCGCTGTGAAATACCCTTCGCTCCCGTCCTGGAATCAAATTCTTTATTGATGCTCGCGTGAAAGGCACACGAGATTTCTTGAGTTCCGAGGTCGATGGATTAATATCGAACTCGTTAGGCCGCGGTCATACTTTGCGCAGCTGCGTTAGTTGACGCCGGTGCCGGCGTCAACTCACGCAGGCACCTGCGTGAATTGACGCCGGCACCGGCGTCAACTAACGCAGCTGCGCAAAATATGACCGCGGCCTTATGGGCCAAGACGCATTCAAATACCATTTCTGAATCGGAGTTATCTAGGTGATGCATCGCAGGAACAAAGACGGTAGTGCGGAACGCTTTCTGTTTTTACCCTAGAGTCCCATAGATAAGAGCGGTTTGATTTACCGGTAAAAAAAATTCTTAAAAATTCTTAAAATTCTTTGAAAATTTTCTAAAAATTAGCATTGTTTCAAATTTCTCTCCAGCAGCAGTCACTCCCAATGCAACAGTAAAATTAGATTTCTCATAGCCGGTTTCGCAATTCCAACTTCGGGAGATCATAACTCGGCTTAGACTGCATCTTTTCTCACAGAATGAGCACCATTTAATTCGCTACACTTTTGGAAGTATTATGGATATTTGCACATCTTATTTTGAAGAAGGGCTGATGATTCATAGAGCGCGAAAACAAAAAAAGTCGACTTCAAACCATCGTTCTTTCCGAACACACTGCTGAAGAAGCTGTCCAGATGTTTGGAAAAGTGGGGCATAGTTAGCGCTAGATCTGGTGAATATGATAGACGAATAGTGGCTTCAGCCTTCAACTGCTTCAATTACTGGAAGAGGATTTGTGGAAAATGCGCTTGCGCATAGCTGCCCTGAGGGGTCCCTAGGCACCCATTTCTTTGGGTTTTTCCAAATCAAGGCTACTTGAGATGGTTGGTCAAGCTTGTTTGTGGAGAGCCAATACTTGTGGATATCCCCTGCAAGTAAGGGCGCTCATCGCCTCCTGCCGTTTTAGTTAAAGCGATTTGATCAAATGAAAATTCGAGCAACTCGTTCTCATTTCTGCACTTCTGAAACCAAGGACAAAGTGTTCAATACAATGCTTCACCCCCTCCCCTTACAGCACTCACATTTGTGGTCAACTTCGCTGGGACTCAGCTAAACTAAACTCGTGAAGTGAAGTCATCTAAAAAGTGCCATTTTCGCAGTACTTTATAATTTTCTTAATAACTCGAAAAACTTGTAACATTTCAAGAAAAGCATATATCCAGAAAGAGCAACTTTTTCTCTATCTAAGGAGTACAACTTGTAATTTAATTTTTATCTTGTGAACGCGCGAATGCGACCAGAACTTTCCTTACAACCAAATAAAAAAATAGCAATAGAAAAAGTATAGAGAACAGTAAGAATAAAGATAGAGTTGTAGGCTACTAATGCGATAATCATGAGCACACAGCGCTAAAGAAAAACGTATACAAACGTCAATTTTCATTTTCTAGCACAGACCGCTCTTATCTACGGGCCGCTCTTATCTATGGGACTTCAGGGTACTTCATTTGTCGATCAGAATGACCAAATTTTAGCCAAGGTGGATTAGCTAAGTTTCTTACCAAAACGGTTAAGTAACTCTTTGTGCTTTGATTGGATTGGATGGACTAAACACTTTAGACATTTACAGCGTATCTTACCAGTGCGAAAACATGGTGCCATTCAGAAGAATATTCACGCGCCTTATGCTTTGATAGAGATCTTTACTTTCAGTCGCAGACGGTATCTTTGGTAGCGGAAATATCGTTGCTAGATGTTTTCTCGGACGTATTATCCAACAGCATTTTCGGTGTTCTTGGGAATCTCGGTCGCCACACCAATCGCTTCTTCAGAGAGTTTTATGAAAACGTACCACTTCCTGCCATGTTGCTGATGACAGTGACTTTGGTTTGTATTCAGAAGTAGACTTTTCTCGTTATTACGTATTCAGAGGATGTTAGACTTTCTTTCAGATTTTCGCAACAGTTCGTATTAAAACCCCGTTATTTACATTCGAGCCATTGCGTAAGTATTTTACCGAATTTCGATCAACAGGTCTCATTTTTGGTGGTGCGGTGCGCTCTACTGCGCTCGCCGCGCAGAAGGCTGTTTGTCTCCTAACATGCAATTAAATGAGTAAAAGCTTTCATTTCCTTCAGTTCTCTCCACTGTACGTTACACAGCCGGTACTGTGGTAAGATGTGTTGAAGGTCGTACCAGTGCAAATGAAAGGGTGGAGCAAAATCAAAGCAATCGGTATAAAGCTCTTCAAGGTAAGAATCTCATTCCAGTAAGAACATCAGTATCAATCACTTGAAGTCAACCTGATTGTACTCACCCAGCCACATCTGTTTTCCTCTTTCCGATACGTAAAAACGTGGATTCAAGAACTTTTCAGGGATCGTTTACGGAACTTTGAGTTTTTTCATAGCCTTTGAAGTTAGGTTCGCACTGTTTTCATTGGTATGCAAAGCTTCACGCGTGAAAAAAAAAATCGAAATCCGGCAGGAGTGTATCCACTCGAGGTCACGCTACCAGCGCTAGGCGGGGCGCTAGCGCTGAGAGCAGAGCAGTGACGGTCACGTGCTCGGTTTCAAATTTGGTTTTTCGAACGGATAGTTTTCCTTCCTATCCTCAGTTCGGCACTTGTTGTTGGTTTCCACCATACATAGCGCCATCGAGTACATGTCTGCCGTCTTGTGGCCTTGTGGCCCGCCCACGATACCGGAGTGGACACCACTTCAACGAATGAACCTCTACCGAACTTTGATTTTTTTCGTGAATTTTTTGTTCTCGTTCAGCTTCACGTGTGTCAGTGAGCAAATACAACATAACTGTAAAGAAATTAGAAAAATTAATTTCCGCGAACGAATCCATTGAAGGCACGGGGGAGGGGTAGGGAGAGAAAGGGAAATGGGATCGTTTTGAACGAATGTTCGAGGTTAGAAGGGGTAATCGGTGACAAACTAGGTCTGAAAAGCGCGATGTTGTGGTATTACTCGCATCTCCTGCGCATCAATGAACTGCATCCATCATTTTCCTCGTGGCTCCTGTAAGAGATGCCATTTGTTGTCTCGTAGGGGTGTTTCATTCATTAATGATGACGCGAAACAGGTGAAACAACAAACAAGAAACAAAGAAGTGAGTGAAAGGAATATTAAACGAAAGGGTAGAAAACTGCACTAAAAATACAGTGAATTCACACTCGTCTTGGTAAGGCATCATTGGTACAACTGGACAAACTGCAGGCGTGTACCGCAGGCCGAAATTGCCTCCTCCCGGTGTCTTTAACAAGGGTATAGTATTAGATCTACACGTAAGGAGATCGCACTTACTAGAGTCGGAGCTGACGACTTCGTGGTTGTTTCCAAGTGCAACTGTTGTTTAAGCGGAAACTCTGAAATACGCAGCCGTCTCTTACTGTGTCTCGCCATAACGAGGGTCATTCCCAGTGAGATGGTCGCAAGTAGAATTTTCATGTTATAAATGTGTAGATTAGCAGGTTATCGGATGCTGAACGACTGGTAGCAAGGAGGCTGACACGTATTTAAATCCATTGCGAATCCAAATAGAAACCATGTGCTTGGTGCAACCCATAGTGTTGAAAGTGAATAACGCACGCCATATTTTTTATCATGCACGGGCAGAAGCTCGCTTCAGAGGCACTTCGAGGCTCGTGAAAGACTTTTTGTAATTGCGATGTTTGTTATGCCACACGAGGTTTTTAAGTGGAACCTTTATTCGTGGCCCAACGTTTCGACCGTTTCGTCTTCTTCAGAGGCCTGAAGATGGCTTGAAGCTCATGATTTGTCAAGTACCCAAACAAGCGCCTCCTCCCCTCTAGCGTTTCCGACATCATTTCGGGAAAGCTCCCGAACAACTCAGTAACATGACAACAAACTCACCGATGGTTCCACCGCTTGTGGGGAGCGTGTGCTCACAGCCACAGTAAGTGATGTTAGTATGGATGAATGAGCCCTACTTGAGTCTCAAGCCACATGACATGATATTGTCACGCATGTCGCCTATACTATAGCTCGCCTTTACATACGAAAGGCAAAAGATCATTTGTAACAGACAAACAATATCGTATCCACTCAGCAATCGTTGAAGTTTCTTCAGCGATGTACAGTAACGGTCAAAAATATATGCGGTTCCGGATTTTTACCATAACTTTGGTCAGTGTTTACATATCTCGTTCATTTTTTTGTGTTTTGAAGGCAACTGTCATTCAGTGAAAGAAGGTATATCAGCCGAGTAGGGTGCAGTGTGAAGGTGGAAAAAATTATTTAACTGAAAACACTGAAAATGATCAACACCGCGCTTCGGTGCTGTCAGGATTCCAAAGGACGGGTAGTAATGTTCGCCTCATTTCGCACTATTTTTTGCATAACGGCTCGTTTCGTTGAGTTATAAGCTTTTTATGGCTAATTGAATTTTTGAAAGGTTCGGCCATTTTTAGGGATTCCAGATAATCTATGACCTTCACACTGCATCCTACTCGGCTGAGATACTTTTTTCATGGAGTAGCAGCTGCCTTCAAATTACTAAAAAAAAAGAGTTTGTAAACGTCGGCCAAAATTATGGTTATGTCCAAAACCGCATATATTTTTGACCGCTACTGTAGATCGACCGGCGTGTTTCCACGATTTATTTTGAATAGGAAGAAACATGCCGACGTCTACTACCGGAACGGACTTGGAGGAGGATTGAGGGTGGGTCGAGGGAGATTTGTGATGATATTCGATCTAGGGCTGAATCCACTCTTTGTGCGAATACGACAGACTTTTGCGTTCGCTTCAGGAGAACTCCAGCAATAGCGACAACAACTCAAACAGTAACCGCATCGAGAACGCTCGCACAAATGTTGACCAACCGGCAAAGGTCACTGTTCTAGGCAACACTCAGCTTTCCTCTAACGCCTTAAATTTTCTCAGTCTCGGGCCCTCGTCTGCGCCATCACAAAACACCAGTGCGACTACGTTAAGAAGTGCGTGAGTTAAGATCGAACGATACGCATCTCTGTCAGCGATAAAGGTGGAGAGTTCGTGGTTATACCACAATCATTAGATCGTGAGATAACCGAACTCCATTTGCAAGATTCGACCATCTATCGTCGCGCCACCATGGAAGATTTTACAGCGCAATGTAGACGTCTCAATCACGTATGGACTGCTGTAGGAACATCTGCGGGAATTGATGGAAAGTTTTTGAGCAGACTTAGACTAGACAACCCTAGTTGTCCGGTTTTTTATAGCCTGATCAAAACCCACAAACTTTCTCCTAACGACATGCTATCAATGTCAGCAGACACAAAATACGACCTATTATAAGTTGCGTTGGTGGACCAACCGATCGAATATCGTGGTACCTTAATGCTATCGTGAGCCAGTTACTAACAAAGTCCGTTCCCACCTGACCAACACGAACCAGTTCCTACAACAGTTGCGCAACTCAAACTTCGGGGCGAATCGTGTAATGGAGTCGTTTGATGTTACATCACTTTATACAAATGTCCAAAACGAACAAGCTCTCTAGGCTTTATCTGAAATGCTGGATAGGCATGCTAGAGATATCAAGACCTATGGACTGAATAAAGGACACATCATGACTCTAGTTGGGGAATGTTTGCGATGCAATATATTTAAATGGTCAGGGCGATACTAACCAAATAAGGGGTTTGGCTATGGGTCAGCGACTAGCACCAGTACTTGCGATCTGCTTCATAAGCAGAATTGAAGAACCAGTATTGAGTTGCTTGCCTTTAATGTACCGTAGATATATTGATGACTGCCTCATCGTAACATCAACACAGTCCGTAATGGATGAGTGTTTTCGGTTATTAATGAGCAACCACATTATGTCAAGCTCACACGGGAAGTACTCAAGCACGGTTGGACCATACCTTAACACTCAGGTCAAATTGTCTGATGGCATTGTTAGCGTAAAATGGTACCGCAAACATAGCTGTAAGAACGTTTTGATTCATGCTTCATCTTCTCACCCTGCTGCAGTGAAACGTGCTTTCATTAAGAACATAATAACTACAGCAACCAGTATGTGCACTGGCGATGAGGAGCGTCAGGAGTCAAGACGCTTAGCTACACGCATAGCTGCCGAGAATGGTTATGCGGTACCCATACGACGAACACTCTCTTATGCTGGTCGACAACGGCGCATATCACGTCAAAAACTACCCTTATGCCTTCCATTCATCTCCGATCGTGTCACTGCTTCAATACAACGTAGTATTGTGCGAGCACAGTTACAAGATGATGTTGTGTTAGTGAATATTCCTAATCACAACATTAAACGTCAACTTGTTCGCAACAGACTATACAGTGCATGACTCCAAACTCATTACATGCCCATACGGAAAACCAGGGGATTGTGAGAAAGCTGGAGTGATTTATCAGCTTGAATGTAGGGCTTGTAGTAGCACTTATATTGGAGAAACAGGAAGGGACTAGCTATTCGCGTTAAAGAACACCTAGCTGGGAAAAGGCGTGATATCATCACCACCCCACTTAGCAAGCATAAGACTGAGGAGCACAGTGGGAACGACTTTGATGTTAAGTGTAGCATTTGGCTTGGCGTTCGAGACGGAAATTTCATCAAGGAAAGTTTTAGAGTCATTCTGGATTTTCGTAAGAAATCCACGGATGAATAACGCAATGAGTGTTGGTCTATCACAAATGATCTTTTGCCTTTCGTATCTAAATGCGAGCCATAGTATGGGTGACATGCATGACAATATCATGTCATGTGGCTTGAGACTCAAGTAGGGCTCATTCATCCATACTAACATCACTTACTGTGACTGTGAGCACACGCTCCCCATAAGCGGTGGAACCATCGGTGAGTTTGTTGTCATGTCACTGAGTTGTTCGGGAGCTTTCCCGAAATGATGTCGGAAACGCTAGAGGGGAGGAGGTGCTTGTTCGGGTACTTGACAAATCATGAGCTTCAAGCCATCTTCAGGCCTCTGAAAAAGACGAAACGGTCGAAACGTTGAGCCACGAATAAAGGTTCCACTTAAAAACCTCGTGTGGCATGACAAACATCGCAATCGGCAACTAATGCCGAGGTTACAAGAAGAGAGAACTTGGAGACTTATGGTAATGGTGCCGGGTTATTGACGGTTCAAGGACAAGTCATTTCTCCTTGATGCCTTGCTGACATGCCTTTCACGTAATGAGTGTGCCGTAAACTTGACAAGGGTGAGGTAGCGGATATAAGTGGTTTTCATACTTCATTGATGTTGGCATAATATGTGAATCATTCAGGAGAAGACGTGGCAACTCCAGGAAACAACAGGTCTAGTAGGTAAGCCCTGCATCTTATTAGGTCGTTCGGAGACGTCTGATTTGAATGTTTCACATTCTGGAGTTTTTTTGATTCTTCGCTGGGTTTCCCATATCATATCAAAGCCCACTTCTCACTATATCCAGCTAACCTTAATGTGATTCAGTTATGTCAGTTGTGTGTATGTACAATTGTGTGGTTGAAATTTCTTTTAGTGAAGCAGTGGTAGAGAAGCTCAAAGCAGCACTTTTTCATGGGTGTGTATACATTGGTACGAATGAACTCCTTCGCACCCCAGGTGCGAACGATTGATTACTTCCTCGCACCTCATGTGCGAGAAAGTAATTAACTGCGTGCGAGAAGCAGAGGTCAGCTGTAGACCGTTCAATTTTTAAAGTTGAGTGTAATGTCCACAGAAAAAAATCAGCATGGGTGAAATTCTAACAAAAGAATTTTTCGGAAAAGAGGAGTTTGGCTTGATGGTATTATGGTAACCAGTCAGATCTAGTGATTGGGAATGATTATAACAGTTTTAGTAGTTGGAATAATGAATAAAAAATAAGCGAGTGAAATGAATAAATGGACCAAAGCCTACTTGATGAATTATCAAAGCGCAAATGTAACCAACCTTACCGTATGGCATATTGTTATTAATCTCGAATGTATAGAATGCTACACTTTTGATATGAGTTGCTATGGTCACAAGCTAAATTTGGCAGTTCGATGAGAAGTCAAATGCAGGTATCTAAACAGGTGTTTAAGCAATCCCACGTACAAGTACTTGTTTCCAACAAACTTTATTGAGCTGCAATGTTTTCTGATACAAACAAACACGTTATTAATGAGCTTATATGATTTATTAGCAAATCAGAGATCCATTTCTTTTTCTGCAACCTAATGTACATCCCATAAATATGATAAGTGTTTTCATTTGCACTACAATGAAACTGTCTCAATTTTTTCCTCTATCGACATTACACTCAGTTAATGAAGTTGAGCGGTTTGTAGCTGATCTTTGCTAGCTAACTAGTTTCTCGCACATGAGGTGCGAGGGAGTAATTAAGAGTTCGCACATGGGGTGTGAAGGAGGCCATTCGTACCAATGTATACACACCCCTTTTTCATTATGGATCTGTTCGCCCTTCTAAATGTCGATCATAAAACTTTGCTCCACACCGCCGATTGTAACAGATATCTTTGGCGATTCTGGAAATGGTTTTGCTGCTTTGGACCGTTCCCTTATTTCATTAATATGGCAACCTTGAAGATACTTTGGGAAGAATACTAAAACAGTACTGTAAGTGAAAGTGCAGGCGCTCAATTGTACAAAAGTAAAAAAAAAGAAAAAAAATGAAAGGGTGGGGAACCCGGTTAATGAAATTCCCTCCACCATTAATTCCGAAAGGCGGCGGACCAGATCGTGAAATTGGCGGGCTGACAGCAGTTGTTGAGGAACTCCACCATTAAAGGCACAGTTCACGATAATATGATTATCTTGATTCCATCCCCGAGTAGATAGCTGCCTCCACGAAAGCAATATGTGTGCAATCACCGCGGCGCGAGGGTTAATGCTAAACGCGTGAGGAACCCGTAAATGAGATGGCGGCCACCGTCTCAAGATTACCCACATCCATCTTACGATTTGCCAGCAGGGAAGCGGTGGCATATACGTGTATAAAAGATATGATATCGACTGCGATAAGAAAAGATAGGGAAAGTTTCCATAGGAACAGCAATCTTATCGGATGATATTATCACGCAAAAACTTGTCGAAATGTTTTCCTCTGGTCTGAAGGCTCGTCGAAGCCAAAGGTCAGGGGCACCTGAATACCATGGTTTTTGAAAGGATTATTTGGCTTTTTCTTCACTTATATTTCCTTCAGCACCTCCAGAGTCCTTATGGAGCGAGACGACGCACGAAAATTACCGTGAATTGTGCCTTCTAATCTCGGGCACTTCTTTTCGCGGTTTTTCTGCTTTACCAGTGAAGTTCTGCAATCTCCACCGCGCTTCAATGACAATGGCGCTTAATTCTAGACATGATTTTGCTTGCGCTGTTATACTCATTCCAGTATTACGGCGCTCATTACCCAAGAATATCGACAAACAGGCCATGTGCTCTCTAATGACCCTTGTGCAAATTTTACTTCTCTCTATTAGTGGTGTAGTCCATGAGATTGTACGGCCCTTCGCGGACGAACCGATATTTCCGACGTCAGAAAGTTCTGTGGCTGTACTCACTCAGTGGTGCGGTCCATCAGTCAATTCCAGCCTCCTGCAGAAAACCGATAATTTCAATCGTGAAGGTCGGTGGACCACGATGCTGTAGAGTTTCGAGTCCCATGACAGCTTTGGACAAGGCGAACGATGTCGGCGTCCAATGTGGGCCAGTGGACGTAGCTTTGCCAATATCTTCATCCTCGTTTCTCCAGCGTGTGCCCTGTGGAGGGTCTTGAGACACGCTGATGTATTGATTTGGAATCTCTAACCATGCAGTGTTAACAATATCACTAAAAGTATTAGGGGTATCACGACACTTGTTGTAGTGCCAGAAGACGATTCGCGATCAACCTCAGGCTTGCTGCCGGATCCCGGGTAGTCGATTACTTGCTGGATCAGAGGGTCAGCTTGTGTGGCGTTCGAATGTGTTCGGCGGAAACCGGACGGTGACGGCAGTTTTCTGTGAACTCTGCATTACTCCACATAGATAGCTACTATAAAGTAGTCCTACGGTGCTGCAGAGTTGGATGCTATGAGGCGTGACAGAGTGTCCGCGGGTCCAAAAGTGTTGACGTACTCTATTGTGAGGATGTATTTGAGTAGCATTGTGGCCCATCGTTGAAGACGGCTGGCGGTTTAGACAGGGATTCCTTTTTTGCTTCCAGATACTGCAACAGGTGGTTTGTGGTCGATCTTCAACGCGCATTGGCGTCCGTGAATGAATCTGTGGAGCTTGTGTAAAGCGAATATGAGAGCGATTGTTCTTTTTCTATTTGACGAGTTCTTCTGCGCTGAAGTGAGGCAACGGCTTGCGTGGTAGACGACCTCCTGGGGTCCATTTGCTGTAAAGCATCGCTCCTATTCCGTAGTGGGAGACGTTGGAAGTTACGTTTATTGGGACGCTCAGGTCGAAGGGAGTTAGTGAGGAGATCCGAGCTCAGAGTTGCCGTCATTTTGTCGGAAGATTAATGGCAGTAATGCGGCATCCTTCCTTGTCAGGGCGTCCACGTGGTACGCAGATTGTGCAAGTTCTTCGCGAAGTTCCTATAGAAGTTGATGAGTCCAAGAAAGGCACTGGCTGACTGACGTCCTTTGAAGCCGGCATCTTCTGAATAGTCTCGGTCTTCTCTGGATCAGGGTGTCGCCCTTGAGCGTTGATGACGAACCCAAGGTAAATGACTTTTGTTTGTATTAAAGTATACTTTTCGAGTCAGGCCCCAATCTGTGATCCTGGATTCGGTTCAAGACTGCGTCTAGTCGAGCGTTGTGTTTGTCGATGATTCTGCCAACATATGTTGTCGAGATAGGCGGCATTTCCCTTCAGTCCGGTAGGGAGCGCCGATGCATTGCTGAGAAATGCCAGGGGCAGGTTTCACCCCGTATATAGTCTGTCGAATCTACAGAGTCCTTGGTGTGTATTAATTGTCAGGAGCTGTTTCAAGTTATCGTCCACTTCCAGTTGCAGGTACGCTTCAGCAAGGTTTAGCTGTGAGAAGTAGCGTTCTGTGTTGAGCCTTGTAAATATGTCGTTAAAGCACCGTTTACTTCCTGGTTTTGGGCTGCTCTGGAGTCGTGCTGCGAAATTCTCTGGAAAACACCGCGTACATGGGGAGCGTACCGCTCATCGGTGGCGGATTCCGTTCAGCTGCTACCAACACCCCGAACTTATCTTATGGTTAGTCCGCTTTCCCTCGACGCTCGGTCTTTTTCTAAGAGAATTATAGAATTGTTGCCCAAGCACCGAGAATGGTACCACACGCGTGATGCCACAGTGAGAAAGAACGAAAAAACCAAGATCAATCCTCTTTCCCTCCATCCTTTATCATCGAAAAGGTGTTCTCACGTCTTTTGCATCGCTTCGAGCGTTGGGACTCGGCTACCACTCCATGTGCACCACAGTATGGCCATGATAAGAGCGGAAGGCGTGCCCCTGAACGCAAGTTGCGCAACGCATCGTCCCATTGAATCGTGCACGTTGATTCACAATGGGTAAGTCTTCCCAACTACTGGAAAACCAGTCTACTCCTCGTGGTACCTTTAATCATTATGTGGTGATCTGGTTTATGTCTTGTGAGACATTCATAAAGTGATCCTACTATATATAATCCGCTTAGTATGTCTGTCTGTCTGTGTGTGTGTGTGTTTGTCAGTCTGTCACGAAATTCATTCAGTCTGTCACGAAATTCATATCTCGCGTCGCAGCAAAGCTGGGACGCTGAATTTTACAATGATGTAGGGGGTTCCAAGGGAACCCCAGCGGTGGTGGACCGAAAGTGATAGCAACTGATAAGGAGCCTCGGAAGATAAATGTCACCAAATTAGTTTCGCTTTTCGCATTAGTCCCGGAGCGTTCATACTCACAAGTGTTTTGTGGGGTGGGACGGGGACATTAATTGTGGGTGACCCGCACCGATAACGGTTGATAAGATTTGGTAAGGAACGTAAAAAGGCTAGAGTCGTCGAATCCGTTCCGCTTTTCGCATCGGTCCCAGGACGTTCATACCCACAAGTGTTTTTCGGGATGGGACGGGGACATTAATGGTGGATGACCCGCATCGATAACGGTTGATAAGATTCGATAAGGAGCGTAAAAAAGCTCGCTTTTCGCATTGGTGCCGGAGCGTTCATACTCACAGGTGTTGTGCGGGGTAAGACGGGGTCATTAATGGTGGATGATCCAGCTTAATAACGGTTGTTAAGATTTGATAAGCAGCATGAGAAGGCGAATGTCGTCAAATTCGTTTCACCTTTCGCGTTGATCCAAGAGCGCTGACACACACGGGGTGTTAAGCAGAGTGGGGTACGGACATTCATAAATGGGTGACCCAAACTGATAATGGTTGATAAGATTCGATTGGGAGTGTGAGAAGGAAAATGTCACCAAGGCCGGTGCTTTTGCGGCTAACAGTGGAGTGTTCACATCGCAGGTATTGTAGGGTACGGGGACCTTAATGGTATTGTTGGGTACAGGGGCCTCAGTGAAACTGGTAACGGCTCACAGAGGCTGATAAGAATCGTCAGGATTGGATGGGATGAAATCCTTTACATCGCTTGATATTACTACACGACCGCTTTAGCAAAAGCGCCTGATGCTTAGTCCCATTGGGTGAACATATTTTGTTTGTTCTGATATCACTGGCCGATGTATCGACCGCCGAAATGCCTAGCGTTCTAAAAAGTGGTGTATTTCTCTTGATACTGCGATCTACATTGACAATCATGATACAACCTATATTTGTGATAGCAAAGCAAGCGATTTACTCGGAATCATTTTCTAATGCGGTACTGGCAGCAACACTGGGTATCGACCGCCAAACTATGCAAAATTCCAAATAGTGAAGCATGTTTACTAAGACGATATACGTCGATAATCGGGATTCGAATCTACTATAAATGTGTAGTAATTGATGCTCAGCAAATGAACACATTGTTACCAATCGATGCAATCGAATGCAAAACTATCGATGTCTGAATTATTCAAACTCCCAATGATGACCTCGCGCACACTACTGCGATTAGTGTCGATGACGTGTAAAACGGGCTCGATGCAAAGCGACTTAAGCATGATAACACCGAAATGCTTTTTTAACACGTCGTCTCCTCTGCTTTTATCCAAATAAATAACTCAGCTGAAAGCTGCGGAAAGGAAGTTTCCACTCAACTCCATACACAACTGTGGTCGTGCCCATCAAACCCATTTTGCACAGCATCGCCATGAATCGCGCGCAGTAGTGTGCGCCTGCCAGCAGGTCGAAATATAATTGATTTAGAAACCATGTTACTCTACGTCGACGTACTCCGCGATCTGCGATAACCTCAAATATTAGCAACTCTCCCAGATCGATACGAGAGAGTTCACCAGATTCTTCACATAGCCGTGCCTCAAGTCGCTCTCAAAGCAACCCTGGATGATGGCTGTGCCTATTGTATATACACTCTTTTCCGAATGCAATTGATTAGCACCGGTGTTTCATCCGAAATTACTATTATCTATTGCTTCCTAGGTTTTTAAACTGCAATTATGTAGTATAAGACGATTAGGCATTTCAGTTTAGATAAAATTTGTCATCACATTATTATTTTGCTTTTTTCGAACACTGTTATATGTTGCTACAGATGCGTGTTTGATGTATTCGGCCAATTCACAAGACGTCTTTTTTCTGGCGAAATAGAAACTTTCACATTAAAAACGTAGATTCGTGCACCACCTTACATATTTTTCTAAAGGTATTAGGTTGTCGGGAAAGTTCTTTCGTTTTTCGAAGCAACTCATTCTATCACTTCATCACAAAGCATACTGAGAAACAAGGTAATCACCACCTTGTTCTACCACTTCTCGCCATCTTTCAGGCAAACTTGCTATGCCATCGGCGTAGAACTGATCTGATTTTGATTTGAAGAAGTTGCGCAAGCACCGTTTACTGTCATCTTCATTATCGAAGGTTTTTCTTTGAATGGCGTTAGATAGGGAAAGGAAAAGATGATAATCCGATGGAGCAGATCAAGGCTATAAGGTGGATAAGACAGCACTTCCCATCCAATCTAAAAAAATTTTCGGCGAGTCACTTTTTCAATATGTGAGCGAGCATTATCGTGCAGGAAACGAATCGTGTCATGTTCGGACGTTTACCTGTGATTTTCGCCGCCAATCTATCCAGCTCTACACAGTATAGGTTTGCTGTTATTATAGTGTTGCAAGCCAGCACCCGCAACCGTTTGTCGACCTCCGATGGGCGCCCTGACCGGTCAGAGTCTTCGACATTGTAGTTGCCTGTTCAAAGTCGTTTGAACCAAAGTTGCGCCTTAAGTTCAGACATTGAATCCTCCCTGAATGCAGCGTGTATACGACGACCGGATTCGGTTGCTGAGAGGCCATGTTTGAAACATATAGTGGAAGGCCCCGAAAGTACTCCTTTGATATATTAGGTTGTCCCAAAAGTCTTGTAGGATTTCTCTTAAAAAATCAATAACTCTTGTTCTTTTCGAGGCAGGTCTAGGAGATTCAGGAATATGGTATAACGTTCTCCAAGCTTTCTAGTAGAATATATTGACCCACCAGATTCCGTGGAGAGACTACAATGCCCGAAGTCGATACCAACCCATCACGCGGTGTCATATTCTATAGGTGGTCTTGGAGCAGCAAAGCGACAGAAGCATGCGACTCCATTAACGCTGCATTGGGCGAAGAATGTGTGAGCTACGAGACCGTGTGCCGCTGGCTCATCAGGTTCAGCAACGGCGAGACACAGAAGACAAGCCACTCACGGGACGCCCACATGCATTCGACGACGAGACGCTGCTCTCCGCCGTTTGCGCCGATCCTGAAATCACCATGCGCGAGCTGGCGGAGAGGGATGGACAAGCACCCATGACCATGAATCGTTACCTCCGCGAACCCGGTCATCGAAAGGTGCTGTCGCGATGGACCTCATGCCCTGACGTATGCTCACGAAGGTGCCCGTGTGAGCATCTGTCGATCGCTGCTGCTCCGCCCGCATCACAATGACTTTCTCGTCTATCTGGCTACGGGCGATGAGAGCGGGGAAATGTACGATACCAACGCACCCCGCGCCTTTTGGCTGCTACGTGACGCCGAGCCGCCAACGCAGCTAATGTCCGACCTCCATCCGAAGAAGATTCTACTCTGCTGCTCCTAGACGCGGAAGGAATGCTTTTCCAAGAGGTGTTGGTACAAGGCGAGACAGTCGCCGCTGCCGATGCAACCACCCGCTCCAGCAGCTCGCCGTCTCTATTCGAGAAAAGTGCCTGAAAAGGTCCGTGGTCACCCTCCTCCATGACAACGCCCACCCATACGTCGCCAAGTGTACCCAGGGCAAGCTACAAGAGCCCGGCTGGGATGTGCTGCCCCACCCGCCATACTCTCGAGACATTACCCCTTCTGACTATCACCTTATCCTCCTCTTGAATCCTCCCTGGCCAAAAGAAAATTCGCTGATTGTGACATGCTTGCAAAGGCGATCGCTGACTTCTTCGACTCTCAGAACCCAGAGTTGTGGGAGGAGAGAATCAACGATTCACCTGTGAGGGGAAGAGTGTTGTCGATAACAATGGTGAATACGTTGTTGCCTGATTGTTGTTTGTCGGAAGAAAAAATAATAAAAAGTGATGATCGGAAAAATCCTACAAGACTTTTGGGACAATCAATATTTATTTTGCCGAAAAAGGTTGTCCGGGAGATGAAAGACAATAGTACCTATAGATGCGTATGAACTTGTACTACATGTATATGTAAAGAAGAAATTGTTGAAAAGCACGTTGGCGGGGGAAAAGGACGTTTTCAAAAAACGAAAGAACTTTCCCGACAACCTAATATTTATCTGCTCTACCAAATGGGATTCTTAATTTATTGCTTCCTTATGATAAGACTGTTCAGGCTGGTGATGTGGTGAGTCCAATTAGCAAAAATTAACCAGAAAAATTATTAGGTTGGTGGACAGTTCTTGCTACACATGCGCTCACTTCTTCAGAAGGTTTTGCTTCCATGTCTTCGTATATATACATGCAGTATAACCATCCTTCCATTTCTTGTCTTCAGTAATTCCTTGTCTTTTAGGCAGGAAAGGACCTAGACGTCGCATTTTTGATATCGCTTCCACTACTTCTCCGCCCCATGTCGACGTCCCCTTATTACACGATCACGTCCACGACACACATGAACTCTCTGAGGGAGCATGCTAGAGAGCGGAATATTGTGAGGACACACGAACTTCGACGGAAGTATTTCTTTGTTATCGAACCGAAGCTAAAAAAGTCTTCCGCAGATCATGTGTGGCAAAGCTATTCAAAGATGTACCTATTCGGCACCTAACAGAGTTGAAGGGATGGAATCGCTATTGGTGACAACAACAACAGGACATAGAAAAAGAACTCTATGCCTACATAACAAGAAAGGATAACAAAGAAACAATAGTGAAAATTAAAAGAATCCGACTCGCCATACAGTTCCGGACGATGTCGCGCCTAAAAAGAAACAATTATACATCAGTTTGTTCAGTTGTCTACATTTATAGTAAGCCGTATGATGTTGTGTGATCATAAGTGCAGATTGAGCTGGTACCTAAAGTTCTTATTCCATGTCCATGTCGCTGTTGTTGTCGTCCCGCGCGGTTCCATCTTTCAACTCTGCCAGGCGACGAACGAGCATCTTCGAATATTTTACTTCGCCATACATGCTCCACGGAGGACTTTCCTACCATTATGGATTTCTCTGAAGATACTTCCGTTGAACTTCATGTGTCCTCACAATATTCCGCTCTCCAGCAATCTCTGTCAGTCTCACAGTATTCATGTGCATCGTAGACGTCATCGTATAAAAAGGGTACGTCGACACGGGGCTGAAAAAGAGGGGGACGGTATCGAAAATACGATTTCTAAGATGTTTGCAACGTACTGGAACACCTCCTTTCTGCAGTAAATCCTGTCCAAGGCGTTTTTGGACTTGTAAATCGACGACCCCCTTGCGGAACTGGTTAGGCACATCCCGTTGAAAGGACGGAGTGAGGACAACGTCTCGCAGCCTTTGATAGCCTTGCTCTCAAGGCTCAGGGTCTGCGGACGTCGCCCTTCCAGTGGTCCATGATGGCGCTTCGTATGCACCCCTGTTATGGCTTCCTAAATTGCAGACTATCATTTGTTGAGAATTACCCATTCGAAGTAGTTGATAGAATCTCAGGCCATTCATGAACATCCAACACGTGCTTCAGGCACGTATAAAATAGGTTAAGTGCAGACTCTGCTTTTCTGCGCTCCCATTTTCATTGAAGTTCACAGATGCGTCTTTAGTGGTTCAATCCAAGTTGCTATGATCTCACACTGTTTCTCCTCAAAAACCTGGAAACCAAGGAACTTCCGCTTTTTGAATGGTTTACCCATCATTCTTTGCCTTTCGTAGTCTGTTGCCAAGCCACTTCGTCCGTCGCCATCCGTCATACTACTGACGAATTTTTCCAACTTCGGGCTCCATATCCTTTAGCAATGCACCAATTGCCTTGCTCTCTGTTGTAAGCGACAAGGCGGACATGCCCATCGAATATACCCACCGTAGCAACCTGCGAAGACCTTCTATCTCCATCCTCCCGCTGACACCTCCTAAACTTTATGTTCTTATTGCATCAGTTGTTATACATTATGATATGTAAACCTGTCTCCGATTGGTGAAGTATTTCAGTATGAAACACAAGCCTTATCCTCGTGTCGGCTAGTACGACCTTTCCTATAGGAGCCGAATATCCTCTGCTGTCATATGCTCCATCGGCAGCCAATTCCATCCCTCCTTCCCCCTAAAATTGAAAAAGCACTGTGTTTCGCAAGTGAATTGTGCTGGCGAAATATTTGAGCAAGTTGCAATTACCCTATTGCGTCCTCGCACAACGTCCCTCACCAACCCCTGATGCCACTGGTATACGCGTTCAATAGTTTGAAAAGAAAGCTAAGTTCAGCTCCCTCGCCCACCGCTCCAGCTCCTAAACATGTAAATCTGTATGACCAAGATCACACGAAGATTCGTATCGTTACTTACAACATAGCGGTAATGGCGGCAACCGCGGCCAAAACATTCCCTTTGTATGTTTTTTCCTTCTTATGCACTACCGTTCGGTCCTGACTCTCCCATCGCTGAACACGCGGTTCGTTCCTACTACAGCTAATGCAGATAAACTCACTACGACCGCGGTTCCAACTCCATTCAGCTCCGTGCCATTCAGTCGGCTACCATACTGAGGGCAGAACTGAAACAGCTGCACAGGCAGGTCCCACTCGACCAGATAGTACTTGCTGAATGCTGCTGGGTCCGTTTCCTTGAGGGCAGCTCCATAAGTGTCCGTCGAGGTTGATAAGGAATCAGATTCTCCCTCAGATTCGGATTCATCTTCCTGCAAATTAACAGTCATTAAACTCCACCCTCCACGTTCCAGTTAAGCCAACCGTTTCAGGACATGATTCGTCGAGTCTTCCTCTTCAACAGTCTACAGATAAAAGGGATATACGACTGCTATAGACCCTAACCTGCATCATAAGAGGTGCCACAACGAGATTGATTGAAGTAATTCGTAGATATCGAGGAATTTGATACTAAACGCTCCTCTGATTGCCGATCGATCGATAAATCTGATTGAAGTCTCTAGTTAGCAGAACAAATACAGAAAAGTGAATTAATTAGCTTGTCTCTATCGGCCGCAGTCCCCCACAGACAGGACGTAATATGGACCATAGCCCACATGCATACGTCCGAATTGTCGCTTTCTCCTCTTCAAAAACATAGTAAACCGTTTTTCCCACACACAGAGAAACTCACTTAGCAATGACATCCGGCAGCGGGATTGTACTCCCTTGAGAATCTTCGAGTAACCAAAGATCGTTCTCTCAGACTTTACAATAATTCGACCCATTACAATTTCTGAAACGGATAACGTTTTTATCAAGTCAAAATTAAGAGAAAATATGTAGATCTCAAATAACTGATTGACTGACTTTTGTGTTTAAATGGGTTCCCAACAACAGGAATTATGGTGGCACCAATGTTCTGATTCAAGTTTCCATATACCCGTCAATCGCACTTCGAAAAATCCGATCGTCTTTGTACGACAGTCTGCCGATCATTCCATGAATGTAAATCTGGAAAGCTATAAATGCTTTTAGAGGTACAGCAGAGATATATAAACAAGAGTAAAAAAATTCAAAACGCAAAAAATAAAGAAACTAGAATTGGTTGTGTTCCTCATTAACAAACGAACAATCATGAGTTCAACTTGGAGCTAATATCGCCAAAAGAGAGAGGTTGAACCAGAGATTAATACCATATGAGACTATTAATATTGACTATAGATAAAAAGATACCGTTTCTCGCACATTACATCCCTCCGGACTCATTAAGAATTGACAGTGAGCAAATGGTAACAAGATAGGTTTCGTATGCGACGCTTCCACAAGCATTAGTTTTGAAGAGGAGCTCACAGGATAAAATAGTCCTTACTAGAGTGACTCTACCTTGCTTGTCTTCTGCTGAAAATTTCCAGGTCGTGTGGGAGATGATTATGCATGTCCATATATGATCGAATAGCAACCACCTTTTACCATCTTCCTACATTGCCACTTGAATGACCACGAGAGCCATATGAAAACGTCTCTGAAAAAGAGCAGCAAAAATAAAATGAAACAGATGCACAGAACCAAATGAAGGAGGTGCACAAAATAAAAGGGTAAAAACACGCATAAAACAAAAGGAAAGCAGTAAGATAAAATGAGAAAGATGCATAAAACAAAATGAGAGAGGCAAAGTAAAACGAAAATGATGCACAGAACAAAAGGAAGTGGTCAAAACAAAATGAAAGAGATGGAGAAAGCAACAGAATAAAGGTATGCACCAAATAAAATGGAAGAGGTGCGCAGAACTTGAAAGAGATGCAAAAAAATAATAGTAAACATGATAATAGGCATGATAATTTACCATGATGATAACAAACAATAAACAATATGCACAAAACAAAATAAAAGAGGCAAAATGAATGAAAAAGATGCACAAAACCAAATGAAAGAGGTGTGGTCAAAACAAAACGAAAGGGGTAAGATAAAAGTGAATAAGATATTATACATGATAATATAAAATGAGGTCAACAAACAATCCTACATTATATAATCGGCTAAGTGTGTCTGTTGGTGTGTGTGCGTGTGTGCTTGTGTGTGTTTGACCGGAAATTTATATCTCGCGTCGCCGCAAAGATAGGATCCTGGATTTCAGATATGATAAAGAGGGTGGCGAGGGGATCCCAGCGGTGATGGACCGAAAGTGATAGCAGCTGATAAGGGCTGATAAGGAGCCTCGAGAAGCTAATGTCGCCAAATCAGTTTCGCCTTTCGGGTTGATCCTAGAGCGCCCACACCCATATGTGTTTCGAGGGGTGGGACGGGCACATCAATGGTAGGTGATTCCCACTGATAACGGTTGATGAAGGCTGATAAGGAGCGTTGAAAGGCGAATGTCGCCTAATTCGTTTCGCCTTTCGGGTCGATCCTATAGCGCCCACACTCATAGGTGTTTTGAGGGGTGTGACGGGCACATGAATGGCATGTGATCCAGATTGATAACGGTTGATAAGGGTTGATAAGAAGCTTTGAAAGGCAAATGTCGCCTACTTCGTTTCACCTTTCGCATCGATCCTAGACTGCCGAGTGTTTTGAGGGGTGGGACGGGCACATTAGTGGTGGGTGATCCAAACTGATAATGGTGGATATGATTCGATAAGGAGCGTCAAAAGGCTAACGTCGTCATCTGTTCCGCTTTTCTGGCTGACTGTGGAATGTTCTCACTCGGAGGTATTACAGGGTATGGGGACCTTAATGGTGACTTTTCGAAAGTGATAACGGCTTACAGGGGCTGATAAGAGCCATCAGGATATGGGGAAGGCATAAATCCCGGTACACCTTACTATTACTATACGACTGCCGTAGTGAATGCGTATGATGCCCACTACCATTGAGTGGACATACTTTGTTTATGTTCTGATATCTGCTGCCGATGTATCGATCGCTAAATTGCCTAGCTTTCCAAATAATGGTGCATGTCCTTTGATACTGTGATCTACGTGGATGATCAAGACACTATTTACATTTGTGATAACAAAGCAGGCATTCATTCTCTCACGCGGTGCCAGCAACAATACTTGGTAACGACCGCTAGAATATGTGAATTTCCAAGTAATGGTGCATGTTTACAGAAACGATAAGCATCGATAACTGGCATACGGATCTACTACACATGTAGAAAGTAGATGCTCAGCAAAAGGCATCATCAACCATTTCCCCCATTACATATTTCCATTAAGTTAAATTCATAATGAATAATTCGCACAGTACTGTGCGATGGCCTAGCCCAACTGGTTTAAAAATAACGAGCTAACAAAATGCCCACATTAGCCGCAGAGGAGCTATGAAGGATATTACACTACGTTACAACGCATTACGATATGACTTCAGAAAGCGTAGCCGCCCATCCACGGCGTCTCCCCCGGGTGCACATCGGCATAACGGCATGCCGAGCTGTGGGGTCACCATAAGGTCCAAGCCGCGGTTGTTTTATGCGATTTTCACCTAATGTGACCTATTCTGAAGTAGAAGGGTCGTTTCAGAGAACATGTACTCCCAGATCTCAGTTTACCCTAACCCCTAAGGGTGCCTTTAAGCCTTAACGTAGGAATAAGGGGTTCCTCGCCCTTCAGCCCTTAGTTGCTATCACTTTCACCATTGATGTCCCCTCACCACCCTCTATAGCACTTTGAAAATTCGAAGTCCCAGCTTTCCTGCGACGCGAGATATGAGTTTCCGGTCAAACACGCACACACACCAAGAGACACACTTAGCCGATTATATATACAGGGTGGCTGGAAAGGACAGGACGCTATATTTGTTATTATAGGACACTATATTTCACAAGATATGGATATGATAAACAAACAAATCAGACAGAAAATAGAGAACAATTGTACGATCACTGTAAAACACAACTTGCTTGAAATCCGATCCTTTTGCTTTGATGCCAGCTCTCAGACGTTCGGGAACGAAACCTACAGTGCGCCGTCCATAGTAAATTTCGTATGTAAATGAGCTCGGGAGTGCACCAAAAGTTTTTTTGATGGACAGTTTGTTGCCCTAGGTCACTAATCATTTCGCTCAGCTCCCTTCGTCCTTCAACAAGATTGGGCTCCTCCTTATAACCTCGATTTGAAAAAGTTGTGCCGCACGCACATTTTCCTAGATATTGGAGCAGTGGACTTGTGGACTACCTTCTGGTCTGACCTCAATCCGATATGCTTCACTAAAGGGGACCACTTGTAGAGCAGGCCTGTAGGACAGTTCCACCGCTCTGCCGATGGTCTGAAGTTGTCGCTTCAAAAGATGTTGAGCTATGCTGACGTCGAGTAATTGCGGCGCACTGTAGGCTCAGTTTGGAACGTCTGATGGCCTGCATCTAGGCAAATTCCATCAAATTACAAGCACCTTGTGTGACATAGTGGTCGCACAGGTGTCTTCTATTTTCAGTTAGATTCATTTGCTTATCTGGTCCCTATGTTGAAAGATACAGTTAGGAACATGATGTCCTATACTTTTCAACCACCGTGTAGTAGAATAGCAATAGGCATACTTAAGACAAGTAGAAGCAGACCTTTGTACATAAAGAGACAAAAGTAACATTGCAAGTAAAAGAAACAGTTGCAATAGCATGATAACGATCCTAAACAGTAAACAATTAATCCATGCATGAAACGTTGAAGAGATTGATTTCACGCGATTTCACGCGAAGAAAACAACTTCAACTCGCCGCGGGCGTCCGCGCGGAAATTCGACATAACGTTGCACACCCCTGGGGAACAACCTTATGATCCTACTATATATAATTCGCTTAGTATGTCAGTGTGTGTGTTTGTGTGTGTCCGTTTGTGTGTCACGGAATCATATCTCGCGTCGCAGCAAAGCTGGGACGCCGAATATTACCAGCGATATAGGGAGTGCCGAGGGAACCCCAGCAGTGGTGCACCGAAAGATAGTAACCGATAAGGGCTGATAAGGAGTCTCGGAAGGCAAATGTCGCCAAATCCGCTTCGCCTTTTGCGTTAGTCCAAGAGCGCTAACACTCAAAAGTGTTGTGCGGGGTGGGACGGGGACATTAAGAGTGGATGACCCGCATTGGTAACGGTTGATAAGATCCGATAAGGAACTAAAAAGGATAACGTCGTCAAACCCGTTTCGCATTTTGTATTGGTCCCGGAGCGTTCATACTCACAGATGTTTTGCGGAGCGGGACGGGGACATTGATGATGGGTGATCCAAACTGATAATGGTTGATAAGATTCGATAAGGAGCGTGAGAAGGAAAATGTTACCAAGGCCAGTATGTTTTTGCGGCTAACAGTGGACTGTTCACATTCGCAGGTATTGTAGGATACAGAGACCTTAGTGACAACGGCTATGGTGGCTGACAAGAACCATTAGGAATTGGATGGGTTGAAATCCTTCACACCGCTTGATACTACTATACGACCGCTTTAGCAAAAGCTTTTAATGCTCAGTGTCATAAGGCGAACATATTTTATGTTCTGATATCACTGACCGATGCATCGACCGCTGAATTGTCTAGCGTTCCAAGAAATGGTGCATTTCTCTTGATACTGCGATCTACATCGATAATCATGATACAAATATTAATATATTTGTATCATGATTATCAATGTAGATCGCAGGATCAAGGATCATACTGCGATCTACATCGATAATCATGACACAAATATTAATGTATTTGTATCATGATTATCAATGTAGATCGCAGGATCAAGAGCAAGGCAGGCATTTCACCCGGGATCATTCTCTAATGTGGTACTAGCAGCAACACTAGGTATCGACCTCCAGACTATGTCAAATTCCAAATAGTGAACTAAGTTCACGAAAACGATAAACGTCGATAATCGGGATACGGATACACCATCAATGTGTAGGAATCAGATGCTCAGCAAGTGGTAAATTGTTACCAGTCGATGCAGTCGAATTCAAAACTATCAATGTCTAAACTATCCAAACTCCCAATGATGACCTAAACCAGCTGGCTCGCGCACACTACTGCGCGCGATTCATGTCGATGACGTGCAAAATGTGCTTTTTTTCCGAATCAGTAGCTCAGCTGAAAGCAGAGGAAATGAACTCCATACAACTCCATACAACTCCAACTCCATTCAACTCCATACACAACTGTGGTCGTGCCGATCGAACCCATTTTGCAAAACATCGTCATGAATCGCGCGCGGTAGTGTGCGCCCGCCAGCTGGCATATCATATGAAGTCCTTTCCTCGCCAGATCTGGTGAATAGTATGAGCGAGTAAGGGCTCCAGCCTGCAACTGCTTCAATTACTGAAAAGCGATTTATGGAAATGCGCTCGCCCACGGCTGCTACAAGGGGTAGCGCGGCATACATTCGGGTTTTTTCAAAACAAAGCTAGGTGGTCAATCACATTCCTGTGAGAAAGACCTATTTTTTAGATATCCCCTGTATGCATGGATGCTTATCGCTTTCTGCCGCTTTAGTCAAAGCATTTTGATCAGTCGAAAGTTGAAACAGCTCGTTCTAATTCCAGCACTCCTTAAACCAGGGATAAAGTGTTCCATCCAATGCTTAAAGGAACCGGAAGGGGTCCGAAACAAAAGAAAAGTGCAAAGAAATGATCACTTTGTAACCAACACAGAAGGTTAGAAGCGATGATCGGTGAAAAAACCCGGATTCAAGAGTGCATCGCTGCGGTGTGTATTCGCATCCAATTCGCATCATCTCACAGACCTTCCGAGTTGTCCGCTGTAGGAGACGGGCCGCGGGCCAACGTTAGTTGTAGCACCTGACTCGCAGCGCAATGGAGTGGCCATTCCCGCTACATTAGCATTCATGTAAGTACAATAGTATCTTGAAACAATATAAGAAAGAACAAAGTAAAAAGTGAAAAGAAAAAACATTTCTAATAGAAACATCTCATTTTGGCACCATGCTAAGGCGTCAAATTGGTGAGTTAGTGCAATGGCGGCCACTTAAACTCGTCCACACTACGTCTGTTCTACCGTAAGCCAAAATTATCCCCTTCTGGTGTCTTTAACCCCCTCCCCTTGCAGTACTCACATTTGTGGTTGCCTTTGCTAGGACTTGACTAGACAAGAACTCGTGAAGTGAAGTCATCCATTTGCTATTTTCGTACTAGTTCAAAATCTACTTAGTAATTCAAAAACTTTATGGCATTCCAAAGAAACCATATATTCAGAAAAACAACTTTTTGTCTATTTGAGGAGTATGAAGCAATATGTGGGTTGATTTATGCTGACGCGCTCTCGGATTTCTCTTTATCCTGTAAACGCGCAAAACCGGTCAGAACGTTCCTTGTAACCTAACAGCATTGTGGACATTTCGGCTCATCAAGCTGTGCCATTGAATGTTTGAACTTATCGTTGTGACTGCGGTGACTGTAAGTCATTATTCTGGGTGATGGTAGTATCTTTCCATATTTTCGTGTGAAGTAGGCTGAAACATAATTCCTGCGAATGGCTTTCCAAACGTTCATCTTACAGGAGAGGGTTTTAGCTTGCCAGAACTTTGGAAGGTGAGCGGATCTACAGGGTCTCGAATGCTGACTACAAGCATAAGATACAAAATTGCAAAATGGCCTTCCGAGGAGAGTTAGGAGTGTCAAGACTCATTTGCGATGGCCTATCGGCGGGCAGTGTCTCTTCTGCAGGGCTAATCTTTTAGCGCCACCAGCCAATATGGCGTAGAGGTAGTGCTTTCGTTCTACAAGCGAGAGATCATGGGTTTGCGCCTGCTGAGCCAAAAGTTTTGACAATTTGTACTCTAGCTTTTTGTATTCAATAAAACGTGTGCTCCAATTTTTGACGTTTTTTTTTATTAGCTCGCTGTATGTATCTCTTCAGCTTATGCTATAAAGTTCCATCTATAAATTTTTATACGTTCAACAATCTATTCCAAACCGTCAGTATCAACACCTCATACGCATCAACATCAGAAAACAGCTGGGGAGATATTTTCTCTGTTCCCTGCGTAGCAGACTATCTCTGACAATCACTGCTCACCGCATTCGGTAATCCAGCATGCTGGGGTCCCTGTGTCCGTGAGGCGCCCACCAGGTGTTATTTTGCCAATTGAAGTAGTGTTCATGCTCAGAGGCCTGAATCAACCCGGAAGACGATTCTCTGACCATTCTATAATTTGATCCTGGTTTCGGAAAAGTAGGATGGCCACGACCCAGCCCCGACAGGATCAGACCGGAATATCTGAAGAATCTTACGCCAGTTATCGTCAAAACAGTGGCCCGACTCTTCACACGCTACCTGTCGGAATGCAAGGTACCCACATCGTGGAAAACTAGCAGGACTGTGTTGTTGTATAAGAAGGGAGATCCACACGACATCGGCAATTATCGTCCAATCTGCCTGCTGTCTGCAGTGTACAAGCTCTTCGCTCGTTTCATCTTGAATAGGATCGGTAGAACTTTGGACGAAGGACAGTCATGCGAGCAAGCAGGGTTTTGGAGAGGATTCAGTACAATCGATCACATCCACACGGTCACTAGACTGATCGAAGTATCGCGAGGGTACAAGATGCCGTTATGTCTCACATTCATCGATTTGAAGAAAGCCTTCGACTCTGTTGAGACAGAAGCGGTTATCAAAGCTCTGGGAAACCAGGGTGTGCCGACTCAGTATATAAGAGTACTTCGTGAGCTCTACAGCAACTTCACGACCACGATCTCGCCATTCTACAAGGACGTCATCATCGACGTGAAGAGAGGGGTTCGAAAAGGCGACACTATCTCGCCTAGACTATTCAGCACCGCTCTTGAGAACGTCATGCGTCAAATGGAATGGGAAGGAATGGGAGTGAAGGTCAATGGCCGGCATCTACACCACCTCCGCTTCGCTGACGACATTGTGCTGATAACACCGACAATTCAGCAAGCGCAACGGATGCTAGTCGATTTCGACTGCGAGTGTGGAAAGATCGGTCTGCAGCTGAACCTGACGAAGACGATGTTCATGAGAAACGGATTGGTACCTGATGCCCCATTCATGCTCAACGGAACGAACATCATCGAATGCTTCAACTATGTATACCTAGGTCGGGAAGTCAATATGATGAACGACCTAGCACCAGAGCTGAGCAGGAGGAAAAGAGCGGCATGGGGAGCCTTCAAGACCATCGAGGGAGTAGTGAAGAAGTCGAAGAACATCCGACTACGCGCCCATCTCTTCGATTCCGCTGTCCTTCCTGCCCTAACATACGCCTCAGAGACCTGGACTCTACGTAAGCAGGAGGAGCATGCGGTCGGCGTCATCCAATGCGCCATCGAAAGGACGATGCTCGGAGTATCCCGATACACGCAAGTGCAGAGGAGAATCCGGAGTTCCGAACTCCGTCGTCGATCAAAGATCAGGGAAGCCGTCGTAATTGCTAAGGAATCGAAAATTAGCTGGGCCGGACACGTCATGCGATATCGTGATGACCGCTGGACCAGAGCGGTTACCGACTGGATCCTTCGGGAGGTCAAACGAACACCTGGACGACCGCCGGCCCGATGGTCAGACTTCTTCACGAAAGCTCTGCGCGAAAGGAACGAGACGCTACGTGTCCCTGGAGCCAGAAACGTTCACTGGACTGCTTTGGCTTGCGACAGGGACGAATGAAGAGGTTGCTGGCGCTGCTCGAGGCTCTCGATGAACAACGGGACGACAGGTGACAGGTGACAGGACAGGATGGCCACGGATCTGTCGGGTGACGGGTGGGACACACGGTCGATAGGGCAGTCAGTTCAAGCGGTGACCATGCTCATGTTTTTGACGCGTTCTCTGTGACAATTTCCTCCAGAGATACTTTGACAAACGGGTGCAACATTGTACGAGTACTGAAATGAGAAGTGGGTGTGACTTTGACTTAAACAAATCGTATCTTCTCAGTAGTAGGATGGTATTTCGAATTTCTCTCAATTTGAAAAATCACCTTTTTTCAAGTATCATGTTGTGGTAGCATCACCCACTCAAGAATACAACGGAATGCGGAGGATAGGATTCACATGAACAAACTGGCGGCAGGGTTAAAAGGCACAGACTGTCACAGGGTCGCAAGTCGAGGTCAAAATCAGTGTGTCCCAACCCACGCCCCGGATCTGTCCTTACTGTTGATGATGCGAACATTCTAACGAATGCAGCAGAATGCAGCTACTTATAGCCCGACCTGGAGAGGAATACCAGCTGAGGACCGGAGAGACGGCTCCTCATGGGCCATACATCGTCGCACGCGTTTTTCGCATCAAACTACAGGGGCTGCATGCTGACCTGCCAAAGAGGCAAATTTTCAGCGGTATGGTTGCATACATCTTGGTTATGGATTGGCAAATGCGCGGGCTTCCGCACTGTCCATACTCATCACGTCGGCAGAAGACAAACCGAGGAGTATTGCTGACGAAGACTCATTCCGGCCGTCATTCCGTGCAGGCCGTCATTCCAGATAGGGAAACAGAACATCGGCTATACAACGTTGTTGCGACATGCATGATGCACAGACCGTGCGAAGGGAAAACCTGCATTCGCCGTGTATGATTGATGGAAGATGCATTGAACGATTTTCAAAGCAGTTTCCAGATACGATAAATATAGAACTCGACGGAAATCCGAAATATCGTCTACCAAATAACGCAGAACTTTAGTCTTCGGTGGGAATGTGTCGGACAAAAGATCCGTTGTGCCGTACAACAAATATCTAGCTCTCAGTGACAACGGTCATGTGGATGTAAAAGTACGTGGAGTGATTCATGCTGTCGAGTACAGGTACAAATATATTTACGAAAGTCCTGATCGAGTTGTTCAGCACATGGTAAGAAGAAGAAGCGACGAGAATGACACTATCGATGAGATTGACGGAATTGGCAACGCAGAGTATGTTTTAGCGCGAGAAGCTGCTCGAAGATTGTCGGATATGAGCTCCAATCGAAATATGACATGGTCTACAGGTTACAGGTTCACCTCCCTGATCAGCAAACCGAATGCTCCAGAGCAGGTTGAGAGAAGAAGCAGTCCGTCAGGCAGCCGAAAGAGGCACCACGCTGTCTGCTTTTTTTCCAAGCTGAACGGAAAATCCGAAGTTTTTACGGGAAGGTGCAGTACCTGAAGGAGAAATGGATGCACGAACGTTGCTCTACGTTCAGCTCTCAGAGTTTCTCCCTATTAACCAACAAAGAAGGGAATGGAAGTCGTGAAGGAGAACGAAATGTTATAATAACTTGCGAGAATGTATACTGCAAATCTTTCGGGTAAAGAACGTTTAAAGGCACACCACGCGATAATCAATGTGGTCCTTAACTTCTCAGGGCAGGTAGACCCTTGGATGATTGTAAAGACTGCACCCCTTTTGCGGCGCCAAGGCTCACTCCCGCCGCGCACGGCCTGGTCGATCTGAGCCGAGCGAGCCGAATTACACCCGGCTTAGACGAGAGGGAAACTTGCGATAAGACAAGATAAGGCAGCGATATCAATAGAGAAGGTAACTTCAACAGGGAAGAACAGGTGGTATCGTAGCATTTTGCGCGATATCATCGAGGAAAAACTCTTCTACAATCTCCCATACTCGTACGAGGACTGAATGCAGGAAGTTTTATTTTTGGTGGTTGTGAGGAGTTTTGATTCATTTTTCTTCACTGGTGGGTGAACCAGGGCCTCTACATCCTGTAACACGCGCGATAGCTCTCACAATTTTTCGCGAGGTGTGCCTTTAAGTTCCGGATTCTTTTTATGAACAAGGTAGGACCTATGTCGTTTAACGATCTGACGACGTTTCTATCTCAGTATTGAGCTGTCACGAAGCCTCTGACTATCTGAATGAGCAAAATAAAATGAGTCTCCAAAACGTTTATTACAAAAGAGGAAAAGGCTGTGAAAGTCTCAAAAAATTTTCAAAATATATTGCAATATTTCAGTGTTCAGCACCTTCGTCAGGCCTGAAATGTGGCAGTCTTATTATGTTATATAAAAGGTATATTATCGACTCAAGTGGTACTGTACAAAAAACTTTTGCGTGCACCTACCATACCAGAGATTTTGTGAAGTGGAAAAATGCCAATCCACCCGATGGCACCCTTAAATAGTGAGAACGCCTGTATGACTGTAGTGAGATTTGATAGTGGTTTGTAGTGATTTGAGAACAATAGAATACTTCGCAAAGTTCTCTGGCAGGGTAGGTGCACGCAAAGTTTTTTGTACAGTACCACGTGAGTCGATAATATACCTTGTGTATTACATAATAAGACTGCCACATTTCAGACCTGACAAAGGTGCTAAGCACCAATACTGCATTATATTTTATTATTATTATTAAACCTACTAAACTTTCAAGACTTTCGCAGCCTTTAGAGATTCTAAATGAACTTTTTGGAGTCTCTTTCAACTTTTACACATTCAGGTCTGAAGACTGTCGACGGAGTGACCCACAATACTTTCATGGAGGCAGCTAATGCTTTCGGACTGATCGATGACGACTCGCACTAGGATAATTGCTTTAGCGAAGCGTCCGAGTTACATATGCCTACCCAGCTACGATCTCTCCTCAGCAGTCTTCTTTGCTTTCGTTTTATTCGTTAGTTTATGCGACTATGGCACAAATCAAGGGAGCAATGGTGAACGATTCTAACTATCGTGGAGTGAACGAGAACAAGCTATCGTGCTTACTGTGACATCATAGATACGGTGGCGATTTATGGTGTCAATTTGATGAGCTTGATAAGCCCTTTTTTCGAACAAACGTCGACGCAGCTAACTCACTTTCACAGAAGCATAGCACATGGCTCATGGCCGACAGCTAATGGAACATCTAAACGAACACCAGAGAAGAGCTGCAGATGACAGCACGCTCACTGTGACTAATGGTGACAATGGACACTTTCATTGATGGTCCAGGAGGCGACCATGGGAAAACCTATCTGTGCGCTGCTTCGTACCACACTTTGATCGGAATAAGGAAAAATGGCTTGATCAGTAATCACAGCTAATCCGCCTCCTCACTAAAGTATTGCTAGCAGCACGTTCAAAGGCGCACCACGGAATAATCAGATTGATGGTTAACTTTCTAGGGGGAAGTAGGTCCTTGGATAAGTGCCCAGACAGCATCTTTGATGCGGCTGCACGGGCCACTCTCACGGTTTTATGTGTGCTTGAACACAACCGAGCCATGCCCACCCAACCGAATCATACTTACCCTTATACGAACCCATTTCCAACGTGGAGCTGGAGAAGGAAACTTGCAGTAAGAGAAGATTTGACGAACCAGTCATTTCCATGATGAAAGCAGCTTCCACATTGGAAACACATCATGAAATAACTCTACAACAGCCTGAGTGCCAGCGATAATGACCTACCAGAGTTCAGCATAGCGCTAACCAGCTTCCGCAGTTGTTCAGTACAGGCAGTAGCCGTTACAGTAGCATCGGCTGGCACAGCTCTCATTGTAGGAAGTGAGGAAGAAAATTCCTGAGGAGATGTGAAGCAAATAGCTCTGACATGAAATTAAGCCTTTACCAAAGAGAGATGATTTTTTTTTGCTGATGGTACTCCTTGCAACTGATGTAGAGTGATTAGCTTTCAATTCCAACTATAGTGTCTCGCAGATGTTTTGTAAATCATGAAAAGCATGACGAAAATCCTTTGCCGCTTATAGTGCTGCCTTGTCTGAGTTATTAGTTTAACAGTAAGACAGTCAAAATGCTTACAGCTTAGGAGCGATGAACTTTTGGTGATCCGGTAGTTGTCGAAGGTACAGTATACGTTGTTGTTACTCATGACAATAAGTGATGGCCTTCGACTCGCTTGCGGACTTCCAAGGACACCATCTTGTTCAGTGGGTGTCTAACCACTTGTACGATTGGAACAGTGAGACGATAAATAATATTAGCAGCAAGTGCAGCCCAGATATCACCAGCTAATTCCTCAGCTGAGATCCTGACCATACTTGTAATAAATTATGGGTCTTAAATGGGGTTTGAAATTTGAAGTCTTACCCTCTGCATTTTCCCACTCATTATATTGAATGCGCATTGAGAACCCAACTGCACTGCACCCCTACCATTAAACGATGCTGAACTTCTAGGTTGCGTGAGTCGTGTATTTGCGATCTACTAAGCCTCTTAGGATAAGGTTTCACCGGATGCTCAGCTGAAGGTTGATCATCTGACGTGGGTGCATCAGCCCGAATCGTAGATGTCACCACTTCACAGTGCAACCGATCAGCCAGTCACTCGAACATGCTCAAGACCGGTGTACCGAGAAAGTGATTCATGGAAAAGAGTAATCTTGCATTGCTGTTATCAATGAAGCATTAGGTGATGTGCCTCATTCTTTCGACTACTTTGACGGTTACTAGCTTTGTCCGTCCATTTATATGGATGTAAAAGTGAGTGGTTCCACAGTGATTAAGCTCGAAACCACAAGAAGGAAGCAATATATGCACGTTGCAGTTAGACCGCGGGGCACTGTGTACCCTGCTGGCGGTGATATCTGCAGCAGTAGTAGCCATAACATGCAGGAAGGGCAGAAAAACACGTCATGAAGGCTCACCAGAGAAATTGGAAGAAGATTTAGAATCAGAAGAATCTAAGCAAGCAGGGAAGAAAGCCAAAAGAAGAAGCAAAGTTGATAAGAAAAAGAAAGAACCTGCTGAAAGAAAAAAGATAGGTGCAGAAAAAGAAAAAGAGAAAGAACCAGCACCAGTCACGCGACCTATCGTAACGGCACCAGTCACGCGACCTATTCCAACGGCACTGAAATCTGTCAAGAAGGAAGCTGCTGTCAAAACAGTTGTTCCAGGGACCGTAGCAGCAGTCCTGACAGAGAGAACTGCCAGAGCTCCTGCGAGGAGAGGTGAGAAAATCTCCCACCCTTTTCTTGATCTATTTACACTAGCAATATTCCTGACCTATGAAATACATGTGGTACTGAGTGTTCCAGAAATTAAGTGAAGAACTTAGCTAGATGGCTAAACTGATTCTTCCATCCCTGGGTAGCCAGCGCCGCCTGTGTTTCTGACCTTTCGGAATAACACTGAATGGAGATAGGAATGAAAAGCACCGGAGGGGGTCGCAAGTAGCAGAGTCGTGGTATGCGCGTAATAGTGGAAATGGTGGATCTGCAGAACCGAGTAGCTAAGTGCTGCACAATCAAACAGACGAAGTTGGGAATAGCGCTTGCGCGGTTGCGTCGTGGTTTTGTCGGTTGTCGCCCACGCTTTTCCATTTCTGTATGCGCAGTCCGCGTGAGAGAGAATACACGGTCGAAACGCCAAACGTGTGCAACGATTGGAACCCAGTGTAGCAGCACTAGGTGGTTGGTGCGGTCAGAAAAGTGAGGAAAGGAGTGTGTGCCATTACAACAGAAAATTCACGTTACCATGCTCGACATAGGATTATAGTCTCCTAACTACTTCCTCCCCCATCAAGCACTCTTCTTCCTTCACCTCTATCATCTTCTATCACAATCACCCACTTGCGGACGGACAGACTTGTAAGACTTGTAAGACCGACAAAAAATCAACACACGAAGTAAGTGATTTATATGGTAGGCGATAAATATGAGCTCAGAAACGAAATTTTTTTCTCTCACCCACTGACCACTTGATCTCTTGTCAACTTCCATTATCTCTGTTTCCGATCACCCACTGCTAATGTGCCTTTAGAAAACAAAGCCTATCGAGCCACAAATAATAGAATCCACTTCATACAATTCGCTCAGTCGTGTGGGTGTGTATGTGTATGTTTGTTTATTAGAAAATTCATATTTCGCGTGACCGCAATGGTGAGATCCTGGAGGTGAAACGGTCAGATTAATGGTGGGTGATCCAAATTGATAATGGTAGATAAAATTTGATATTGCGCATCGAGAGGCAAATGTCACTAAAACGTTTCACCTTTTGCGTTGACTCGGAAGAGGTGACACTCATAGGTACTCCGTGGGATGAGACGGTGATACTAATTTTGGGTGATCCAATTTGATGAAAGTTTATAGGATTTGATAAGGTGCATCAGTAGACAAAAGTCGCCAAGTTTGTTTCGCTGCTCCAGCTGGTATTGGAGTGTTAACAGGCAGGGGTGCAACCGAAACCTTAATGGAGGATGGATCGGAACTGATAACGACTGTTAAAGATCCATAAGAGCTATTAGCAGTTTGATCCTACTACATATATATCATTCGCTCAATATGTGTGTGTTTGTCCGTGTGTACGTCTGTCTGTCACGAAATTCATATATCGCGTCGCACCAAAGCTCGCACTGAAATTCACAGGTAATTTAGAGGTGCCAAAGGAACCCCAGCGTAGTGGACCGAAAGTGATAGCAGCTGATGGGGCCTGATACGGAGCCTTGCGAGGCGAATGTCGCCATATCTGTTTCGCCTTTCGCGTTGATCCAAGAGCGCTGACACTCATAAGTGTTGTGCGGGGTGGGACGGGGACATTAACGGTGGGCGATCCAAATTGAAAATGATTGGTAAGATTTGATAAGGAGCGTGAGAAGGAAAATGTCACCAGGCCGGTACGCTTTCGCGGCTAACCTTGGAATGTTCACATTCACAGTTACTGTAGTATACAGGGACCTCAATGATACTGTTGGGTACAGGGGCCTCAATGATAATGGCTTACGGTAGCTGATAAGAACCGTTAGGGATCGGATGGGATGAAATCCTTTACATCGCATGATACTACTATACGACCGCTTCGGCAGAAGCGTCTGATGCTCAGCGTCATTAGGTGAACATATTTTATGTTCTGATATCACTGACCGATGTACCGATAGCTGAATTGCCTAGTGGTCTAAAAAAATGATGCATCTCTTTTGATACTGCGATCTACATTGATAATCATGATACAGCCTATATTTGTGATAGCAAAGCAAGCGGTTTACTCGGAATCATTTTCGAGTGCGGTATTGACAGCAACACTGGGTACCGACAGCTAGACTACGTAAAATTCCAAGTAGTGAAGCATGCTCACGAAAAACGATAAACATCTATAAGCGGGATATGGATCTACCGTCAATGTGTAGGAATTAGACGCTCAGCAAGTGAATGATTTGTTACCAGTGGATGCAATGCAATACAAAACTATCGGGTAAATGATAAACGGTATAGGACGAGACGGACATGATGAGGGATAGCCGTGACGAAGGCGTCAGCCCGGGCCGATTGCCGTGAATGAAACGAGTGAAGCAGGTAGTGAGCACTGAACAATGAGAGTTTTAGCCTAAGTATTATGCCTATCAAAAGTAGGTCGACTGAATTGCGCGATAAGCCCCATCGTCGTGGTTAGACGGTTACTCCATTGAGGCGTAACATCAGAGCGTCAGGTGCGGTAAAGAAGTGAGTCCGTATAAAGTCACGACAGTACATACATAACCCTTCGCGAGCCTACGATTTCACTTGTGCCACGAATTTTCTAATCTCGCGATTATCTAGTTGCCGATTCTCGCTTTCCTGATCCTCTCACGTGAGTGAAGCCAAAAAACCTCTCGTGTTCAATCTTGTATCAACTCCATTGCTTTCCCAATTGATTCGCACCTTTATCCCTTTGGCTGCGTTCATATCCAATGTTTTGGGAGTTTGGATTTTCAGCGTCAAAGCGTATTCATCGGGAAAATTAGCGATTGGAACATCCGCGATCCGCGAAGTTTCGGGGTTCGCGTCAAATGAGATACGAACGTATCGACTGAGGAATTGAGAATAACCGCGAGATTTCGTAAATGATAAGTTACGTATCGATCGAGAAAATGAGCTCATTTTGAGATATTTCGGAAGTTCGCGTCAAGAATGAGATACGTATCGATCTAGGAAATCAGCGTTTCCGCGAAATCCGCGTCTTTGCAGTTTGAGATTTTCAGCGTGTCCGCGTTTATGAAGATGGTTCGAGGTGGCGGTACTTGGCATCGTCAAATATCCCAAATCGCGGATACGTCCATCCGCCGATAATCCCAAAACGCGATTGAGGCGATTACACCATTGGGTGAACGAGCTAATTGGCAACTTAGTGAATGCTCATCGCTAACAATCGAAGCTGCTCCGTCAGAGTAGTGAGCCGAATCCACACTTATGCCCTTTTCATCTGGTCGACTACATCGCCGAAAGCACGGATAATGAGCAATCCTCACTTGTTATCAATTTGTGCCATCCAAAACCTTTGATCGACTGTTGAAACCTGGGTTGGTGGGAGCGGCATTTGTTCCCATGAATGACAGAAACACACTGAAAAAGAAACTCATGAAGATTCGAAGTTTTTTCAGAAGGCGAGCCGCCGGGCAGTGATCTGGTGAGTGCAGTCATCTTTCGTGTTCCGTTATCATTTTCCAAGCGACGTTTAGGCAGCAATACAGCGACATAAATCTTTTCAAAATCCTGACAAAACAAAGCATCTATTCAAGGGTACGACATGCGGTAATTGATCAGAAAGGCACATACTTTTTTGGGGCAGGTACACCCTTGCGTAGTTGTCCAGGTCGCACACTTTTGAGGCATCACGGCGTACCCTCGCGACTATAGGCCCGCTCGACATGAGCACAGAATCGAATTACGGTTGGCGTTGGAGGAACCGAATTCCAAAGTGGCGTTTACGTGGCGAAGGAAGCTTGGTAAAGATTAGACAGAAATGCTAATGATGAAGACAGCATTAGCAGGACGAAACTGGTGATATCGTTGAAATTTGAGTGATCCATCCTCGTACTTACTGTACTCTCTCCTCGAGTGCATAAATCAAAGTCTTTTTCCAGACAGGTGTGACAGTGCTTACAATTTATCGCTAGGTGTGCCTTCAGAGACGGTGTTTGGGGAATTCGGCAGAAAAGTAAAAGAAGTAGTGAATATGAAAGTCGAAATGCCTCGTAACAGGACACTGAAGAAAAAACGGATGAAAATGGTCAAAGACCTGAGAAATAGGACCCTCCCCCACTGTTGATTCCCGAGTGGAGCCTTCCCGTGAAGAGGCGGGTAGTCCGGACGAGTTTTCATTGACGTGTTGCCATGTCGTAAACACGAAGGAATGTTCGGAAATGGGAAAGCATCCTTTTTCTGGAGTGAGCTTTGGCAGCCTTCAGTCGGCGCAGTCAGGCTTCAGAGCACCTACGGTATCAAGATCCGCTCAAAATAGTGGAGCCACGTTCCGTGGCAGGCCTTTTGTGGGAAGCTTCCTAAGCACTGGCCCTTCGGTTCATGGAATTCACAGAGCCCCTGCTGCTTGGACAAGGCCACTACAATCCGAAGTGTCATTTTTCATGTCCATATCCGCCTCTGGAGGTGTTTCAGTGGTAATGGCACGCTTCGGTTCTTGGCAACGGAGCATGTTGGGAGCCTGGAAAAAACGAAATACTAAGGGCAGCACCGAATATGAATTCCCTCAGGCACTCAGAGTGAACGGACCTACTCAAGGTTGTGCACGAGAGGACGGAATCTCGGATTTTGCCATGGTGAGATGGCACATCACATTCAGTCAGAATAAGCTCCCAATCCTGTTCGTGCAGAAGGCTTCCACGTAGTTTAGTGATAATATGAGATGTGCTCTTGAGAGATGATTTGGGGATGGAGAAACCACGTAAGAATTCGCTGAAGTTCGACCAATCTAAGGTAGAAAGTGGAGGAAATAAGTTATTTTTTAGCACTCCCTGTAATGGTTGTGACAATCCCGGCGTGGCATCAAAAGATGGCAGGATTAGTCGAGCGTTATAGATAGCGTGCATCGCAATAGTGCTCGTGGCAGGACCGCCCACGAAGCTAATGCCGCAAAGACGAAAGCGTCTTAAGTAGAAAAGTTTATAGAAGAATCGACTATGCTGTTTGAGCTCAGGCCCTCGTCGATATATTGCTAGCTTACCCAGTTCCTGCAAATCTTATCAGTCGTTCGTCAAACTACGGAGCACGGCTACATTTTAGAATGGAAGAAATTGTGTGAACCTCTGAACGAAATATAAAATTAAAGATTTCCGTATTATACAAGAACTCCAGTTAATAAAATAATCACCACAATAATAGACGCGTCGCGTCTGCTTCCATGTCTCAGGCAGCTTCGTTTCTCAATCCACTCTTCCACGATGCAGGTGACTATGATGCGAACAGAGTGGCTTGCACCTTTGGAATGAAAATTGGGAAGTCACATGATGCAACAATACCGCATAAATTAAACGAGGATCACTCAACGAATTATGCTCGCCCAAGCCAAAAATACCGCCTTTTCGTATTCGTTTGAGTGGTATTATGTTTGCCTACGAAGAGAAAAATGTGCTCTTAGCAGCAGTTCCGAAAAAGATCTACAAATGAGTAGTGTCGCAATTACAACCCTGCCATTAGGATAAACCACTCGTTCCATGGGTAGACAAACGCGAGGATACGCTAGCATACCCTCCCCATTCAAATTAATCGGCAGGAGCTGGGAGAAAATGATAGCTGTGAAGATGTGTTTCCTGTGAACGATCATTTCAGTCCATCCCCAACAGATAGTGATGAATGGGAGACAAAGGCAGAGAAAAGGAAGGTTTTCGGGTTCCCATTTCGCGGTGCATGACCGTTTTATCCCGTTCTCTTTTGCTGTCACACTAATGACCGCTTCTAGTTCATACCAACGACGTCTTTCAGGAGCTCTCGTAGATGAGGCGAAATGGCTGCGGTGTAGAGAATGTTTGCGATGTACCGAATACATAAAGGCACACCACGACAATCAGATTAGTGGCTTACTTTCTTGGAGCGAGTCCCTAGATACTGTTCACACTACACCTTTGTTGCAGCTTTACGGAGCACCTTAACGATATTGTGCCTGCTTGAAGCAAGTAAGCCACGCCCACAAAACCAAATTAATCCTGGCCTTCCACGAACGAATTTCCTAGGTGGATGCTGCCTTCATTATGAACGTAGCCACTTCATTAATTTATCTTCTCTTATCGCAAGTTCTCTTTAGCTTTAGCTCGCACAATTAGAGGTCATTCTGTAACAATCCATTGGAGGGAAAATTATATCATTTCATTCCATTGTTATCCTATTACAACGTCGGTATCCCCTGTTCTCAAAAGTTAGCAACATTGAAGCCGTTTCCATGACAGGGTGACGGCGAATACGAAGACGTGAATATAGCTATACCAAAGGCCGCGCCTGCACAACAAACTGCACTTGCTGCAGACTCCGAGTTGAAAACAGTTGTGTCGGCAGTGCCTGCTGAAGATCGTGTGGTGGACGCTGCTGGTGAGGGAGAGAAGCCGATAATCGATGCTACTTCGAAAGATGCGATAAGGTGAATTCTGGTTCAATGCCGCTTTCGATGAACACTTATCGTTTTTTGGAACAGGTTGTGTAATTAGTGCTATATTCAGTTTGATACTCAAAGTGGAACCTCCAAAAGCAACATTCAAACCGAGTGGAGGTGTCTCGGTGCACACTATCACGAATAAGGGCCTAACAAGATTGGTGTACAAAATCAAATGCTCGAACAACAATGAATACGGCATCCATCCAGTATATGGGTTTATTGAACCTATGTCATCAAGCCTTGTGATGATAACCCGTCTACCTGGAATACCAAAAGAAGATAAGATGGTGATCCAGTGGGTAGAAGCAGCGGCTGATGCAAAAGATCCTAGAGAGGCGTTCAAAGTCGCATCACCTTGGACGACGCAGTCAGTCAGAGTTACATTGGAGATAATTGGTGATGCTGCACCCGCACAAGAAATCAAAGCTATTGTGAAACCGTTACGCGAATCTGAGAAGCCAAGTGCTGCTGCAGCCATACCTGCCAAGCCATCAGCTCCAGTGGTTCCCGTGAAAGCAAGTGCTCCTGTACCAGCGGCAGTACCAGCTACGGCTCCTAAACCTCCAGCTGTTACAGCGCCACCAGCGGCGACAGCAGTTGCGGCTCCTAAGCCACCTGCGCCTACAGCACCACCAGTGGCGGCACCAGCTACGGCTCCTAAACCACCAGCTCTTACAGCGCCACCAGCGGCGACAGCAGTTGCGGCTCCTAAGCCACCTGCGCCTACAGCACCACCAGTGGCGGCACCAGCTACGGCTCCTAAACCATCAGCTGTTGCAGTATCTTCACTACCGCCTGCTGCACCTGCAGCAGCTGTCGCACCGCCAAAACCCACACCAAAAGCACCAGTTGCTGGTTTTTCCAAAGACTCGAAACAACCCACTGGAACCTTGCCGTCCGCTACTGGCGCACAGAAAATCCCTCCAACTGCACCACCCAAGGCCCTTCCCACACCATCAACAAAAGTGCCTCCTCCTGCTCCATCACGAGTCCCTCCCACTGTACCACCGAAGGTCCCTTCCACTACACCACTAATGGTCCCTCCCATTACATCAACGAAGACGCCTCCTCCTGCGCAAGCAAAAGTTCCTCCACCCGTCCCATTGAAAGCTGCACCTTCTTCGAAAGAAACTCCTCCCGGAGTGGCACCACTACCTTCTCCCATGGCTCACAAATTTCCTATACCTGAAGGACCTTTGCCCGCCCCACCAGCAGGGGTGGGCGGTAGCGACGGCGGTCCCGTTATGAGCGTTTACGCTGTCGGTGGCAATGCGGGTCAAACCAGTAATGCTCCTGCGTCATTAGTTCTTCCAGGAGTGGCTGCCACGTCGCAACCACGAAAGAAATGAGACAGCATTGGTTTCTTTTATGCGTCTTACATAGAATATAATTTTGACAAAATCTATCGTCTAGAATGTGTAAATATTAATGAACTAGAAAGAGATCAGCGCTATGTGAAGGCTCGTCACGTTTTACCTAGTAATATGTAATGGTTAAGTGTTTTCGTGTCACCTCAGCTTTCCTTAGTTACTACTGTATGCGATCAATGTTTAATTTGAATTGTACACTACTTGTAGGTTTCGATGGAAATAAATTCATTAATTTCTATAGGATGTTGCTAGAGGAGAACGATACAAAATCGGGTGAGGGGAAGAAGGAGCTTTCACCTTAACAAGTTTTCAATCTAATGCCTTTCTTGTTGAAGATATGGTGTAAGTTTAGAGAGAAAGCGGCAACGCTGTAACTACTGAAATAGCACCGACGAGCAACAAACTCAGAGAACAAAACGTCATCATGCTAAAAGTAACAAAAATGCAAACCAAGGCAACTAAGCAACATATAAAAGAAGGGAAAATAGTTTCATTTTGTTCCAGTGTCAGGTGCGGAAAAAGTAATCCATAGCAGCATTTACGTCAAATACTTGTACACTGCCTTTTTGAACTGATATATGCTCCCAGGCAAGCCGAATCTCTTGGCAAATTTCCAAAATTCAGAAGCAGCCCGACTGACAAAACTTGGCTCTTACATCCGATCTTGACCTAGGAAGGCAAAGTTTAAACTTTCCGCCTCGAGTTGAAGACGGACAAAGGGTGAGAGTGCCTTTGAAATCCACCATAGACCTTTCCGAAAGTATTTTGAATAACATTATTAGGTCTTGAACTTTTCTTCTACGATGAAGTGAATCCATTCCCAGCATTTCATTTCTAACTAAGCCTCTCGGAATAGCATTATAAGTGAAACCTAGCGCCCTAGTAAAAACTTTCCTTGTAAAACTATTTTGGACCGCTTCCAGTCTAGCAGTTCTTTTTTAGTGTGAGGAAAGAAAACTGTAGATTTATACTCAAGAATAGGTCGAACATACGCCTTGAAAGCTCTAATAAGTAAGGAAGGATCTCTGGTGTGCAAACACCGCAGTAAATGGAAGTCCTTTTTCCGCTTTATTAGCTATAGCTGTGCAATGTGAATCGAAAGTTAGTTAATGATCAATGATAAAGCCTAAAACTCTTACTTATTTGATTTTTACAAGTTCTAAACCATCAATGGGATAAATATAATTATTCCAAGAGCCTCCTAGTTGGGATCGACGCTTTATCATAAGCTAATGGAAGCATCCACACTTTTGACCATTTCACAACAGCATCAATAGCATGCTGTATAAGTCTTCCATCATCACCTCCAGTTACGGCCTTGTAAATTTTAACATCATCGGCAAAAACTTTACAGCAAACCCCTATGTCTTCCACAATCCTAGGAAGTTCATAAGAGTAAATGCAAAACAAAACCGGTGAAAGGACACCACCTTGTGGAACTCCGCTAGGTGCAGCTCTGACTCTAGAATAGGAGCCATTTATTCGTACTTGGAACGTACGTCCTTGAAGAAAAGACTCGATCCACGTAACTATCCTTTCATGAACACCGATATGCCTGAGCTTCCATACGAGATACCTATGATCCACTTTGTCAAAAGCTTTTCGGAAGTCGAAGTACACTACATCCACATCCCTCTTATTATCAAGGGCTGTCGTCCAATCATTCAACGATTCCAGCATTTGGGTTACGGTTGACCTGCCTCTCCTAAACCCGTGTTGAGAATTTGATAAAATTTTGTCGTTCTCCAGATGCTCAAGTAGAACTTTTTTTACAGCCTTCTCAAAAACTCTACAAAATACGGAAGTGATGCTAACCGGCCTGTAGCTACTTGACATAGAAAATGGAGGCTTTTTTGGAATTGGAGTAATGAAAGAGTGTTTCCACCTTTCAGGTACTTCAGCCCGGAAGAGACTTAAATTGAAGATGTAACGTAATGGTCCAAGGATAGATGGCAAAACCTTTTTGATATAATATATTGGAACGCTATCGGGAGTTAGCGAGAGACCACATTTCCACTTGGAAAGAAGCTCGACAATTTCCTGCTCGCTAAACCATAAGGAGTCCTGCATTTGAGGAAAAGAGTCAGCGAGCTCTTGACGAACCTCTACGTCACCATTATCCTTAACGAAAACTTGCTCAAACACATCAGCGAAAAGATCCGCCTTATTTGCATCAGAGACCGCTAAGGACCCATCGGGTTTCCACAAGGGTGGTATTTTACCTTTTGTGATTCGCTTAGAGTTGACGTATTTGAAAATGGCAAGGTCACTTCCCTCCTCAACGATTTTCTTTTCCATATGACAGTGAAATTTATACATCTTTTTCTCGAATCTTTCAGCGATAGTTTTATAAAAACGCCAGTCCTCCGGCTCTTTTGACAAAACTGCTTTCTTGTAAGCTGTAACTTCCTTGCTAAAAAGCAAATGAAGAAACCGCGGAATAGATGCACCTCTCCTCCTGACCCTACGTAAGGGAACATATCTCTCAATACACTCTTGCAGCACAAACAGAAGCCTTATTTTTCCTTTTCGTGAGCTAATTGCGGATTCTTCTTCATCAGCTTACGCCACAGCACCTCTAATTTCATGAATTAGTGCTTCGACCCACCCATGTTGATCCCGGAATGTGCCTTTGAAGCCACTAATAAGGTTAAGTTTGAAGGAAGTCGTAAGCGTTTGAATGGTGGCATATTCAAACTTTTATCGAAACTTTTTCGATAAAATTTTCAGCTAGGAAACTAAGCCACTATTTGTGAAACCAACGTCAATAGGTTATGGTAAAGTTTACGTGCATCACCCCACTCCAAAGTACCAAGACCCACTGAAGTTACAGCGACATAAAAACGATCAAATCTACTATACAGTACGGCAATACATTGATCGCTCGTCAGGGTCTCACCTTTTCAACAAAAAGAGGGCTCGACATGAATTTTGCTAAAAGTATAGATGACCCACAAGCATATCATAATGTCTTCAGGATTGGACGAGATTGCTTTTGCCCGATACATACTCACGAAGACGGTGAGGAATGTCATGGGATGCAAGTTACCGTGGTGCAAAATGTCCTGAACTTTCGCAAGAGTAAACTTCGAAGAAACGATTGATTGAGAATTAGGTATTGAAGGCTCGCCCTACAAAATACTCCAGAAGGAACGTCGTGCAGGTTGGGATTTGTGCGCTGTTTCATCATTGCATAGCAATGCAGCAAGGTAATGAAGTCGTGGAGGCTGTCCTGAGACCACTGTAGCTGTCAGGCCTAGTGCTTCCTCTTGGAAGTCAATCAATGAAGTCCGAGGTAAGGTATTATGTGGGGTGTGCGTGGTTTATGATGACATGTTTAGTTAGTTTCGCTAATTGATTTTGACTCTACTATCGTCGGATATCCGGAATTTCAGTGCTACACCGCACGGTCCCCCCCCCCCCACACAATGTCTTCCAGACTGCACAGATAGGAAGCTGCCCGACTATTCCATTTTGAGCTTCTTGAAGCGCGCAGCCTGAGCTACTCCCCACAATTCAACCACTGCTTCTACTACTGCATGGAACGATTTGTGCGGCGATCATCGATCCATGGCGGAAGCATCCCTCGTCTCCTCATCACTATGCCCAAGTCAAAGGCGATCCTATCGAGTACTGAGGAGATTATGATACTCTTCCGTTTGTTTGTCACGAAATTCATATCGGCAAAGCCGGTTCCCTGGATTTTACAAGTGATATAGGGGTGTTAAGGGATCCCCAGTGGGGGTGGACCAAAAGTGATAACACCTGATAAGGGCTTGAATGGAATCTCGAAAGGCGAATGTCACCGAATTCGTTCCGTCTTACATGTAGATCCTAGAGTGGTGACACTCATAGGTTTGTAGCTTGGTGAGACGGAGACATTATTAGTGGGTAATCCGAATAGACAAAGGTCGATAAGATTCGATAAGGAGCGTCAAACGGCAAATGTCACGTAAACTGCTCATTGGTGTTGACGGCTTCTTGTACTCCAAAATACCGAATGCTGCTATACGTGATAAATACGTTGCCCTTTACAAGTAAGGCACAAGATTTCTTTATTCTTTATTCTTTATTCATTTACATGAGGTAACTCATGCAAGGGGCCACAACAATGCCCAAGAGATGATAAACATAAAACTGTAAATCATTGGCCACAGCGGCAAACATAACGACAAATATCAAACATGAGTAGACAAAGCAAGCGAGAAAAGGTTGAAACCAGAAGAGGTAATAAGACACAAAAGCATAGAATAGAAGGAAGCAATCAAAGTGAGGGGCCATTATTGGTCAAGATATTCGTCAATGACCTTTTTAAAGGAGTAAAGACTGACAGGAATCGCCTTCTTTTTGCTTAAAGTGTGATAAAGTGAGCAAGCGCGTGAGGAAAAAAAGTGAAATCGACTATTGCGTTTGGCTGGGGGCACGTACAATTTGATTTTGCCATATCTGGTAATGGATGGTCTTGCACTATAAAACGCTCTGACATTAAGTCCCGTGAGACCGTGAAGAATTTTGTAGTACATCAACAAGTCAAACTTTTTCCTCCTCCACTGAAGAGATTGAAGACCAAGTTTACGGTTTCTCTCAAGGCTCGAAGGAATGTTCTCATAGCGCAGCCCCTCTGCTCTGATCATGAGTTTTCTGGTGAAGCTGTTCTGGACCTTTTCAATCAGTTCAATGAATTTCTTCTTGTAGGGGCTAAAGACTACTGTTCCATATTCAAGAACTTGTTCGATTTGAATTTGTGAATTTGTGTTTGAGTGATGTCGTGATGACAAGAATTTCGATTTGTGTTTGGTTCTTGAATGATAAAGGGCGCGTGTGTGCCTAGTTCTTCCAGCGTGTTCAAAATTTTTCGTTAAAGACAACATAAAGATAATATGGCTGATTGAAAATACCTGAAATAGAAAATCCCTAAAAAGAAGTCTTACATGGACACTTTGGGCCTGAGAAGCTCATTTATGGCGAAATCCCCGTCGAATCGCGCGCCCCCGACCTGTAGTGATGGCGTAACAGATAACACCTGACGCCTTGGATAACATACCCCGCCTCCTAGGGTCAACTTTGCCGAAGAATGGCTTGTAGGGGGGAGGTGGCGGGCTCTTGCCGCTAGTTGCCAGTGGGACACATGGGCCATAGTTGCCATCCCATCACCGACCATTCGACGCATCAACTGTGTCGGGCAACTCGTCCACAGCACCGAATCCTCAGATTCACGTGAGTGATAATTACCACATAAAGGACCTTACTAAAGAAGCTCTGCACAATACTGAGAGGAAGTACGTATCACAACTTTGTAATGATTGCAATACAACTACCTCGGAGTAAACGCGCAGGATGTCCCATTGTCGAAAATGTAGAGGAGACAAAAAAAGCCGAAAGCGGGAAAAAATTGCTAGAATGCACGCTCAGTTTGCCAGTGTAATAAAATGAGGTTTATAAAAGTTAGTAATTCGCAGTTTTTCTTTGGCCGAGTCCCTTGTACATATGATAATTATCATCTACGAACATCTGAGGGTTTGGTGATGGTGAACGAGTATCTGTCGCAGAAGATGCCCCAAATGGCCGGCGTTAGGGTGGCAGCAATGGCTCATGATCCCCATCGGCAAATAACCTGCAAGGGGCCGCGCCAAATGACATGCACCCGGTGTAGAGTAATGAGCGTGAAAGTAGAAATTACTTGTCGTAACATATTAGAGCCGTATCGATCGAAATAACGTGCTGCTTGACGTGTTAAATTTTGTGGTGAACACGTCCACCGGTCAGTATCAAAGATTGGAATGAACGAAACAATCGAATAACCCCCTAACCGTCTTTAATCGTGTTTTCTCACGCATGCCTCAAAGGCAAATTCCGACGAAAAGTAAAAGAAGGTGAATCTGAAAGTCGAGAAGCCTAGTAACAGGACAGTGGAAAAGCGGATGAAAGTGGTCAAAAATCCGAGAAATACGATCCCCTTCTCTCATTGATCCTCAACGCGGACAACCTTTCCGTCATGAGGCGGATATTCCGAACGTAATTTATTGGCATGCTGCCAAGTAAACACAAGGGATTGTTCGGAAATCTTTTTCCTGGAGTGAGCTTCAGGCTAAAACTGCGAAAGCGCGCTGCAGTAGCTTCGATCTCACCGCATATCCTTGGCCGTTCTCATCGTAGCCAACCAGGTATCACGTCGCTTGGAGGCGGGGTCGAACATCCAAAGGCGTCAGCCCTTATCCGTTGCGCCGTTTCTACAGCTCGGAGGCGCCCTTTTTCACCAGGATTTCGCCACAGATAGCCTTCCTAGTCTCACAGTTTCCACGTAACTTCGTCAAGGAGTTTCTCTATAACCACATTACCCTTAATGATGTCTTTAAGCAGACGTAATAAACTTAAACTCAAACTTAAATGTCGCCAAACCTGTTTTGCCTTTCGGGTTGATCCTAAGGCGCCAACACTTATAGGTGTTTTGAGGGGTGGGACGAGAACATTAGTGGTGGGTGATCCTGGTTGATAACGTTTGATAAGCTTCGATAAGGAGCGTTGTAAGTCACTGAGCCCGTTTCGTTTCGTTTCGCAAATGTCACTAAGCCCGTTTCGTTTTCCCGACCGGGATGGGAATGTCCACATTAAAAGGTCTTGCAGGGTAGGGAGATTTTGATAGTGACTTATCAGAACTGATAACGGCTTACAGGGGCTGATAACAGCCACTGAGAAGTGGACGGGACGAAATCCGGTACACCGCTAACTACTATACGACTGATATGGAAAAAGCGTCTGGGCTCAGTGCCATTGGGTGACGCAAGTGGGTTTGTTTATGGTCCGATATCAGTGCCGATGTTCTGACTATTCGATTGTTAGTGTTCCAAATAATGGTGCATGTTTTTTGATACTACGATCTACATGGATGATCAAACTATTCGATTGTTAGTGTTCCAAATAATGGTGCATGTCTTTTGATACTACGATCTACATGGATGATCAAGACACGATCTAGATTTGTGATAGCAAAGCAAGTGATTCATTCCCTCATGCGGTGCCAGCAACAATACGGGACATCGACCGCTACACTGTTTAATTCCAAATAGTTGTGCACGTTTACAGAAACGATAAGCATCGATAACTGGCATATGGGCCTACCATCAAATAAGAAGTGGATGCTCGACAAGTGGAGTAATTGCTACCAATTGCAATTGCGAACGCAAAACTATCGATCTTCAAACTATCTGAACTCCTAGAGGTGACTACTTTAGCCAAAGAGTTAACTAATAGTGAATATACCCATTTCATTTCTGAACATTGATCGTCGATATCATTGTAACAAAGGGATCGACCGCTTATTCTAGACCTCCGAAAAGTGGTGACCTTCATAGGTGCGGTATGCAGTAGTAAATGGCTGGATTATCGTTAACAAGTAGCTTAAGCACTAAGTGCTCAGCGAGTGATTATACTTTGTACTCCGATATCAGTAGCAACTGGATGTTCCGACTGCTAAACTACGTGGAATTCCAAATAGCGGTAGCTATTTGTAGCGATACCAGTTGGGCTAACTCTCAGTACAATGCTTATCACAATGTGGAGCTGTGCAATATCGATCTTTTGATGCACCAATATGTAGAAAACAGATGCTCAGCAAAAAGTCAATATCGACCATTTTCCCATAACATAATTCTATTGCATTGTTCGCACAATAGTGTGCGATAACCCAACTGGTAAATATAATAATAAGGAGTAAATGATAACTGATGCAACAGCGTCAAAAACTTCAAGAGTATAAACGAGTCAAAAAGCGGTTCCTGGATTTCGGCGATGTATAGGTAATGCTCCGGTGGATATAAGCTTTGTAATATCTTCATCGATAATCGCATCCATGAAGAGGAGGATTGATCGTGGGTATTATGTTCCTCACCCATTTTTTCGATTCCCTGTCCAAGGACGACGCGGATATACTCAAGGCCCTTATCAGGATGGCCGTTGTGCCGCGGTCATACTCACTGCCGGCAGGGAGTGGCTGTGTTTATAGGTAACAAGAGAGAGTGGCACGGGGAGGTGCACAGATGACGCAGGCAACGAGGTAGGGTGGCATAGACGGAGACGCAGAGATACGCAGTCACACCCTGCCGCCGGCACCGCGAAGTACGACCGCGGCATTATAGGCCCCGTCGTCCGTAGGATAAAGGATACAAAAAGGGATTTGAACACAATTCTGCAGTACGCCCCGAACGCAGAAACCCCATCTAACATTAGGGAAGCAACGAGTGTCCTATCAGCATTCTTGGGCTTCCTTGGAGTGAGTGAGGTCTAGCTCCTCCTAATTCGGAATTTCCCCTATCAAGGAGAAGGGGTTTGGCGGTCATGATCAAAAGGTCCAAGACCGACCAACATGGGCAAGCGGTCACCATAACGGTTGCGTGAGATTCAAATGAAACCTGTTGTGGCAGCTCCTTTACCTGCTTAGAGGTCATCTTTGGCCCCACAAATTCCTTTCGGAGGAAACTCCGATCCCCCCTCCCTCCCAAAAAAGGTCAGGTTCCAAGAGGATCAAAAGGATAGCTCGTTCAGCAGGGCTCCAACACAAGAAATGACCCCACATCCTCTCAGAGGAGGAGCCGCGAACACGAAGGCGAGGGTCGATTCCAGCAAAATAATGCCGGCCAGTAGATAGATATCTTTCAAAGGTTTCGGTGGTTACATAACACACATTTGACGTGCCCATTGACTCGTTATTATATACCAGTTGGCGGGCGCACACTACTGCGCGCGATTCATGGCGATGTTGTGCAAAATAGATTTGATCGGCACGGACACAGTTGTGTATGGAATTGAGCGGAAATTTCCTTCCCTCTGATTTCAGCTGAGCTATTGAATTGGAAAACAGCAGAGAGGATGGCATGATAAAAAAAAAAGCATTCCGGTGCTATGATACTTCAGTCGCTTTGCATCGGACTCATTTTGCACGTTGTCAACATGAATCGCGCGCAGTAGTGTGCGCCAGCCAACTGGTTCAGGTCATATTTGGGAATTCGGGTAGTTTAGAGATCGATAAATTGTATTCGATCGCATCGATTGGTAACAATTTATTCACCTGCTGAGCATCTAATTCCTACACATTGATGGCAGATCCATATCCCGATTATCGATGTTTTTCGTTTTCGTAAATACGCCTCACTATTTGGAATTCTGCATTGTCTAGCGGTCGATACTCAGGGTTGCTGCCAGTACCGAGTTATAAAATGATTCCGAGTGAATCGCTTGCTTTGCTATCACAAATGTAGGTTGTATCATGATTATCAATGTAGATCGCAGTATCAAGAGGAAAGAACCATTTTCTGGAACGCTAGGCAGTTCAGCGGTCGATACATCGGCCAGTGATATCTGAACATAAACAGAATATGTTAACCCAATGACAATGAGCATCAGACGCGTTTGTAAAGCGGTCGTATATGTAGCAGTAGCAGCAAGCGATGTAAAGGATTTCATCCCTTTCAATTCCTAACGGTTCTTATCAGCCAATGTAAGCCGTTATCAATTTCACTGAGGTCCGTGTAACCAACAACACCATCGAGGTCCCTGTACCCTACATTACCTGCGAATTTTGAGATTTCACTGTTAGCCGCAAAAGCGAACCGGCCTTGGTTACATTTCCGTCTCACGCTCCTTATCGAATCTTATCAACTATTATCAGTTTGGATCACCCACCATTGATGTGCCCGTCCCACCCTGCTGAACAGTTATGAGTGTCAGCGCTCTTGGACCAACGCGAAAGGCGAAACGAATTTGACGACATATGCCTTCTCATGCTCCTTATCAAATCTTATCAACCGTTATCAAGCTGGATCACCCACCATTAATGTCCCTGGTCCACCCTCCTAAACACCCATGAGTGTCAGCGCTCTTGGATCAACACGAAAGGCGAAACAAATTTGACGACATTTGCCTTCTCATGCTCCTTATCAAATATTATCCACCGTTATCAATGCGGGTCACCCACCATTAATGTCCCCGTCCCATCCCTCAGAACACCTTTCAATGTCGGGGCTCTAGAATCAACCCGAAAGGCGAAACGGATTCAACGACTCTGGCCTTTTTACGCTCCTTATCAAATCTTATCAACCGTTATCATGCTGGACCACCCATCATTAATGTCCCCGTCCCAACCCTCAAAACACCTATGAATATGGGCGCTCTGGGATCATTCCTAAAGGCGAAACGGATTTGGCAACATTTTCTTTCGGGGCTCCTTATCAGCCCTTATCAGTTGTTATCAGAACCGGTCCCTCACCATTAGTGTCCCCTTGCCATCCCCCACGTCACTTGCAAAAATCAAGGTCCCAGCTTTGCTGCGACGCGAGATATGAATTTCGTGACAGACAGACACACACACACACACGGACAGACAGACATACTTAGCGGATTATATACCAGCTGGCGGGCGCACACTACTGCGCGCGATTCATGGCGATGCTGTGCAAAATGGGTTTGATCGGCACGACCACAGTTGTGTATGGAATTAGTGGAAACTTCCTTTCCTCAGCTTTCCAATTTATTCGGATAAAAGTAGAGAAGATGGCGTGATAAAAAAAGCATTTTGGTGTTATTATACTTCAGTCGCTCTGCATCGAACCCGTTTTGCATGTCATCGACACGAATCGCGCGCAGTAGCGTGCGCGAGCCAGCTGGTTTAGGTCACCACTGGGAGTTTGAATAGTTCAGACATTGATAGTTTTGTAATCGATTGCATCGATTGGTAACAATTTGTTCATTTGCTGAGCATCTAATTCCTACACATTGATAGTAGATCCATATTCCGCTTATCGATGTTGATCGTTTTCGTAAACATGTTTCACTATTTGGAATTTTACATGGTCTAGCAGTCGATACTCATTGTTGCTGCCAGTAGCGCATTAGAAAATGATTCCGAGTGAACGCTTGCCTTGCTATCACAAATATAGGTTGTATCATGCTTACAATTAGATCGCAGTATCAAGAGAAATGCACCATTTTTTGGAACGCTAGGCAATTCAGCGGTCGACACTTCAGCCAGTGATATCAGAACATAAACAGAGTATGTTCACCCAATGGTATTGAGCATCGGACGCATTTGCTGGAGCGGTCGTATAGTAGTAGCAAGCGATGTAAAGGATTTCATCCCATCCAATTCCTAACTTTTCTTATCAGCCTTTATAAGCCGTTATCAATTTCACTGAGGCCCTGTACCCAACAATACCACTGAGGTCCCCGTACCCTACAATACCTGCGAATGTGAACATTCCACTGTTAGCCGCAGAGCGTACCGGCTTTGGTGACATTTTCCTTCTCACGCTCCTAATCGAATCTTATCAACCATTATCAGTTTGGGTCACCCATATTAATGTTCCCGTCCCACTCTGCTAAACACCTATGAGTGTCAGCGCTCTTGGATCAACGCGAAAGGCGAAACAATATTGACGACATTCGCTTTCTCATGCTCCTTATCAAGTCTTATCGACCGTTATCAAGCTAGATCACCCACCATTAGTGTCCCCGTCTTACCCCGCAAAACAGTTGTGAGTATGAACGCTCCGGGACCAATGAGAAAAGCGGAACGGATTCGACGACTCTAGCCTTTTTACGCTCCTTATCGAATCTTATCAACCGTTATCAAGCTGGATCACCCACCATTAATGTCCCCGTCTTACCCCGCAAAACACTTGTGAGTATGAACGCTCCGGGACCAATGCGACTCTAGCCTTTTTACGCTCCTTATCGAATCTTATCAACCGTTATCAAGCTGGATCACCCACCATTAATGTTGCCATCCAATCCTGCAAAACACCTATGAGTGTCAGCGCTCTAGGATCAACCCGAAGGGCGAAAGGACTTCGGTGACATTCGCCTTTTAAGGCTCCTTATCAGCGCGTATCAGCTGCTATCACTTTCGGTCCACCACCGCTGGGGTTCCCTTGGCACCCCCTATATCACTTGCAAAATTCAGCGTCCCAGCTTTGCTGCGACGCGAGATATGAATTTCGTGACAGACAGACGGACACACACACACACACACACAGACATACTTAGCGAATTATATAGAGTAGGATTAGGTTGTCCCAAGAGTCTTGTAGGATTTTTCCAAAAAAATCAATAATTCTTGTTTACCTCGAGGCAGGTCTAGGCGGTTCAGGAATATGGTAGAACGTTCTCTAAGCTTTCTAGTAAAATATATCTATCTAAAATATCTATATCTAAAATATATAGCTTTCTACTACGAGTGGTCTTGCGGCACCAAAGCGACGGAAGTTTGCCACTTCATTAACATTGCATTGGGCAAGGGATGTGTGAACTACGAGACCGTGCGTCGCTCGCTCATCAGCTTCAGCTACGGCGAGATTGACATGGAAGACAAGCCACGCACGGGATGCCCTCACGCATTCGACAACGAGACGCTGCTCTCCGCCGTTTGCGCCGATACTGAAACCAACATGTGCGAGCTTGCGGAGAGGAATGGACAAGCACCCATAACCGTAATTCGTCGCCCGCACGAGCCTGGTTATCAGAAGGTGCTGTCGCGATGGACCTCATGCCCTGACGGATGCTAACGAAAGTGCCCGTGTGAGCATATGCCAATCGCTGCTGCTCTGCCCGCATCGCAACGTCTTTCTCGTCTATCTGGCTACGGGTGATGAAAGCTGGGACATGTACGATACCAACGCACCCCGCGCCTTTTGGCTGCTACGTGACGCCGAGCCGCCAACGCAGCCCATGTCCGACCTCCATCCGGAGATTCTACTCTGCTGCTTCTGGACGCTGAAGGAATGCTTTTCCAAGAGGTGCTGGCACAAGGCGAGACAGTTTCCGTATACACCCACCAGCTCCAACAGATCGGCGTCGCTAGAGGAAAGTACCTGAAAAGGTCCGCGGTCACCCTCCCTCATGACAACGCCCACCCATAGAACGCGAAGTGTACCCAGGGCAAGCTACAAGGGCCCGGCTGGGATGTGCTGCTCCACCCGCCATACTCTCCCAGACATTGCCCCTTCTGACTATCACCTTATCCAACCTCTTGAATCCTTCCTGGCCAAGAGAAAATTCGCTGATTATGACGCTTGCAAAGGCGATCGCTGACTTCTTCGACTCTCAGAACCCGAGTTCTGGGAGGAGGGAATGAACGATTTACCTATGAGGGGGCAGAGTGTTGTCGATAACAATGGTGAATACGTTGTTGCCTAATTGTTGTTTGTTGGAAGAAAATATAATAAAAAGTGATGATCGAAACAATCCTACAAGACTTTTGGGACAACCTAATATTTCAGGGGATGACTCCACATGGACAGCACGGATCGAACTCGCGGACAAGAAGCGTCTAACTTCGATGACAACCGTATTGAACCCCCGTTCACCACGACAAAAATTTAGTCCCATTATACTAGGATTATCGTAAGCGTTTTACGTTTTCGTGGTTTATTCTGAACATCAGGATTAACGTCTTGGTAGGACAAAAATGTTATGGTTATATTTATATTGCTTGGTGCTACGTCATCACGTACAGTGAATCTCTCTTGGCCATGCCAACGGCCTTCCCATATTCTATTCGCATATTTACTGCACAGAAAATCTCACATCTCCACAACTCAGCACAGTGTTTGGCTTCGAGGGACTTTGAAGTACCTCAAATTCCTTTAGCCGCCATTCTTGTTATATTGCTGTATTGCTGTTCTACAATTCATGAGGATTACGTTCATCGTTCAAAGCTGAGGAAAAGTATACCCGCGGTCGGCGGCGTATGCCAGTCCATTTCAGAAAAACTGATTGGGTGTGTCCTACGGACTTGTATAAACGTGTATCAAACTCTCTCAATTCTCTCACCCGGCCACACACTCTCACTCTCGCCACGTACTCTCACTCTCGCCATTCACCCAAGTCCGTGGGACACGCCCAATCAGTTTTCTTCGAAATGGACTATATATAATTGTTGTTATTCTTAATTTTGGTCAATTGCGGACCGCAACACGAAATTTAACGGTAAAGCCTATACCTCCCCTTGCAGTTGCTGCGTCTAGACAAAACGCATGTTTCGTCGTAGAGTATCGGAGACAAAATACGGAAATGGGAATGATTTATAGAAATGTCGTTCAATCCGATGTTTTGTAGCTGCACCACAGTCAAAAACATTTCCTTTACGTCAGGGTTACGATGGGAGACGGGTGACCGTCATGGATTTTCCTTCTCGTGTGATCATAACATAAATGATGTGCACCATTAGGCTGCGTTCATACCAATTCGAATGAGAGTTTTGGCGCATCGGCGTAAAGTTATATACGAATCAATCGAGAAAATGGGCGCATTTGCGCATCCGCGATTTGAGAGAATTGGCGGATCGCCGCATCCGCGATTTGAGAGAAGGCGGACCGGCGCATCCGCGCATCCGCGATTTGAGAGAATTGGCGCATTCGCGTCAAGGATAAGATACACATCGACTGTAAAAAGTGAGAGTATTGGCGCTTCCGGGATTTAAGAGAATTGGTGCATTCGCGTCAAAGATAAGATACTTATTGATCGAAAAATGAGAGTATTGGCACATCCGTGATTTTGGATATTTGCCATAACAGATATCAACATTCGATAAGATATGGAAAATCAAGTAATTGAAAGAGGAGAAGAAATCAACAGCATGTTGGCACGCGCACATTCAACGACCGCAGTTGGTAGAGTGGTGTGGCACACCAAAAATCCCAAATCGCGGATGCGCCGATGCGCCAAAACTCTCATCTTTGGTATGAACGCAGCCTTGAAGGAATCGTCCACGGAAAAATGAGTTTTTGTGTTACCCATATGTTAATGTTGTATTTGCTTAATGTGGGCCTCATGCAAGGTTTCACGCGAAAAATGTGAATTCGGCTAAGATAAAGCACCACAAAGTACTTCCGGTTGGGTGGGGCCTTGGAGTAGAAGCCTCGTGCCGTCGTCCGCCGTCATTGGGAACGGAGAGTGCGACTGTTTAGGCTGCGTTCATACCAAATTGAATGAGAGTTTTGGCGCATTCGCGTCATGCATGAGATACGTATCGATCAGAAAATGAGAGTTTTGGCGCATCGGCGCATTGGCGTTATCGGCGCATTCGTGTCATGCATAAGATACGTATCGATCTAGAAAATGAGAGTATTGGCGCATCGGCGCATTGGCGGATCGGCGCATCGGCGCATCCGCGATTTGAGAGAATTGGCGCATTCGCGTGATTGATAACATACATATCGATCGAAAAAGTGAGAGTATTGGCGCATCGGCGCATTGGCGAATCGGCGTATCGGCGCATCCGCGATTTGAGAGAATTGGCGCATTCGCGTGATGGATAGGATACATATCGATTGAAAAATGAGAGTATTGGCGCATCCGCGATTTTGGATATTTGCCATAACAGAAAAAGATCAAGAAATGAAAAGAGAAGAAAAAGAAATCAACCGCACGTTGGCACGTGCCGCGTTCAAAAGGGTGACGTGGCATGCCAATTCTCTCAAATCGCGGATGCGCCGATGCGCCGATGCGCCAAAACTCTCATTCGATTTGGTATGAACGCAACCTTACGTAACTTTCAGTTGCTACAATGCGTCTCCGACCACGGCGGACGACGGAACGTAACTTTTACTCGAGATCCCGCCCACCCGGACGTACTTGTGTTGCTCTATCTCACCCACATTCACATTTTTTCGCCTACAATTTTGCATGAACCCCACATTAGGCAATTATTTTTCCGTGGACGATTCCTTTGAAGAAGAAGTGATGAAAATGCGAAGGATTTATTAGAACGTCGTCTAATCTGATGTTCCTAAACTGCACTACGGTCGAAAACACTTTATTTGGCGTCAGTGTTGCTGTGAAAGACGAGTGATCGCCCTCAGTTGTGTTCCTGTAAATTGCATCACATACAAACGTCTGCATTTATATGTAACGCTGTGGTATACGTTCAGGTCAACAGAGGTGTTTCTATTCAATATCAATCAAGTGAAGGCTTTAGCTCAAGGAAGCTACGAACAGGATCTCCCGAACAGGTCGGTAGCTGTAATTAATGTGAGGGGAGTGAACTTTCGCCTCATGTGAAATTGCCTTCGAAGTAGAAATTCTTTTTCAGCAGATTTCAGCATGACTTCCGAGAAGCCATCAGTTACACATGTAATATTCGATTTTGATGGGCTCCTGGTGGACACTGAGCCTAGTTATACGCTTGCCAATCAAGCTATGCTTAATAAATTCGGCAAAGAGTTCACCATGGAACTGAAAGGAGGTGACTTAATGTTTGTCTGAATCCATTTATCTCATTCACCAAAGTGCTCTTTTGAGCAGCTGGCCTTGACTAGCTGGCGTATCAGAGACCCTTTAGAAGACTGTGTCTCAGATCACCTTGTAACGCAATAAGTTTGCAGTCCGATTGCAGTTCGGTGTGAGTTGCAGAGAACATGAAATACATTATTACATTATGATCCAACAATTTTGCGCAGTCGCAAAATGCCAAACATCGGGCTCATGAAGTGCGCGAGGTGTTCGATATCAGGTTGCAGTGAGTGGTAGAGAGCAGCGTGACGGGGGAAGATTCAGTAGATTAAGTTTGAATGTAGATCGCATCGACTGCATTGCCAGGTCCTCCCACTGTGTCAAATGCGACTTTACTGTTCTGCTAATGCGCGCCAGGGCACTCCCAGGTGTCGAGGAAAATAGTCGCCTCGGTACGACCCCCTTTTGACCTCTACCAGTAACTGTTGCCGGATTGTAAATTTGCAATGTGTTTTATTGCTTTGTATTCTTACTTGAAGCAAAAAGCTATTTCACATTTCTTCATACGAGTTCGCTGCGGGTTACCCTTCGCTTCTCATTTGCTTATTGAAAGTTTGGATTCTAGCGCTTATCGCAGACCTCGCAGGGACGACTTCCTTTTGTCCGGTCGAATACGACCCCCCACCCCCTGTCGAGGAATCCTCGACTTCCGGTGTACGCTGTTCACAGCACTAATTTGCGTTCAGGGCCAGCACCGGGTGAATGCTCAATAGGTCATGTTTTGTGTAGGAAGGAAGGTATTGTATTTGGTCAGCCACGATCAGGCAGTCTTCAATAAGCCACCCTTGGGGCATCTATAAGCAGGGTAGCAGTAAATAATACGGTAATATTTTTAGTTTATTAGCATGTCCCATATCAATCATCAGTCCACGTTTTGGGGCCCAATTTCATTAAGTATCTCAACGGATGTTTTCCCCCTGATTGTAGTGGGTACCCGGCCCATGCTTGCACAAGGAATGCTTCTCTGTGCTGCTCACATACAGTAGCGGTCAAAAATATATGCGGTTTGGGATTTTGACCATAACTTTGTTCGGTGTTTGCATATCTCGCTCAATTTTTTTTTTGTGTTTTGAAGGCAACTGTTACTCAGTGAAGTAAAGTATCTCAGCCGAGTAGGATGCATTGTGAAGGTTGGAAAAATTATTTAACTGAAACCACTGAAAATGGTCAACTCCGTGCCTCAGTGCTGTTAGGATTTGAAACAGCGTGCAACAAAGTCCCAGCCTCATTCCGTAATATTTTCTGCCCACCTGCCCGTTTCGATGAGTTATAAGCTTTTTATGGCCAATTGAATTTTTGAAAAGGTTTGGTATTTTTAGAGTTTTTAGTTATGTAAATTTTCCAATCTCAACACTACACCCTACTTTGCTTCACTGAGTACCAGTTGCCTTCAAAAAAACAAAAAAAATTGAATAAGAAATGTAAACTTCGACCAAAGTTATGGTTAGAAACCAAAACCGCATATATTTTTGACCGCTACTGTATGTCTCGGCGAACGCTTAGCAGTGAGAAATGGTTCTCATGTGAAGTTTTTTATCTACACTCGCCTGCTTAAATATCACATTTTCGATTTCACTGAACAGGGCAGCCATCCCCGGTGGGCCCTTTGAGCTCTTGAGCGCCATTGATCAGTATGCCTGACTTTCACATTCCCAGTTCCTTAACCACGTGTTGATAATGTCGCGTAACCTGAAGTAATACCCCTTCCCGCTGTGTCGGAATAAGAGAATGTGTAGCAGCAAATCTACGTCGTACTCGCATTACAGTGGTTAGCAAGCAAACCGTAGCGTAAACTGAGTGATGACAACTCAGAATGGCTGAGAACAACGACTGTTCACTTATTAAGATACTTCCCGCATTCAAAATTATGGTCCTAGGCATGATGGGTCGCAAGAACATGGAGGCAATCGCCTGGCTATTAAATGAGGTTGGTCCCTTCTATTTATCTCCGATAATGCATGATGAGGCGCATGAAAAGATGGACATAGATTCCAATGACACTCCCTCGGTTCTTCTATGTTTGTGTTAGTGGCTAACGAATTGTCGGCAGGGGCTAAGGAAGAGAACACAGAATGTGTAGAAGTTTGCTAATATTTCAATCTGCTAAAGAATGTTTCAAGATTTCATGGATGTTCTTCCAATGTAACGGAATATTCTTGGACGATTTCTTCAGACCTGTGTTGACTTCATTTTGCCATGCGTATGCATGCTTTTTCGCTTAGAAAATTTCCTGGATATGAATGAAGATACTGTATTTTCAAACTTTTCACAAGTTTTCTATCGTGCCTAATGCCGCCATCAGACATCGCGACTTTGCGATTTTGCAATTTGGTGGTGTCGCGGCTTCGCACGCGAAGACATGGCCAAAAACCGCAGAATCGCAAAAAACGCGAAGTCTGACTGCAGCCTTGACTCTGCCTGAAAGGCCGGTAGGAAATACATGTATATTAATGTGATCGCAAAAAATTGTGTTTGTTTCTGCAGAGTTTGACCATGCACTTAAACAAAATACGTCATTTTTTTTTGTTGAGAACTTTTGCTATAAGTAGGATCGGAATTGGTGAAGTAACTTATTCATCGATTCAAAATTTTTCCATTTCAGGTTATAAAAGGAGAATTTTCCAAACTTTATTGACTCTTCGTAGAATTTCAAGAGTAATTTCCGATTTCAGGTTGGTATTGCTGATCGTGTTACTCCAGAGGAGTATGCTATTGAATATGATGCACTGTTAGCCAGAATGTTCCGCACGTGCCACAGTATGCCGGGGGCAGAACTCCTTGTTCGACATTTTGCAAGAAAAGGTAAAATCATGCGTATGACATTTGTGACACAGCGCGGAATGGCGATGCGATGTTTGGTATTACAGTTCAAATACGTGGGGAGTGAGCGGTTTTTTCAAGTCATGGGTTGACATGACCAGTTACTGATGAAGTACTTCGATAGCAACTCAATGATATCATATTAAGGTGTTCCGATGGCCATTTGCACAGGATCTTGCAGTCGCACATTTGCGCAAAAAGCAGAGAAACATAGAGATTGGATCGACTTAATACCTATCCATGTGGGATTTTCAATTTTTCTAACCTTTTTCGTAGCGTGTGGCAGTATCAACTTACCCAAACTGAATATTATAAACCAGTTGGCTCGCGCACACTTCTGCGCGCGATTCATGGCCATGTTTTGCAAAATGGATTTGATCGGCCCGACCACAGTTGTATACGAAATTGAGCGGGAATTTCCTTTCCATTGCTTTCAGCTGAGCTATTTATTCAGACAAAAGTAGAGAAGACGGCGTGATTAAAAGCATTTCGGTGTTATTATACTTGAGTCTTTGCATCGAATCCGTTTTGCACGTCATCGAAACGAATCGCGCGCAGTAGTGTGCGCGAGCCAACTGGTTTAGGTCATCATTTGGAGTTTGGATAGTTCGGACATCGATAGTTTTGTATTCAGTTGCATCCATCGGTAACAAATTGTTCACTTGCTGAGCATCCAATTCCTACACATGAATGGTAGATCCATATCCCGATTGTCGATGTTTATCGTTTTCGTAAACCTGCTTCACTATTTGCAATTTTGCATAGTTTAGCGGTCGATACCCAGTGTTGCTGCCAGTACCGCATTAGAAAATGATTCCGAGTGAATCGTTCGCTTTGCTATCACAAATATAAGTTGCATCATGGTTATAATGTAGATCGCAGTATCAAAAGACATGCATCATTTTTTCGAATGCAAGGCAATTCAGCTGTCGATACATCTACCAGTGATATCAGATCATAAACAAAATATGTTCACCTATTGACACTGAGCATCAGACGCTTTTGCTAAAGCGCTCGTATAGTAGTATCAAGCGATGTAAAGTATTTCATCCCATCCGATTCCTCGCGGTTCTTATCAGCCACCGTAAGCTGTTATCACTGGGACCCTATACCCAACAGTACCATTGGGGTCCCTGCACTCTACAATACCTGCGAATGTGAACATTCGAGTGCTGGCCGCAAAAGCGTACCGGCCTTGGTGACATTTTCCTTCTCACGTTCCTAATTAAATCTCATGAATCTAATCGGTTTGGATCACCCACTATCGATGTCCCCATCCCACTCTGCTAAACACCCATGAGTGTCAACACCCTTAGATCAACGCGAAAGGCGAAACGAATCCGACGACATTCGCCTTCTCATGCTCTTTATCAAATCTTAGCAGCCATTCTTAGTTTGGATCAGCCACCAACAATGTCCCCGTCCTACCCCGCAAAACACCTGTAAGTATGAACGCTCCGGCACCAATGCGAAAAGGGAAACGGATTCGACGAATCTAGCTTTTTGCGCTCCTCATCAAATCTTATCAACCGTTATCAAGCTGGATCACCCATTATTAATGTCCCCGTCCTCCCCGCAAAAAACCTGTAAGTATGAACGCTCCGGGACCAATGCAAAAAGGGAAACGGATTCGACGACTTTAGCATTTTTTCGCTCCTTATCGAATCTTATCAACCATTACCAATTTGTATCACCCACCATTAATGTCTCTGACCCATCCTGCTAAACACCTATAAGTGTCAGCGCTCTTAGATCAACGTGAGAGGCGAAACGGATTCAACAACTCTAGCCATTTCACGTTCCTTATCATATCTTATCGACCGTTATCAATGCGAGCTACCCACGATTAATGTTCCCGCCCCATCCTACAGAGCATCCAAGAGTGTCAGCGCTCTAGGATCAACCCGAAGGGCGAAACGACTCTGGTGACTTTTGCCTTTTAAGGCTCCTTATCAAATCTTATCAAGCATTATTAATTTGTATCACCCACCATTAATGTCCCTGGCCCACCCTTCTAGAAACCTATGATTGTAAGCGCTCCAGGATCAATGCGAAGAGCGAAACGGATTCGATGGCTCTAGCCTTTTTGCGCTTCTTATCGAATCTTATCAACCCTCATCAATTTGGATCACTCACCATTAATGTCCCTATCTCAAGCCTTAGAACACCTATGGATATCGGCGCTCTGGGATAAACCCGAAAAGCGAAACTGATTCGACGATTCTAGCCTTTTTATGCACCTTATCAAATCTTATCAACCGTTATCAGTGCGGGTCACCCACCATTAATGTTCCCGCCCCACGCCGCAGAACACCCAAGAGTATCAGTGCCCTAGGTTCAACCCGAAAGCCGAAACGACGTTGGTGACTTTCGCCTTTTGAGGCTCCTTATCAGCGTGTATCAGCTGCTATCACTTTCGGTCCACCACCGCCTAGGTCCCCTTATCACCCCCTATATCATTTGTAAAATTCAGCTTCCCAGCTTTGCTGCGACGCGAGATATGAATTTCGTGACAGACAGACGGACACACACACACACACAGACAGACATACTTAGCGAATTATATATAGTAGGATGCCGCTGTTATACTGTTATACTTCGCGAACATTTTGCTTTCCATTGACGCTAGACATGTATCGATCCGACGATTCTGCTATCTTGCAAATCGCTGGATCGCTGATGCAGACGCCGACGCAAGAAGCACGCGAAACATTTGTAGATAAGCTTAAGTGGTAACAGAGCAGCGTGTCGGAAGGAAAATAGTACGCTCAAATGAGATTGCGCCTGACGACAACACTAGCACCTATAAATTATGCGCTCGCGCAATCGCAGTTTTCCGAGGTATAACTTCTCCTTTACAGAAAGCAACACAGCATTTTTTAATTGCTCAAATGTTTTCAGGTGCTTAGCGGAGATGACGAAAGTATCAAAAGAGGCAAACCATTCCCTGATCCCTTCCTTGAAACAATGAAGAGGTTCACAAAACTCTAAGGAACACTGTTCATTGCATAGGTTTGATTTCCCAGTCTATGGCTTATAGCTGTCGTTAAGGTTTCCGAATCCTCCAAATAGTCCATCGCATGTTCTCGTTTTCGAAGACGCCCCAAATGGTGTGAAAGCTGCGCAGGCTGCCGGAATGCAATGTGTGATGGTACCAGATTTAGCGTTTCACAAGGAAGCAGCTCTGCTGTGGTCTGTTCTGATTGTATTTCTTCTTTTCGGGAGGTTTTAAAGCAGTGTGATCAGAGATAGCAAACTATCGTGTTGTACCAAAAGTCTTCTAGAATTATTTTCGATCATCACTTTTTTATCATTATTTCTTCCAACAAACGACAAATAGACAACAACGTATTCATCATTGCAATCGACAACACTCTGCCACCATAAAGGTAGATCGTTGATTCCCTCCTCTCGGAACCCTGAGTTCTGGGAATCGATGAGGTCAGCGATCACCTTTGCAAGCATGTCATTATCAGCGAATTTTCTCTTGGCCAGGAAGGATTCAAGAGGATGGGTATGGTGATAGTCCGAAGGGGCAATGTCTAGAGAGTATGGCGGGTGGAGCAGCACATCCCAGCCGGGCCCTTGTAGCTTGCCCTGGGTACACTTCGCGTTCTATGGGTGGGCGTTGTCATGAAGGAGGGTGACCGCGGGCCTTCTCCGGCCCTTTTCTCGAGCAGCGATGGGGAGGTGCTGAAGCTGGCGGGTGTATACTGCAGCGGTGACTGTCTCGCCTCGTACCAGCACCTCGTGGAAAAGCAATCCTTCTGCGTCCCCGAAGCAGCACCGTTCTTGGCGAAATTTGACCTCCATGTCAAACTTGGTGTAGCTGAAGCTGATGAAGCAGCGGCGCACGGTCTCGTACTCACACATCCATTGCCCAATGCAGCGTTGATAGAATCGCAAGCTTCCGTCGCTTCGGTGCCGCGAGACTATTCATGGTAGATGACACCGCGTGTTGGGTGGGTATCCCAACACGCGATGTCATCTACCATGAATAGCTTCCACTACAAGCTTTGTAGCTTTCTCCACGGGATCTGGCGGGTCAATATATACTTTGTCACAAATCTTGGGAACCCAGATCTGTATCGAAGTAAACGAGAGTTATTGATATTTTTGGAAAAATCTTGCAAGACTCTTTGGACAACCTAATATCCCTACTATATATAAAACGCTTCGTCTGTCTGTACGTCCGTCGCTCCGTCCCTCCATACGTCCGTCTGTCACGAAATTAGATATTATATGAAAAACTATCTGCGGAGATGGGGACAAGTGTGGTATGGGTAGGGCATAATACCGGAAATAAAGGCCACACATGGACCGAGTTAAGCTCCGCCTACGGTGGGCGGGGCGTGCATGTATGTTCCGTTTTCAGCCCGAAAATTATTGATTGGGTTCGAATGTGCCCCAAACGTAGGGAGAAGATGGATTTAGGTCAGCGTGAGTTTCTGAAGGTCAAGAAAGAATTCTGAGCACAGTGGGCGGAGCGTTCGTAGTGGCGGGCAGAGCTTAGACCTTACATGAAAAACGATCTATGGAGATGGGGAAAAGTGAGGTATGGTCCCTAAGCACAGGCTAACACTCATATCCGCTCCCTCTACATGAAAATTACATATTGTATCGTCGACGACGATCCCTACTTCAATCGGTAATAGTCCATTCCCTCTCTCCCTCGCTGAAGGGGGAGGAGTTAGGCCATGCGGCCATCAGGAGGTCACGGGTGTATATCGTTAGGACAGAAACGTCGCGTGGCCGTGTTCGGCAAGCGACGGATGGTGCGAGCTATGCGCGCCGTATTAGTTGAGTCCTGAAGCGATTACGCCTAGAATGGGGCGTAGAGCACCGTCATCGCTTCAAGACCCATCCGATACGGCGCGCATAGCTCGCACCATCTCGTCGCGCGCCAAACACGGCCACGCGACGTTTCTGTCCTACCGATATACACCCCAGAGGTCACTGCCACGAGAGTCAAAATGCGCCTAGTCACAAATCCACATCGTTCTTCTCAAATGTAAACACCAACACATTATTTATTTCTGAAACGTTTTTATTATTACTTATTTGTTTATTTGTGAATGTGCAGTCAATTTCGGAGCGCTTGGTAGGTCGTGGCCTGAGTGACGAGAGTGAGAGAGTGTGGTGGGGTGAGAAGGTTTTATACACTATCATCCCAGTCCGTAGCCCACGCCCTATCAAGCGCTCGAAGTGAACTGTATGCAGTGTGAGCATCTCACTAAAGTAGCAAACGAGTAAGAGATAGAAAGTTGCTCGCCGTTTAAATCCTTATCCAAAAGTGCGTCGTTTAACGGTGTTTCAGAGTTGCACCGGTTTGCATTCAAATGCGTGCGCGCGCGGAAAATCAAATTTGCAGTATTTGGAGCGAAGTAGCGGCGTTCCGATAATCCACCCGTTGTGTTTGCCCTTCCATTAATGAGGTATCCGCGCGGACGAACGGTAGGCTTAAGAAGTGTCGTTTAGGAATAGCCATGAGTATTTTTCCCATGTGTTCAGCATACTCAACTCTATTTTGTTCACACATATTTTTCTACTGCGCACACTAAAAACTCGGCCCGCTTCACAAATTCTCTTTAGCCTGCACATGTTTATTTTTCCATGCAGTGGGATCTCACCTCAGTTCAGATAGCGGGGCACTGCAAACATATTGATAATGATAGTGTTTGCAGAACTTCTCATAAATATGACTTTTCCCACTAGATTGGATCTTGGTTCAATAGCTCATTTTTTAATGCGCAGCTTACAACGAGTCATGTGATGCCCTCAATACGCCTGCTGTGAGACGATGCTTGAAGGGCCGTTGCACTTTAACATTGGCTGAGTTGTTGCAGTGTCTGCGAGGTGCTTCCCAGCCTAGAGCTGTTCAGACCCGAAGAATTTGGCTTACCGTCGTTCGATTGAAACACCCACAACTGAAATTGCTTACCTTCTGGAGCATGCATGACGTAGCTTCATCAAGCAAATGGTTTCTAATCTATATTCGCTGAGCTGATGTAAAAAAAGAATCTGTCATGTAGTACTCTACAAACTGTAATCTTCTCATTTCACTGTTATTGCTTCGTTCTTTTCCATTCATCTGTGGTTGTTGTTGATATACTCTGTTCATTTTTATAGTTCTGAAAGGAGTTTTTCTGCTGAATGAAATCATTCCATTCTAGTATTCACTGCAAAATTCGTGTCATTGTGTCTTTCAGTTCATTTTCTTTTCTGAATTCGATTCATGGAACATGAATGAATCAACCAAAGTGTCAGAGCAGCACTGATTGGTGTTCAAATCCCGTGCACTACACACTGGTGGTTTACCGATGCCCGCAATCACCAGATGCTGAAAGACCGCTTTCATACGCTAAGGTGCCGGCGGCAGGCGTTACTGCGTCGTCTCCGTGTCCGTGCTACTCTGCCTTGCTGCCTGTGAACGAAGCCACGCCCTGCCGACGGCAGGCCTGCTGGCACCATCGCAGAGCGTGGAGGAGGCAAGGCCGGGGTCACACCTTGCGGCTCGTCCGAACCGTTTGGACCGGCCGGTACGGACGACCCGCAGGGTCCGCTCGATCGAATTATCGCAAAATTGACCGCGACGAACGCTACAGTGGCTGCGCGCGCACTATGCAGCTTTTGTAGGCTTCGGTGCATCTGGGTGTTGTGCACCAATTTTTCAATTCGTTTGTGATTGCGTGTTCAAGTATGATGTATATTTGTTTGTTGTTTCACATAACGTGTTTTCATTTCATGACTCGAAATTTGATGCACAATGCACAAATACACCGAAGCTTCCAAAAGCTGGGTAATGCGCGCGCAGCTACTGGCCAGACCGGAGGACCCGCTAAGTGTACCCTCAGCCTAAGGGACGTCAAGATGGGATGAGGTTGGGGAAATGGAAATTTTCCCAGAAGATGGTAGGAGTATAGAAAAGTGAGCCTGAGAGAAGTTTTCATTGTAGGCTACCACGAATGGCGTAAATCCGATGTCAGAGTTTGCGATTTTGCTGTGCCACGTTTGACATTCAAAGTCGCAGCATCGCAATATCTCGCGGTCATAGAGCCCCGTATGAAATGTCGACATCAGGAAGCGCGATCTCACATCAGTTTGAGGATGTTCAGAAGATGCATGCACTATTGAGTACAGTGTAGGGAAAATGGACGAAGAAGCTTGCATAATAGGCTTTGCCGCATGAACTGCGGCTATCTCCAGTGTTCATAGTTCTACCTCATTCTGTATTGATACTGTGCTCGCTTATTCGTGTCATTAAGTATCCTATTTCACAAGCGGATTTGTTATAACCTTCGCATATTCTCAATACACGTCATTGGAGAGCGCTTTTTTTCTTCCAGCAGGAACTCATTCGACAATGGTCAAGTCATCCGTAAAGGTGACGCATGTGATTTTTGATGTCGACGGGACTCTTCTAGATACTGAGATTTGTTACACAATGGCAAACCAAGCAATGCTGAAGAAATATGGTCGCGAATTCACAGCTGACATGCAAGCACGTGTGTTGATATCTTGGTATTGAATTATTCAGTAGATCACTCTCAACTTTCCAGAGGGTTTCGAGATTAGAAAAGGAATTATTGCACCTCAGAGGGCGTAATTACCGTTTTAGCAGTTTTGCAGTCCCGCATGCGAGGTCGCGGAACCGCAGGATCACAAAGTTGCGGCGTCGCACGCGATATCGCAAAATTGCGAAGTCGTGGGGCCGCGTTCATACCTGCGACTGTCGCAATGTATGGACGTTGCCCAAGGTCATCAGCCCTGTTGAGACTGATTATGTTCGTGTACCAACGATTAGCACTGATCGTTTTAGAGATGATGGGAAGGGGTGGTCAAGAAGCTAATGCGTGGCTCTTGAAAGAAGTAAGTTATTTTGCACCCTCTTGCTTCTGTTTGCTTCATTCTCTTCCTTTCTGGAAGTTTTCATATCTTTGGTTCTCATGTTGTTGCCCATATTCTTGTTGCTGTAATCTGAAGGTTGGTATTTCTGACCAAGTTTCGCCTGAGAACTTTGCTGCTGAAAAAGACGCCATGCTCGCTGAGATGTTCCCTAAATGCCAAGCTCTGCCAGGTGCCGAGCGTCTTGTTCGGCATTTTGCTAGAAAACGTATGTATTTTCTGATCACCATACTGCTGATTGCTAGCACAAGTTTTCTTTTCAATGTAGTGTTTCTAGAAGTTCCCATGGCTATATGCTCAGGATCTTGTTGGCATAAATTCGTCTTGAAAGCTACTAATCATCACAGTTGGCTGGACCTCATTCCCATAAAGGTTACTTTTTCGAATATTTTTTATGTCTTATCTTATGTCTTATACTTGTTGAGTCACCACTGAAGCATAAGGCCACAGCAATACTTTTGACCGATTCCCTTGCACTTGAAAGGGAATTTGGTGTATCGCTCACCGATTTAGATCGCAGAATCGAGGGTTTGAAATCATAGGTCCGATTTGAGAAGCAATTTTGATAGAATGCCTTAATAGTTCGCGCTATATTGGTTGGATCCTCGCACTGGACATGAGTGTGCCCATCTTTCGTGCCGGTACTGCTGTGTGACACTGCTTTTTGCGGTTTTTCATATGCAAGCGTATTCTAACGCGATTTACTCATTAGCTTTACAGGTGCTCTGTGGAGATGATAAAGCTGTTAAACGCGGGAAACCTTTCCCGGATGCCTTTCTCGAAACCATGAGAAGGTAATTTTTCCAGGGCGACAGTCTTTCCTGTATTCGTAAATAGCACCTCGCGTTATTGATAAGCCAGTTGGCTGGTGCACACTACTGCGCGCGAACCATGGCGATATTGTGCAAAAAGGTTCGGTCGATACGACGAGGTGGCATTGAACGATAATTTCCTTCACTCAGTTACTTTCAAGCTGAAAAAAGCAGTGGAGGTGGCGTGTTGAAAAACGCCTTCCTTTTTTAGATTCCCTCCTAGCTGAGCCGTCGAAATATCCCGTTACCACTAAGTTTGAAGTACAAAGTACATTCATTCGCTAAGCATTTAGTGCTTAAGCTATTGGGTGTCGATACTAGTCATTTACTACTGTATATCGCAACTGATGAAGACCACTACTTTTCGGCGGTCCGGACGATTTAGCGGTAGATATCCCTTGTCACGCTGATCAGATAAATGGATCAGGGACGGAATATGTTCATTTAATAATCATCACTTCTGCTGGAGTGGTCACTACGGATGTTAAGATTGTTTAGGTGTCGATGGAGTTCGACTGCATTGATTTGTAGCAATTCGTCCTTTTGTTGAGCATCTGCTTCTAACATGCTGGTGTTTGATTCATATGCCAGTGATCGATGCTTATCGTTTTCGTTAATATGCACCACTATTTGGAATTCCGCATAGCAGCGGTCGATACCCATTATTGTTGCTGGCACTGCATGAGAATTAAACACTTGCTTTGCTATCACGAATCGGGATCGTATCTTGATCATTCATGTAGAAGGCAGTATCAAAGTATCGCGCCATACGATTTGGAATGCTAGGCAATTTAGCGGTACATCGACAGCTGATATCAGAATTCAAAGGCACATCCCAGGATTACCTTGAGTGGCTTCAAGCGCTGAACTATGGAATCAGAGATGCTAGGGAACACGTCGACAAAAAAAATCCGGGAGAAGTCCCCGGAAACGACAAAAATAAATCCTTTGATGTCTAGTTTTGGACGAGATTACCGTGTGAAAATGAGGCTTTAATCAGGTTTTGCTGGATAGTATCACAAGGAGCTCTGGGAAATATCCCGTTTCCTCATGTCAACGTCTCCTTCATCCTTGGCATCCCCCCTTATATTATCACACAAATCATAGGACTCATCTGCCACGTCGATAACACCGTTGCCAACGTCATTGCCAACAATCACGTTTGGAGTGGGTGGGCCTGGGCCGCTTGGTGGAGTCGTGCTTGCTCCTTTGGCTCTGCACGCCTCAGGAGCTGACACCCTCGCTTCGGCAATGGTACAGCCGACTGGCTGTGGGTCGAACTATCTGACCACGGCAGGAGCTGTAATACTCCAAGAATCCTGGAATGTGCCTTTAAACAAAATTTGTTCACCCACTGGCACTGAGCGTCGGACGCTTCTCCTATAGCAGTAGTATAGTAGTGGTAAGCGGTGTACCTTATTTCATCCAACCTCTTCCTAACGGCTCTTATAAGTTCCCAAGTGTGCCGATATCAGTTTCGATTAGTAACTGATAATGTCTCCGCACCCTACAGTATCTGTGTATGTGACACTGTCAGTCGAAAAAGCGAAACGGGTTTGGCAACATTTGCCTTTTTTGACTCCTTATCGATCATACCAACTGTTATCAGTTTGGATCATCCACCATTAATGTCCCCGTCCCACCCTTCAAACTATCAGTAAGTGTCACTGTTCTAGGACCGGCGTGACAGACGAAACCAATTCGGTGACATTTGCCTTTTGGCGCTCCTTATGAATCTCACTGGCCGTTATCTGTTTGGGTCACCCGCTATGAATGTCCACATTCCACTCTACTAAGCACCTGTGAGTCTCGACGCTCAAAAATCAGCCCGAAATGCGAAACGGATTTGACGACATTTGTCGCTCCTTATCGAATCTTATCAACCGTTACTATTTGGATCGTCCACCATTAGTGTACCCGTTCCACCCCTCAAAACATGAGTGTCGGCGCTTGAGGATCAACCGGAAATGCGAAATGGATTCGGCGAATTCGCCTTTTGAGGCTTCTTATCAGCTGCTGTCGCTTTTGGGCCACCACTGCTGGGGTTCCCTTAACCCCTATATCACATGTAAAGTTCAGGGTGCCAGCTTTGCTGCGACGCGAGATATGAATTTCGTGACAAACTAACGGGCACACACCCATACAGACAAACAGACTGTATATAGTAGGATAGTCATTTGTGATGAGAGATTGTAATTGAGAGTCTGATACATGAAATTAAACAGCCATAATACCGAACTCAGACTTAGATATATTTACATAAACGTAGAACACCTCAATCTCCAGATGTGAAATTAGCTTTTAAGGCTAAATAAAGAGTGGAAACGATCTCGTCGTCATTTGAGGCATTGCTAATAGTAAACAAATAACGCCGCTTACCTTCTTAGCTGTCCTGATGTTCAACAGATGATTTCATGTTTTGGCAAGCATCAGCACAGTACTATTGGAATTAATGAATCACGTAGCTAGATTCTGTTTCTTTCGAATAGATAATACAATAATTTAAGGTTTGCGGTTCCTCCCACTGCTCCTCATCATGTACTTGTTTTTGAAGATTCTCCTAACGGAGGTAAGGCTGCCAAGGCTGCAGGAATGCAATGTGTAATGGTCCCAGATGCGAAATTTCGTAAACAGAGTTTTGAGCTCAAGTTGGTTATTTTCTTTCATCTTATGGTTAGTTTCATCTTATGGTTAGTTCGTGCGTAGATCCTAACACTTATGTCATAGGGAATATATGGCGGCTTTTGCCTACGTCTAACGGTTTTTGATTTTAGTGTAAGTAAAGTGCTGTCCAGTCTAGAAGAATTTGTTCCGGAAGAGTTCGGCTTACCGCCCTTCGATTAGCCGACTAGACTCATTTTGTACAGTGTATTAATCGCATAGAATCATTGATCTCGTGAAAGAGTGCTTGTCATCGGTACTAACTTTCACTTTCCAAATCATTAATAATTTCGTACATACTCTCTTATGGGTAAAGGTGTCTTTTAAAAACAGTACTTAATGTGACGTTTCAAAATCGTCAGATGTTCTAGGGAATGAAGGTTTCAAATACGGCTTGTTTTATGCAAGGCTATCGCGCTATCACGCACAGCGAAACAGCTTGTTTCTGTATATGCTCGAATGCATGTTACATGTACACTTACTTGAAATAGTATGATGAAGTGAGACGTTGATTTCCATATACGTTCCTGATTATATATTCGCATACTCGGCCTACATTTGACCCTCAAAAAGAAAGGTAGTTTGAAACGTTGCAAGGAGCGTGACGTGTTCTTGTTTCTTTTCACATGCTTTGTACAGATGAATGGTAGTGAGATGTCTTCGACTTTTATTCAGAGAGCTACATGGTCTGTACAAGTCAAAAGTCACGAGGAACCGTTTTATACGTTGTATCTCCTGTTTCTGTCGGTTTTGTTGGACTTGCATGCAACTTTCGAGCTCACTTTGTTCTCAGTGCTGTTCTCAGCTCTGAGCCAACTGCTGAAGACCTCTTTCGCATTAGAAGTTTTTCCAGTGGCGTGTTTTAGTACATCTTTGTTAAGTACACCCTCGTGGTAGAGCAAAGAAGGAAACTTTGGTCACACGTGTTTTTACGAATGGGCTCCCCTAATGTTCGTACTTCTTCCTCGTATCATACAGGCCTTGCCCCTACAGAAAACAATGGGTAGCCTGTAGCAAGATAACAACAGCAAGAGCGCACCCTTTGGGCTTCTTCCCTATCCCCCTCTACCTCAAACAAAAAGGAAAAATGTAAGGGTTCATTGCTTATCGAATGTACAAAAGACATTTGCGAAAATTCAGTTTTATTGCATGACGTAATTCACGACTCTTCGTCCTACTCAGCATTTCGAAACTGGCCACGTATGTTCAAATCCTCGGACCAGGTGCCGGAGACGGGAGCACAACATAACACCACATTAAGGGCAGCGCTACAACCGACCACCACTTTTAGGCTGTAACTGGACGAATCAATGGGTAATCTAGAGTTGACCTGAATGAACTCTATTGAAACGACCATAGCATGGCCTCAGGCTAAGGGAGTATCCATTGATGTCTGCCATTAGGGCAGAAATCTGGCGTCGTGACGTGCGGCGTGCGAGCTGTCCCCTTATGTAGCTGGGTTTTGAAGGGGGTACCCTATCTCCCGCTTAATTTCAGGAAAAGGAGACGGTAATTGTTTAAGGATTTGACCACATAGGGCGCTCGTACTTTGGACCTCGCCTCTTCCGTCCTAATGATACACGACCGTTTTCCTGTAACGCCCTAGCATCGTGAGTATGGGACAGGAGCACTGCTAACTCCATGACGAGAATGAAGCGTTACGTCGAGTGAGACTTTTGAAAAATGCAACCCTTTAAAAAAAAGAGCTGGTATACGAACCCCTCTTCATTCCGTAGAGTTGACGGTATACCATGCTTCATATTTGGCACGCTAAGACCAGTCTATGTGCTTGCAGTTTTTGTTGCAGACTTCATATCTTGGCATAGTGCCATACTATGCCATATTCGAATACGAATTCCCGGGCTCTCGCCACGATCACCATACTGTAGTGTGGTTGGGTCGAGCGTTTTGCAAACGGTGTGCGTTATCAGCACGTAAAGTATGACCGGCGTAGAGGTATGAGAAGCTAATGGTTAGATTACGTAATACTTGAGGACCGTGGAGTAACAACGTTCTGAAAGAAGGCGCATGTGTCGTAAAACTTATGCACCAACCGGGTGGGGGTCACGAGGTCGAATTTCCGCGCGGCCGCTCGCGACGAGCGGCGCGCGGGTGCGAGTGCCAATGGCAGGGCATGGCAGCCTTCAAGCAAGGCAGTGTGCCATGAATGGAAGCGCAGACGTGACGAAGTCACGCTTGGCCGGCTCACAAGAGCAATCGATACGGCGAGTCGTACCGGTGGCGCCGCGAGTGCACCGCCGCAAAGCAGAAATTCGACCTCTTGACCACCACCCGCACCAACCTAGTGCGACCCCCCCCCCCCATGATTACTGTTCATACCGTACTAGCTTATCTGAGTCGGCATGTGCGTTTGTAGGCCTGATTAGCAGCGCATGCGACACCTTGAGACGTTGCTTTGTTTTTCCTGCCGGGAAGCCTTCCCGACCGGCTATATATCATGCTCCGGGGAGGAGAGACGCAGAGTTGCAATGGCTCGAGTTTCCCTGTTCCCTGGTATGGCTCTAAACAGCGCCTATGTATACATACTGTTGAAAAACATCTTGACTCATTTTCAGACGCAGATTCCCTAATAAAATGTAGACCGTTCGATTTCCCAAGTAAAACACTATCGGATAAAATATAAAAGTTTCCGAGGTGATAAATTCGTGAGTTTAGCCATTTCCGCGTTTTCCTAGCTGTCAATAGACATTTCAAGCTCCTGTTGGTCGCGTGAACTCACGCGCACTACCATGGGAAAGTGGTCACGATCGATGCGCTTTCTCACGGCGGTGCACGTGAATAGCGCAGTGCCGTCACGAGGGCACCACAGCTTTCCCATGACCGTGTACGTCGATCGCACGTGGCGGTCTAGAGCTTGACACCCGATCGACAACAAGGAAAAGGCAGAAAAAGCAACCAGGAAAAGGCAGAAAAAGAGGAAAATAACAAATTTACCACCTTGAATGTTGTCTTGTCCCGGAGCCTCATGTTGATCTAAATATACTCCTTAGGTTGCGTTCATACCAAATCGAATGAGAGTTTTGGCGCATCGGCGCATCCGCGCATCCGCGATTTGCGAGAATTGGCGTGCCACGTCACCCTTTTGAACGCGGCGCGTGCCAACGTGCGGTAGATTTCTTTTTCACCTCTTTCCATTTCTTGATCTTCTTCTGTTATGGCAAATATCCAAAATCGCGGATGCGCTAATACTCTCATTTTTCAATCGATATGTATCCTATCCATCACGCGAATGCGCCAATTCTCTCAAATCGCGAATGCGCGGATGCGCCAATCCGCCAATGCGCCGATGCGCCAATACTCTCATTTTTAGATCGATACGTATCTTATGCATGACGCGAATGCGCCGATCCGCCAATGCGCCGATGCGCCACTACTCTCATTTTTTGATCGATACGTATCTCATGCATGACGCGAATGCGCCAAAACTCTCATTCAATTTGGTATGAACGCAGCCTTATCCCCAAGATAGAGTAGGCGGATCCCATGCAGTTCGTTGCGCGCGCGGCTGCGACCGCGTGCGTGTACGACTTGTCCGCCAGTGGGTGATCAGCTGATTTCGCTAATTCCGCCGCTGTTTTTCAAATATTTCCTGTTACATTCTGCTTCGCATGCATCTTTTCGAAGAGGTGAGTTAGTATAATGATAATGTAGTAGATTAACATTAGTATTGCATGATTTCACAGTGTGCTGTAGCAAAAATGTGATGTTTTTTATCCTTTTTGTGGTTTTGTCTCCCTTTTTTTAATCATTGTGTTTTTATCCGACTGAGTTTTCATCGCAGTGTCATTGATGTGTCCTTATTTGTGTCAAGGGCTCTCTTTGACATTGTTTTGAAGATTTTGGTCGCTGTGGAGCTTGAAATACTCTTGGTTTTGGCGATATGGTAAGTTTTTGTGTTTGTATTGAAATGTTCCTTTTTTATTTGACCCGTTCTTCATTCGCGTGTCGTTGACGTGTTCTTGTGATTGTCAAGAACACTCTTTGACACTGTTTTGAAGGTCGTGATAGCTCTGGCAACTTTTTTTCCACGTATTGCTAATTTTTTGCATGCGCTTCTTAATTTAATGTTATTTCTTTTCTTATTCGACCTGTTCTACATTGCAGTGTTTCTGACATGACCTCATTCTTGTCGAGGACAGTGTCTGAAACTGTTTTGAAGAACGCGGTCGGTTTAAAACAAACTTTTGTTAAGGTTGCAGAGCGCGCGCCTCAAATTCTGAAGTACCGTGAGTTTTCTGTTTTATTTAGTTTGTTCTTTTTTTATTTCACACATGCTTCATTGCGGTGTCTTCAGAGAGCCTTCCTTTTTGTCTAAGGCCTTCTCTGACACTGTTTTGAAGCTTACAGTGTGGTTGAGTGAGCTTTCTTAACAATCGCATTGCATTATTCACGGCATTCATCCTTTTTTTGATGATCAGCGTATAGTTGCTAATTATATCGAATGCCTGCTTTGCGTACAACTAGTAAATAGTTTTTCTTTGTGTCTTTACACTCTATTTTAGAGTAGTCACGTTTTCGCAAAGGGAATTATAAGTGGTTATTTCTCATCACGGCCGTCACGGGCATCATTAGTCACTCCTCAAGGTATGTGATTGCTTCTTTTGTGTTTTGCTGCTTGATAGTCTTCTTCCGGTATGGTTCTTTGTATGGTTTCCTTTTTAGAAGAAGTTTTCGCTGCTTCCGTCTCAGTTTTTGCTTTAATCCGTTTGCACCTTGCTGCTGTGGGATGGTGCGCCGTACTTTCGCTTCACTATAGTTTCTTCTTCTTCTGCTTCTTTTTTTTTACTAACATGCATGCGTTCTTTGTATTGTTAGTTCGTGATCCTACCATTTTTCTAGTAACTTTTGCTTCTTTACGCTTTTGTCACTAACAAATGAACTATCAAAAGCTACCTAATCACCATGTCCTGCTTTTAGTGGATCTAGTGCACCATTTACAACTTTATTTATGCTATGCACAAAAGAGTTCCTCTGATTTGTGCTCATTTTCGTGAAATTGTTTTATTTTGTTTTGTTTCGAATTTATCGGTTACCAATGAATGGTGAGACACAGCTCGTCGTTGAAAGCAGTGTTCCTCGCTGTCACAAGTTTTTTACTGCTTCGTTCAGTAATCATACACCTTGATCTATGAACGATGAATTAATATATTGCTGATTTAGTCTCGTAGTCTGCTTTGTGGATCACAATGAATGCATCCCGCAATTTCGAAAGTCGACATCATTGGTAGTTTCGATGATTTGAGAACATCTGAAATTCTTTGCAGTCTACTATTGCAAGATCGCTTCTGCTGACGCAGCCAAGGGAAGAAATCCGTAGTGCACACATGGGGGTTGGTAGATTGTTGCAGTCCTCATGGGTTCACATTTAGCTTTTCCTGATTGGAACACAAGGTTGTTTTCAGGGGACTAGTATCATGGGAGGTGCTGCTGATCATCGTGCCCGAGACTGCCTCTGCACAGCACTAGGGAGTATCTCACTTGATATGCTGGGTGGTCATGAGGAGTACAGCTTTGGAACGCGGCGCCACTTCACCCCAGATGCAAGAGCCGTCATCGCCAGTGTGAGGCAGTTTTTCGCTAAGCTGAAAGAACATCTCGGGGACACTTCGCGTGGAACCGTTTTCGATTCAGTTAATGCGATAACTGCCACGGCGTGCGGTGTTAGTGAGAGTACTGCCCAGAGGATTAGCAACTCACCGGTTCCCCGTGAAACTACGCGAGTGACTCGAACGAATCGCTCACGTAAAGTAGCGGTCGTAACCGCAATGAATAACCTTGGTGCAGTATGGGGTGAACGTATAAAACGAGTTGTCCATGAGATGCTGAAGGAGGAGAAGGATGTAACAACTGGAGAGCTTCGGCATCAAATGGTAACTCTCCACCCAGATTTCAAGTGGTCGCCGATGACTCTATGGAGACTTGTGAAGGGTCTCACGATGTCACGTTTTCCCTCCGCTACGGAAATACAGCAGTACTCCTGTGGCAAAACTGCTGGGAAGAATAAAGGGAGACGTGGCATCGTTATAATGGCATTGTGTGAAGGCGGAGTGGTACCCGGTTGCACCCATGTCTTTGTGAGTGGACATCGTACTACGCAGGACGAATCCCAGGATATGGACCACGTTCAATTTGAGGAGTGGTTGGTGTCGTCCATCCCCCTCATGAAGGATTTCGCAGCAGGGCGCAATGTGACTCTAGTGCTCGATAATGCACCATACCATACCAGAGCACTAGAGAAGGTGAGGATAAATTCGTTCAAAATAGATAGAGCGAGAAGTCGTTGCCATCAGGTCCCTACGGCCCGATCCACCAAGGAGGATATTGTGAATTACCTCATACGGCACGGCATCGAAGTGGCCATAGACAGTACGAAATCTTCACTTTTAGAAGAGGTTTGTCCGTGCGAAAACGGTCCTGATTGAAAAATTCACGTAGTGTTTAGCTGGACCACTTCGTCGCTAGCCGGGGCGGTGCTGCGTCTCTTCGCTGTTATGCAGCTGAAAGGATTTGCACAGAAATGGGGGTGACCTTGCTGAGGCTCCCTCCTTTTCACTGCTTCTTTAATCCAGTGGAGCTGTGTTGGAGTTACCTTAAACACAAACTCAATAAGATGGGACGTCTCAGTGATAAGCTGGAAACAGTAACGTTTTTGAATTACTTTGATAGGTGGAACTGCAACTGTAACTCTGTACTGTTCAGGTGAGGATGAGGGTAACTGAAATACTGCGTACTGTCCCTAGTCAGCTTTGCGAAGGCTGGTGTAGGGAAGCTTTGAGAGAGGAGGACTCGGCCCGGCTCAAGGAGGCGCTGGATTTTAATAATAATACTGTTGAAAACGAGGATTTGTCCTCCTCGTCGCATGCGTCGTCTGATAGTAGCTTATCAGATGACATGCTTAGTGAATATAGCATAGAACTGTGAATACTGATTTGTTACTAACACGGGTTCATAGAGCGTTCATTGGGTTCCTTTTAGTTTTGACAACTAACACGGGTTCCAATAACTTCTTTCATTATTTGTTTGACATCATCACTAACACGGGTTCCAATAACCTTTACATAATTTGTTTAATATCATTACTAACACGGGTTTGAATAACCTCTTACATAATTTTTTTTAATATCATCACTAACACGGGTCTCAATAACGTATTTCATCAGTGGTTACTAAATAAAGCAATAAAAAACTTGTGACAGCGAGGAACACTGCTTTCAACGACGAGCTGTGTCTCACCATTCATTGGTAACCGATAAATTCGAAACAAAACAAAATAAAACAATTTCACGAAAATGAGCACAAATCAGAGGAACTCTTTTGTGCATAGCATAAATAAAGTTGTAAATGGTGCACTAGATCCACTAAAAGCAGGACATGGTGATTAGGTAGCTTTTGATAGTTCATTTGTTAGTGACAAAAGCGTAAAGAAGCAAAAGTTACTAGAAAAATGGTAGGATCACGAACTAACAATACAAAGAACGCATGCATGTTAGTAAAAAAAAGAAGCAGAAGAAGAAGAAACTATAGTGAAGCGAAAGTACGGCGCACCATCCTACAGCAGCAAGGTGCAAACGAATTAAAGCAAAAACTGAGACGGAAGCAGCGAAAACTTCTTCTAAAAAGGAAACCATACAAAGAACCATACCGGAAGAAGACTATTAAGCAGCAAAACACAAAAGAAGCAATCACATACCTTGAGGAGTGACTAATGATGCCCGTGACGGCCGTGATGAGAAATAACCACTTATAATTCCCTTTGCGAAAACGTGACTACTCTAAAATAGAGTGTAAAGACACAAAGAAAAACTATTTACTAGTTGTACGCAAAGCAGGCATTCGATATAATTAGCAACTATACGCTGATCATCAAAAAAAGGATGAATGCCGTGAATAATGCAATGCGATTGTTAAGAAAGCTCACTCAACCACACTGTAAGCTTCAAAACAGTGTCAGAGAAGGCCTTAGACAAAAAGGAAGGCTCTCTGAAGACACCGCAATGAAGCATGTGTGAAATAAAAAAAGAACAAACTAAATAAAACAGAAAACTCACGGCACTTCAGAATTTGAGGCGCGCGTTCTGCAACCTTAACAAAAGTTTGTTTTAAACCGACCGCGTTCTTCAAAACAGTTTCAGACACTGTCCTCGACAAGAATGAGGTCATATCAGAAACACTGCAATGTAGAACAGGTCGAATAAGAAAAGAAATAACATTAAATTAAGAAGCGCATGCAAAAAATTAGCAATACGTGGAAAAAAAAGTTGCCAGAGCTATTACGACCTTCAAAACAGTGTCAAAGAGTGTTCTTGACAATCACAAGAGAAGAACGGGTCAAATAAAAAAGGAACATTTCAATACAAACACAAAAACTTACCATATCGCCAAAACCACGATTATTTCAAGCTCCACAGCGACCAAAATCTTCAAAACAATGTCAAAGAGAGCCCTTGACACAAATAAGGACACATCAATGACACTGCGATGAAAACTCAGTCGGATAAAAACACAATGATTAAAAAAAGGGAGACGAAACCACAAAAAGGATAAAAAACATCACATTTTTGCTACAGCACACTGTGAAATCATGCAATACTAATGTTAATCTACTACATTATCATTATACTAACTCACCTCTTCGAAAAGATGCATGCGAAGCAGAATATAACAGGAAATATTTGAAAAACAGCGGCGAAATTAGCGAAATCAGCTGATCACCCACTGGCGGACAAGTCGTACACGCACGCGGTCGCAGCCGCGCGCGCAACGAACTGCATGGGATCCGCCTACTCTATCTTGGGGATAAGGAGTATATGTATTGAGCAATGTGAGACTTGCAACATTTATTCCAAAAAGGCTCAACAAGACTTCCACTGAAATGATCGCATAAGAATGGTGCAAAAAAAAATTTGAGCTTTTTGGCAGGCTTTCGACGCCTAGCGCCTTTCTCAAGCCTGAAATGATAAATTTATCACCACAATCATTTTTATATATCATTCAATAGCGTTTTTCCTGAACTTCCATAAACTGAGCGGCGTACATATCATTAGGGAATCTGCGTATGAAAATGAGTTACATGATGTACAGTTCATTTCGGAAAAAAACTGACGGGGCGTGTCCTACAGACTTGAATGAACGTGTATCGAACTCTCTCAGCTCTCTCGCCCCGCCATACACTCACTCTCGCCTCGTACTCTCACTCTCGCCATACACCCAAGTCTGTAGGACACGCCCCGACAGTTTTTCCGAAATGGACTGTATCTCCTCTTGAAGCCGTAGCCAAGATGTTATTTAGCTTTAATCGGCTAACGTTTCGGCCTTGTCGCCTTCATCAGAGCCTAGAAAGCCAAAGATAAATGACATTCACCCCAAAACCATTTCAAACTTACAAAACAGTTCTATCTAGACCAGAAGAGTATAGAAAGGAGTCGCAAAACACAAGCGCGGAGGGACTAACCTGTAAACACAACCGGCTGTGGCTGAAACAGGCCGAGAAGTGGGCAAGTTCGTTTGTTATGGCTATGCACTCAATCTTTCCTGTTCATTTCAGGGCTTTTGGCGTTAATCCAAAATACCTCGAAAGTTTTGCGCGCTAGAGTCTGGGGCTCGCGTGACAAAATCCCTTCAGTTACCTCAAACTCCACAGCCCCATGATATCGCAAGCAGTGAGCACCCAGGGGGACCTCGGGCCTCGATTTCTTCAGGCCATCGAGGTGTACCCTAATTCTAGGGTACAGAGGCCGCCAAGTTTCTCCAATATACCCATCTCCACAGAGCTCAAGCTATCAGGTAGACCACACCTGACTCCTGGCAGTCACCTTCTCGTCCTCTAGGACAGATCACACAATGAAAGGTAGCACATATGCGATCATAGCCTCGGTTCCGGACTAAATGTTGCCTAAGGGACGTTGGGAGAATTCCGACCAGCTAGACTGCATCGTCGAGATCACACCTGCGTAGAGCTCTTATAACGGCCGAGCTGATGGCATCGGTTATGAAAGGCATGCAGGACGGTACCTTTTCGGCCTCGTCGAATTCAGGTATCGGATGCCTTCTCATGGGTGGTCCAGGAAGAGGCTGCTCTTTGGTGGTGATGGGGTAGCCATTTGCCTGCGCTATCTTGCGGGCTAGCTTTAGAGAATCTGCTTTCTCCTGAGTGCCCGATGACATCCTTTTGGCCGTGTTAAGCATGTTCTTTATGATCGCCCGCGTGCCAACCGGAAATGAACCAAGATATTTTGCTGCTAGATTATCTATACCATTTTGTTCGATACCACCCACGTTCGAGATGCACCTGTACGTTTAGGAAAGGAAGTCAGGAGTCCCTGGGCTTCTCTCGTGTGAACTGGATGTTTTCCGTCTGATTGTTGAGCAGGTCAAAACAAGTGTCCATTTCCTTTTGGGTCGAGCAGACTACATCGATATAACGGCAATGCAGGATGCGTCGACGATCCAATAGGGGACGATCTATCTCGGACTTATAGGCTATGGCTAGTGCAGGGGCTAACCTTAGGCCCATCGCTAGCCCCGTGAACTGCTTAAAATATTTCCCACACCATCTGGAAATAGAGCAATCCAGGCATTCCTTGGTGAGCGTTGTAATAATTTATATAACTGTGATGCTGTTAGCCGTGCCACGCGCTATTGCTCGTGCCCAGAGGTGTGATATATCCTCGATACGATAACGTTTTCAAGGTGCACTTTATCTGACAATATGCAGTATTGATACTTGATAAGAAACAACGAAGCAAATATTAGGTTGGAACATAGTTTCTGTCACACAATGACAAAAAATTTCAAATTTATTTTTCTTTATTTGTGTCTAACTCCAATCAACAAAATATGCACCATTATGATCAACAATATATTGCCAACGAATAGGGAGATTATAGATGCCTTGCTTATAGAAGTCTGGAGATTTCTGGTCGAAGAAAGTCTGGAGACCGATTTTGAGATCATCGTCATCTTTAGACTGCCGTTCATCGAGGAAGTGGCTCAGAGATCGGAATAGGTGGTAGTCAGTTGGGGCCATGTCCGGAGATTACGGTGGACGGGGGAGCTTCGTTTAACCAAGGTCCTGGATCCTTTGACACGCCAACTTTGCCACATGTGTGTGAGCGTTATCGTGGAGGAAGAGGTCTTGGTCCATTTTTCCGGTAAGTTTTGCCGCTCAGGTGTCCAATTGCCTGCAGTAGAGATCGGCAGTGGCTGTCGTGTTGGATGGTAACAGTTTCCTATTTTTTTGAAAATTTTCAAAAAAAAAGCTTTTTTCTCAATGCAATTTTTTGAAATTTTTCCTGTTCCAATTTGAGCCGATCGAGCCATCGGGCTGCCGCCATATGAGAGACAGTACCTGGGTCCATCGACTGGTTAATTTTGTTAGTGGCCTCGCATGCTGAGGAACCGGAGCAGTGTTCGTGAATTTCGCACCTTTCGCGAAATTGCCGTAAATTCACTGCTAGTTGAAGCCGTAGAGAATATGAATGTGCTATTCAGAAGCCCTTTTCAGACGCTTCATATACCCCCCACTACCAAATGTCCCGAAGCTTCCACAGTTTTCCCCAAGGAAAACAAAAAGTGTGACAGAAATTATGTTCCAACCTAATAGAAAAAAAAGCAGGAAACTGTGCAAGTCTAACGCTGGTGACTGGAACCCAGAAGACGAACCCCCTATGACTGTCCGGAGTCCCTTTATAAGGCCCATGCAGCTGGCAGTCTCTTCTTTTATCCCTTTCGGCTTCTTGCTCCGTCGATGGAATGCGCTCGTGTCTGTCAAGCATCTGAGATTCCAATCGATTAGGCTAGGTCAGGCTGACACATACCATATACAGTCTACAATATGCAAAAATATTGATAATAAAAACCGACCGTATGCTGGCCCACATTTTTAGGTAACTGTGCAGCCCACACTATGCCAACACAAACTCAGTTCAATCTTCGATATTGCCACTTGAATTCTTCCGCCGATGATATTCTATATAGCGTTTCGTCCTGTAGGTGCGCTCGTGTTATTGCAACATAGAAATCCCTTGGTAGTATCACAAACTCGCCTCCTTTATCGCTTACCGATATTTTGATACGATTTGCACCCTGCAGGTCCCTTAGCTCCTTGAGACTTTGTTTCTGTTCTGTGGTCAGATTGGAAATATGATGTTTTCGGCTACAATGGCTGAGAATGGTGATGTTGCAAATAGCCGGAACTTTACATCAACTGCAGGATTTGGGTCCTGAGGTTTGAAAACCAAGGAGGGAAAAGGAATGGCGGGGAAGCTGGTATTTGCACATCCTTCAGGGCCTTTTTCCGCTACTTCTGCGTGAGGTGAAGTCTGTCCTGTAGTGTTTGTAAGGTTGTAAGGATTTTTCGAGATACCCCATGACTTATCGATTGGCTGGGTGAGAAATTGGGACCCAGCTCCAGAACCGATAACGCATTATCGGAAAGAGTGACACCGCCAATAACAGTGACTCTGCTCGCCACCCCCCACTTCACTGTCATCAGAGTGAGGGTGGTCCGCACTAACGGGGATGGTCCCGAATTGTGATTGTGATGAGCGACACCTCTCCATCTCTACTAATCTAGTAAACTTATTTCAAAGCCTTACTTTGGTTTTTGCACATCGAATTCCAAATGACCTTGGACTCACCCACGATCCTTTCCTACTGGCAACTTGGCAGATATCGTTGACTACTCATTTCTTTCGACACACGGCTGATCGTCTTGAGAAGACTTGATTTCTGTTTCTTCGCAGGACAGTCCTCAGTATGCGTAGTTAGAATACCTGCAACTGTTTGCTGTCCACTGATGGGCCGCATACCTCATGCAGTCTCTTCTTCTTAACTAAGTTTGGGACCATGCGATGTTGGAGGCAGCGTCGAAGGAAGTGGGTGGTCTGCTTCGCCACAACTATCCTTTGTCGCTACGAAAAAGCTTCCTTTACAAGTCGAAGGTATTTGGCTGGCACATCCGTCATAAGACTCCAAGTTCGACTCTCCATAAATCTTGACATCACGTTTACTTAGTGTATCTTCCCTTGGAGCCGTAATCAAGATGTTATTTAGCTGTATTCGGCTAACGTTTCGTCCTTGTCGCCTTCGTCAAAGCCTGGAAAGCCAAAGATAAATGCGATTCATCCCCAAAACCATTTCAAACTTACAAAACAGTTCTATCTAGACCAGAATAGTTTAGAAAGGAGTCGCAAACCACGAACACGGTGGGACTAACCTGTAAACACAACCGGCTGTGGCTGGGACAGGCCGAGAAATGGGGCAAGTTCGTTTTGGCTATGCAATCATCTTTCCTGTTCATTTTAGGGCTTTTGGCGTTAGTCCAAAATGACTCAAAAGTTTTGCGCGCTGGAGTTTGGGGGTCGCGTGACAAAAACTCTACAGTTACCTCAAACTCCACATTCCCATGACATCGCAAGCGGTGAGCACCCAGGGGTCTCAGGCAAAGGTCTCAGGTCTCAGGCAACGCAAACCACAAGTGACGAAGGCGACAAGGCCGACACGTTAGCCAAATAAATCTGGATAACATCTTGGTTACGGCTTCAAGAAGAGATACACTGAGTAAATGTAATGCCAAGATTTATGGAGAGTCGAACTTGGAGTTACATGTTGGTCTTATCAACAGTTTATATACGGAAGCCCTGTTTAGGGCCACACCAAGTATTAGGGGCTTGTCCGATATGTCAGAAACTTGAAATTTGTAAACAGCCGAGAACTTGGATTAGGTTTGTGAAGAGTTTTCGCCGCTAGTTCATCAGATTTAGAAGAGATTTTCCCCTAAACTTTTCAGAATGTGAAAAAATAGGCTAGTACCGAATTCAAGAGAGCCGAAACTCATAGCACCATCTTGTAGAGCTCGACGAGCTGATTTCGAAAATGTGTAAGACTAGTAAAGTCAATAATCAATCGATTTATGAAAGCGATAAAAGCGCGAAAACGCGCTTCGCACGATTTTCAACAAAATTACGGCGGTAACTGTACTACGAACCAGTGCAACTATCTTATCTAGTTCGGCATTCAGATGAAGCCGCCTAATTTTTCTAGATTCATTGCAAAAACTGCTTCCGGCCAATGAGGAAGGCGAGCGAATTCTTTGTAAATTTTATACGTGTTAACTTTGTATGTTCGAATTATTGATTCAGTAGTCGAGACACGTCTTGGTCTAAGACAGAGTGGAACTGCTGTGAGAAATTGCCTCTCTTTTTGGGCCTTTGACTTTCTTTCTAGGCCACCTTTGACTTAAATGCTATCTGCATTTAGTGCACGCGCTGTATCCGAAACCTGTCCTCTGACGTTTGAGAAAACCTCCTGACAATCTTATATAATGCATTAGAGACACTCACCGAGTCACACTATGACATTCACTACATGCTTTCTGCGAGTGGCGTGCAAGTGTTCCGACAGGTGTATAATCCCTACTCTAAGGTGTTCACCTTCGACATAAGCAGACCAGTTACATAGCTAAGATCTTGAAATCAACAGCGAACCAATCTTCTCGCAAAGAAAACCCACTTTTGGGAGACCTGACCTCACACCATTTATCGGAACACTCGGGTGGGTGCAAGTGTTCCGACCAGTGCTCCACGAGGTCAGGTCACCAGTGTTGTGTGGAGGGTAGTTTACTATAGAAACGAGGAAATTGGCATTCTTGTGGGACTAAAACTTTGTCTTATGGACTGTTACAGTAACTAGCTTCTATCTTCATCCTAGATCGTATCTGCTTTCAGTCAGAAATTGTATTTAATAGAGGATGCCATAACTTAATCAATCTAGTAACAAATATCAACTTTACTCCTTCTTTAACTTCACAAATATCTGCATTTATTCTTCGACCATTATCTTTGACATAAGCAGACCAGCTACGCAGACAAGATATTGAAATTGGTAATTTAAATGTAAATAAATCAATCGTCATGTGAATTGAACCTACACCTGGGTGACCTGACCTCACATTAAACACCGGAACACTTGCAACACACGTGATCTGCGTCATAGCGACCCCGCTTAAATTCAGACTAGCATTATGTTCTGAGAGATTTCCACTGCACTATAACTGGGTCACACCTGTACCACTTGTCGTCCCTTTGTTCATTGTGTGTCTCGAGCGGGCGACAGCAACGTTTACATTTGTACCTTCCGCGAGCCACAAGTAATCTAATGAACCCTTACGTTTTTAGAGACGGAGCATGTCGTTCCTTTCTTGCAGAGCTCTCGTGAAGAAGTCTGACAATCGATCTGACAGTAATCTTGATATTCGTCTGACGCTCCGTGGGATCCAGCCAGTGACCGATCTGGTCCAACGGTTATCGCAATATCGCATGACGTGTCCGGCTGATCTGGTCTTCGGTTACTTGACAAAGCGGCAGTGTCCTAGAACACTTGTATGTAACGGAATCGTGACTTATAAGTCCATGACATTGCACCGCTCCTATCTTGCTCCGCGAAACGATGTTTGTAATGTGCAGTGAGAAATTGGAGAACCTGTGCCAGTATGAGGTTCAGAACCTCAGAAATCCTATTGGTTGAGCCATCCACACTGCTTGTAATGGGCCCAACTTTGAAATTAGCGAAATCTGTATGTACGCCATCACTGGACGCTAGTGGGTTTTGTGATAAATAACAATGAGGGATGGTTTCAAGGTGATCACCATACTTTAGCAAGTTGGTCAATTTTGCGTTTCCGTCCACACCCTATACAAGTGATGGTACTGCCGCACAAGTTTTTTGGCTGGATGGGTTATACTAGTGATGTCATGGGGATGCGTCAATAATTCTTCTGAGAGACGCGTCTGCCCTGAATATTTTCACACCCCTATGCGCGACCACTCCGTTTGGATGTGCCTTCGTGAATAAGATAGGCACCGTACCTAAATTGCTACTTACCGAACAGTACATTA